>OY979710.1:50963033-52163033 GCA_963855925.1 Inga laurina
AAGTAGACACAGAAGAAAATTGAGGATACACTTTTCGGAGAGACGAAAGCGACATATGTCCTAAACGATAATGAACTTCAAAGAGAGACGACCCACCAGAACAAGCAACAGAACGTGGAACCTGATCATCAAGGATGTAATGTCCACCAGATTCATAACCTCTACCAATAATCTGCTTCGTCGATAGATCTTGAATGAGATAAAACAGTTTAACTTACGAGTGAGTTTACTTGGAGATAAAAGGTTAAAGGTGAGCTCTGGAACGTTAAGAACAGAGGATAATGAGAGGGAGGCAGTTGGTTGAACAGTGCTTGAGCCAGTAACACGTACGGGAGAACCATTGGCGACAAATATGGATGATGGGTTGGTATAGGGGGTATATGAAGAAAATAAGTGATGATTACCTGTCATGTGATCGGTGGCACCAGAATCAATGATCCACTTAGTTGAAGCAGTAGTAAGACCAGAGAACAAAGTACCTGTGGTTAGAGCCCCAGCAGAAGAAGATCCAGAATCAGAGAGACCAGGTGCATGGGCAATATGAGCAAGGCCACGCTGTTGATCACGCTGCAGTTTATTTTGCAATTTTCGACAATTTTTCTTAATGTGTCCAAGTTCCTTGCAATAATTGAAAATAATACTGCCAGAAGTCATTGTAGGAGAATGGGTTGAGAGCTTCAAGGAAACTTATTATAGCCTGAAGTTCCAAGTTCCTGATTCGAGTTGAGAGATCTGATTACGGAGACATAAGTACTTTCATTTCCTCATACATTCTCTTGAAGTCTAAAAAGAAATCCTTCAATGAATGATCTTGCTGTTGAGAACGATAAAAACCTTTGCAGATTTCATGAACCCGAGTAATATTTCCTTTTCCAGAAAACATAAATTCAAGATAACTCATGATTTCTTTGACAGTGTTACTATGGCTAACAGAAGATAGAATCCGTGGTTCAATTGAATTTCAAATTTGAAACAGAAGTTGAGCATATGCTCTTTTTCAAGTCAAAAGTTTGGTTTCATCACCAGAAGGAGGATCCACAATTAAATGGGTTTCCATCACAATCCCCAAAATATAAACGTTAACAGTTTTGTTCTAATCACAATAATTTATCCAATTTAACTGTGAAGCAGTAATCTTTGCAGACATAGGTAACATATCCGAGTTTTTAGAATCATTCATGATGTGAATTGAATAGCAGTACACAAACGAGTTTCACAGAATATCAACAAATAAACAGGAGGACTCACAATGTTTCACAAGCAAACCAGTAGAGTAACTTTAAGTTGCAACCCACGGGACCCACAGAGATATATTAAACCAACATATATATTACCTTAATCAAGGTAAGGGACCCACAGACAGATATACTAACTCAGAAAACTGAAGTTAGTAACAAATTGCAATCCATGAACGTTGAAACTGGAAGCGAAGAACCAAGCTAAAGAATTCAAAAGTGTCGGATGGCTACAAAAATTTAGGAGGGGGTAGAGCAGGCCAAGTCGAATAGTGCGCTGCAAATGCCGTAGTGAACGGAGGTCAGAGCAAGCTACACGCGTCGCGCATGTGTTGGAGAATTGGAGACGGGTGTCTGGCCGATCTTGGGTGGAGAACACAATGACCAGGCGCGTGTGGCGAATTGGAGCTCTGACGGCAACAGATCTGAGAGGGAAGAGAGCTTGCTCACCGGAAAAAATGGAGTTTTCACCGGAAAAGAAATGAAGCCAGAAATGAAATGAAGGAACGAGGCTCTGATACCATGTACAGAAGTGAAATGAAACGAAGGAACGAGGTTCTGGTACCATGTACAGAAGTGAAATCAAAGGTTCTCATTTATGTAATGTACAAACACATATTTATATACAAATTAGTTCAATATGAAAACGCGTATGGTAGGTGGACGATATCCCTGACTCATTTCCTTCTTCTCTGTCGGCAGACATTTTCTCTGACTTCTAACAGCCTTCAGCTCCATCGTCACAAACGACAACGGAATTGCGAAAGGAGTGAGTGACAATGAAGCTTGTGGGAACAAAGTGGGAAGCTTGGAAAACGACGGCGATATTATGGTGGTGGTGGAAGGATTCAGATCAAGTAGGTATAGCTGTAATTCAGTGGCAGGTCTCTATCATGACGATGTCTTGGCGTATGGATTTAATGAGAACTCGGCATCATCTCAGCAGAACTTGGGAATCATAAGTGAGGGGGACAACCAAGATTGGGAAGCTATTCTCGATTTGGCCAATGGTTTGCCCACGTCACCTGTATTTCCTGTGTTGTGATCCACGGTTATGGAGGTTAGAAATTTTTAGGGTTGATCTAAATTTTGATTACAAATAAAGAGGCAAATTAGTGTCATATTTAGTTTATTTTATTTGATCATTTCATTATTTTTACTTGAAGGAGACCAATTAGTTTTGTCTCATGAATAACCATGCATTTTTTTTATGGATTTATAAACATTTGCCCTAATTAGTTTGATTACCTTTTTATTATTTAGCAATTTGGTATCCAGTAATTCAAATATTTGTCAAGCTGAATTGGAAATATCTCAATGATAAAACCAACCAAAAATAGGGTAAGAAACTAAGAATTTGCATTGGATTCTTAGGTTATTAAAATATGGTTAAGATGAATCCAGCACTCTGAAATATTTTTTTATGTACGTCCAGCACCTTAAAGTAATTTGTGGTGCGTCTAACACTATAAATATTTTTTTAAAAGTGTGTCAAACACCTTAAAGTATTTTATGGTTCATCCAACTCTCTAAAGTGTCTTTTGAGGTGCGTCCAACACCCTAAAGTTGCTACTGAAAAAAATATTTTGGGGTGTTCGATGTACCTTCAATTAGAAGACTTTTTAGATGCTATTGAGGAGATTTAAATTACTCCTAAAAAAATACTTAATGGGCAAAATTTCTCCTTAAAAAATTAATATTTTAAGAGTAAAATTGCCCTAAATAATATTTTAGAGTCGTGGACACACCTAAATAATACAACAGAATGCTAAATGCACCACAAATTACTTTAGAATACTGGACGCACCTAAGAAAATACTTCAGGGTGTTGGACGCACCTTAACCCATTGAAATATTTGTTTTCAATTTCTAGGGTAAGAATTAAGTCTTTATAAATAGGTCTAAATACATTTTATTTTACAGCCTTGCTTTTGATAAATGTGAGTGCCACCCCTTTCTTGAGTTTTCTCTCTAATCTCCTTTCTCTATACATATGTGTGTGTTCCTTTCTCCTACTTCTCTTTTCCTCTTCCCCTTGTTTCTCATTCTGCATCACTTTCTTAAATGATATTTTATAAATTCACACAAACTCAAATACAAATAATTCGTGCTTAGGCCCTTCCTACTAAAATCATAGCTCTTCAGAGTTTATTTAGCTTTTTTGTACTACGATTATAATTATGATTATAATATAGAACAATAAAAAAATGTCAGGACAATAAATTACAATTAATTTATAATTTTTATAATTGAGAAGATTGGTGTTTGAATTAACTCATCCGTACATGTCAGTTTCGCTTTATGATGAAATTATGTGTCATGCTATTTTATTAGTTTTTATAAATTGTGTTTACGAGTTATTCTTCCTCAAAAATTAACCTTGGGGTGAATCTAGAACCGAGAGTAATGGGATCCAAATTATTTTGAAATAATAAGCATCTAGTTGATTAGTGTTTCCTATTTCACATTGATGACGGTTGTGTAAAGATTTTGTTTATAAAAAATAAAACACATACAAAGGTAAAACATATACAGTAAAGATTCTGTTACCTCTAAAAAAACCAAAGAACAAACTTTTAAAAACACAAGAAAAAGTTGGGTCTTGTGTAAGATTTATGTGTGCCTGAGGGAATGGGACCAGCAACATTAATGAAATCGGACCCTCCATATCTAGGTTCCAAGCTACAGAAAAAAATACCACAAAAGTCCCTTTAAAAAGTCAATGGTCGGAAAAGTCCCTAGGGACTTTTCTAACATGAATTCTCAATGTCCATTTACACAAATACCCCCACTGAAATAACTACAAAAAAGGCACAGGAGGGGAGGAGGGAAGACCCGTTTTTGGAATTAAGGAGAAAGAGAGAAATGGACAGACGAACGACAATGCACACGCGTTGGAGGTGCAACATTAAAGGGATACAACATGGTGTTAATGTCGTTGGGAATATCTTTTTCTACATCGTCCATCTACGGGTAACAAGGTATAGCAGCGAACCGATTTTTTTGTTCTGTGTGAAAGCTGGTTGGATTGAGATTGAGGGGTTGGTCAAAGGCTAGATCTTGGGTTCAAAAATGGAGTAAGTGGTAGGTGGTAGACAAGAAATGCTAAGAATTTTCTACACATATGATTTTGATGATTGAAGTTGGGGTTTCCCCTTGGGTGGGTTGTGTTTATGTTAGAGTGCTCTGTTTTTGTGGTATGGTTATAGAGGAGCTGTTGTTTTTTAAGGGAGAATGGTGAATATAATTATTATTCTTTGCTGTGAAAATGCAGAAATCAAACCAAAAATGTGTTGTAAATTTGTGCAGATGTAGTTGTAAATATTGTTGTGGAAGTTGTTAATACAGAACCTCTGTTGTGCTCTGATTTTAGGGAAGCAAACAAAGGTATGAGTGTGGTTTATGTTATTAGAAAATGCTGATATGATGATAAAAAAAGTGTTGTTAACGTGTTGTAAATTTGTATATATGTAGTTGTAAATATTACTGTGAAAGTTGTTAATACGTACAACACAATTGATCTATTTTTGGGGAAGCAAACAGAGGTGTGAGTGTGGTTTGTGTTATTAGAAACTGCTGATATGATGATAAAAAAAAGTGTTGTTAACGTGTTGTAAATTTGTGCAGATGTAGTTGTAAATATTGCTGTAGAAGTTGTTAATACGAAGTTTGTGTTGCTGATTCTCATAAAAGTAATGAAATCCAAATAAAGTTCAAAGTTACCCTTAATACATCAACATTTGTGGATCTTGTAGATGATGAAGGGGTGCTAGAGAAAGTTATTAAAATGATTAATAATGTTGTGAAAGAAACATTAAACGTTGTAAACAAAGACATAAGTGACAGCAGTATAATGTGCAACTTATTGATATGGCCCAAGTTATTGCCCTAGTGCAATGGCAGAAATTAGTTGTAAACATAACTAAACATGTTATAAACATAACTGGAGATGTTGTAAATACTACATAGAGTAGTTAACTCTTCCCATCTTCAGTGTTCAGCGGATTTACATGTGGCCACGTGCTTAGACGTTGTTAAAATGAATCATCCTATTGTAAACTAAGCGTTATTAGTTGTAAACAATACCACCCATAGAGTTAAACTTGCTATTGACCAAGATCTTTTCCTAGTGTAATGGCAGAAAGAAGTTGTAAAATTAACTTCAAAAGTTGAAAAAATAACTTAAGCTGTTGTCAAAACTATATAAAGTAGTAGACAATTCCATTTTTTGTGTTAATCATAGTTTCATGTGGACACATGCTTATTCGTTGTTAAAATGACCGATCATGTTGTAAAATAAGTGTTTACTGTTGTAAACAACACAACTTGTTATGGTCATCATCATAAGAATATAGTTGTCAAAAACTCATAGTTGACATTAGCATTGGTGTCATCATTCCTATGTGGAATATTGAACTTTGTAGGAAAGTCTTTCAGATATCGTGAGCAAAAAGTTAGACTTTCATCTGCCAAATATCCTTCTGCAATTGATCCTTCAGGTCGAGCCTTGTTGCGAACACATGATTTAAGTGATCGTAAATACCTTATACATATATAAAAAAAACAGATCAGCTTTAAATGGTTTTGAATGAAAAACTTAAAATGTAATTACAAATTGCTTTGCATGCTACCTTTCTATGGGATACATCCAACGATATTGAACTGGACCACCAACTTTTGCCTCTCTAGCCAAGTGTATTGGCAAGTGAACCATGACATCAAAGAAGGCAGGTGGGAAGATAGTCTCTAACTTGCATAAGGTTAATGCTATTTGACTTTGAATTTTGTCAAGTTCTTCACACTTTAAGCTCTTTGAACAAATATTCTTAAAAAATCTTCCCAATTCTATTATTGGTTCAAACACTTTGGGGGGTAGTAGGCCACGTATTGTAATTGGAAATATTTCTTCCAATAGCACATGGTGATCATGGCACTTCAAACCAAATATTTTTCGCTCTTGAATGTTAACACACCTTGAAATATTTGAAGCAAAGGCATCAGGTACCTTTAAGTTAGCTAAGAATCTGCAAAGGGATTGTTTTTTTTCGGGAGACAATGTGTAAGGAGCACGAGGTTTAGAAACATTATCACCAACTTCAACTGGGTGCATATTACTCCTAATGCCCAAGTCCATCAGATCATATCTACTTTTCATTGTGTCCTTTGTCTTTCTAACCAAGTCCATCACTATCGATAAAATATTATCAGAAACATTTCTTTCTATATGCATCACATCAAGATTATGTCGTATCAGCAAATTTTTCCAATAAGGTAATTGAAAAAAATGCTTCTTTTTCTCCAATTGTAAGCCTTAGTGTCTGTATGACGCTTTCATTTTTGACCTTTTCCAAATGACACATCTCCTAATTGTTCTAGTTGCAAAAGTGCATCATCTCCAGTTAGTGGCATTGGTGGAGCCCTATGTTCTTCTTTCCCATCAAACGATTTTGCATCTTGACGCCATGGGAGATTTTGCGGAAGAAAACGCCTATGACCCATGTAAGATAACTTGCTCCTTAATGAAATGCAATGTGTGTCTTTGTGGCAACACGAGCATGCAAGCTTGCCTTTGGTTGACCACCCTGAAAGGTTCCCATAAGCAGGAAAGTCATTTATTGTCCATAACAATGCAACATGCATGTTAAAATTTGATTGAGAGTGTGCATCATATGTTTGTACCCCTACTTCCCATAATTGTTTAAGCTCCTCAATTATTGGTTGCAAGTAAACATCTATTTCATCACCTGGACACTTTGGACCAGGAATAAGAAGTGTCATCATAAAGTACGGGTTCTTCATGCAAAGCCATGGTGGCAAGTTGTATGGCACCAAGACAACAGGCCAAATGCTATGATTAGCACTCATATTCCCAAAAGGTTGAAATCCATCACTTGCCAAACCCAATCTAACACTTCTTGGATCAGTAGAGAAGGTAGTATATTGTTGGTTAAAATGTTTCCAAGCAAGAGAATCAGCCGGATGTCTCATTACATCATCGTCAGTGCGTTTCTCCTTGTGCCACCTCATATCTTTAGCTGTCTTTCTTGCCATATAAAGCCTTTGTAGTCTAGGTTTTATTGGAAAATGTCTCAAGACCTTCTGAGGAACCTTTTTTCCTTTTTGTTGGTTCAACTTCCATCTAGGCATCTTGCACTTAGGACATGATTTTGCATTTGCATGCTCTCCCTAATACAATATGCAATCATTTCCACAAGCATCAATTTTTTTATAATCTAAACCCAAATCACGAATTAGCTTCTTAGCTTCGTAGAATGAGTTTGGGACTAAAGCCCCCTCTGGGAGAATGTCTTTCAAGAGGGCCAACAATAAATCCATGGATTTGTTGCTCCAATGGTTAAGGCACTTCAATTGAAGTAACTTTACAATGAAAGATAATTTTGTTGCTCCATAACCTGGATAAAGTTCTGTCTCCCCATCTTTTAACAAGTCAAAAAACCTTTTCGCATAGACATTAGGCTCTTCACTCTCATTTAATCCAATATTTTCTTCATCCCTAGAAAGAACTCCATAAGCATCATCCACAGAAGGAACTCCATATGCATCATATACCATCCTTATCAGGCTTTCATCCCTATTAGTATCATTTTCTACTACTTGACTTGAAGTCTCACAATCACTTTCAAATCTAGTAATTTCTCCATGCAAGTCCCACTCCTTGTAGCTATCCCAGAAACCTTTTCTCAATAAGTCTACTCTGATATCTATTCTTTTTTTGAATATAAAGTTCATACATCTTTTACAAGGACAACGTATTCTATTTGTTACTCCATGCCGAGTAAATGCCCATTCTAGAAAACCATCCACTCCTCTAATGTATGTTAGGTTGGCTCTATCTTTGATGTCTAACCAACTTTTATCCATTTCTTTGCCATAAAAATTTGAAGATAAATACTTATTTTAATAAGAACATAGGAAAGTAACTAAACAAAAAAGAACTATAACAAAGAAGAGCAATATGTCATTCTAACAATATGTACGCTTCAAAAAGGAAAGATCCAAACCACCCTATCTTTATTCTTACTACTATGCATCACACTAATTCTGATATTTCTCATAATAAAAAATAAATATAATAATTTAGTCTAGTTATGCATCACTTTATAAGAACCTAAAAGTAGGTTTCAGCATTGTTGTTTCAGCCAAGCAATATTATTGACTATATTATAATTCAAAATGGTTGATGCTTACCCAAATATAGCAAATGGTTTAAAATTGTGACTTAACATGCTCGTAATATGAAGTAGAACAAAAACTATAACATTGAATTTATGAATCAAGTTTTGATTATATGGAAATAATATCCACAATACTTGCGGGGACACCATTTTGTACATGAAGCACCTTGTTCATTGTCTGAAGCACCTTGTTCATTGTCTGAAGCAGTCATATATATGAGCAAAACATGGGAAAGAGCTAATTAATCTTGTGGGGGATGATAGCAATGATTTGTACAGATGAGAGGAAGAAAGAACTAGAATTGGTGTTCTTTCTCTTAGAATCTAGCGAGTAGCTGATCATAAGAATTCTGTTATCTCCTCTGCATATTTCAGCACTATGGGCAACAGAAATACTCCCCACAAACCAAAAATAATATACGGTATGACATCTTCAAGAAGTAAGAGTTCAATATTCAAGTTTAAAAGGAAGAAAAGCTATCCAACCTAAAAGTAATTGCGAATCTAACCTGAAAATGTCCTTCAATCATCCATTCTTCAACATCGCACAATGCAACACCAAGTCTCAAACAGGATCACATGGTCAAAGAAGTGAGGTAGAATAAGGAGGTGACGACGAGGTGGGATTTGGATTGCAATAGTGACTGTAAAGGAGCTCGAAGAAGTGGAGAAGAGAAGTGGAAGATGCTGATACTTTGAAGTCTAGGGTTCAAAGGTTCTAAGAACAGAGTCACGCCGATGGGTTTTTTTCCTTTTTGCCAAAGGTTAAATTAAATGGAGGGAATAAAAAGTGAAATGGGCTAAATGGAGGGAAGCTGCAAAAGTTTTGGTGGGAGAATAAGTTTTACCCAATGAGAGAATATACGAACCATTTGGAAGAATCATTCTTAATTTCTCAGACACTATATTATAAATTGTTATAAAAAATAGTATATTTAAATTTAAAGACTAATTAGGAAATTTCTTAAATAGGAAAAGAAGAACTTTGATAACTCAATAAAAAATGGAATATTAATTTAACTTATCATGATGTATCCAAAAAATAAAATAAATAAAACTTTCATAGATCAGAACATCATACTTAAGAACATTTAATACTCTACAATGATAAATTAATTCACTTAAAAATGATACACTAATTATCAATTCAAAATCAAATTAGTTGGATAGGATTTTAATTCTTATTTCTTAACTCATTAAATATATTTTAATTTATATTATCACTTTTATGTCATGAAAAAATATTATCACTTTTAATTTCTAAGTATAATCTAAACCAGTTTGATATTTTGTAGTTCAATGAGTTGAAGAAATTATGAAAAATAGTAATTAGGATTTTTTTTTTATCTAAGTAATATGGATTCATGTATCACTGGTACGTTATAGTGGGATTACTATCTATTAAAATAAAAGTTCAATTATCAAGTTCAGAATTCATTCTTTTGTTAGGTACAAGTATTTTCCTCTTGGTGTTAGGCACTAAATATAGGCATATATCTCTCCATAAGAACCACATTATAGAAGATTAGCCCTTTCAATTAGACCTAACTCTCATTGATTCATATAGCTATCTCAATGATATTAAATTTTTCATTCAATAATCATATAGCCATAGTTATGCAAGATACGATCCAAAAGTTAAACCGTACAAATATTTTTTTATAAAAAAGGTATTTATATTGTGATTCATATAGTTAAAAGATAGATAAATAGATCCATCACATTGCATTAATCAAATCAAAGAGAAGAGAAACAAGGAAGAGAGAGAAAGAGAGGAGAGAATAATGCAGGAAAAATGGGAAAATAAGAATATTTTTGTTCAATTAAATCAAAACTCAGTACACTTGAGAACCATATCTCTATTTATAAAGCTATAAAATAATAAAATAACAATAATTTAAATTTGATTTTAAACCGTAATCCTAAAATAACGAAGAAAATTATAGAATCATCTAGATATTTTATTTTATTGAGATATTCTAAATATTAAATTATAAATAAATAAACCCTACTTCTAATGTATGAGTATTCTTACTTAATAATCTAATGGATAACTTAGATATCTAAATTAAGCCCAAATTAACCCTTATCCTACATCTATCAATATATTATAGAAAAAATCCTAATTAAATCTAGTTGAAATAATTTAGGCCAACACTCATAAATCTCTAATTAGGTATCTTGTCTTGATTATGAATTTGTCGAAAGTATAGGCCTAAATTTGAATTTCAGTGTTTCAACTGAATTTAATTAGGATTCTCCCTATATTTTATACATCAAAGTTAGATAAATAATAATATTGAATTCATTATTTAGTTAAAGTGATAAAAAGTTACTAGTACATCTCAAATAAGCAAATCTTATAAGAATAAAGTTACAATATAGCCTGCATAAACAATTCTCATGAATCATTAATCAATCATACTGAATGTTTAGTTGGTACCAATTCTATGTCGTGTGGAGAAAGACTTGCTATAATGTTGACGAACAAGAAGTGAGACTCACAGTGAACAAAACGACCAGCTGATTTCCAAAAGGGTCGTCCTCTAAAGTGCCACAATCCTATTTACATTGTATTTTAGAAGGAAAAAAACTAAATAATAGGGGAAATTCGTCTAAAAGACATCTGAATTATTCAAATTATATTTTGTGTTGTTGAATTTAATAAATTTTAAATCAAGTTATATGACCAAAAATAGGATTTTAGAATCCATAACTTTACGTTATTACCCATCATTTGATTCCAGCTCAATTAAAAAAATAATCGTATGTGTAATGTAGGTGTCTCTCATCCATCTCAATTATTTTAAACTTTTAGAAAAATACGGACTCATTAATTATAATTCATACGTGGTATGTAAATACAGGATAAGAAGTTGATAAAAAAATACAAGAAAAGAAACGTGTGTGCGGCAGGGGACACTTGATACTGCAGAAGCAACAACACGAGCATATGATAAAGCAGCCATTTCATGAACGGTAGAAATGCCAAAACAAACTTCCTAGTGGTGGCAAACAATAATAACCATAACAATCAAAATCATTATTCTTCACTGTCATCATCTTCTTCCCCCTACTCTTTTTTTTTTTTTTTTGAAACTTTTAGTGCAAAGCTTAAGAGGGAGAGCTTTTAGGAGAGCATAATTAATGTGTCTATATTTTTGTGAAAAATTAAAATGATAGAGATGGATGAGTGACATATAGATTACACATAGGATTAATTTTTAATTCAGTTGGAATTAAATGAGGGGTAATAAAGTAAAACTATCAAATTATAAAATCATATTTTAGGTCATATGACCTAATTTAAGATTTGTTAAATTCAACAACCCAAATTAGAATTTGAATAATTCAACTGTCTTTTAATGAGATTTCCCCTAAATAATACTTAATCTCATAAAAACATATAGGGAAAAAGATAGAAAGATCACTAAGAATTGCAAAATTTTAAATTAAGTATTTCTCAAAAAAATAAATTATAAATTATTTATCAAGTTTTGTCATTCCCTTATCAACTTTTGGTAACAAATCTGATTTAGGATTCTGTAATTTCAAAGTGTTTTCCCCAAAAATATATTAGATAA
The DNA here is from genome assembly GCA_963855925.1 of Inga laurina. Classification (NCBI taxonomy): domain Eukaryota; kingdom Viridiplantae; phylum Streptophyta; class Magnoliopsida; order Fabales; family Fabaceae; genus Inga; species Inga laurina. The sequence continues at coordinate 50,975,049 of OY979710.1, forward strand.
AAATTCACAATTAATATTACATTTAAAATTATTTATTATTTTGGACAAATTTTTAATATGGCATGTTTATTGAATCATTATATTGAATAATAGCTTTTAAACTTGGAAAGATAAAAAAAATGACTTTTGGTGGCGACATCAAAAAGTCGCCACTGAATGTCTTACTTTCAACGGCAACATTCGTGGTCACCACTGAAAGTATCCTTTATGCGGCGACAAACTAAAGTCGCCATTGAAAATTACATCTTTCGGTGGCGACAACAATTGTCGCCACTGAAGACTAACCTCTTCGGTGGCAATAGCAATTGTCGCCACTGAAGACTTAAACTTTTTGCGGCGACATTTACTTATACCTTCGCTGCTGAAAGGTAGAGTTTCAGCAGCGACCTTCATTGTCCCCACTGAAAGCATAACTTTCAGCGGCGACATTTAAAGTCGCCGTTGAAAGTCGTCGCTGAAGGTACTTTTTTTTGTAGTGATACATCTCTCTTGAATCTTATATAACAATGACAAATTCATTTTGATTTACATGTTTAACTTCGTTCTTAGTTTCTTATCAATTTAATTCACTCCTCTCATTCTCTGAACTCTATGGTGACTGTAATATAATGTGCTGAGAAAATTAAAATCACGACTCAGCTTGCCCTCCATTGATCTAATAGTACGATATACATATAGGGAAAGTCTAGGATATAAAACTGCCCAAATGGAGTTAGCAACAGAAATTAGTTTGGAATCTTAGAAGCGCACATATTGAGATATGCGAAAACTCTTTGTGCTATAAATCTTGAAAGGGATTATGAAAAATTTGTTGCAAATAAGTTGTAGATTTTGTAAGTTATAAAATTATTGAAGTTCGATATAATTATAAAAATTGAATTAAAGATTGGTTGAAAATAAATTGTCAATCACATCTGAAAATTTACAACCCTTTTCCAACTAATCTTTTGAAGTTACGATTGAGCTTCCAACTACGTCGCAATTGAGCTATATCGCTGAATGTATAAGGGCATTTTTTTCCATTTATTTTATTTATTAATCTCTATCATCATATAACATTTCATAAATTCGGAGTTTCTTCAATGTCATCTATTTATTTTGATGGTTCTTCTGTGTCACTTTCTCAAAAGTCAGAGATTCAGATACAGAAAAAAAGAAAAAATTTAAACTAAGCACCGAAAAGATTGAAATGAGTACTAAAAAAATAAAAAATTAATGTTAATTAAAAATGTTAAGTGAAGTAATAGAAAAATAAAGCTAGGCACAAACCAATTAAAAATAGGGAGAATTCCAATTAAATCCTTTCGAAATACTTAAATTAAAATTTGGGACTGCACTTTTAACAAATTCTTAATAAGGCCAGGAGGCCAAATTAGAAATCTATGAATAATTTTTAAAGACTAAAATTTCAGATTAATACTCAAAAATTGGAAAAAAAAAAAGGAGTACTCGAAAATTCAAAGGGAAGGGACATTTTTATCAACTCAAAAAAAATTCAATTTCAACTAAGGACTTCGATAATTTTTTAATCTCTAAAATTTTTTTCCTTTAACTATAATTAATATTTTAGATTTTCAAATGTAATTTTCTCTTTATATTATACAGTATATGTACAGCTGAAAGAAACTACCAGCATGTTTTATACTATTGCAAGTATTTACTAATGCATTAAACCGAAGCTCTGCAAAATTTTGATGAGAAAAGCAAACACAGACTTATATATTTTATTAGAATCTCAGGTTTGATATCAATACATTAATTCTGAGTACCAATTTTTGTCCGGATTTATCCAACAATGCACGAGCCTACAGTTGAAAATAAGTAAGAATTAAAGGGGGGAGGGGGGGACGGTTGAGAGTTAGAATATAATAAATTTTGTTAAACTTCAAGTGGTTATCTCTACCCAAAAATAAAAGCTTCAAGTAATGATCTCTTTATATTTTAATTTTATGTCATACAATTCAAATGATTAATGTAATAATTCCGAAGCATTGTGTAAATTGTCTTAAGTTTGACTTCAAAATTTATAAACAAAAACTTAGTTTTTCCAATTAAATGGATGACTGCCACACTGTGTGTATGAGTGTGAAATGTTTCATAAGGAAATTATGATCATATAAATATTAAACTTAAGTTATAAGCTTTATAATATTGTCAGCTGGACCAAATAAAAAAAAATGATATGAAATGTTTAGCTTTTCTTTCATATATACTTGTTCATCCAATAACATCTCTCCTCTGTAAAACAATTTTGCAGTACTTTGGTTTGGACCACATTTGTCTGAGTTTTTTGGGGTAATCAACACGTTTTTTTGGGGTAATTAAAAAGTCATAGGAGTATCAAACCTACTGTTACCGTTAAATATGGTGCGTCGCAGGTCAACTGTAACGAAAGTGACAAAACCATCGTATCCCAGAGTTATAAATGTCAATTAACGTAAAGCCCTCTTTTATACCATGCGTGATGGTGATAAGTCATATAAAGAGGCTCTCTTCTTCCTTTCATTATTATTTATGAGTTATGCTTTTCATTATGTTCTTTCACTTTCACCTCCTCCTTTTATATTACATACTTCATCCCTCTCTCTCCAGCATTTTCCGGAACCCTTTTTCTCTTCTGACACTCCAACTATTTCTCTCTCTCCAGCATTTTCGGGAGACCCCAAGAGGGTATATATATATAATATATTCTAGTTCACACTTTCTATTGTCTTGATAATTCTTGTTTCTTCTATATCTCTCCCGGAAATTAAGATGATGAAGTCATCATCGTGCTGCGAGGAACAAGTAGGGTTGAAAAGAGGACCATGGACTTCTGAGGAAGACCAGAAGCTCATGTCTTACATTCAACTACACGGCCATGGAAGCTGGTCTTGCTTGCCTCCAAAGCTGGTAACGATAATTGCTCTACTACCGCTTGTTCAACATGAATCTGTTTCAAGTAATAAGTAGATAATTAGAGACTTGTCTGTCAAGGAAGTTAAGTAATGCGTATTATGTTTTGATAAACAAAAGGGCTCAGGAGATGTGGGAAAAGCTGTAGACTGAGATGGATTAATTATCTAAGACCTGACATCAAACTAGGCAACCTCACCTTACACGAAGACCAAACCATTATTCAACTTCACGCTTCCCTTGGATGCTGGTAACTCCTAATATGATTCCATGTGATGAAGAATTTCCTAAAAAGACAAACACAGGGCATCATATATATTTTACCTACATATTATTCTCTTTTTCATAGGTATTATTGTACCTAAATATAGTTTCTTCGTGTACTTACATATGTTACAATATAACGCATGTATGTACAAGATGGTCGGTGATAGCACTTCACTTGCCAAAAAGAACAAATAATGAGATCAAGAATTACTGGAACACCCACCTTAAGAAGAGGCTCATCAGAATGGGTATCAACCCCACCACCCACAAGCCCTAAAACGATGCTGGTGCCGTCAAGGACACTGCCAGCCTCAGCCATATGGCTCAGTCGGAGACTGATCGGCTGCAAACGGAAGCCAGGCAAGTTAAAGAATATTCCAAGCTGCGGCTCAAGAATCGGCTTGGCTCCTCCTCCTCTTCCCAGCCCTCACTGACTTTGCCTGTCATCGACAAGGTCACAAGATTAACTGGGCAGGGCAATGGGAAGACTTAATAACCTAACCCTCAGACAGTCAGATGCTCTCACACTCCAGTCAGACCTCACACATCAATAATGTTCATATTTTGTTTTGGTTTAGACTTAAGTTTTAGTGTTTGTATTTTGCTAAACATCGATATTGTTTGATGTTTTAACTTAGTTTTGATAATATTTATGTTAAAAGTTAGGTATTTTATTCTTCGAGCAATTAGGAATATAAAAGTTGTTAAACGGGCCGGCCCGTGGGCTTCAACTAAACAGGATGGGCCCAACAATTATGTACTTTTTCAAGTTTATCATCTTTGATTTTCTTTTTGTCTACTATATTTTTAGTCGGCAGACTCCAAGTTTAAGTTTGTCCTTGAACTTTTGTTGGATTCATGCATCGGTGCTTGATTTTCCTGTTTCATGAAATCTGCTTGGATTGGACTTAAGTCTTAGTATTTGTGTTTTGTTAAATATGGATAATATTTCATATTTTAATTTAGTTTTAATGATATTTATGTTTTAAATTAGGTATTTCAGTATTTAGGCGCATAAGAAGCAATAAAATTTTAAACGGGCCTAAAGCCCGCGGGCTTCACCTAAACTGGCTGGGCCACCAATTTCAGTGGGTTTTTTGGACTCGGCCCTAAATGGGGGCCCTACAGGCCCAGCCCGGCCCGTCTTCCCAGTGATTAACACCCCAAAATGCATAGCATGTACCCCATGATGCTCGCCTCCGATGACCCTGTGTCGCTAGTGTCCTTGTTGAGCTTCTGGGACAACGTCTTTTTTTTTGTGTTACAATGACAAGAGAATCGTTCTCTTGAGAATCACGGAGGACTCATACAAAAATCTACGTAGATCAGAAAAGTCAGGAAAAAAATCCAAATATTAGCTTAAGTCAGCTAACATTTGGATTGAACAAAAACCTGTAGGGTTTTGCAACAAAGACATGTCATTGTTTGAATCTAAAGCCGCTTGTGCCAAAAGATCTGCACATACAATACTGTCCCTGAGCGAGTGATGAATCTCCAAATCCCAATTCAGGTAGGTTAGATCCCTAATTTCCTCTAGTTCGTTGTGTAGAGGATGTTGTGGACCACCTGCCTGAAATAGTAAATGAAGTGCTTCAGCTGAGTCAATGTGTAACTTCACCTTTGTGAAATTCATGGAGTTGCATACTTGTAATCCAATCTTAATAGCCTGGATTTCAGAAGCCGTTGAGCCAAGAGAGAAGCCCGTGTTCTTTTGAAAACCACATATCCAAGCTCCTGAACTGTCACGAATAACTCCTCCTACAGCAGAGTGTCGATACTCGTCGAATGCAGCATCCACATCAATCCGTACGTACCCGTTTGGGGGAGCAGTCCACTTATCCGAATCTCTATCTGGAACTCTCAGTATCTTATGCTTGAATCGTCCTTCTTCTATGCCTTCATAGAGGAAATGCAATCCTCTGTGCATAAGTTATCGTGGTTGGTCACAAGTTCCTTCGAAAGCTCTCTTGCATCTGTTCTTCCATATGAGCCAGCAAAGTGAGCCAAAGACCCTAAGCCAAGGCCACTGAGCCACTTTGCGGCCTCCGGAGGAGTGTTGCATATTCCATTTGATCCAAACCTGCAAATTGCCAGAGAAAAAAGCAGAGTGATAAATTGGGTTAGTACAAGAAAGCCACACACTGCTCGCGAGCTCACAATCTCTCAAAGAATGGATAGGTGTTTCCTCACAGTTGCACTCAAATGGACACTCAGTATTTATCCTCACATCCCTCTTTGCTCGAACTGAATTGGTGGGAATTTTCTCTTGGAACAATTGCCACATAAAAAACTTGACTTTCTCAGGAATAGGTCACCTCCAGATACGTTGCCAGAAAAGATCAGGCGTCTCAGAACGCGACGAATAGATCATGGAATAGGCGGATTTAACACTGAAGTTGCCATCAGAAGATTTCCTCCACCAGAACAAGTCATCACCTATTTGGGAAGGGGGGAATGTATTTGATCTTCTCAATCACCCATCTCGGCAAGAACATGGCCCATTTATGTAAGTCCCATCTTCCGTTCGGACAGACAAACTGGCTAACCACTTCCTCCGGATTCATTAGATTATGATTCTTATCCAAGTAGTACATAAGTGGTTGATCCAGATTGGTCCATAGATCCCACCAAGCATTTGTTGAGTTACCGCTCCGGAGTTTGCTCCCTACTGCTTTCCTGAATGAATCCCAAACAGATGTAATTACGTTCCATACTGCCGATTGAGATCTTCTCCTTTCAACCCTTGGAAATCTATCATCTCCACAACCATATTTTGCTTTGAGAGCTCTAACCCATGGAGTGTTGGGCCTGGTAATTAGATTCCAACATAGTTTCATAATGAGAGCCTCATTTTGACTTGATAGATCTTTGATGCCAAGACCACCTTCTTTTTTATCCATCTTGATTTTCTCCCAAGCAATAAGATGCATTTTCTTGCCTTCATGCCCTTGGTTCCAGAAAAAGTTTCTATTCAGTCTCTCAAGATCCTGTAGTACTCCTTTAGGTAGGATGGTGGTTTGCATTTGATGAAATGAAAGTGTAGAGAGAACAGAGTTGATCAAAACTGTTCGCCCCGCCAAACTTAGGAACTTGCCCTTCCAATTTGAAAGTTTTTTTGGACTTTAGAGACTAGGGGAGAGTAGGTCAGCTTCGTGGTTCTTTTATGCAAGATAGGAACTCCCAAATATTTGCCCAGGTCAGCTGAGATGGTGATCCCTAGGGTTTGGCCAAGTTCCAAAGCCCTGTTAAAATGAACATTCCTGGAAGCAAAAATTTTTGATTTGGGAAGACTAATACGATGCCCAGACACCCTGCAGAAGTATGCCATCAAGTCTCTAATTTTTTTCCATCTGATTTAAAGAAGCCTCACTGAACAAGAAAAGGTCATCTGCGAAGAAGAGGTGGGATAGTTCGGGGCCAGACTGACTGAGCTTGAGGGGTTTCCATCTTCCTTCTTCGACCTCTCGGTTTATAAGCTGATTGATTCTTTCCATGCACAAAATGAATAAGTAGGGACTCAAAGGGTCCCCTTGCCGTACTACTCTTGTTGGATGAAAAGGAGTTGATAGTGCACCAATCCATACAACTCTCATAGAAGTAGAGGACACACACATCATCAACAGCGTCACAAAGTGCTCGTTCAGACCAAGACTTTGGAGATTAAATTTCAGAAAGTTCCAGTCTAGTTTGTCGAACGCTTTCTCCATATCTACCTTTATGGCAACGTATCCTTTCTTCTTCCTAATTGTTCTCATTGTGTGAATGGCTTCTTGTGCCAGGATGATGTTATCACTACTTTGCCTTCCCCTGATGAAACTGCATTGAGTGGGATGAATTAAGAATTCCATCACTGACCTCAACCTATTTGCGAGGACCTTGCTTAAGATTTTGTAGGTCACGTTACAAAGAGAGATTGGTCGAAAGTCCTTGAGGGAGTTGGGTTTTTCCACCTTTGGGATCAGGGTGATGTGAGTCTGATTTATATCTTTTACCTTGATTGGGTCTCTAAAGATGGAAAAAATAAGGTCGCAGATCTTTGGCCCAACAACATCCCACTGTGACTGGAAGAAATGTGGCTGTAAACCGTCAGGCCCAGGTGCTTTGAAAGCCTCCATCTCAAAAGCTGCATTTTTAATTTCCACCACTGACACATCTTTCTGAATATGGGCAAGTTGAGAATTATTTAGAGCAAAGAAGTCAGTAGGCCAATCCAACACATTTAACACCGCTTGATTTGAGGAATAGAGTTCTTTGAAGTAGGAAAGAGCAGAAAGGTTTAGCTCCTCTTGATTGGAAATCCAGTCACCCTGTTCATTTTGAAGAGACTCAATTCTGTTTTTTTTTCCTTCTAATCACAGTCATGGAGTGGAAGAAACTTGTATTTTTATCCCCGAATTTGAGCCACTTGCATCTTGACTTTTGGTACCAGAGGAGCTCTTCTTGATTCACCACCTTGATATATTCCTTCCATAGTTTCGCTTCTAACTTATAGAGACCCGCATGAGGATGAGCAGTTATTTCTCGATCAACACCTTCCAAACGCTTAAGCAGACTGTTTTTCTTTCTTGGGATGCTGCCTATCACATTCTTATTCCACAATGTGACTTTATTCTAAAAAGCGTTATAACCAGAAGACCAATCATTATGTTGCCATTCAGAACTTACTAAGTCAGAGAAACCCTCTTCGAGACACCATGCTGTTTGATATCTGAAATGTGTCATGGAAGAGGCAGCTTGCATATTTCCAGCAGATACCACTAGAACTCTATGGTCTGATTTATAACGAAGGTGGTGGAAAATTTTGTGGTTTGGATAAGCCAATTCCCATGATAGATTGCAAAAAGCCCAATCAAGTCTTTCTTTGATTTCATTTCTAGACCAAGTAAAATTTTCTCCAACCACAGGTAATTCTAGAAAGCCACAGTCATGAATACAATTGCGGAAAGGATATAAAGATCTAACATGAACAGCAGCACCCCCTACCTTATCCGATGGATTTAGAAAGGAGTTGAAATCACCTAGGACCAACCAACCGCCAGATACAATACCTGCTAAATATCGAAGGGATGACTATAGGTCTTATCTGTAACTCCATCTAGGATCCCCATACACGAAGGTAACACAGAAACTTTCACCTGATTTCTTATCAGTCATGAGGCAATGTAAAAGCTGAGTAGTAGAAAAAAGATATTCCACAGAGACCTCAAAATCATTCCACAAAACCCATATGCCACCTGCATAGCCCGTTGATTCTACCCTTAGCCAATTGTGGAAGCCTAGCTTACGCACCACTAAATCTGCTTGAGGACCACTGACTCTTGTTTCTAAAAGGCACATTATAGAAATTTGATGTTTGGCAAAAATATCATGAAGGATACGGGGAAAGGATTTGCTACATGCCCCTCTACAATTCCAGCTTGAAATAATCATTGGAATTAAAATTATGTACAGACAGAGAAAACGTTTACTTATGTGGAGGTACACGCCCTAAACTCGACCTGCTCCTGTGCTTGGACTCTCTTAAGTTCCTAATTGTCTTGCCTTGCCCTTTTTGCTTTATATCAGAGGCTTGAAGCTTTTGGCTGGGAGTTGGCGGTAGTTCCTGAGTAGTTGAAGGAGTCAAAATTTGATCACTAATTTTCGACTCCAACGTTTCTGTGACAAGAGAGGTTGAGGAAGGCATTTCTGGATTTTTAGAGGGATGCACTTCTGAAGTAGGAAATTCTACAGCAGACTTGGGATTCAATTCTGGAACAGGGACGACGCATGCTTGGTCCTCGGCATTCGTATTTTTCCCAGGGGGTTTCTGCTGAAAACCATCAGAACTAGTTTGTGAGAAAATTTTTAAAACTTGGCCCATTGAGTCAATAGAGTTGGAATGAGGTGAGCCCAATGAGCCCACAACTAATTGGTGGACCCGGGACCCCACTTGCATTTTTTTTGGCTTCACATGATGATGTACCGATGTTGTGCTTTCACTAATTTCCAAGGGACATGTTTTGAGGGCCAGCGGTGTATGGACACTCAAGAACAAGTGAGTTTCTTTGTGGGCCATAGTGTCACATGTGCTTTTGAGGTCAAGCACGTTACTTTCCACACTTTCCTTTTCCTTTATGCGAAATTCTAGTCTTGGGGGCTGTGCAAGCTTAGCTTTAAACTTGCTTTTGGATTGATAGTTGTCTCTTTCACTATGGCTATTCCCTCTACCATTTGAAATTTCTTGTCTGTTCACTGTCTCTACCGCTGAGGGTTCACAGTCACGTGAATCAACAAGTTGCAATTGTTTAGAATTTCTTCCATCATCCAGGTCAGAGATCACTTGGAATCTGGAAGCTTGAGATTTCATCCCCATACTTTTGTCAGAGTATCGCCCATACCTTCCCCCTGCAACGCCATCTCTGTGGTTGTCCTTCCTTGGGAAACGAGAATTTTTTTGACCTCCCACCAGCATCCAGGGGCCGAAAACATCCACATCCGGCGGCGAGACATTTTTCGGTGTCCTTGCCTGAGCTACTTTAGCAGGTTCCGTCCCCATATTATGCATTTTAGATGATTCAGTTCCTTTAGCTTTCCACGAACAATGATCTTTCTTGTGTCCGTATCTCCCACAGGAGAAGCAGATCAGATCCAATCCCTCATATTCGACATTGAAGATGGTTGAAGCCAAGATGACTCTGGGGTCTAGGCACTTTTGGAGATCCAATTCAACGCACAATCTGGCGTATCTTCCCCTTGTCACTATGCCAGATGAGTGATCGCGGTGGCTCAGAGTGTGTAAGTCTACTTTGAGTGTTTTTCCTATCATATCCCCCAATCTAGTAATAAATTTCTGTGAGTAGTAGATGAGAGGAATATTTGGGATTCTAACCCATGTTGCAATTTTTCCCAGCTGGTTGTGGAATGGGTCGAAATATGGAGACCATTGTTGAACCAAGACTGCATGTTGCGCTATCACCCACGGCCCTTCCAATATTATGCGCTTGTAATGGGCACTCCAGCCATCAGGGTTAGTGAATCTCACAACATAATAAAAATGGGTAAATCAACTAGTTCGAACTCATTGAACTTCCACACCCTGCATAACATCTCTTTGAGTTTGTGGAGATAAAAATGGGCGCCCAACACTGTGATGATTAGCGAGTTGTTCCATGGTTGGCATGCTTCATTGTACTCGTCTTCTGATATTTCCATGGATGGATAAATATTCATGACTTTTTTGGTTTCATCTGAGGGCTCTGGAATCTTCCATAACCTGTTCTGTAAATCCGACGTCAGTGAGTCTCCATTTGAGGAACTTTGTTCATGGGCAGCCCCATTGAAATCTGATTTGCTGACCCCCATCAATAAATCTTTGTAGGAGGGGAGGTTCGGAGATACAGATGAGCCTGTACAATCACCCTGTTTTGCGCTCTATTCTTCAACTGCAGAGTTTTCTGGAACCACCAACAGGTTGGTTTCGATAACATTCCCAGTTCTGACAGCATGCTTCGTATTAGAATCTTCTAGCGATCTATCCGTCGAGTTGAAAATCGCCGGAGGTCTATCCGGCGGTATCTTGTGGGAGACGACTTCATCCATTGAAAGGGGACACGAGTTCCAATGGGACAACGTCTTTAACAACTGCAAATAGACTAATAGTAATATTAGCTTTGGGCTGATCAATCAAAGTTCACTTACTTCTTCCTCAACCACCGTTGTAAATGATACTGGAATGGTGAAAGGAGCGAGCGACGGAGAACCATGGGGAAAAAAAGAGCACAGCGTGGGAGAAAATGATGATATTTTGGCGGCCGTGGAAGCATTCAGATCAATAGGATATAGATGTAATCCCTTGGAAGATCACCTCAATAATGGCGACGTGTTAGATTTTGCATTTAGATGTCAGGTTTCTGAAAAAATGTCTTCAATATCTAAGGTAAGAATTAAATCATATCTGAATACATGTCAGTTTAACTTTATGATGAAATGATGTGCCATGCTATTTTATTAGTTTTTTATTATAAATTGTGTTTACGAGTTATTCTTCCTCAAAAATTAATCTTGGGCAAAACTAGGACTGAGAGTGGTGGGGTCCAAATTATGATTGTTAGAAGGATATTATAAACATTATCAGTGCGTATGCACCTCAAATAGGGGTAAAAACACATCTTAAGGAAAAGTTTTAGGAAGATATGGAGAGACTTATTCAGAGTATTCCACTGACCGAAAAGATTTTTACTAGAGGAGATCTTAATGGACATGTTGGCAAGAAGCCAGGACCTCATGCAAGGGCTCATGGGGGTTTTGGATTTGGGGTGCTCAATAACGAAGGTCAATTTATTATTGATTTCTCACTCGCATATAACCTCAAGATTGTCAACACTTGCTTTAAGAAGAGGGAGGAGCATTTGATAACATACAAGAGCGGAGCTGCCAAAATACAGATTGACTTCTTTTTTGTATGGAATTTTGATAGAAGATTTTGAACTAACTGTAATGTGATCCTTGGGGATGGCGTGACAATACATCATCGGGTTTTGGTCCTTGACATGAGTATTAAGTGTGTAAAATAAAAGCACTAACAAGTTTTAAATCCAAGGGTCAGGTGGTGGCAATTGAGGGGGAGAATCGGGAGATTTTTCAGATAACTCTTTTGGAGGAAGGGCAGTGGGAGTCACAAGGAAGTGCTAATATCATATGGGAGCATATGTCTAAAAAGGTCCATAAGGTTTCTGAAACAATTTTGGGAGAATCAAAAGGTTTTGGTCGGCAAGATAAGGAGACTTGGTGGTGGGATGAGATTGTTCAAGAGAAAGCCAAGAATAAGAAAGATTGTTTTAAAGCAATACACTTGTGTAATAATGTTGAAAATTGGGAAATGTATCGTTTGGCTAAAAAGGAGACTAAGAAGGCAGTGAGTGAAGCTCGTAATAAAGCATATGAGGAATTTTATAAGGAGTTAGGGACAAAGGCGGCAGAGAATAAGATCTACAAGATCAAAAAGAATAAGGAGAGAAAATCGAGAGACTTGGACCAATTGAGGTATATAAAGACGAAGAAGGCAACGTTTTGGTTACTGATGGAGACATTAAGAATAGGTGGGAAGCCTACTTTTATAAGTTGTTTAATGATGGAGATTGAGGGTTACCTTGTGATTAGGAAGATTTGAGAACTTGGAAGGAGATCTTAATTTGTCATTTTACCGTAGGATTTGAGTTGGCACGGTTAGGGAAACTCTTAAGAAAATGGAAAATGGTGCTGTTGGACCTTATGGTATTCCGATTGAAGTTTGGAAATGTTTGGGTGAAGAGGGTGAGTTGTGGCTGACAAAATTATTTAATGAGATTTTACGATTCAAGAAAATGCCGGATGAGTAAAGAAAAAGTACTTTGATTCCTATTTATAAGAATAAAGGGGATATTCAAACTTGTGCAAAACATAGAGGAATCAAGCTTATGAGTCATACAATGAAATTGTGGGAAAAGGTGATTGAACATAGGTTGAGGTTGGAGATTGATATTGCTAAAAAGTAATTTGGATTCATGCCAAGAAGGTTTACAATAGAAACGATTTATTTATTAAGGGGGCTAATGGAAAAATATAGGAGCAAATGAAGAGATTTGCATATGGTTTTCATTAATTTAGAGAAAGCATATGACCGTGTGCCAAGAGAGGTACTCTGGAAAGCCTTGGAAAAGAAGGGGGTGCGGTTTGCATATATCAAAGCCATTTAGAACATACATGAGGGGGTTACAACCAATTTAGAATGCCTGGAGGTGTAATAAAAGACTTTCCTATAAGGATTGTCCTACCTTAGGGATCAACTTTGAGCCCTTATTTGTTTAACCAAGTGGTCGATGTTCTAATTGAGCCTATAAAAGAGAAGATCTCTAAATGCATGCTTTTTACAGATGATATAGTTCTGTTGATTGAATCCAGGAAGGAAATTAATTCTAAACTTGAGATATCGAGATAGACTTTGGAAGTGAAGGGTTTTCGTCTGAGTAGGAGTAAAACTGAATATATCCATTGCAAATATGATAAGAGACAAGGTCGATGCGAAGTGGAAGTTAAATTGGGGGGCAAGTCATTCTACAAGTGACAAAATTTAGGTATTTGGGACAATTATACAACAAGATGGTGAAATTGATGGAGATGTCAATCAAAGAATTCAAGCTGAATGGTATAAATGGAGAAAAGCCACGGGAGTTATTTGTAATCGGAAAGTACCTAATAAGGTAAAAGGGAAGTTCTACCACACTGCTATAAGACCAACAATGCTATATGTAGTAAGTGTTGGGCTTTAAAGGGACAACATGAACATCAAATGGGGGTGGCTGAGATGAGGATGTTGAGATGGATGTGTGGTCATACAAGAAAAGATAAGATTCATAATAATCATATACATGAACGAATTGTAGTGGCTTTTATTGAAGGAAAAATGGTAGAAAGTTATTTGCGGTGGTTTGGACATGTTCAATGAAAGCCATTGAATGCACTAGTGAGGAGGGTTGATCAAGCAGTATAGAGTCCTGTAAAATGAGGTCGCGGAAGGCCGAAACGAACACTTAATGAGGTCATAGAGATAGAGCACAATGGCGTCGTTCGATCCATGTAACCGACCCCACCTAATAAAATAAAGGCTTTGTTGTTGTTGTTGTACATGATTATTATTTCATATTAATGACATGGGATGTAGTGATCTCCACGATATGGTTTATTGCTATACACACATATAATGTGTGTGTGTGTGTATTTCATATTGATCGATGATGGTTGTGTAAAGATGTTATTTTGAAAAATAAAAGACATACTGAGATAAAATCATATAGTCAAGATATTGTGGCCTAGCAAAAAAAAAAAATCATAGAACAGACTTAATTTTAAAAAAAAAAATACGGGAAAAAGTTAGGTCTTGTGTAAGATTTATGTGTGTCAGAGTGAGTGGGACCGGGGGCCATTATAAATTGGATCCTCCATATCTAAGTTGCCTTGACAGAGTAATTATAATGATAACGACTTTAATATATATATATATATATATATGGATGGGGTGATCGGCGTACAGCTCTTTTATTAAATAATTAATTAAGAAGATGACGATGAAAGAGGAGAATTGAGATATGAGAATGAAAAGAACAGTAGGAAGGGGGTAATATGTTTTTTATTAGTTAATCTTAAAGTTATGAAGTTTGGTGCAGCCTTTTACGGCACTGTATATATACGTAGGCGTCTTATTATTATTAGCAACAGCACATGTGTGGGGATCTAGAACTGATGCATCAAACGCGCGTTATTTAATAGCTCCTTCTCTTATGTTTTCTTCTGACACACCAATAGCTCCTGCTCTTATTTATTTTTTAGACAGGGACTCAACTTGGGGAATCTTAATTCTTGGCCCTTGATTGGATTCCAAAATAATTATAATAGAACAGAATAAAATAAAATGACGTGATTTCGGCACTGTTTTAGACATATATGTTCTGTTGTCTGAATAATAAAACACTAGTATAAAAAAGTGATTTAGATCGGTACATTTAGACCGGTTATAGTAAATGAGGTCTAAAAGAAATGTGCGGTGACATTTTTGTAATTATAAAGAATTTAGAAGATCGGTTATTATAATAACCGGTCTAAAAAATATAATTTAGACCGGTTCTACACTAACCGGTCTAAAAAGATTAATTTTTAGACCCGTTATTATAATAACCGGTCTAAAATGAAGCTTTTTAAGACCGGTTCTCTAACAACCTCCCCCAACATTTAAGACCACTTTTAAGACTGGTTGTTAGAGAACCGGTCTTAAAAAGCTTCATTTTAGACCGGTTATTCTACTAAACCGGTCTTAAAAACCTCCCCTAATATTTTCGCGCCTTTGCTCCCCGCCCTCTCCATTCTGAAATCGATCTCTTCCATTCTGAATCAACTTAGCTTCTTTCATCCCAATCATTTCGCTTCTCAGTGCTCGACTCCCCGTCCTTTACCTGATCTTTGAATTGGAATAATCGAATCCGGCCGGTCACTGCTCGTGGTTGTCGCTCTTGGGTCACCGTCTTCCTTTGCTTCAGGTTTTGAGCTCCGTCCGTTATTCACTGCGACTCAGGGACGTCTTCATCTTCATCGTCTTGTTTGAGGTATGCTTCCTCGTCCTCTACATTTACCCCTCTACAATTACTATATAGAAGCTGTTGCCTCCAGATTTGGAATTCTAGTTGGTGTGTTTGGTGTTTAAAGCCGTGTAGAAAATTTTCTGCTTTAAATCTACAGATGGTCACCAAATTTGAAAGTTGGGCACAGGGTAGTGGAACTTATAGTTCTTTTTGCTTTGTTTAACTAGTTACCTTCTATTGGTTTCCAATGGTATTGCTTGTTGTCCATGTTTTCATTTGGCACATTCGGAAGTTACTCCATCAATACCCATCCATTTGCATCCCAAAATTCATACAGAATTTTGCTTACTTGAGTAAATACAAATATAGGATCAGGAGATATGTTTTCAAATAGAAAACCATGATGTGATTTCCAAATTTGCCACAAAAAACATAGCTACCAGTTAGCTTGATCTTCTTCTACCCCTTTATCTTATGCCAGTTAGCTCTTCCTTGTATCTTGAATACCGACTAAGTAGGGAAGAGAGAATAGGTTCAAAGGATTAGAAGAAGACCTTTCATTACAGAATGTAAGGATGTCAAGTCCGGTAAGGCATCCTTTCGAATAGCTGATTCCTCCTAAACAAGTAATAGAAGATATAGAGAAACTAAAGGACCCCACTCTACCTAGCCTTTTCAGAAGCCCACCTATAAATGTAGATGCAACTACCGTAGCCTATCATCCTATACTCTAAAGAACTAACTTGGTAGAAGCTTGCAACTGCATACAGTTATTATATTCATATATAGGCTAGAACGCTTTTTCTAGATTTAGTAGAAGTCTTGCGTTTTGTAAGAGTTGTCAAATGTACGACATATTGGCCTTCCTAAACGTCATGATCAAGAAGGGGGTAGACGCGGGGCAACATAAAGAGCATAGATGCTGATGAATTGCAACAAGTCTACTTGTACATCTTGAACAATGTTGATGAAGTTCAATATTACATGAATGCCCATAAAGAAATTGTACGGAAACAAAATAGTCGAATGACTGAACAAAGGTTAATTAGGGAGCATAACAGAACTTTCGCACATTGGTTCAAACAAAAGGTTGATGGAGAAGAATATGTTTCTGATACAATAAATTGGTTAGCACGTGGTCCTGAAGTTGATGTCATAAGTTGAACTTCATTTCTGATCAATGGTTATACCTTTTACACGAAGTCCCTAGATGGTAAGAGCACCGTCTAGAACAGTGGTGTTGTATTAGTGGCTGAATCTATACACTTCTCTAGTTCGAAAGAGGAAATGATAGAGACCCGGTTTAGGGTTTAGGGTTAACCCCCGTGTATTGCACGAGAACGTGAATTTGATTAATAGTACATTGCAGGATTGATTTTTTATGACTGTAATGCATTTATTTGTATATTTATAAAACTAAATTTTCAGCTCAAAAATGCATAAAGGGTGATTATAATCATGCTTATATATTACATTTTGAGGGAACATTTGTTTAGATAATTTATTATGCCTGGTGTGTCAATAGAGTGTCATAAAATTAATAAATGGAAGGCTATGTGGGGGGAAAAATTTGATAAAGCAGAGGTAAAATGACTACAATTTTGGTTTTTTACTAAATATATCACCAAAAGAATCTTTCAACAAAAAAATGAATCTTATATGATATTTTGAAAAATTTCTCTACAAACCACATTAGTTGTCTTGAATAGTTAGATGAAATATGAGCAACAATATAATGTTCACTTGATGAATGTGACAATTACATTAGATACTTGTTCATCAACTAATAACATACTGACTTTCCAAACCTCAAATGGTGCAACCTTCTTTACTATTGCCCACTTCCTAAGTACCCTAACAATAATGCTCCAGTTAGATAAATATACAAATAAATGCATTTGATGCACTATTAGAGAACCGGTTGAGCAAGATGAAAGAGGAAATGATAGTGTGTATGAGCTCAAGACAAGATACCAGTGCTCCCCAGCCACAATCGATTGATCCTAATAAGCAGAGCACTAAAGGGAGTTGTTGCAACATCGGGCAGTCATCAGAGGGTTTTGCAAGAGAAATTACTGAGCCTTGTGATATTTTTGTCCAGGATCCTCTGAGACGGTTAGTTGAACGGGGTAGTGTGCATAACTTGGGATCAATTGTCCACCACCGATAAATGGAAGCTAATCAAGTCCGAGTGTCAGTTGACGAGGTGATCATTGCAGATGCACCTGTCCCTATCCCTTCTGATGAATTCAAGATCGTAAGCGATGTCCTAGGTACATTCATCTTGTGGCCAACAAACCTTGTTTCTATTCGAGCCAAGGAAAGTCCGATCAAAGCCCTAAGGCCACCAAGTCTAGCTCCCTTCACTCAGCAAGAAGTTTCACAGCCTCCATTGAATATCATGCAACAAGTGATTCTGATGGCATATGATACATCCTTTAAAACAAGAGAGTGGCCTACAGATTCAGTTGTTGGATAGTCATGGGTGACATGCTATCTTGAGAGGGATGATTTGATATCCCTGGTAGCTCCTAGATAAAATCTTATGATTGGGATCGTCCAACTGTTCTTAATATAAGTATCTTCTGCAATTCAAAGTAAATATTTTAAAAGTTTCACCGTTTACCTTTTATTTATATGCTTGCATTATTGTAGGTACATGTATCGTAGGTTGGTCTCCTTTGACAAAAGCGAAAAATTTGGATTCTTATGCCCCATCACATCTAAGAGAAAGGGACCACTGCTGCTAGCAGACATAGATACTTATCAGAGAGGCTTAGTGAAACTGGAACTGAGTGTTTCTTGGCTCCATATATGCATGGGTAAGAAACAAAATGATATTTTATAATTTATATAATGTTTTATGTTTGCTTAATATTCTTCTTCTTTTTTTAGTTATCATTGGCAGTTGCTTCTTCTATGCAAGAGTAGTTACACTGTCATCCTCTTATGTTCCCTCCACTTCAAACCAAGGAATGATTTGAAAAAGACTATGAACTCATTAGTTTTCTTGCATTATTACCTTTTGTATGCAAAATTTATAGAATTTATGTAAAACCAATAACCTTTGTTATTGTGATGATCATAGGGCTATGCAGACATTCCTACACACTGCTTGTGGTAAGCATGTTCGTGACTTAAAGGACCCTACATGGATCATGCCAAAGGTTAGTACATATTGATTTGTTTAAAGAATGTAATAAACCATGCCTTTATATTTGTTTTAATGATATCATGTTTTTTCTCAGAGCCGTAGGCAACCATAGGGGTCCAACTTATGCGGTTTTTATGTGTTGAGACACATTTACAATATTATCACTCTAGGCACGACTGATTTTACTCAAAAGGTAAATTTATATTTCAGAACTTTTGTATTACTTTATTGTTTTTAAGTTACTAAGTTAATGTTTTTTCTGGTTTTGGTGTTACAGATGTTTGAGCTTGCTGATCCCTTTCCTGAAGAAGATATTGATTTCATTCGCATATGTTGTGCTAAATTCATCTATGAGCTATTACAAAAATAGTGATTTTTTTAATTTATGTTTGAGGGATTGACCTTTATAATTTTTCTGAGCAAATTCTAAGCAAAATCTTCTGTTTAGACATTCCTTTATGTTTTAGTTTTAGACAACTTCATATTGCACATTGAAATTGCAAGAAATTGAGTGAATTTCCTCCTCGTGGTATTCTGAAGTAATACCCATACAAACAATTTTCTTTATGCTGCAATTCTATGGTGGTATTCTGAAGTAACACCCATACAAACAGTCTAATGCACTCTAAACTTTCTCTTCAGGGATGTTTCCAACAATGATTTATGTGGAACAATTCCTACTGCTAGGCTATTCAAGCATATTCCATTGAATAAGTACGTTTCCAAATAATTATCTTCTAATTCTTCACTCTTATTATGTGAATTGTTGTCATAAAGCGAGTGATTCATGTTGCTTTCTACTGGTGTCTATTGGTTGTAAATTGCAATATGTAATGAGACTTGTTGATTGAGAATTTCATATGTTATGGATGTCATGGCTATTGACTGTTAATATGCTTCCTGTCTATTAAGAGCAGAACCATGCTCTGAAACTCCACTTACATCATCATGCTTTATGTTAAATTTTCTGTCAAATATGCTTTATATTATAATTGGTGAATTGCTATTAAGTATTGTAAATATATTTTGTAGCTTTCCTAGTTTGTCAAGTTTATTCCGTATTTCATAACAGCTACCTGACCTTAATATAATTGAAGGCCTCATGAAATGAAAAGCGTATCAGGATTGGCCCTTCTATCAGCTGTTGCAATTGACTCTTACCTTGATGTCAGGCTTTATTCGCTCATATGGCTTTCATCTAGTAGCTTTCTTGATTGAGTGTATTTTTTCCTTTCCTTCTTGGAAGTCTTCTGTTTTTAGGAGAAATCATTTATGTCCTGGCTACAAGTTTTTGAAATCTATAGCATGCTGGGTCTTCTTGTTTTCTATTTTATTTTTATTGAAAATATGTTTGATATATTTGAGGAGAAAATATATTTTGAAAGCATTTTTCTAAAATATGTTTAAATCCAAATCTTCTCTATTATTTGCATTAATCTGTCATGCATAGTTTCCTTAAGTCTGAGATTTAAATAAATTTCTTCATCATTATGAAGCCTTTGCTGAAATTGAGCAAATCTATTTGGCATTTTCTATGCATTTGATATGAATTTCTTGTCTGCTTTTTTTTTCTGCAGGTTGGGTTAGGCCAAGCATTATCTTCATCTGAGTTGTGTTGCACATTCTTAGTTTTTCCCTGTTTGAAGTGGATGTATGTTGTTTAAAAATTGGTGAAAATGTGCATTTGCACTTCATTTAGCTTGCTATAGACTGCTGCCTTTGAAGATTGAAATTGAAATCTATGATTGTTCTATACAGCTGCTAAATTTGGTTGTTTGAACCTGCTGCTGAAGTTGGGTTCTTTTATGTTATCATTCTGAGCTTTTGCTTGTTAACATGATATTGAGGATATATATTCACCTGTGCATAACTTGAATTCAACCATCATGGTCCAGTGCGTATATATATTACAGGGACGTTTTTATAAAAAAAACAGAACCTTTAAGACCGGTTGTAGTGCCAATCGGTCTTAAAAGTACTTTAAGTCCAGTTGTAGGGACAACTGGTCTTAAAGGACACCTCTAAGACCGGTTGTAGGGACAACCGGTCTTAAAGGTCTCACCTTTTAGACCGATTAACCCTACAACTGGTCTTAGAGGTGAGTCCTTTAAGACCGTTTATACCTATAACCAGACTTAAATTACTTTTAAGACCGGTTGTAACAACCGGTCTAAAAACTAACAAACTTTTAAGATCTGTTGTAACAAGACCTAATGTACAACCGGTCTAAAAAGTCTATTTTTCACTAGTGAAAGGCTAAAATACACAAAAGCTCTCCAAATGTTAAGTACGTTGCATATGATCTCCCTAATCTTTAAAAGTTTAAATTTAAGACCTTGAATTTTCACATTTTTATTATCAACCTCTTTGTCTTTAAAGTTAACAGTTCATGTCATCTCACCTTTTTTTTATTATTAAGTAATATGTCACATCATTCTACCACATGGAATTTAAATTATTTTATTTATTTTATCAAGATCTAAAAAATTCTTAGGGCCATTGTGTCATTTCCATATTAAAATAGGTTTAACTTATCGAGCATTAGCATATGGGGCACACCTGCGTGGCTCCTTCAGCCTCCCAAGCCAACTGTACCAAAGCAAATGCCAAAGCTCACCTTGCCGCATTGAACTTCCTCATGGCCTTCTTGAATAACACCGGCCTCTTTGTGTGTTAATTTGTTCCAACAATTTCGATCAACTATAGAAACCCCAATAATAAAACAATGAACAAATGATGATTCAGGGAGGATGAAAAAGAAAGAATGACCAACGTCATGAAGAGGAAGATGGAGAAGAAAAATAGCATCTTGAAGCAGAATCAAAGTGGCCGATAATCACTACTATAGAAATCATGATATATGACGGTTATTAATAGCCATACATCATGGTTTCAAATTGACATATATGCGGGCACAATAAAAGCTTGACACAAATACATTATGGTTTTGAACCATTATTTATTCTGGACCTGTTATAATGGTTATAATATAAAATCTGTTATGTATTGAGGTTTGGTTAGGCCTCTTAGGATCGGCAGTCACAGCGGAAGAATTTTAAAATTTTCACCGATCCTAATTGAGGATCTATCAACAACGTTTAAACCGAGTTAGAAAGATTCGTACCTTTTAATTCAGGGTTTTTTATCTCTAGGAGCCAACACGTAAGGTCCGCTCCCTCTACCGGTATCCACACAAATGCTCTCCAACATAGACTACATGCTAGTGCCTCCAAATGTCTCCTAGGGTTTCCCATATGGCTCTAAATTCTCATTCGTGTATGAGTATATCTGCTCTATCAAGTTTACAACCTATGAGGGCTATATTCGAATTTCAAAATTAATCTTTATTAATTTTGAAATTAATTAACAATTAATTATCTTGATGAGCTAATTAAATAAATTCAGTTTAAATTAAATATGTTCAATAGTTTTAATTTAACCAATTTATTTAATCCAAATAAAGAGTCATTAGATTTAATTTATCTTTATAAATTAAATCTGAGATACTATATCTCTATCATGTTAGTTATTAAATCTAATTTATCTTAATTAAATTAAATTTAAAACTAATACAATATAATAATATCATAATATATATACATATATATATATATAATATGTATTTCAAAAATACATATATATAAATAATATTATTAACGAATTTTATATTTTCCACCATAGATTAAATATTATCTCGTGTTGGGCCATTCTTGTGTGCGACCCTGTAGGTCCATACGAAATTGGCAGTGGGCCAATAAATGTACTAAACCACAAGTCGCATGCTACCTCTAGCAAGATATTACAACTACCCAATTCATATGAGGATCGTTAACATGATACAACCTGTCTTACAACCATGTCACGTCCCTTTTATCACACGATATATTGATCAAGGAGGAGGCATGAATAATGTCATCCTCTTGTTCCTAACCATTACTTTCTCGACTCCTGAGTAGTCTAACAATAGAAATGGAAACTCCTTTCCATCTTAGTATGGTCATACATTTCTCAGACTCACTCATCGAGGGGTCCAGTAATATCTCTCTACTAATGTGAGGGACATATTCCATCTTGATCATTCATATTCCTCTGCATGAAAAAACCACTAAGCCCGATTGTAGCCTTTATCATCACTCGGTCACAAATGACTTTTGACTAGTTCAAAGCTTAGCAGCTCTTATGTAGGAATCCATGATGACCTCAGGTCAAAGGGCCCAGTGACGTGGTTATACATGAGAAAAACTTATGACTTGATCCATGTAGATTTCTCATAGTGGGTCGATCCAGCAACTTGTACTATTACAAGTGCCTAAGACTTTGATTCGTATCTCCATTTCTTATCAAAGTTATACTAGTCTTGTTTCATCTCTGCTCTAACATAGATAACCGACCAGGGACATTTTAGGACAATCTTTATTATTTATCCAAGGATACAATTATCACAATTAACATGCAAATAATATGATATCAGAATGGAGAAATTTAATTAAATTAACAATGTTCAAAGTATAATGATTGGCCCTTAGGGCATAATTTCCAACAAAGCCATGATCTGCTCATTACTATAATAATAATTAATGGGCACACGTAAACAACTGTCATAATATATGGTAATGCTTGCATGATACATAATGGTCTTATTTTACAACCTTTATTTATTCAGTAACATATATAACAATTTGTATATAAGAACCGTGACTTTTAATAAACTTAATAACAGTCTCACGTAGACAACCGTTATAAAATAAGTACATAAATAATGGTTTATAAAAAAGAACAGCGAACATTTATAATACATTATGGTTATTACATAAAAACCGTAATATATGGATATAAGACTCTCAAGTGAGAGTTTATGATCTAGTTGACCTCCTCTATATATCTAATAGAATAGAAGTACCTCCAACACTATATGGCTGCATGGATCAAGACATCTCAAGCTTTGTGGGGAGAATCAATGGCAACTATTGACATATATAAGTGATAATATAATTGGCGACATATATATAATTGTGTCTCTTCATAGGAATTAACCCCTGGAAAGCAAAGGACTCTAGGGAAAAAATATATACTCCTATCAAAAAGGGCGGAGGGATAACCCCTGTGCCCTTTTCTGATAGGGTAATTTGTTTTTTCGCCATCTTCCTTTGCTTTCTAGGCTTAATTGCTAAAGATACACAAGTTATAGGTGAACACTTATAGTATTGTATATACAGATTAGGAGTGCACTTGATTCTAGCCACAAAGCCTAGAAAATCTTGATCATCCAAATCGTATGGCTATCCGATGTTGGAAGTACTACTCTATTATATATATATAGACGAGACCAAATAGCTCAGAAACTCTTACATTGAAGAGTTTATGAATGATCATAATATTAAATTTCATAGCTTTTAACTTGGTGCCACCTGCTTAATAGAAAAACAAAAGAGGAACCTTCAGTAAGAGCAGTATGGGATTTCCCAAAAAAAAAAAGCATAACTTCACAACGATAAATTCAATGTCACATGAACTAGCTATTCACAAAGCTTGTTTGTGTATGACTCTTGGTATATTTAAACTAGTTTATTCATAGAGCTTGTTTATGTATAACTCTCATCGGTACACATGAACTAGTTTATTCATCATACTAATGAACTTTTTAAAGTAACTTTCAGAGATATGGATACTTCCAAAAAAGGAGATGCATTTTCCTTAGGTATCATATGTCCAGAAGTTACTTTGAAAAATACCAATAAAGTAGGAACCTGTAGTAAAAGCAATAGGTTGACAACTTCCTGTAACAGGAAATGAACCTTTGACCAGAGCAATAATATGTTTTTCAAAAAAACATAACCTCACAAAAGCAAGTTAATATCACCTTGAATGCTTTATAGCGTTGTGACTTCACAAAGGAACCTTAATCAAATAAGGAGAATAGAGCACCAAAGGAATGCGACCTAGATAAGGCTCACGAATGATGAAAACACTAGTTAGGGCAAGCAAAAGCAACTCACTCGACGGTCATTAAGACAAGTGTGAAGGTATTGACTAGCGTTGCTGTCATTAAGAAGTGAGACGAAGGCTTTTATGGTAGGAATTGACTTAAAATGTCTCTTGACAGCCAGAACACATAACAGGACTACTAGGGTTACGATGTTGAGGGTTTCATTCAAATAGACTAAGTGTCAAGTGTGTTCTATTTCAAACGCTTAAATAGAAGAGAAAAGGTAGGGTTTTTTGGGTTGTTATGTTAAAGACTTTACATAACGGTTGTATCAATAAAATTGTTATTTATTTTTTTATATTTATGATGGCTTTTTGTTAATAACTATAAGTTATGTTATTGTTTTAACATATACATATATCATGGTTATTAGTTAATAACCGTGAGGTATATTACTATTTTTTTTTGGGCAGCTAGTGCCCAGATAATTACATTTTTATGTTTTATAAAAATAGAACAAAAAAATATCACCCTCTGGTGACTAGTTACATGGTAGATGATTTGAGGTCCGTTGTAACTTTAGGAACTTTTGTTTCGTTCAATTTAAATGAATTAAAAAGTTTCATAAATTCATAGCAAATCATACATCATCACGCTATTCATAACCAGAGGAGTGGCCTGAATCATTTGAGAGTATGTCAAGATCATGGTGACCAATCCCATACTCATTAAGAATGAGATTGGCCTTCCTGTTCATACTCGACAAATATTCAGCCAGCCTCCTCAATGTATAGTCAATGCATTTTGTATGCTGTATTAGTACCTTTACTTGAGGTAGAGGCTAAGGTTGTGCAGGAGGATAAGGGGGAGAAAGAGGTGGTGGAGGTTGTGGAGGAGAAGGATGACGTCATGGATTTTCCAGCAAGTCTTCAATTTAGCGTTTCATCTTAGCGATTTAAAGAACAAAGGAGGATGATAAATATAAAGAAATTGGGAGTTTATATAGATTGGAAGTGATGGGTTCGGACCTTCATTGCACACATTGGAAGTTGAAGAGGAGCAGTTACGTGTAGTGGTGGGTAATCAAAGGGTACTTGGTTCTTGTGCTAATCATCGAAGAACAAAGAAGCACAGAGTATTATCATCATGAGCGTGGAGAAGAGGAAAGGTTTGGATTGTTTAGTTTACATTTATTTAGGAGAAACCGTTATGTTGTTTTTCTTATATAAAGTTGGAAGACAAATTGTTTGTATGTTCATTTTGTAATATACTGAACTCTGTAATCGTTAGAGTCTGTATATGTAAATTAGTTAAATGAAATACATACCGGAGTTTATGTATATACTTATGGAGCTATTCTCAAGAGTTTTCCACATACACGGTGTCATTTACTGAAGTTAAGAAGTCATAGTTACCAATTATGAGTGCAAGTAGTCGGAGGAAATTTAACCGGTGCCTACAAGACACATGGCGCTGTTTTAGCAGGTACAGAGGGGTTCATGGCATTATTGGGTGAGCCTTGTTATACGTGTTGTAGTCCTAAGCCTCTGTATGCGTGTTGTAGACCCGAGTAGGATCCGGAGTAAGCAATAATAAATTAACTTTATTAAAGTAGCTTTAATAAAGTAAGTCATGATAACTAATGTTGATACCACTTTATGGTTGGCACCACAAGAAAATGACAAGTGTCCCTCATGATGATACTTGCTTTTTGCCTTTTGAGTTGACACTCTAAGGAGGTGCCACTTAGCCTCTAAGTCAGGGGAATCCACTAGTCTCCTGCCTGGTCACATGACTAACCTTCCTGAACACCAAATCCTAGAGTTTGGGGAATTCATCAAACTCCTCTTCCCCATACCCTAAGGTGATGGCAAAGAGAGGGAAAAAAAGAGAAAAGAAGGTGCTTTAAGGACACTTGGTTTCTTGTGAAGCAAGATCAAGACACATGGCACACTAAGATTAAAGCATAAGACACTTGGCAAAAATCCAACACATCCCTCCCCTTTATTAAAAATTTTAGCCAGTTGAAGAAAGAGAAGAGAAAAATAGCCAAAAATCACAAGAAATTTGAAGAGGAGAAAAGGTGTGTGAATAGTGAAAGTTTAAGAGCTTTGGAGCTAATTCCGACCCTAAATCATCTTTTTTGTCCGGTAAGCTCTTTTGGAAAGTTGTTCTACTCACTAAGAGCTTTATTTCTACGGTCTCAATTTTTTGATTAGATGTGTTTTGTGCCATTTTGTGAGCCAGAATCCCAAACTGGTTGTAGAATCGCGTTAAGATAGGTCTAAGCTTCGATTTGAACCATTGTCTTGTGATTTCATTAAGTTTTCAAAGACCTTAGGGCTACTCTAAGTTTCAACCAAGCTGGGCTTTTGGGTTCATATTTTTTTAATCATGAATATATGATGAAATATGGTGTTTGATGATAATATAAGACTAGTTTAAGTGCTGTCAGATTTGAGTTCTGTGAGATAGTCTGCTTGTGACACATTTTTTACTAAGCAAATGATATTCAATGATAATGATACTTTTCAAATTTAAAGTAGACATCATAAGCTTTAATTTGATAGGTCATTTGTATCATGTGGATTAGTATATTAAGATATATGAATTTTTGACGTTAGACCTTTAAAACTGGTGAAATTATGTGGCAGTGTGAAATTATTGGTGATTTTGGAATTTTTTGTGTGGGGCTGGTTGAAGGAGGTATTTTTCCCTCAAAATAGATTTAATGAGTGCCACATAGGACTTTGAACCATCCCAATTGAAGTTTCCTAGACAAAGTTATAAATTTTCAAAGATTGTTGAAAATTCTATCAGTTTTTGGATAATAGACAAAAATGAATTAATTAGGGCCAAATGTAATAAATTGGAACTTCAAAGGTTAAGTTAAGCCCATAAAGCTAGTGTAGGCCCATTAACTACACATTGGGTTTAATGCATTGACTTTAAAGACAATCAGCCTACGTTTTTTGAGTTATTAAAACATTGGGACAAGTAATAACTCACCCGTCCGTGAATTAGAAATTATAGGATTTGACATTTGCCCGAGATGGCCCAAAGACTGGGAATAAGAATCAAATTTAGAAAGACTATCAGGTAGTACCCTATCCCTTATATCATATATGCTACTGTGTATGTATTCTATATCATCTGCTTATGTAATGGATAGTTAGTCCTTAGGCTATAAGACCCATAAGTATAAGCTGCACCGGGAGTTACCCGGGGGCATCTTGAGCAAGGTAGGCTTGAGGAAGAAAGCTCATAAGTACACCTTGTATGGGGCAGAGGCCATAGGTTGCCAGAGCAAGTTCACCCAGCGCTATGGTTCTCTGATAAGGGACCAATTAGGCCCTTTTTGTTTGCTGCATTCCTGTAAGTTGTTCTATTTGATTATTTGCTTTACATGCTTAGTATTATGCATATCATATGAGTGATTTATGTACTACTAGGATTATTTTGAATCTCACCCTTTCTAATAAATGATTTACAGCAAAGGCGTCTAACTCCAAGGGCAAGAAGGTAATACGGACAAGTGAAGAGAAGACTGATTAATTAGAGACCCTCTGGTTATTTTTATTTGGATGACTGTAAAAATTTGTATATAACTAAGTAAAAGTAGATGTAGCAGTGCTAGTAACCGTAACACTAACCGTGTTAGTTGTAACTTGAACGTTAATACTTCAACCAACACATTAGTATCCTAAAGCGATAAGTGAATTAGCATCGGGCAACCAAACGCTAAAAGCCTATAGGTTAACCACCATTATGCGGGCTATTTCCAAATAATGCTCTACATTTTTTTAATAAAAGGTTTTGAAATTGATGAGTAGTAATGAACTTACAAACTGATTTGAGAACACACTTAATTATTTTCAAAAGTTTTTGAAAAAAGCCCACTCCAGTGTAGGTTCGAACTCTGTATTGAAGTCGAGACTCTAACAAACCACATTAGAACAAAGTTTCAGGTTTGTAAACATTACATGACTAGAACTCATCCGAACATTTTATAATTTACGGTGTTACATATTTAACGTTTGATGACAGTTTTTTCGTAAGAACAGTCAGACAATATATGATAGTTACAAAGTACAATCGTACATTGTGTATTTGCATAGTATTCTAATAAGTGATGGTTGTTACTTAATGAGCGTAATGTATATACCTTTTTTGAAATTTTGGTGGTTCATTATGCAACCACCATTTTACAGCCAAATAAAAGAAAAAGTAAATAAACAAACTAAAAATAAAAGAATATGATGCATCATCAGATTCTTTACTCTCTAATAACTTATCCACCTTCTCATTCAAAGAGCGAATGAGAGAGGTTAATTCATTCAAGGACTGATCCATGAGTCCTTGGTCTCACAAGTGAACCTAGATCATATAATGGAGCTCGTAGGCTGCGTGGATGAGACCTTCAATGCTTGTTGGCGAAGGGAGTTCATCCTTTAGTTTTTTCCTAGATGAATCAAAAGTTCTCTTGCATTTATCCATGATGTTTTGTTAAATCAGAAGTTGGCTTTAATAAGTTGAAATGGAAGTATAGAGAAGTGGAGTTCAGTTTTTAGACGTTTATATAGAGAGGGTTTCATGGATTGTTGAGTCGTTGTGTCTTTTAGTATTAAAGATCATTATATTTCAAAATGGTGATGGTTAATTCTTAATAACCATTATGTATTTGACAAATTTTTTTAATTTATTGGTGTCTACTGTTAATTGCATAATCAACAACAATAAGAGGCATTTTAAGAACCAAACTCTCCAAGTAACTATCACATCTAAGGAAATCAATGGCACTCTCATCAGTAGGAGGCAAACAAGCAATTATATTTTGAAAATTCTCTTGTGCTGCAAAGTGGAAGCTGCGGAATCCAACTTAGTGTTGGAGTACACCACATCATCATTGTAATCACAAGAGATGGAAGGGAAAAGAGTGCAAGAAAGAAAAGAATTTTTCAAATTATTACCACCCAATACTTTGGAATTTTCAAAAGAATCATTTTTCTTTTCTATATCAGGTGGAAAATCACAAGAAAGAAGCATATGGAAAGAATCATTTTCATTTGTAAAATCATCATTCAAAGCATGTGAATGTTTCTGTATGAAACTATCATGCAATTCATTGGAATCAAGAGAAATACCTTGTTCTAGGCTATGGTTTTTATGACGCACATCAACCAATTTGGCATCCATGCAAGATTCAACCTTTTCATAATTGACATGCTTACAGTCATCAATAGTGCAAAGAGATGGAAAAGATGAATAGTAGAATCAACCACTTCACTAATTGCTTTCTTTTGAAACTCAATAAGTAAGTGGCATTTGTCATGATAACAATCAACACATATTTGATCTACCGCACAAGAACATGAAAATATATCATCCAATTGATCACATTCATCCCTAGTACTATCAAGAAAAGCATTTTCAACAATTAAGGCACAATAAAAAGAGTAGGAGTACATCCATCAACAAGTACAATCGAATCACTACTACTTAAACTAATGGGTTTAGCAATTATATTTTCAAATATTTGAGGGGATTCAACAATGATTTCCTCATCTGCCTCATCATCAATCAAATCATGAATTGCTTCACTAGTTAAAGTAGTAGGAGAGTCTACTTCTATAAGGATAGGATCATTACCAATTGGTAAAGAAGACTCTTCAATGCTCTTTTATACTTACTCCACTTCTTTTGCTTGTATGGGAATAGGCTCTGGAGGATTGGAATCTTTCACTTGTGAAGTAGTATGTGACTCTTAAGCTTGGACTCCTTGTTCCTCCTCCGTAGGAGAGGAAGACTCCTCTGGAAGTAAGAATCGCATCTTCTTGACTTTCTTGACTTGAATAGGTGGATTACATGTAGGCAATGGAGGAATAGTCTCTAGTAGAGTGTTGCACTTAGAAGACTTTTGTACAAGCAACTCCATTGCTTTCTCCAACTTCTCATTTTCTTTCTTCTATCACTCCGCTTCTTGTGATGGCTAAGTGAGATGCTCAAAGTCCTTGGCCAATCTCGCACACACTTAATCTTGTTAGTCCATTGATCTCATTTAGTGGCCATGTGATTAGTAAAACTGTCCTTATATGACCGCTCCTCATTTAAAGTCTAACTCATTGGACTTTGGAATTCTCCAATAACTTCACCAATAGTAGGTTCTTGATGTGGCACACATGGTTGGGAATGAGGTTCATAAGATGGTTGAAATAGTGGGTAGAGAGACTCATAAGGTGGATGGCATGGTTGGAAAGTGGAATGAAATGAAGGAGGACGTTCACGATATGACATGTGGTTATATGGTGGAGGATTAGAATGAGGCTCATAATATAGGTTGTATGGTGGCG
Source organism: Inga laurina (assembly GCA_963855925.1). Lineage (NCBI taxonomy): Eukaryota > Viridiplantae > Streptophyta > Magnoliopsida > Fabales > Fabaceae > Inga > Inga laurina. The sequence goes on from OY979710.1 coordinate 51,005,730, forward strand.
GAAAAGGCTTGTGGTATAATCTACAGGGTGGGTGTGGAGGGTAATGAGGTTGGAATAAGGGTGGTTGGTAGGGTTCATGGTATGGAGGGTGGAATAGACCATAACATTCTTGATCAATTGAACTATCTTGACATCCCAACTTAGCTTGAAGAAGCATCAATGATTGTTGAATGGAATGAATGCTTTTAGAGATAGACTCTTTCCTTTCAGTCGAATCTCCTGTAGAAAAGTGAGATTGAAAAGGTAAGTCTTGATTACCATTAAACCAATCCATGGGAATTCAATACAATAAATTCCTAATGAATCACAAGATAACTATCTAACTAAAAACTATGAAAACTAAGAAAAAGAATCTAAGAGAATACAAATGCAAGTAAAAAAGAAAGAAAAGTATCAACTTGAAAAACAATGCAAATTTGCTATCAATTAACTTGAAGACATGGTGAATTCATACCAATGAGCTCAAAATCATATCAAATTGAAAGCAAATAACACCACACAGAAGCTACTAAGTCAAAACAATACAAGAATACAATGAATGCTATGCAAACTACCTAAATGCAAAAATCCTAAACTATATGCAATGAAAAACCAAAAAAAAAAATGCAAAACTAACAAGCTTCACACGAGAAACCCCTTGTCAAAATAAATTTGACAATTAGATTACCTAAAGAGCCAATTACTTAGCTCCCCGGCAACGACGCCATTTGATTAGCAAACTTTTGTCTCTTGTGTTAGCCTTGGGATCCACAATCAAAAATTAACCAAGGATCACGTATAGGCAAACCAAGAATCGTTCTCTCTTCTCGAGGAGCTTTTTATTGAATCCTAAGTAATCTATATGCCATGCAAATGCAATAAAATAAGATGAAATGGTTTTGGATTTTTTAAATTAATGACTAAAAGAAAATGCAATTTAATTAAATGCTAGACTAATATTTTTTGTATTTTTAATAAAAAGAATGATTAATAAAATATGAATGAAGAGAATTTTCTTGGGAAATTGGTTCATTGGCTATCATAACTCATTAAATGATATGGGAGTTTAAAATTTATCAAGTCTTAATTAAAAACCTCAAGCAAACGTGATGAGTCCAATTTATCTAATTAATGACTAATCATGCCATCATATTCATAGTCATCTCTTAGATAAATTGTTAAAAACCACTTCATGTGTGAAATGGATTAAATCAATGCAATTGTTTCCTCTAATATGAATGCACAAACGTGCCACTCAAATTAACTCAAATCAATTACACAAACTAGTGAATATATAGCAAGTATAATTTCAATGAATTAATAGGAAATATATAACCATAAATCAATTAATCACAATAATTCAAATCCAATCACAAAAAGCAATTTTAGTTCAAAAATAAGGAGTTGGAATAGCTCAACCAAATCCTACTAAAAATATCTTAGAACATAGCTAGAAATTATAATAATAATTGGAAATTCATAAAGGAATTAAGATTAACTCCCTTTTGAAGCTCTTTAAACTCAATAAATCCCCAATCCCTTAGAGTTGAAAGGCTCAGCTACTCATTTAATTTGGTACTGTCACCACCAAACTTGAATTTGCAGCAGCTATGGTTAAGGGAAATAACTGCAGCAGAATGATGGAAGGAGGAAAGGGAACTAGTGTTGTGAACGCAGAGCTGGTGGCTGACAGTGTGAATGAGTCGACGGCGGGAGAAGGTGATGACGATGGTGAACTCCACAGACGGTGGTGAATGTAGAAGAAGAAGATGGCAGCGGCTTGGTAGTGGTCCAACGTTGGAGAGGGGGTGAGGAAGAGGATGGCCGGCGGTGTGGTCTGAAAACAGGGGAAGTGAACGGAAAGAGCGATAAACCTTGGCTGTTAGTAGAGGGTTTAGATGGCTGTCGTAGGATGACGGTGGTGGTCAGGACTGGAGAGGTCGCCCGCGGCTGTGCAGCAGCTCTGGTCTCAGTCTCGCGTTTCAGCGTTCCAACTCCACTTACAGTGCTTCTCCGGTACTGAGGTTGCCGGAAACAGAAATATAGAGGGGAGGGAGGTCCTTGACTGTGGTGATGGCTCTCCGTCTCTTTCCCTCTCCTCTCAAGCTCTCTCCGCTCAAGCTTTCAGGTCCACGGCCCTCAGCTCTCGCGCGGCGCCCTCTAGTCCCTCGTCCCTCAGCTCGTGTCTGTTAATGGATGAAGAAGCAGACCAAAGTCCCCTTGGTCAAAACGTGCGTTTTGACCAAGGGACTAAAATGTAAAGTTTAAAAGTTATCTATGAGGACTAAACGAAACATATTTGAAATATTATAGGATAAACAATAATTTCTTAAACGTTTGCGTCCTTTTATATAATTTTCCCATCACTTTCCTTCATTCACTTCTCATTTTCAGGAAATTCTGGGGATTTTTCTGCAATTGTTTCCAATCCTCAAAAATATTAATTGGACCCAATTGCATTTTTTCAAAATCTCAAAATTTCTTCCAAAACACCCACAATACAAAATTAAACACAACTAGCATAAAAAATCTAAAAAACAATTGCACAAAATAATTAATAAATTATGACCGCTTCTAATAATAATTAAGTCAAATCCGATTAGGAGAAGGTCTCCCAAAAACCTTTTCTATATTCAGGTATGACGCTGATATTAGTGATTCTTCTTTATAATCTACTATTGGCTTCCTTGCGCGGATGTAAAGTCTACTGATGACTGAAAAAGCATACCAGGATGCCACATCTATGGAAAGGTTCTTCTTAAACGGGGAAAATTTAAATATTTTAATACTAAATTATGTTATCTCTTATTCTTAATATAAGACCCAATTAATTAATTTTGAGAGATTAAGGAATCTGAATAAATTACTTTAAAATATTTATATTTATCATTTTCTTTTCAAACTGATTTATCTGACTTATAAGCTGATATATAATCTAACCATACATAAAAATGTTTTAGAGAGATTATGCAACATATGCTATAATTAATTTATTAAGTAATTTATTTAACTTTCTTAATATCTTTAAATTAGTCATATTAGTCATATGGAGGGTCTTATATTAACCACGAGTTAGAAATTAAATTGACACATGTAGTGTTTCAAAGAGTCATATATGCTTTCACACACCTTAACTTCCTGGTTGGATCCCCCTAATAATTTTATATCAGTAATGCTTATTTCTTAGAAAAAATGCCTCCTTTAATCTGTTTAATCAATTTCTGTAAATATTTTGTACATGATCTATTTCTGTATTAAATTTTTTACACCTCGCACCACTCTTGCCCTTCATCAACATATATTTTATTATTTTATCTCTTCTTTTTAACTTTTACTTTTTCTTTGAAGTTTTTTAAGTCATGCATGCTGCTATGTCTCCCCGTACATATTAAGCAGATGACTGATGAAGGCTGGAATATGAAAAAATAAAACAGTAGATGGGGGTAATATTTTTAATTTATAACAAATTTTGAACTTTTGGTATATTCTTTTACTGCCCTGTATGCATATTATATATCCATCAGTCTTATATATTAATATTGTCAGCATGCACGTATGAATTATTTAATATTTATTTTCTTCTTTAATAGCACTTTTAAAAAGAAACCTTTTTATTGAGGGGGTTTGGGACGGATCCAGTCCTTAATATAAGACTATGTTTACCTAATTTAATTAAATTAAGAAAGTTGGCTAATTTAGTTAATATGACATGTATTTCTAAAACACCTTACACTACTAGAAAAAAATGCTTTTAACGTCCCTTTTTTGGGCCTTTTAACATCTGAAAATATGGGGACGTCTATCTGAGGGACATAGAAAAAAAATGTCAATAACGTCCGTAAAACAGGGGACGTGAATGAGCATGACTTTAGACATCCACACTTCAGACTGGGGAAGTCTAAAGTCTGAGAGGCACTTTAGACGTCCCCAGATTAGATAGGGGACATCTAAAGTGTCACCTTTAGACATCCCCAGTCAATACTGGGGACATCTAAAGTGAACTTTAGACGTCCCAATTTTGACTAGGAACATCTAAAGATGCAAAAAATGTACCTTTAGACGTCCCCTCTCCAAACTGGGGATGTTTAAAGTTAGACGTCCCCAGTTCAGATTGGGGATGTCAAAACTAACGAATAACTTATTTCTATGTCCCTTTTTCCTATATCATCGTACCAAAATCTTTTTATTTTGTGTTTGTTTAGCTATTATTTTGATAATGAGAATGTTCAATTTATGTAGCTAAACCTTTGTTTTAGATTATTTAGTTTGATTATAGGTTAGTGGATGATAATTTTTATCATTAATTGTTTTAATATTATATTTCTTGATTTAATTGTATGCTCAATTATCCTAAAACAAGAAAAACCTGATTGAGACTATTTTGATGTTCTAAAGGAGCCTAGATATAGGAAATTTAGACTAAACTTTCAATTAAATTGTGTAAGATCGAGTATTCAAACATCAAATAACTTAATTTGCTTTTATGGTAGAAATATACTATTAGTCTCTAGGATTTCATGCCATTTCAGCTTATTTTCCTTGAGTTTTATACACTTTTTGGTACATTTGTGCATATTATGAATACTTAAAGATAAAAAAAAGTGCATGGGGTTTTTTGTTGCATAATATTGCTTAATTGTGCATATTTTTGGCTTCCATCCTTGTTAGTTATGAGCTTATTAAGTTTATTATTTTGTAAGGAATACTTTGATAGAAGAATTAGATGTTTCAAGCCAATTAGAGGTGCTTTGGAAGGATTTGAGAATCAAAGTTGATTGGGAAAGACATTGTGGAAATCAAAGCTAAACAAATTGAGGTAAAACGATATGTACAATACTTCAATTGAGGTAGAAGAACACAATTTTCTAGAAGCAAAATGAGCTACAACACACTTGATCTCAGCAGCAACCAAATTCAAAATAGAGGAAACTCTCCCATAACTCAAAACAGTTCAATCGTAATAGCAAAACACATAGTAGCACTAAGTCAGAAAAATCTATGTTTTAAAGCCCCTAAATCGTGAATGGCCATCATTCTGTGTAAGACCCCGTCTTACATACCGCTTACGATTGATATTAATCAGAGTACTAGAGTGCAGTTTGGTGATCAACACAGAAATAGTATAAATATACTAATATATTGGTACATTAGGCTTGATTATATTACAAGAATTTCCAACACGGTATGATAATATATACACAATTTTCCAAAATATCCAAGATCAGCTCCATCAGCTCCCTGTGTCTACCATCTTGCCTTTGGATCAACTGGTTCTCACTGGCACATTATCATTTTTGGAAAAAGAATGAGATTTCAAAGAATCCCAGTAGTAACATACAATCAATCATATAAAATGTGATAATTTAAATATGCAATGTATCATATAATGTAAAATGAAAATTCTTAACATAACATGTGTGTATATAATGCTCAGGGCCAAATCACTATTTGGATCCCCTACCTGTACCTCAGCTAGGCTCCTAACCACAACTAGGTAATATACCCCAGGCGTACCTTTGTTGGGTCCCTAACCACAATAGGTAACATACCTCAGGCACCGTGTTCATATCACAGAATACAGAAACATACAATATATCAATAATCACATAGTATATGAGATATCATAGTTACTACCTTAGACCTTTTGCACCTCGACAAGCATTCCTCGATAGCGTGACAACAACTCGGGCTCCCAACTCGGTCCTAAAATTGCAAATGTACAAGAATTAGATTAAAAATCATTCATGTACTACTTTAGACAGTTCTATAGTGTTTCTGGTAGTTATATGAGTCTATAGTGAAAAATTACCAAAATACCCCTGAGACCCGACCTACAGTACCCGGTCCGACTGTACTTTTTTTGAAATTTTGACCCGAGCTGTTCTAACATATTTTTTCCCAAGAAATCTATTTTTAGCCTCAGAATTACCAAATTCATTGCCAAAAAATAAAAATGCCCTTGATAGCCCCTAATTTAGGGTTTCATGGGCGTTTTGGTCATTATGCTTTTTAAGGCTTTTCTAGAAAAGTGATCAACTATAACCCTACCTAATTTTCCATCTTGAACACAATGGAACCATCAATTTCATGAAAATCCAGCTCTTAGCCCTCTATTTGGTCCTGATTGAATCTTAGGATTCTCCAGGAAAATTGAGGGTTTTTCAATTTTGACTCCGCAGACTTGCTCGTTTCTATTCCTAATCACTTTATTAACTATTTAATTATATACAAATCACCATTTAGACTAAATTTGGGCAGTATAACATTTAGGATTTAACATTTCCCAAATTTAACAATCACAGCAAATCAGTCACAACAAAGATTGATGACTTGTACTTCGAGTTTTGATATGAGTGATGGACACTTAGAAAAAGATCTCCAACTCCTCAAGAGATCCATTACCTTATAGGGAGAATGAAATGCCCATTAACCTACGAATGGCCCAGGTCATCATGCGTCCAAGGGTTTTAAAAATTATGATTATTTCCAAGACTCATATCAAATGAAGCTAAATGCTAATAAATGATGTAAGGATGCCTCATTAGACATAAAAAAGTGATGACTTGTTTTGAGTTTTGATATGGGTGATAGACATTGAGAAAAAGAACTCCAACTCCTCAAGAGATCAGTTACCTCATTGGGCGAATGAAGTGCCCATTAACCTGTGAATAGCCCAGGCCATCACGCGGCTAAGAGTTTTAAAAATGATAATTATGTCCAAGGCCCATATCAAATGAAGCTAAAAGGAATATGAATGATGTAATGATGCCTCACGAGCCCTAAAAGTGTTATCTATCGTTGAGATATTTTCTAACATGATAGATGTAATGAAGCTCATAGTCTTTTAGGGTCATAAACCTTGAGGCTAAATAAACCTTCCTTGTGATGTATCTATATAAGGTGTGATGCTAGATACATACTTAGGTGAAGCAACAATTAGCCGCTTGATCTTAAGGGTTTCCTTAACTATGCATGGATGATAAATAATAGTATCGATAATCAATAAATATATGCCCTCCAGTGTCCTATTTTAGGAATAACCCTAGGTTGGGGGATGTCTACCCTAAGAAAGGCAAGTGCTACTTAATTAGGCTAGTCAATAATTTTTACTAAATTGTGATATAGTTTCAAGGTGGTTCTAATTCTCACAAACAAAGGTCTCCTAACTGCCCCCATCATAAAGATGAAGACCCCATCTGACGAAATTGATCTTTAGGGGGTTCTAAATACCCCATAGGGATTAACCTCGCCAAATGAGTAACAGCTAAGATGAAGTCTTCACAGTAACCTCAGAGGGTTCTGAAAACCTCACAAGGAGACTATTAGAAACTTCCGTTTACCTAAGGAACTCCCAAACTCGAGTATAGGGCCCAAAATGTGTGTGAGGAAAATAGTGTATGTGTTCAATATGTGTGGAGAGCATACCAACCTGTGGGGCTAGGTTCTACCCAACCCTCATTTGCTAAGCAGATCACAAGATAAATAAAGAAAAAAATAAATAGATGAACAAAGAATTTAATAAATAAAAAAATATTCACAAAAAAAATAAGAAAAAGGGTAATTAAAATAAAATTAAGGCCATATTATTTTTAAATACCTAACTTAAATGGGCTTAACTCTCAAACCGTCCCCAGTGAAGTCGCCAAGCTGTAGCGCCCGAAATTTGGAAAATATGGAGCTGCCACCAAAATTTTGAGAAAAGGATAATTTTGGAAATCTTTTTTTAAAAAAAAACAGATAGGGTTCGGGAGTCGATTGTGCTTGGGGAAGGTGTTAGGCACCCCATAACACCCATTCATAAATATGGTACCCTAAGCTAATTATTTAAAAATGAATATGCCTTTAATTTTTTTATAATTACCCAAATAAAAACATATTTGCAAAAATAAATAAAATGAAAACTAAAGGAAAAAAGGAACATTTATTTACCAAAAAAATAAGAAAAAATATATTTATTTTCAAAATTGGACTTGACCTAAGATGAAAACCTAGGGCCTACGTACCCTTTAGAGGAATCAAAGCCCATGTAGTTCGTGAGTATAAATGTGTATCACTTTGTTGGTGTTTTTTAGAGAAAAAAAATGTTTGTTTAATTTATTTGAGAAAAATATTTTTTTGTTTGGTTTGTGTTTTTTATTTTTTTCAAAAAGTATTTTCTTTATTTTCTTGTAAAAGAGAGTTTTTCCATTTTATTTTCATTTATCAAAATGTGTTAAAATATTCTGTTTTCTTTTTTTCAAGAGAACCTAAGAAAGGGATAAAGAAAAAGAAGAAGAAAAACAGCACAAGTTAAAAGAATGGAAAGCTAAAGATGAGAAGATTTATGCATACCTTTTATCCTTACAAGTCATTGATTGAACCATATTTTTATATGATTTTTCACACTTAAATTGGGATTTTTAATGTATTTCTTGGGACATTATTGCATTATTAAGCACTAATTTGAGTTAAGAACATTTACATTGAATTAAGTGTATTTAGGGCAAACTGGTCATAAATTTGTTAATTGTTCATACAAATGTTTTCTTAAACTTTTGATGCTATATTTTGTTTAATCTTGCATTGCAGAGGTTTTGGAAGAAAATTGAAGATTTTGGAGGGTCAGAATTAATATTTTGATGACTAGGAAAATTACAGAGAGGGCCCCAGATTTTGTGAAAAGTACAAAGTAGGGAACGAAAAGGGTCAAAGAAAATTACATAAAAGGACCTATAATTTCAGAAATTATGATATTATCTGCCAAAATTTCAAATATTTTTATCGCAGTCCCTCCTCAAAATGTTTTTTGCTTTTCAAATACGTCCCTGGTCAAAACAGGCCTACGTCAGCATATTCTGTTGGGCTGCCTGGAGTTGAAACCGTGAACCCGAGATTAATGGAAAAAAATAGAGCTGAGCTGAGAGTTGGAGAATGAGACAGCGCTGCGGATCAGCTCATCATCACCTTCTTCTCCTTCTACTCTCGCCAGCGGTATCGCTCACAACCAAGGCCGCCGGCGAGCTTCAACCCATCGTTCACCACCATCACTTCTTCCTTCACCCTCCCCCAAAACCGACGGTGAGAGAGAGTCCGAGATTTAGAACCGGAGCTTGGGAGAGGAAGGAGAGCCCGACGGTTTTCAGAGAGAAATGAGGAGAAGTCGACTTTGAAGACAGACCAGAATCACCACCACCTCCACTGCCGGATTCATCCTTCTCTGTCAGTTTCTCTCCCCCTCTCTCATTACACTGCCGTCACTGGAACCAAACACCACAGCCACTACTTCTGTTCTTCACAGTTCCGACGGCTCTTCTCTATCGCCACCACATCGTTGCAACTAGGCAACCAGAAGTTGAACCACCATAGACCTTCCTCTCTTCAACACCTTCACCAATTTCCGGCATATTCTGAGTTTTCCGGCGAGATTCTCCAGTTTCCAGGACACTTCCAGATTCCGGCGAGCCCTGTTTCTCCTCTCTTCCTTCCACCATAACCACCTCAGTACCTTTTGTAACGCCCCAATTTTTGATTAAGGCCTAATGATAATTATTGAGGATAATTATCGGATTAAAGTGAAATTAATGTATATTGGTGACAATATTATTAATATGTCATAATTGTTGGAAAATTGAAAGAATGGAATTATTGGCATAAGTTGGTAATTAATGGGGAAATTAATTACTAACTAAGAGAAAAATGAGAAGTGTGATCAAATGGCTAATGGAAGGATTAGAGAGTTTAATTGGTGACTAAGTGTGTGAGAGCTAATAGGAAAATGACATGTGGCAAAGTGGGTGTGAGAGGAAGATAAAGAAAAGTCAAATGGGATTAAAGAATGAATTTCTCTCTCCTCTCTTCCCTCTTGTGCGGTGCAGAAGTATGGAGGGAGTATTGTCATCATTTGTTCTTCTTCTTCACTCATCCTCACTCATCTCTCTCACTCTCATCTCTCTCTCTCATCGGACACCATTGAAGGCCAAAGGGAAGGAAGAAAAGCTTCAAAAAGGTAAGGGAAATGTCTCCAAATGCTCAAACTTCCTTCTCTAATATTGATCCTTGAATGAAGAGCTTCATTTTGATGGTTGTAATGTGTTCATTGGTGTTAGTTTGTGACCTCAAGAGATTGTGAAAGTTGAAGAATCAAGAAATCTCTTTGGCAAAGTGAAAGAGGTGAGTGTTAACTCCCTTTAGATATATATATATATATATATTGTGGTTGTTGGTTGAGCATTGATTTTCTGGAATTTTCTGCCCTATTTTCGAAAATTAGGGTCTTAGTGAGTTTGGCATGTTGTGATCATGGAAATGATATATTGTGATGTCTTTTGGACAAATGGATTGGTTTGAATCATTAAAAGTAAAGTTTGGGAACTTTGTGTTGGTTTTGGTGTATTGGTCAAAATAAGGCATGTGGTTAGATTGTGAATTTGGTCATTTTGAGGTTACCATTGTGTTCCTTGTGGAAAATTGTATGGGAATATGTTTGGTTAATGATTTTGGAGTCATTGGACACTTTGGTAGAAAAGTTGGAAAATGCTGTCAATGTGAACTCTGTCTGGGCAGTTTATTTGTGTGGACGTTTTGAATGACCAAATGATTTTAGAAAATTATGAAACTTTCCAGTCTTAAAGCTCACATCCCAAGCTTCAAAATGGACATATATTTTGTGTCATCCCATGAGTGGCTGGCCGCGGCCCAAACCTTTCTGCCTTGATTCTGACCGTGGCCCATGGGTGGCTGGCCATGGCCAGCGACCTTCTGACCATATTTTGGCCGCGGCCCAAGGAAGGGCTGGTCGCGGCCAACCCCTGTGTTCCAGCACTTTGAGTTTTTGAAAAGAGATCTTCAACCTATTGTTTCCCAACCTTTTAGGGGTTTTATTATAGGCATTTGTGGCTTCTTAAGGGTCATTATTGATAACCAAATCTAAGTGTTGAAGAGTCAATTGAGTATTGGAATAGAGAATAATGCTTCGTCCTTAATTATGACTTTAGGATTTGATATTTTCCCGGAGCATAGAAGGCCCGTGCCTGCTCAAGAGCGGAAAGACCAAGGTAGTGACACTTTATCCTATATCATGTGTATTGCATTGCTTGTTTGTATTAGTCATTGAATACAGTAAAAGTGAAGAGGACTTGGCGAAAGCCCGGACTCGATTATAGTGAAAGTGAAGGGGACGTGGTGAAAGCCTGGACTCGAATATTGATAAAGTGAAGGGGCGTGGCGTAAGCCCGACCTCGAATATAATGAAGGGAACGTGGCGAAAGCCCGGTCTCGAATATTGATTGCTGCATTATGATATATGTGACTTGCTTTGTATATATGCATCATATAAATAAACTGTTGCTACTGGGATTCTCTAGAATCTCATTCTTTCGAAATAACATTTTTAGACAGGGCAAGTGGATCGAAAAGCAAGCAAGTGGTAAAGGACTATTAGGACTGCCAGCGGTAGTCTTACCTATATATTTTGGTTTTATATTGAACTGGTTATCATTTTGGATAAATTTATACATATTGAATAGAATTGTAGTGGTATAGTTTTGTGTAATCCCCGGTATGGATACTGAGATGGGCAATGATGCTCTATATAAACCTTTGGATTAATGTTATTATCCCGGGTGAACGTCGGGAATTGTGCTTACTCTGATATTGTATATGTAACAGACCAAACAGGCCATTTGTTTTAATGAATGAAATGAATGGAGATCCATTTGTACAGTTTCCGCAAAAAGTTTTTAATTGTTCCGGATTTCTCATTCGATTATTAAATGTGATTAAACACTAATCCCGACCTGATTATCAAAGGGGGTTACATTTGTGGTATCAGAACAGTTTTCCTGGCATTTGTAGGAATTGCTAGAATAGTTGCCCTAGTTTATTGCCTGAGTGTTAGAGGATTGAAATAGTTGATTGTATACACATGAGTATTCCAGATATTGATTGGTATATAAGAGTTTAAGGAATATATGTATACTTCTATTGTGATTTCTGACTGGGTGAATCATTTATAGACTCAAAAGAACAATGGCTCGCCCTAGAAATAGACAACCGGATCCGGAGGTGGAAGAGCTCAATGATAATCCTCCTGATCCGATGCAAGAAATGATGACATTGATAAGAGAACAAAGAGACATGATCCGTGAGCTAAGGGAAGAGCTTAGGGAAGAAAGAGCTAAGAGAAATGAGGAAAGGCTCCAGTCTACTCATGCAGAGACTAGAGAAGAGACCCAACCAGAAGAGACATCTGAAGGGTCGCATAGACCTCAAGAGTCCCCACCTCATATTGAGCATAATCAAGGGTCACATAGGGTGCCGGCTCAAAATGATGTAGACCTTAATTCTTGGGTGTCCAAATTCTACAAACACATGCCTCCTGTGTTTAAAGGAAGATTTGACCATCAAGCAGTGGAGGATTGGATAATGAGGCTAGAGAAGATCTTCGAGGTGCTTGAGTGCCCATCGGAGGTGAAAGCAAAGCTAGCTATCTAATAGCTAGAAGGAGATGCAGACCGATGGTGGCGAAACATTGCCATGACCATACGGGCCCGGAATGTGCAAGTGACTTGGGAAGTGTTTCAAAGAGAGTTCAATGACAAATTCTTCCCTAAGTCTGTGAGAATAGAGAAAGAGTCAGAGTTTCTAAAGATGAAGCAAGGGGACGATGAGACCTTTGACAAGTACTTGTCTCGGTTTGTTCGTCTATCCCGGTATTCCTCCTACCTCCGGCATAAAGATGATGAGGAGTGGAGCTCTGACATGCTAATCCAGGGTTTGAGGAGGGAGTTGAAGAAAAGATTGGCCGCCCGGCAGTTTGACAAGTTCAATAAAGCGGTGGAAGAGTGTCGGATCACCGAGAACAATTTGAGAGATATTAACCCAAGTAAGGGTGGTGGTCGCGATGACACTAGTAAGGGAAGTTCATCCCAGAAACGTAAAGACCAAGGGTTCTCATCCAAGGGCGGTAGTAAGAAACCGTACCAATCTAGAGATTATGGGAATCAGGGACAGTTACCACAGTGGGTATGCCCCGGGTGCAATAGAGCACATGCTAATATAAATTGTGAAGGGCAATGGGTGTGCTTCCTCTGCAAGCAGCCCGGACATATGGCCAAAGATTGCAAAGGGCGACCGGTAGAGTCAAGGCCCAAGAGTTAAGGGAGAGTGTTCGCAATGACCCATGTAGAGGCATGGAAATCTCCTGAATTGACCCAACGTACTATTCTTCTCAATGGTAGTGTATTGCAAATTTTGATTGATTCGGGTGCTAGTCATTAGCTTATAGTCTATGACTGTGTAAAGTGCCTAGGATTGTATATTCATAGATTGCCAATTGATATTGTTGCGTCAACACCTATGGGTGTTAAGTCTGTGACAGCGAAAGCTTGGGTAAATAGTATTATAACTATGGAAGGGTTGGAGTCTACCGTTGATTTGATTTGTTTACCTCTGCACCAAATAGAGGGTATTCTGAGCATTGATTGGTGGACGGTGGATTGCCTCCAGAAAGGGAAGTAGAATTTTTAATGGAAATAGTGCCTGGAGCTGGTTCGATATCCACAGCCCCACATAGAATGGCCTTATGAAAAGGCAAAATTGAAGAAACAAATTGAAGAGTTGTTCAAGATGGGACTCATTCGAGTTAGTGTGTCACCATGGGAAACTCCGGTATTATTTGTGAAAAGAAGGACAGAGAATGGGAAGAGTGAATGGCTTCTGAGTTCTTAATATAATGACGCCTTCATCTAGAGACAACCAATTGGGAAGCGCTATCTACAGAGAATTCAAATTGGAAAGGGCTACCTGCGGAGAATTCTGATAGGAAAGGGCTACCTACAGAGAGTTCTGATCGGAGAGAGCTACCTAGGGGAAGTCTGATCGCAAAGGGCTACCTACGGAGAGAACCATACCGTAGTGTGAAGCCACCGTGACGACAAACCCTAGTGTGGAACTGCCGTTACGATAAACCCTAGAGTACAGCCACCTTGACGATGAACCGTAGACTGCACTCGCCATGATGTTGACTCATAGACTAGTGTTACGGAAAGGTTGGCTCTTAGTGATGGTGCATTGTAATGAATCCCACAATGGATGGGTTTTCTTGAGATAAAAAGTCATACGGCTTGGAATGATTCGAATTGAATTGGGCCAAATTCTGGCACGAACAAATAGAGATTGTGAATGTTGTTAGTGGTAATGGGAGATTCCTTTAGGACTCCTACTAAATCAACTTAACATTGCTAAAGTATAGATAAAGAGATAGAAACCCAAATGTGGTGAATGTGACATGTTTGAGAACTATAATGAGTAGAAACTCGAGACAGTGTAACTTACAGCAGGTGTATGTCGACGTGAGCCGTTGTAGGGTTTGACGTTGGTCATCTCTACCATCGGCCGTTGATGTACCATATAGAATGTAAAGACCGTAAAGCAATGTGTAAATGTGACCACACCAAGCGCACCACTACTGGCTGACCCTGTTGAGGGATACGGGTGGGGTGTAGGCAGGGTGGGCACCGCCACTGGCTGACCCTATTGAGGGATACGGGTGGGGTGCGACAATGAAAGTATTCGTCACGCCAAGCGTACTGCCATCAGCCGAGCCCTCGGAGGGGGTATATGGGTGGAGTGTAGGTAGGGTGGACTATGATAGAAGGGTACTTCAGATAGAAGATATTGAGATTCCGGAGAGACTCGATATTGTTATTGAAACCCAAAGGTCCCGGTTACCACTAGTGGAGATATTGGTGGGTGTACGGGTGAGGGTAATGTTGGGAAAGCGAATATAATGTAAGCAAAAGCATACTGGAATACAACAAAAGCTGAGAGATTCGATGACAGTGAAAGTTGACGATTCTGCGCAATGAATCTGTAGTGCTTTGAGATATTCCCGGAAGGGGAAAATGACCTAACGACTGAGATTAAAGGGGCTTAAAGCCAGAATGAACGAGTGTAGTCCGTATCATAGTAACTGAGTGAGGTGAAGACCTCTAAGGATTGAAATCGGAGATCACGCGCTCGTGAGGGTGTCTCCGAGTACAAGAAATGATAAAGTGATTGAGAGAAAGAAATTGAACCATGGAATATTGATCTGTTGAGATTCTTGAGTGAATCGGACCTATAGCGTATTATTGATATGAGTGTTTTTGAAGGATTACCTTTAAAGAGAAGCAAATCAAGGTACGGAAGCCGTCATGAAGAGGCGTCCAGAGTTTATGTCCTAAGTGGAGTATCAAATTTCGAGGACGAAATTTATTGAACAGGGGAAGAATTGTAACGCCCCAATTTTTGATTAAGGCCTAATGATAATTATTGAGGATAATTATCAGATTAAAGTAAAATTAATGTATATTGGTGACAATATTATTAATATGTCATAATTGTTGGAAAATTGAAAGAATGTAATTATTGGCATAAGTTGGTAATTAATGGGGAAATTAATTACTAACTAAGAGAAAAATGAGAAGTGTGATCAAATGGCTAATGGAAGGATTAGAGAGTTTAATTGGTGACTAAGTTATTCGTTACTTTAGACATCCCTAGTCTGATCTGGGGATGATTGAACAATATTTTTATATGAATTTTTCATGATTAATTTATGATTTTAATGTATTTCCTAGGATATTATTATATTATTAAGCATTAATTTTGGTTAGGGACAATGGTTTTGAATTAATGGCAATTAGAGGCAAAATGGTCAAAATTTATTAATTATTTTTTTATACAATTGTCCCTTGAACTTTTGATGCTACTTGAGCTTAAACTTGTATTGTAGGTGTGAAGGAAGAAATTTAGAGATCTGGAGGGTCAGAATTAATATTTTGAAGCTTGGGTAAAATTACAGAAAATGGCCCAAGAATTCTGTGAAAATTACAAAGAGTGAAGGAAACAGGCCAGAGCAAATAACAGAAAAAAAACACAAAAATTTTAGGAAATTCTGATCGAGCCCCAGAGAATTTCAAAAAGATTCACTTTAGTACCTAATCAAAGGTTTCAAACCTTTCATTTAAGTCCCTGGTCAAAACGCAAGTTTTGACCAGCGACTTAAGTCACTGTTTCGGTGGGCAACAGATGGGAGAACAGACCCGACATTGAATAGAGGGAGTCGGATACAGAGAGGGAGCTGAAAGTTTTGAAGGTCGGAGAGCGCCGCAACAGAGACAGAGGGAAGGAGCGACGCGGGACCTCCTTCCTCTTCTACTCTCGCCGGCGGCATAGCTTGCCACCTTCATTGTCGCCGGCGAGATCCTCTTCTCCACCACGCTGTATTGCAGATCTGAACAGAGGAAAGCGAGAGCACAGTGGAGAGAGAGAGTTTCGGTGACTTGCTCTGTTCTAGATTCATCATCGGTGACATCCGTCCGCCTTCAACCACATCACTACCTTCACCGTCTTCTCTCATACCACCACCACCGCATTCCCACCGTCGCCTACCATCATCTCTGGTTCCTTCTTAGTTTTCCACATCAAAGCCCCTCTGTTCTGAAATCACCACCGACCACCACTCTTCTGTTTTTCCCTCTCTATCTTTCCACCATCTTCATCAATTTCCTTCCACCATAACTACCTCAGAGCCTTCTCTGATTCAAGCTTCCACAGTGCCAATTCTAGAGTTCCAACTTCTTCATCTTTTTATATTTGTACCGATTGTCTCTATTCCCTTTTTCCATTACATTTTGAATTCCATCTTTTCATGGATACTTGGCATTTGGAACTGCTTGCAGCTACTGTTGGTACAATGAGGGGCTGATTCCTTTGTTTTTTGGTGATGAGAAGGTTGCTTGAGCTCAATGGAATATATAGGGGAGTTCTTTTCTATCATTCCACTAGTCTAGAATTATATATTTAATTGCCTAGTTTTAGGAATTATTGTATATGATTCTGGAACTGCATTGTACTGCAATTCTTGGAAATGTATTGTACTTCAATTCTTAGATTAAAAATATTTTGTATTTGACCCTAAGGCGTAAAGACACGGTTAAATCAAGGGACGTCTAAAGTTACTTTAGACATCCCTAGTTTTGACTAGGGACCTCTAAAGGTGCACTTTAGACGTCCTCAGACCAACTGGGGACGTCTAAAGTGCCCTTGGACTTTATACATCCCCATTCTGGAGTGGGGATGTCTAAAGTCATCCCCATACACGTCCTTTATTTTATGGACATTATTGATATTTTTTTCTCCGTTTCTCAAATAGACGTTCCTCTGTTTTCAAATGTTAAAAGGCCCAAAAAAAAAGGATATTAAAAGCATTTTTTCTAATAGTGAAAGTTCACTTCCTTCCTCCACTCCCACCACCACCACCATCACAAGTGACATGGTAGCCGCAGATGCATTCGGATCAACAAGGTATAATAACTGTATTTCCATGAAGCATCTCCATGAAGACGATGTGTTGGCATCTGGATTTACAGAGAACTCAGCATCACCACAACAAAACTCGGGAGTGTCAAGTGTTGGAGATGATTGGGAAGCCATTCGTGACCTCGTCAATGGTTCGCCACTTGTTTTCCCTGAGTTGTGAGAAATATTTAGACTTTGGCTGATTAGTGTTCCCCCATAATTAACCATGCATTTATATATGCTGTACTTTTAATTTAAGAAGGTTGTGTTGTCTGAATTAACTCGTCTGAATGAGCGTGAGCGTGAGTGTGTGTGTGTGAGAGAGAGAGAGAGAGAGAGAGTCAGTCTAGGTTTAGCTTTATGATAAACTGATGTACGTATCTTATCTTATTGTAGCTTTTTATATGTGTTCGCAAGTTACTCATAATCCCTAGCATTTGAGCGAGAGGCAGATCTACAACGAGAGTTATAACAATAAACATGCATATACATTCATATTTTGGTATTTTAAGTTTTAAATTTTAGTATTTTTTTTTGGGGTAATAAAACTGTAGTATTTTGTTGTCCATAACATTTTAAATAGTTTTTTTCAAGTTAAGTTACTAATAGAAATTACAACGTGAGATTAATGAAGATGACATGCTATCATTTTTTTTTTCTGACGAATAGATGGCGTGCTATCTGACATAGATTAAAAACTTTAGGCTATAATATACAGAACCCTCCATGAACTTTAGGACAATTGCTTACACATTTCAAAATTTAAATGCCTTTTATGGCAAATTTGAATTCCTTTTAATTATAGGATGATGCCTCATCCACGTTAATCTGACGTCTGTCAGTAACTTAACAGCAAGTAGTTTGATGTCAAATATAAAATGTTAAGTAGGCTATAGGCGGCTAATAAACCCAAAATATGAACTTTGAAACATCTATGGTAATAACCCAAAATTTAGAGGGTTTTTTAGATTTTAACCCAATTTTATGTTTTAATGAGGCAATTAGTCCATAAATTATACTCTTTATGTTCCTGTTTTTTTATAAGTTTTATTTACCTAATTCACATAAATAAGATGATTAGTTAGAATTAGTTTATTGACTTAAAGTTGCCTTATCTTTTCACAAACACCCTTAAGTAAATGGAAATTATCCTTGGTCATCTTTCTCAATCCCTCCTTCCACCGTAACTACTCAACACTAATATTATAGCAAAGGCACACTTAAAAAATATTAATTGCTTCTTAAAGGCACACTTAATATTATAGCAAAGGCACAATGCAAACAGGGTTGGTATGTAATTAGAGTAGACTCCAACCATTTACAGAGTCCTCAGTCCAACATAGAGCTGGGAATACGTACCAACCCGCGGCCCACGCTTCTGCTGGCTGGCATCTAACCCGCAGTATGTGGGTTGCAGGTTAGCCCGGGGGCCTGCATTTTTTTAAAAAAAATTATATTTTTTAAAGAAGGTTGAAAATATGATATATATATATATATATATATATATATATATATGAGTCATAAAATTTACCTTCCAAGCATTATTCATTTTTCTTATAAAAATTTAAAAACATAATCTATAATTTAAGAGATAAAGTTATCAAAACATAAACTCATTCTCAAGCAACCAAGATATAATAATTTTGTTTAAAGAAGAAGGGAAAAAGCTAAGATTTTTTCTCTTTGGATTGGGAGGTACCAAGATAAGAGTGAAAAACTTATAAGTTTTATAAAATTATTATATATAAAAAAAAAAATTTTGCGGGCCAACCCGCGGGTCTATGCGGCCCGCATTTTTGCGGGTTGAGATTTTTCCAACCCTAACCAGTCAAAACCCACGGGCTCACGGGTTGAGCCTGTGGGTTGGGCCCATATTACCGGTTCTAGTCCAACATGAGCTTACTAATTATAGTTTGTATATATTTAATAGATTATAAAATGAGGTCAATTACTTTTGAAAGAGTCATTATATATTTCTTTTTTCAAAAAAAATCACATATTTTTATTGGAAAGACATATCGCCAAAATATTGACAATGTTGTAAAAATTTTATATAATACTACATCCGATTCTTAATATAAAATCCAGTTAACATATTTGGAGAGATTAAGAAAGCTAAATAAATTACTTTAAAGTATTTATATTTATCTTTGTTATATCAAACTAATTTATCTAATTTATGAACTGATATATAATCAAATCACATACGACATATATACTATGATTAACTAATTTATTTAGTTTTCTTAATATCTCCAAAAAAAATTCAATTGGGTATTATATTAAATATTAGAGATAGTACGCACTATCTACTCCCTCCATTTTATATTTGTTACAAAAATGTTATATTCCACGTTTCTCATAATACTTGTCTATTTTATATTCCAAGAATGCATTAAATTATGAATATTATTTATTTAAAGAAAAACCGTATATTAGTTTTACTAAATCTTATATTATATAGATATTTTTACGATAAGTAATATAAAACGAAAGGTGTAAGGACTAATTAAGTAGTAGCAGTACTGTTTCTCAAGATCGGATTCGGCTTGTCTTTTTCTTTTTCTTTTTCCTTTTTTTTTTTTTTTTTTTTTTGCCATCGGATTCGGCTTGTCTAGTCCAAATTTAATTGCCATATATATAGGAAAATTTATTGATAATAAAAGTACAAGCTATAAGATATCGCGCTGAGGCTACGATGGTTTGTCGAGTTCATCTGATTAATTGTCATATTCTGAACCAAAGGGTGCCGAAACTGACAATTATTTTATCCTATATTTCGTTCTTAAATATACTTAATCATATAATATATTATATATCATTAGATTATATATTAGCTTATTAGTTAAATTAATTAATTTTAAAAAAAATATAAATATAAATATTTTAAAATAATTTAATTAATTTTTTTAGTTTTTTTTTTTTAAAAATTAATTTTATCTTATAATTAAGATCGAAAAGAAAAACAACGATGTTATAATTACAAGTAGTCGTAGACAGGTCCCTCATCTTTCAGCTTTCTTTCTGTGCCTTTTTAAGGTGAACTTACGTTGGAGTACATATCGAAGGGCTCCATATAAGTGAATTTGGATCCCGTGTGTGACGCTGCTGCATATCCCATGCACCCTCTGCGAGGCAAGTCAATTTTGGCAGTACCGCTCTGCGTTTTGCACTTCCATGATTTTTATGAAATTTACCCTCATCAAAACTATCATCATTTTCTTCTAACATGCAAAACTCTGAAATAACCTTTCCACAAATAAAGGTTGTTAGATTTTGAAATATATATATATATATACTTATTCCGGTCTTATTTATAAATAATTTTTTTTCTTGGGGTTCGTCCATAATATATAAACAAATTTTTTTTGTGTCTCAAAATATAAACTATTTATTTTTTCTTTTTTATCCTTATTAAATGCATATCTTTATAATAATGAACCATTAATTCTATTTTATTTAATCATTTATTATATATTCCCTCTCATATTTTCCACCCATTCTCTCTTACATACTCTTCTAGTCCTTAATATAAGACACATCTGGAGAGTTGATCTAGATCCCAAATATAAAATATAGTCTTCATATTTATCAATCTTTTCCTAATTTACTCCTTATTGATGCTCTCGGCCTCAACCATAATCAAGGAAGAGAGGGAGGGAGGGAATTAACACAAATGACTAGGGTATTTTAAAAAATACATGTTATATTAACTAATTTAACTAACTTCATTAATATAATCAAATTAGATAAATATGTCTTATATTATGGATTTGATGGAGTATTTTTTTACCCATTCTTTCTCCTATTCTCTTTTTATAAAATAAGGACAAATTTGAAAAAGACATTACACTTTTGATAGATTTATTAATTTTAATTGTTACTTCATTTTACACTATCAGAATAATTGTTGTTTAAAACAATACAGGAG
This sequence comes from Inga laurina, assembly GCA_963855925.1. Classification (NCBI taxonomy): domain Eukaryota; kingdom Viridiplantae; phylum Streptophyta; class Magnoliopsida; order Fabales; family Fabaceae; genus Inga; species Inga laurina. The sequence goes on from OY979710.1 coordinate 51,026,962, forward strand.
GGAGTATAAAAAAAAGTTAGAGAGGATGATAGAACGGACAAGAACTATAATTAAGCATGAAATATATAAAAGTATAGGAGAAGAGAAAACAAGGAGCGGCTATATATTTTAGAACTTAGGGTTACGTTTACAAAAGCTAAAGATGATATCTATGCGCGTGTGTATGTAGGGCAGCCTGAAGGGCTATATAAGGTAGTCTTATGTATAGGGTGGTGAAATTCAAGCTAACCTACGGAATAGCTGGATTATATGAAAAGAAGTCTGAAATTGTGGAGGGTCTAAACGAAGAGCAGCTATAATAGCCTGCAGATTAAGGGAAAGGGAAAATTTCCCTTCACCCCTTCTGGATCAGTCTAATATCAAACAACCTCCAAAATTTTTTAAAATTTTATTGTACCTTGAGAACTAAATTAAACTGAAATTAAAATTTGGTGGTGAAAAGGCAATTATACCCTTATTTTATAAATCAAATATGATTATTTATAAGACATACGTGAAAATTTGGAAGTCAAATATAATTATTTATAAGATAAATAAGTAAAATTATAAGACCATCTCAACCATATACAAGATAAGAAGCATATTCATAAGAATACATGTTATTTACATGACACTTATGGAAATTTACAAATCAAATATGCGTATTTACAAAACACATGGAGAAATTTACACCATGTAGAACACAATGGTATAAATATCTTTTCAACCAAAAATTTAATTTCAATTTAGTCTTAAAGATATAGTGAAGTTTTAAAAAATTTTAAGAATTATTTGATATTAAATTGCTACAGGAGAAGTGCAGTGAAATTTTCACCATGGGAAAACAAGTTTAATTTCATGGTACGTATATATAAATAATGGAAGCAGATAAAAGAAGAGGTTGAGGATGAAAACATCGTACATTCCTTATTATGGTGCTGGTTAAGAAGTTTGTTGCCATCTTTTATGGCCCTGTGCTATGGAACGTTATTGTCAGGTGGGGACATCCCTCTTCCTTCCCTCTATATTTTAATTTTTTATGCTTTTGAATTTAGTCAATGTTATTATTATTATTGCCAGCATGCATGCACGTGCCAATTAATTGATAGCATTGATTTTTTTTTCTTCTTCTGGCGTTTTTTCTCTCTTTCTGTTTGTGTGCCTTGGAAGTGATGCATGGAATTCGTCTCTAAGGAGAAAAGCCACGTCCGGAGAAATGGGCATTATTTATGGAGAGAATTATATTTAAGTCTTGTATAAGGGAAAAAATAAAAAAATAATCTCATTGATAAATTTAAGTGTATTATTGACAAATTCAAAGGACATTTTTTTTTTATTTTCTTATGCGAGACTTAAATATAATTCTCCCTTATTTATAAGGATTAATCTTCTATTCTGATATGTAAGTGCAGACACACAGCCAATCATTAATTCCAATTCAACCACGTCACTTTATTTTGTTTTCTGAGCAGATTTGAAAATGTGATGTCGGTTCAAATATGAAGAGAAATGATGACAATCATTACATGAATTTTAGATACTCCATCATGAGTTCATATCCAACACTTCTTATATTTTATCATGATGTCTTGATTTCCTTTAACCCAAAAAAAAAAAAACAATCATAATAAAAATGCATGATAAATACATAAAACATCTACCTCATCAATAATTCTAGCTAAATTACGAGAATTTAGAACGTTTCTAGCATCCGGTATCTTATATGATACAATTGAATGAAATTCTGGTACTATTAAATCAAATTCAAGCATTGTTATGCCTTAAATAAAAGTAGGCAAGTAGCTTTTCTAGAGGTATTTTGTATAATGATACAGGCTCAAACTTAAGATCTCATATTTAAATAACTACAGTCCTTTCTACCATAACCAAGACCAGTTTTTATGGTTTGATTTTTTTTAACATGTTAACTAATGCATATCCATCTTACATATGAAAAGCTAAAAAAAAAAACCTCAAACTCCATTCAAAGAATATGTATGCATGCATGTATGTATGGAAGTATGTACGTGTGTTTGTAGTTTCACATATTTTAATTGATCGCAGCTAAAATTATTTAATATTTATATTATATCATCGTCTTACTTATTTAATAATACGTTCTCTGATTCTAAATATATAAGAGCTAACATATAGATTAAGAAAATTAGGTTACTTAATAATTATTTGAAAAAATGTTTTCAAAAATATTTCTCTTTTTAATCAATTGCATTAGATCATTATCAACAAGACTTATATATATATATATATATATATATATATTAATTACAAGAATCTCTAATTATAGAGGTAATATGAGGAAAGAAATAATAAATATAAGAAACAAACTTGATTGAAGGCTTATTATACTTGGAATTAAAATAATACCCTAAAGTAATTCTTACGTCCAGGATCAAAAGAATAATGATGATGATATGTGAGTGGATCGATGTGGGGCAGGGCCCATTAAGGGGCAACTTCCAAATCCTAGAGTGGAAACAGAGGGAAGTGGAAGGCTCTTGGCTCTTGAGGGGGCACGAGAAGTGAGAACAAGCTTCAATAAATTGGACCTGACTTCCCTCCGTTGTTAAGTCCGTCCGCTGTCCATCATTTGCTCAAAACTATACCATTTTGGTGTAATTTTGAGGGAAGGATGGGGTTAAACTTTCCCCCCCTAAAAAAATGGTATATAGTATTTTTTTTTTAATGTATATAATGTCTTAAAATATTTTTTAAGTAACATGCAGTATTTTAAAATAATTTTTAGGCCTTAAAATATTTTTTTAAGTAGTATGCAGTATTCTAAAATAATTTTTAGTACTTTTAACCTATTAAAATATTTTTTCAGTTGTACCCAGTGTGTTAGTAGAGTTATTGTAATTTTACCCTTAATGTATTTTTTCAGCTCCAAAAATTACTTAAAAACATTAGAGTGGGTGGAAATCAATAAACCAGTATCCTAAATTTTGAATACTCATTACTACTAAGAAAAATACATTAACGGTAAAATTGTAGTAAGTCTTCTAAGACACTGGGTAGAACTGAAAAAATATTTTAAAGGGTTAAAAGCACTAAAATATTTTAAAATTATTTTTGTAGTTGAAAAAATACATTAAAGGTAAAATTGCAATCAATATGCTAACATATTGGGTACAACTGAAAAATATTTTAAACGGTTAAAAGCACTAAAAATTATTTTAAGATACTACATGCTAATTAAAAAATATTTAAGATACTAAATATGTCCAAAAAATATTTCAAAATACTATATACCATTTTTTTATATTAAAAAAAAGAAGTTCAGCCCAACCCTTATCTCAAAACTACACCAAAACAGTGTAGTTTTAAGAAAAGGATGGGCAACGAATGGATCTGGCAGCCGAGGGAACCTAGGTCCCAATAAATTATTGTTTGGTATTCCTCCAATTGTTAAAATAAAACATATTTACCTAATTTGATTATATTAAAGCAGTTTGTTGAGTTAGATAATATGATATGTGATATCTAAAACACCTTTGCCATCTTTATTAATTCCCTCATTTCCTCTCCTACTTAATTATTATTGAGGGAGCATCAATAGAGACAAATTAAGAAAATATTAATAAATATAAAAATTATATTTTATATTTAAGATTAAGACCAACTTCTTAAATATTTCTTATATTAAAAATGGGAGAAGTAACCTTTTATGACCCCAGTACGTTCCCATGGGTCCTGATGGAGACAGATCATTACTTCTTTAAGGATAGATTCTTCAGTTCTGACACATCACAGGTCCCATTCTGTGCTTATTTATTTTTTGGGACTAACATGTAGGTGCCCTTTAAGTTGATTACTACTACACAAGGCATCTCATCAATTACCTTATACATGTATATTTGTAGTAAAACATAAACATACAAAAATAACAAAATAAAAGTAAAGTAGAATGAAATGACGTGACTCCCCCGGATGTATGTTGCAGAAAGTGACAACCATCCCTAGGACGAAATTAACATTTTTTACCACTTTCTTCTCCATGCATATGCTGGGATAGATTATCTAAAACTCAAAGCATGAAATACGAAATCAATAGTCCACCAGAAAAATTCTTGGCAAAAGCTCTTCACTCGTACGTATGTGTTGAGTAATATTAAAAGGATAGATCTAGTAGAATTTACTCAGAGAAGCCTATTTCAGTAAAAAGATGTAGTCTTCTCAATTACTTAGAGAATTAACGAGGATACTAGGCTCCAATCTCTTAAAAACATTCTTAACCTATCCTACAATTATAGCTGGTAAAACGCTGGCCCAACCTGCCAGCCCATCAAAAATGGGGGGTTCGGGCTTGCTTGCCCCGCTTAGCTCGCCAGCCCGCTTTTTTTTTATATGTATAAAATAAATTTAAATACTTTTATTGTCTGTCTTTTGATGCTGTGTTTAATTAACTCCTTATATTTTTTATTTGACACTTTTATTTTAATATTATATTTATTTATTATACTATTATTAAATTTAAAGGAGATATGTTTATATGTTTTTATTATGTAAGTAGATGAAAAAAAAAAAGAAAAGTAAGAATGAAATTGTTTTCTAAACACAAATATATAAAAACAAAAGTGTGATATGAGTGGGTGAAAGAGAAAGGGAGTAAGAATTTAAAAAAATGAGTGAAATTTTCTTTTTATAAAAAAAATAGGCAGGCTAGCGGTCTGACCCACCAACCTGTTTTGGCGGGCTCGGGGTGGCATTTTGCCAACCCGTGAAGGGGCAGGTTGGCCGTCAGCCCTGCAGCCCACTATGGGCCAGCCCAGTATTACCTACAATGATTCTCCCAATATATGAGGAAGGCTCACTACGTTGAGATCGGACATTGATAGCTTTGTGGTTCAGAATGGTGAAGTTACTTGCGGTCGCCTACTGTAGGACCACAATAGATTTTGGAAACTTGATTTCATGGGGAAAAAAAATTGGGATACGCTCGTCTGCTACAGAGATGATGGGATTCCTAAAGGATTTCACTTGTAGTCTTTACTAACCCTACAAAAGCTTTACATCTCATTAACAACGTATAACACAGAATCGTCCTTTCAATGTCTGGATCAAACAAATATGCAACATCTGAACGCATGACTAAATTGTTATATATCCGGACTCATGTCAAGAGAAGTCAATTGTTATGCTAATTCTTTGATGACCTCTCAACGTTTGGATCAGACAAATACACAACCGTTAGTACATGACTGAATTTTTACATTTGAACTCATGTCAAGAGAAGCCAGCTATTGCGCTGATTCTTTGACCCATCATGGTCATCAAATGGGTGTTGAAGTATCATCATGGTTCATGGATGTTTCTCTTTCGGAGTACAAAGCATTCACTTTAAAAAATTTAATCCTATGCTACCATTAGCTAGCAAGTCTCTTCACGTTTTGCACAATATTTTATTAAAAAAATCAATTTAATAACAATTAAGTTTTAAATAAAATGTTTTTAAAATGATTTGTAATTAGGTATCAATTTAGATAATTACAAATGAAAATCTCAGTCACATTGAAAGTTAAATTTAAAACTAAAATACCTATTTTACAATGATATGAAATCCATATATGCAATTTATTCTCAGAAAAATTTGTGAAAGACTCAACTGTTATTAAATTAATATTTTGAAATCTATCCGTCAATCTCCCGGTTAATATTGACTAATGCCCATGAATTTGTTCACTACAATGAGGTGTCTTGTATCAAGAGATTTACCAACAAGTAATTGGTTGAGATGGTAAGCGGCCACACCTCCATAAAAAGAAAAATACAAGTTTGAATCCTATAAAATGCACTTATTGAGAAAAGATGAAAACTTTTTACATTTTAAACCTCAAAAGAGGAAAGGCTTGATCAAATAAAAAAAGTATCAAAGGCTTTAAGTGCCCATTCTAACATAGGAGAAATTACCAAAATATGCTTAGAGTTTGTTTGGTATGAGGGACTTGAAGGGAGGGGAAGGAAAATTTTTGTTGGTTGGATTTTAAAAAATTGGAGAAGTGGGGTTACAAAATTTTAATAAAGAGAATATATAAGATAAAAGAATAAGAAAAGTTAATTAAAAATTTTTAACCCCACTATTTTTATATTCTTCAATCTAACTACTCTCACTGTCCCCTCCCCTCCCTTCATAACAAATAAGCTCTTAATCACATGTGATGATCCCTATTTTGACCACTTTGACCATTAGCATTATTTGTTGCCGGGCCACCACTGGAAGCTCGTTGCCAATTGGACCATTCTCATTAGCGAACTATTATAAAGCAATAATTTTATTGGAATAATTGTTTTTTACAAACAAACACTGTTTTATTTCAATATTAGGGTTAACATAATCTTTGGTCCCTTAAATGTGTCATGATTTTAGTTTTGGTCTCTCAAATTTCATTTAGGTAAAAACATCAGCCCCTGTAACTCAATAACAACCTGAGTCATTTTGTCTCTAAAGGGATCAAAACTAGTGGTTTGAAACTTAAAAACAAAACCAAAATAAGGACTAAGTTGGGGGACTAATGATGGTATTAACCCTAAATATCAATATTTTAACAACTAGGTGTTGATTCTAGTGGAAAAGATTTCAACTACTAAGAGTGCAACTAATAATAAATCTTCCTAACAAAAAGGATCGTATAGAGTTAATAAAAATAGAAAATAAAATGAGTAACAAAATAATAAATGGAGACACAAGAATTTAACATGACAAACTCTTCTCTCAATATGAGTGAGAGCAAATGATCATGGTCCAAAGCAAAAGATTTCAATATCTTCAAAAAGGAATATGATGTTCAATGCTCTAATGCAATACTCAAATATAGGATGACAACAAATTTACCTCATCCACAAAAATCATCAAAGGATTATATTAATAAAATATAAGAGCAAATAGAGCAATAAAATACGTATCTCTTGGGTGAAGATACAATCTGTGTGTGTCAAAAATCACCAGACGCACAAGCTACAGTCACAAAATATATACGGGATCTTGGGTTCAAGTCCGTTCGAGTGCAAACAACCTTGTAAAAATATTAATACGTTAAAATTTAATAACTTAAAATAAAATTAAGATTTAAAAGATCTCTTGCACAATTTGTTCGTATGCGACATGCTTCATCATGGTAAGATGTACAAGCTAGCTAACTTGAGTGATGTTTTTTATATATACACATTCTTCAAATTTTACATATCTAATTTGAAATTGTTCCTCCCATTTTAACCAGTTCTCTTCCTTTGCCACTTTTTATCTCAAAAATGAAGTGAGAACTTTTTATGGTTTTGCGATGATTAATCCTCTTCCCAAATTTGTGAGCAAAATTATATTTACACCACAATCAGTGTTTTTTTTCATATTTGCTCAAAATTTGTCAATTACAGAATTCAAGCTGGATGGAATAAATGGAGAAAAGCTACTGGAGTTATTTTTTATTGGGAAGTGCCTAATAAGGTAAAAAGGAAGTTCTATCACACTGCTATAAGATCATCAATGCTATATGGTAGCGAGTGTTGGGCTTTAAAGGGATAACATGAACATAAAATGGGGGTAGCCGAGATAACGATGTTGAGATGAATGTGTGACCATACAAAAAAAGACAAGATTCCTAAAATTTATATACGTGAACGAGTTGGAGTGGCCTCTATTGAAGGAAAAATAGTAGAAAGTCATTTGAGGTGGTTTGGACATGTTCAACGAAGGCCATTGAGTGCTCCAGTGAGGAGGGTTGATCAAGTATTATGGAATTCTATAAAATGAGGTTGAGGAAGGCCGAAGTGAATGCTCAATGAGGTAATAGAGAAATATCTTTTGATTAATCTAAAGATGTAGTTTTCAACAGCGCACAATGCCGTCTTGCAATCCAAGTAGCCGATCCCACCTAATAGGATAAAGGCTTTGATGTTGTTGTATTTGCTCAAACTTTGTATTAGGAGATTGATTTTTTAAAACAAAAGGTAATTAACAGAATTAATATTATTAACATTCAATTATTTATTTTCAAATCATTATGAATAAGCTATGACACAACTGTGAATCTGAAAAAAATAATTACGAATAGATATATTAAGATACCAAAGTAATTTTCTAACAAAATACTTGAAGAATAGGCTTTGTCGGCTTTTATGCTTTGGTAAACTCTTCAAAATTAAACTAAGAATTGCAATATAGGGTGCAATCCTAGATCGTTTTTTGAAGAACCTTTTATTAATTACCTAAGAACTAAGTGCAATGATTGACATGAAATGATTAAAAATGCACATTCACAAAGATTAATTGAACATTAGCTTAATCAAAATACATTAACCCAACAATCCAAATGCTAACTCTAAGCAATAATCAATCAATTCATTAAAAATCAATCAAGAACATATGCAATTTCCATAAGTATTTAGACAAATTTCCAAATCAAGGAGTGACAAATTTAAGAGTGTGGTTTGGACCAAGAATTTTCTGAATTCTTTTTCTTTTTTGAAAATGACACATTTTTTAAATTAAGCACAATGAAGCACACAAAACTCAAATCCTAATCCCTCCCGCACACTTAAATTTTGCATTGTCCTCAATGCAAAACCCAAGGGCAAAGGAATGATAAGAGCTCAAAGCCTAAGGGGGTGAACAACAACAAAAATTCTACCTTTTATTATTGGATTATGTCTCTCCCCCACACTTATCTTCCTCACACAACAACTAAGCTCAAAGAATCATAAAAATTAGAAAGAAAACAAGTGAGGAACGAGACAAGCTTTGTTAGAATCTTTTAAGGCACTTGAAAGAGAAGTTCTCATTAAGAAACATGATGGTCTTCATAGTGCATACTTCTCTTTGCTTGATTTTCTTAGGTGAAGGTGGTTCAGGATCAATTGGAAGAGGTCTGAGAATGTAGGGTGGAGGTTGGTACTGCAAAGGACCCTTCCAAGTGTATGCCTGCAACAAAGACAAGCAAGAAGCAGTACCGAATCCAAAGATATAAATATGTAGAGACTTAGAGTGTTGTGCAAACATATTAAGAATAAAACTCTCCAAGTAGGAATCACACCCAAGAAAATCAATTTGGTTCCCTTTAGTAGGAACCAAACAAGTAGTCACAGTTTCAAAATTCTCTTGAATTTGTAATGGGGAAAATGCAGAATCCAACTTAGTGTTGGAGGGCATTACATCACTTTTGCAATTACAAGAGTTGGAAGGTAAAAGAGTGGAAGAAGAAAGAGAATTGATCAAGCTATTACCACCTAAAAATTCAAAACATGTATTTTCATTTGTTATATCAGGTGGCAAATCGCAGAAAAGAACAAAATAGAAAGATTCATTTGCATTTACAATTTTATCATTTAAAACCATTGAATCTTTCCTTATTAAAGTATCTAAAACAGGAAATTCAGAGGAACCAAAAGCTGAGCAATTATCGATGCTTTTATCAAGTGTAACATGCATTTGGATGTTATCAATTGAACTAGATAAAGAATCAAGGTCATGTGAAGAAAAAAGCTAATTATCAATTTCAGCACACATAGCACATGACATTTCATCCTCACATGAACAAACTAAAGTAGAATGTAGGAAAGAGGGAAAAATAAGTTCTTCATCTTGTTCAATAGCATTAAAAAATTCCAAGTCATATTTGCCAACACTTGAAATAGAGGAAGAATCATGTAAGCAATCATCAGGTTCATACTTTACCACAAGTTGAGCATCTATGCATAATTTATTCATTTCCATAATGTCATGCTTAATGTGTTCATCACACCTAGAACTAGGGCAAAGAACATGTTCATCACACATAGAAGCATGGATTATGAAAGTAACATCATCAACTACACAACTATTATGAGAAATATCACAGTGAGCATCTTCAACATCAAACATATGAGGGGATTCGACCACAATTTCTTCATGCACCTCATCATCACTCACAACATTAAGAATAGTAGTAAGTGGAGGGTCAACCTCTTCAAGAAGAGGAGGAATAGTACCATTGTTTGGAAGTGTCTCATCTGGTAGTTGAAAATGTACTTGCTTCTTCTTGGCATCATTTGTGGTAGAAGGCACTGGAGGGACAAAATCTTCCACTGCTGGAGGTTCATAGAATGATGGAGAAGGTGGTTCATATAGAGTTCTACAAGGCATGGAAGTAGGGGGAAATAGGGGAAGATGAAATGGAGATGATGGTCCTTGATAGAGTAGAGTGGATGATTCTTGATGGAATGGGTAGGGTGAAGAAGTAGTGTTGAAATGGGATTGGGGTGGTTGGAAGATAGGTTCATGGTTAAAATAGGGGGTTTCTGAACAAGATGGTTCCAAGTGTGGATAGAGATACTGATGATGTTGAGATTTAGAGGCTCCTCCTTGATAATTTATGTCTGCATGCAGGGAATCCAATTCTTGTTGAAGCATATCAAGCTTTTGAGAATATGTAAGATTTGAAAGTGCTTCATGTCTCCAAGTGCCATAAGATTTATCTAAGAATTGAGAGCTTGAAGTTCTATCATTCCCTGAAAAAAGGAATACATAGGAAGATTAGTGTAAAACTGAAACTTATGATCTTCATTAGACCAAACCATTCAAATTGCAATCAATTAAAACCCAATGAATTTTAAGTCCTAAAAAGTCCTAGAGATACAAATAAATCCTAAAAATTGGAAGAAATCAAATATATGCAAGAAAAATGCAAGAATGCAAATGCAAAAATAAAGGAAAATCAATATACTTGTTTGTATTTCTTCAAAATTTTCTATGCAAAGATGCAATATGCTATGAAAAACATGCAAAGTTACCTAAACTAACTAAAATGCAACCTAAAAGCTCAAGATACCAATCAATCAAAGATTGACACTTAGCTACTAGGGAACTAATTACTTGGCTCCCCGGCAACAGCGCCACTTGAAGAATAGACGTTGTCAGCTTTTATGCCTTGGTAACCTCTTCAAAATTAAACCAAGGATTGTAATATAGGGTGCAATCTCAGATCGTCTCTAGAAGAGTCTTTTATTAATTACCTATGAACTAGTGCAATGATTGACATGAAATGATTAAAAATGGGAAAAATTTGGTCTTTTTAACTATCAACTACCTTTTTCAATTAAGAATTAAATTGTTTTAAAGTAATTTTTTTTAGGATTTTTCTTGAAAATATGAAATGGTATGATAATGCATTTAATGAAACGAAAGAAACAAGAAGATCAACAATGGAATAAGTAATTCCTCATAGCAATGGCGTACGCAATTCTCACTTAAAATGATTATGGAATAATTAATCATGCTAGTTCCAAAATGACTCTAAGGGCCATCCTTTAGACTAGGCCTAACGTAGTTTGATTCACACCAAGCCACCTTGCATATTAATCTCTCTAAATTAGGTTGATTAAGCTCTCTAGCAATTAAATGAACTTAAAAATTGTATTTAGCTTTTAATCCAATAACCGACCCACCTCACATTACCACTTAATTTTCTTATTAATCTTAATTTAACAATGGCCATCCATATGAAAAATCAAGATTAATGAAGTTAAAACCCAATGCTAAATACAATTAATAAGTTCACATTCAATTAACCAATACAAACACAAGACACCATTGATCCACTAACCAAGCTACCTTAAAATTAGCATAAAATATTCATAAAATTATCAATTCAATGACTAACCAGCACAAAGAAATGATAATGAAGCTAATTAACCACAATGTCAAGTGTCTAACAAAGGTTTAAGCCACAATCAATCTCCAAATATATCAAAATAAATCAATTCAACATTATAAAATCTATCCTAAGACCTAGGAATCACAATTACAATGTGAAAATAGAGAAATGAAAAAGCAAAAACTCTCCTATTGAAGCTCCAAGTTCATGGCATTGCCTCTTCCTATAAGGGAATGAGAGCAATTTTAGCCACTGCCAGCCATCACAACAGCTTCACAAAACGATTTTCAAACCTCAGGCATGGAGAACATAATCAAAAAAATGCAATCAATGATAAAGAGTGAAGGATCAGTGGCGATGGTGCAATAGAAACAAAGCACAATGGTGAAGGTCAGAATCAATAAATAACCACAGAGAATAGAGTAAAGTGGCCACGGTCAGAGACAATAAAGAGCCAGAGAATTAAGTCCTCTTGGAATTGGCCAATGGTAGTCGGTGAAGAAAAGAGAGCAAGCTAGTGTTGGTGGAGATCAAATAAACAGAGGACTATGGAGGAAGTGTGACAGTGGTGAATCGCCGGTAGTAGAGTAGTAGACGGAGTGGAAAGGGAAGGTGAAGGTGATTAGGTTTGCGGCTAGGTGCCTCCGATCCTCCACTCGCAGCTCTCGGCCTTCTCCTACGGTTCTGCAATTCTTCTCTGCCGGCGACTGTTCATTCTGTTGCAAAGAGATGTGCCAATGGATGACAGTGGTGAGGCGGCGGTGGACAGGTGATAATGAGCGGAAATCACACCTCCAGCTACCTCCTCTCTCCCTTAGCTTTCTCGACTCCCCGCTTTCTCTCTGTTGCAGCGTCTTCTGGTTCTGTCTCGAGCTTGGAGGTCTCGCCGATGGTGGAGAGAAGTAGCATCTCCGCCGCCGGCGACGATGGTGATGAGGGTGTGAGTCACCGGCGACGGAGGAGGTAATCCTCGGGGTTGGTCAAAGTGAAGATATTCCTTCTCTGGTTTGTCCGCCGCTGTGATCTCTGTTTCCTGAAGCTCCCTCCTATCATTGCCCTCAGCTCCTTAATACAAAAAATCTGACCTAATGCATATTGAACAAAACGCAGTGTTTCCATGGGATTAATGTGTCAGTTTCCAAATTCATGGCACCAAAATGTCATTCCTGAAATTCACACCCCAAATTGCCATTTTCAGATTTAATCCAAATTTTCAAATATTTTCAATTGAAAATAATTTAACCACCATCCAATATTCTCAGAAAAAATCAATGATTAAGAGTAATTAAAATTATTTTGACAATTTTACCTTTTTTAATCTAAATTAAATATATTTACTATTAATCTCAATTAAATACAAATAATACATTTTAAGCTCAGTTATTGTGACAAAATCTCTAAATAAAATATAAAAATATATAATAAAATTAAGCATAAATAATACATTTTAAGCTCAGTAAATCATTTTATAGAATGGGTTTCTAGTTATCCATTTTTAAAGTCTCATTTATGACAAAGTATCTTTAACATTCACTGAACAATGACAACGATCCTACACAATAATACACTCTCCGAGAAATTCTATTTATGTTGTCCATTGAAATTAGAATAAAATATATTGACTACACCTCTGTTTTACCTAAATTATACAAACCTTCCCTCTATTTTAAAAATATATATAGACCTCTCTTGAAATTAAAATTCAAGTTACATAAATATTTCTTACATATTTGATATTTCATTTCCATCCACCCAATCGTTAGTTGACTGTTGAGTTTGACTATTAAACATCTATTTTCACCAAAATACCCCTTTTTCAACAAATGAATAAATATTTATATTTTCCTAAGAAAAAAATTTTATATAAAAAATAATTCTAATACATGTATATTCAAAATTTTTAAATTTTAAATTTTTATCATATTTATTAAAACTTATTTATTTAGTATTCTTTTAAATAACTAAAAAATATGCATTTCAAATGAAAGGCAAAAAGAAAAAAAATAAATATGTTTTATTCACAATATGTTATTAATAATGTAAATTTGATACAATATAAGATTTATATTAATTTTAAATTTTAATTTTTTAAATACATTTTTTGCACAAACATTTATAAAAATATTTATTTTAGTATGCATCTATTAATAGGATTAATCATATTTTTAATTAAGTTTTCTATGTCTACATTAATTAAATTAATTAAGTATTTATATTAATATGAAAAAAATTTAACATATAACTATTTACAAAAGTAAAAAATAATTTAAGAAAAGGGAAAAAAAACTCTTAAATTACTTAAACAATTTTAGTCAAAATTAAGAAATTTGTAAGAATGAATGATAAATTAGTAAATAAAATTTATTTGAATAGAAATTTTAATTAAAAAATAAAAATCATTAACAGAGTTAACAGTTTATATTTAAGTGTATGTTTTTAAAATAGAAGGGAGATCCGTGTAATTAAGACAAAACACAAGAAATATTAGAGTATTTTACTCTTGAAATTATTCTGATGACCCGGAATACCAGAAACTCTGAAGTCTGAAAGCCCAACTGATCGAAGCTAATTTCATTGAGTGTATAGAATGTAATGAAGCCCAACCACGAAGACCGACGCAATAGTCCAGACCCAATGGCCCAATATTAATCCTAGAAAAAAAAAGAAGCCCTTTTCTGTATTTCCTAAACGATCACTTAATGTTGTAACAAAATAAATAAATAAATAAACGATCACTTAATGTGGGAGTTTATGATTAACAAAATTACTATCAATTTTTTTTTAAAAGATCAAAGAAGCTAATTAAATTACTTCAAAATATTTATATTCATCGTTATTTTTTAAACTAATTTGTCTGATTTATAAACTGATATATAATGTAACGATACACGACATATGATATGATTAAGTAATTTATTTAACTTCCTTAATCTCTCTAAAAAAAATTCAATTCGCTTTTATATTTAGAACAAGAGTCACTACTACAAGTAGACATAAATGGGGATCCATATGTAAAAACCATACAATTTGTAGCCTAATCATCAAAATTAGAGTGTATTGCATTAGATGTGGGCGGAGGAGACATGGATATTCTTGGAGCTTCTCAGAGCTACATGATGTGGGTGGTTGGGAATTCAGCATGGAGAGAGATGGAGTTGTGGAGTCATGGTGGCGCCGAGGATGGGACAGTGAAGGTCGACGGAGACACGGCGAAGGGGAGGAGAAGCAGTTTGATGGGACTTACAATTTTTTTTTTTTGTAATTTCAAAGCTATGTTGAAATGCACAACTCAATTTTTAATGATATTAATGTTGTTTATATAACTGATCAATGACTTATAAATTATGGAAAGATAGGGATTAAATTATAAGTGAGTTAAAAATATAAATATTGAGTTGCATTGGGTCAATTTTGAAGGATTACGTTATAAGTGAATAAAAAATATAAGAATTAACCAATTGTTGATTGAGATGGTAAGTTATCTCACCCCGTATTGAGGAGAACACAAATTCGAATTCGGGTGAATACACTTGTTGAGAGAGTTGAAAACCCTTTATGCTCTAAACTGTGAAGGGAAACCTTAATCATATAAAAAATATATATAACAATTAATAGATTAACTTTTTTTTTTTTACTTCTTAACTTTCGTATTTTTTTTATTTACACAGTCTCTGTTGAGTAGTTGCCGAATTTCCATGAGGAGGATATCATTTTTATTACCTACACTGCTACACAGGCATCGTGGCATATGCATTGTACCACTCTATTCATTTATATTTTTTCACTTTCAACATCACAGGAAGGTAGCTAAATTAGATAAAGTGGTACTTATGTGTAAACAATTTTCTAGATTTATAATCCATTTGTTAGGGAGAAAATTTATGCATCATTATATAAGTAAATAAGACCAAAAAATAATAATGTGGTTTATAAATAAGACAAAAAAATTTTGTTTTAAGAAGACGAGTTTCATTATTAATAAAGAGATATGAGCATCTATTATTTTATTTTAAAAAATTTTATTTTTAACGCGTAAATATTATCATAACAAAAGGATTATAAATCTATAAATTTTTTTCACACATCAATACCATTTTATTCAATCTTTTTATTTGATCGGGATACCTATCTTCCATAATGTTCGTGTGAAGTGAAAAAAAAAATGGATGAATGGAAATATTATTATTATTACAATAATAACAAAATCTTATTTCATTAGGTGAGATCAATTATATGGATTACACAATTATTTTTAACTTCACTTATGTTTTATAGTTTGTTTCAAACCCAAACAAAGAGGAAGAGTTTGTGTTAGGCCTGCATCTACCCACACAAAACTTGGTTGAATCTTTTGTGAACATGGATGAATAGAAATATCTTGGCAAATTAAATAAAGTTTGCCAACATCATCTTCTGGAAAACAATCTCTGTACATTGTACGATTCTGGCCCCTGCTTCACCAATACCGAGATATCTATATTTTATCTCACTTCTTGTAATTTCAACTTCGTTTCTTTAATAGAATGGTACATGTGGAGAAAATTACAAATAGTTGTTAAGTGAAAAAATTAACTACTATCTAAGTGACTTTTTTTTTTTTTGAATGGAAACTGGAATTCATTAAGTTACAAACAAGAACTTAATACAATCAAGGGGAAAAACCCAAATCAGTCATCAACGACCGCCTCCTCTAAGGAATGTGGTGGTTGATCAAAGAAGATAAAAACATCCGCAATAGAATGCCCTAACCTGGTAAGATGATCAGCATCTCTATTCTGTTCTCTAGGAATATAATTTAACAAAACATGCCAATTCCTAGATAACCATAATTTAGCTTCAACAATAACAACACTGAAAGGGTGATATTGCTCTCCACCTTTCATTAACAAATTGATTGCCTTAATGCAATCAGTGTGAATCAGAATGTTTCTGTATCCTCTGCTCCAATAAATCTGAAGTGCTTGGATAATTACTAATATCTCAGTAATTGCAGGAGGAACTGTCAACAGCTTACAGGTGAAACCCCCAAGCCAAGCTCCGTCCGTATCACGTAGAACTCCCCCACAGCTGCATTGACCTGAGTCCATAGCCGAACCATCTACCTCCAATTGAATAAATCCCTCTTGCCTGTCCCTCACACTCTGATCTGCAGAAGACTGATGAGAGTAAAACTGACAATGGGCGAGCAAATCTTGATCCCAGCTAGCGCGAAAGAAGCTGGCCTGGCCATCATGAGCATAAGACTCCAGCTCGTCACCAAAGACTTTCCTGCATCTGGTTGCCCATATATCCCAGCAGACATAACCAAACAAGGAAGCCCATTGGACTTTTCTCGTGAAGTCTCTTCCCAAACAATGTTTAAGATTCCAATTTATCCACTCTCTCCCTTGTAAAGAAGTGAATTTATCCCACAAGGTCGGGTGGATTAAAGCAATCCATCGCTGTCGAGCGTTCACACAATCTCTAATCATGTGCATCATGTCCTCCTCTTGGTTACAGCCGAAAGAACAACTTGAAGAATCCAGGAGGCCTCTCTGTGATCTCAATTTCGCCGTATGAAGACGATTATGAGAGGCTAACCATAAAAAAGATTTGATCTTCTCTGGAATTGAGCATCTCCACAGTGTTCTCCAGAATGGTTCTCTGACTGTATGAGTACCTGCAGAAAGAAAATAATATGCAGATTTAACAGAAAAACAGTCATTCGAAGATGGCTTCCAGTAATACTTATCCTCCCCTCTCTCCTCACGAGGGGGTGGGCACGCATAAGACAATCAATAACATGAGGTTGGAACCATTGGCTAAGCATATCCCTGTTCCATTCTCCAAACAGGTTCTTGAAGTCACTGACTTTAGCTTCCCTATTCACAAAAGCTTCAAAACCCGGAATGAGCTCAATTAAAGGTCTATTCATCTCTGATCAATTATCATGCCAGAAAGAGGTCAAATTTCCATTTCCAATATTGACTCTAACGCCTTTGATAAATTTATCCCAGACAGCACATATACCTCTCCAAGTCACAGACGAGTTTTTCTTGCGTTGAATCCTTGGCATGAAGCCAGTGCCACATCTATACTTCGATCGAAGAACCTTGATCCAAAGAGCATCTTTGTTGTTAAGGAGGTGCCAACATAACTTCATAAAAAAAGCTTCATTTTGTCTTCCCATTTCACGGATCCCAAGCTCTCCGTCTTTCTTATCTCTGGTTATATGATCCCAAGATATCAAGTGAAGTTTCTTTCTATCATCTTCTTCACCCCATAGGAAGTTTCTGCTTCTTTTTTCTAGCTCGTTCAGCATTCCTTTGGGTAAAAGCATTGTCTGCATGAAGTACGAAGGCAAGGCATTTAAGACTGCTTTAACAAGAGTTGCACGACCGGCCAGGTTCAGATATCTCCTTTTCCATCCTGAAAGCTTTTTCCTGGTTTTATCCAAGATAGGCATAAAAGTGATGTAATTGGCTCTTTTATGAATCAAAGGAATTCCCAGGTATTTCCCCAGATCTCCTGTAAGTCCAACTCCCATATTACGACTCATATTTAAAGCTCTGGAGAAATTCACATTCCTCGAGAAACAGACTTTTGTCTTACTACGGTTCATTTTTTGCCCCGAAGCCTCACAGAATCTCTGGATACAATCTAACATCCCTTCAACCTGATTATCAGAGGCCTCCCCAAACAGGATGAGGTCATCAGCAAAGAATAGATGAGAAATACAAGGACCTCCTCTGTTTAGCTGAATCGGTGTCCACATGTCATTGTTAATAGCATCATGAATTATATGGCTTAATCTCTCCATACACAGGGTAAATATATAGGGAGAGATTGGATCCCCTTGACGAATACCTCTAGATGAATTGAAAGTAGGAGTAGCTGCCCCATTCCATAGGATTTGAAAAGATGAAGTGGTAATACATGCCATGATGGCTTCACACAATTTTTCCTCAAGACCCAACAATCTAAGAGTATCTTGAATAAAACCCCATTCAAGACGATCAAAAGCCTTTTCAAGGTCAACCTTGAGTGCCATCCAACCCGTCTTGCCAGTTTTAGTCTTCATTGAGTGGATAACCTCCTGAGCCACAATTATGTTGTCACTGCTCTGTCTTCCAGCAATAAAGCTGCACTGATGATTACTAATAACTTTCCCCATAATCTCCCGAAGTCTATGCGAAAGAGTTTTAGTAATAATTTTGTAGCTCACGTTACAGAGAGATATAGGCTGAAAATCCATGATTGTTTGAGGACATTCTAGCTTGGGGATGAACACAATATTGGTATTATTTATGCCTCTTACCGACATAGGCTCGTTGAAGAAATCCCTTACCAGAGAAAAAATGGACTCTCCCACTATAGACCAGAACTCTTGGTAGAAAATAGCTTGAATACCATCAGGTCCTGGAGCCTTGAAAGCTCCCAAATCAAAAATCGCTTGTTTTATTTCCTCATTTGTTACCCTTGCATGAAGTTGCTCCATATCGCTGTCACTCAATGTAGGAAAGCATGAGCTTGTTATAAGCTGATTGGCACAAGCTCCGCTGTTGCTAAAGAGATTCGTAAAATAATTAATTGCAAGATTCTTCAATTCAAACTCATCGAATGTCCAGCTACCATCCTCCCTTTTCAAGCCCTCAATTCTATTTTTCTTACGTCGAATGAGAGCAGTGGAATGAAAGAATTTACTATTTTTGTCCCCCCATTTGAGCCATTGGCAACAAGATTTCTGAAACCACATCAATTCTTCTTGAGCTAAGATTCTGTTATAATCCTTCCAAAGTTCCTTCTCAGTTTGGACAAGATATTGATTATCACGTCTTCCCCTAGCCCTTTCCACCCCTTGGATCCTTTTAAAAATCATCTTCTTTTTTTCATTAAGATTTTCGATTTTTTTCTGATTCCACTCCTCAGCTGAGCTAGCAAAATTAGTCACCTTATCCGTCCATTGATGTAAGCTCCAACTATTTTGAACTACATCTGCAAACCCTTCTTCCAGAAACCAAGCAGCTTGACAACGAAAGTTTGATGACTTTCTTCTATAAGATCTATCCGGATTGCAGCGGAGAAAGATGGGCCTATGATCAGAACCAAATTTGCTTAGATGGTGAATTCTAGTTAGAGGATACATCTGGTTCCAATCAGCATTTACGAAGGCCCAATCAAGACGTTCTTTTAAGAGATCACGCTCCCAAGTGAATCGCTCGCCAACAAAATCAGATTCAATCAAATCAGCCTTCATTATGCAATCTCTGAAATGATGCATGGATCTCAGATTAAGAGATGAGCCTCCTTTCTTATCTTCAGCAGACAAATAAGCATTAAAGTCACCCATAATCAGCCACGGCTCATTCACCGAGTCACTGAAATTGACAATATCAGCCCAGAGGTTCTGACGAAGCATACAATTAGGTTCAGCATACACACATGAGAGTAAAAAACTGACAGAATTGTTTTTAACTGAAGCTCTAACATGAATAACTTGAGTGGAGGAAGAGATATATTGAAGATTCAGCTCTTCCTCATTCCAAAGGATCCAAATTCCACCGGCAAACCCAGTAGCTTCAAGTCTAAGCCAAACAC
Organism: Inga laurina; assembly: GCA_963855925.1. Classification (NCBI taxonomy): domain Eukaryota; kingdom Viridiplantae; phylum Streptophyta; class Magnoliopsida; order Fabales; family Fabaceae; genus Inga; species Inga laurina. The sequence continues at coordinate 51,047,160 of OY979710.1, forward strand.
TAAAACCAAGACGCCTGATGATTTTATCTGCTTTACTACCACTGACACGAGTTTCACAGAGAATAAGAATATTAACCTTTTTACCTTTGAGCATATCTCTGATTCTACCTAGAAAATTTTTTGAGGCTGCGCCTCTACAATTCCAAGAAATAATATCCATATTAAAAATAATTTAAAAGAAAGAGGTGGAGAAAAAGAACCTGAGATCCAAGTCTAAAGGCCTGAATCCGAGAGCTCCATTACTGCCTGCTCCGACATTGCCTTCTCTGCTTGATTAATCACATCCGAAGACTCAGAGGACACATATTGTTGTTCCTTGTGTATTTCATCATGTGATTGTTGTTGAGGCAGTAGATCATTACCATTTTCATCCATTTTAAATTCTCTCTTCTGCCCAATCAATTGGTTAACATTGTTGGTGTCTAACGACCCAGATATAGTTGCATATCCAAAAACCAAATGGTGAGCCCGAACTGTTTGCTTTTTTTTAAATAAGGGAGTGATTAATTTAGGCCCAGAAAATCCTTTTTTTTTTCTTCCCCTCAGCCAAAGAGTTCGATGGCCTATGAGCTTGATTTATCTCCACCGAACCAGCCTGCGTCATATCAACCGAACCTGTCTTATCTCTTCCATTTTCCTGATTCATCGTTCTCTCTTTCGTCTGCTGCACCTCGTCCTTTGTACCGCTTGGACCTGCTTTGTCAAAGATCTGATCACTATTAAGCTTTTCCTTTTCCAAGATACCTGCTGCAACCTCTTTTTTTTCCATTGTTTTCCCATGTTTTTTTTCGGATTTGATCCTTCCCTCTCTTTAGGTGACTGCCTTACTTCAGGATCTTGCAGTATATGGAATCTCGATCCTTCTCCTCTCTCATCCACCCATCTATTCATCCGACCATTGAGTGTCGTTTGCATTGATCTCTTCATGTCCGGATCAGCTCGTTGGATCCTCTGTCGAGACCTTGATTTGACCATAATCCATTCTCCATACTCCTCATCTGCAGCAACACTCGGAATAGACATTAGAGATACTGTGCTATAATCGTTCTCATTTCTTGTCTCCGGAGTTGTGTTTTCCGGTGCCATCTCCGTCTGCGTAGTGTTAGTCCTCCGGTCCGATTGGTTTTGTTGGCAATTGTCTTGAGTATGTCCATATAACCCACACTTAAAACATATAATGTCCTGACCTTCATACTCTACTGTGTAGATTCGGTTTCTGAGAGAGAATTTGGATTGAAGTGGTTTATTTAGATCTACTTCCACACTAACTCTGGCGAATTTCCCTCTCTCAACCACACATTTATCACTTTCCTTGTGGGCTAAAGTGTTTAAATCAACTTTGAGAGCTCTGCCGATTAAATTCCCAATCGCAAGCATACAATCCTCTGAATACACATGCAGAGGAAGAGTTGGGATTCTTACCCAGATTGCAACTTTTTTAACCTTATTGCAATATGGATTAAAGTTGGGATTCCATCTCTGCACAGCCAGATAGTGGCCCTGAACCAACCAAGGGACTTCAAAGAGTAGTTTTGCAGTGAAAGATTTATCTGGTGTTTTAAAAACAAAGTAATTGTTGGGTAAGTCAACAAGATCGAAATTTTCAGATCTCAACAACCACTTAATTCTATCCTTCATCACAATCAAGTTGACTCTTCTGCCCAATACCGTTAGAATAAGAGCATTCTTCCAAGGTCTACAAAGCTCTTTGAACCTTTCGTCTGGAATGTTAAGACACGGAACAGAGTTCAAAACCTTCCTTTGCTCCTCTATCATTGCTTGATTATTCTCCCTTTCCTCTTGGAGCCATTCTTCCACTTGGTCCTCAAAACTCCTGTCAAGATCCTTCTCTTCTTCCCCCAATAACTTTGCTTTATATGAAATTATGCTTTTAGCAACCTGATTACCTGGGGTCTGCTTAACTTGCACCCTCTTCCCATTACCCTCTTCCATCGCTATAACCATATAACCACCTTCGTTCTCTGCCTTGTTCAATGCATCAGTACCTTGCTCATGTTCTGTCGTTCTTTTGATGTTTCTCCCTTTGATGTCATCTTCTGCTTTTGAAGCCTCCATGGGATCATCAGGACCAGATCCATGGATATTTTGTGCCATATCTGCCTCTCAATACAAGCAACAGCCGATGGCCTATTGTGTGCACAAATACTCACTCAACTCCAATCAATCGACAGAAGCACAACAATCACTCAACTCAGATCTCTTATCTTCTTCCCAGCTATCAACACGGAGTAGATCAACAGAACCGATCACCAGAACCAGAGCAGCTCGTGGGAAAAAACTGATAACAGTAGCTCATCGTAGCAAAAGAAGAGCTCACCTGAACCAGTGCAAATCGACCGAATACCATAGAGGAAACGAATAGATCATCGGAAACCCGAGCTGAACCAGAGCAGATCAGAATCGGAGTTCAGTCTCGTTAGCACATGAGACCGTTGCAGTTTCCTGAACCAAAGAAAAAGGACCGAATACCAGCAGTAAAACGAAGGAAATGAACAGATCACCAGAAACCAGAGCAGAACCAGATCAGATCAGAATCGGAGACCACCGCAGATCCCTTTACCGTTGTTCTCTCGCTACCGTTGCCACCGCATATCCGGTCATAAAGCAGAGGCTCTATGTACCAGAGCATATCGGAATCGGAGACCACCGCAGATCCCTTTACCGTTGCTCTCTCGCTACCGTTGCCACCGCTCCTCTCGTATCTAAGTGACTTCATTGCAACTTATTCCGGGGGTGTCTTTTATAAGTTCTCGCTTGTATAATTTCTCATAAATATAATTTTTTGAAAAATCATTGCTATTGAAGAAAATATTATATAGAAAATCATATAACAAAAATAATTATCTTAAAGGGCCATTTAATTTAAATTAGAAAATGTTAATTAATGGGTTAATGTGCAAATTTGTCCTGAAAGGTTTTATTTAGGAGTTTTGGGTATTCAGAAGTTTTTCTGGATTCAATGTAGCTCTTAAAGACTTCAAATCATAGTAATGTCGACCTCACAATTATCCTAGTTAAATTTGACTGTTAATTGATTAAATATACTAAGTTGTCATATCCACGCGTCATTCACGTTATTTGAGTTAAGATGCACATTGACCCGAAAAGTTTTCACTCAGTAGTGATTTGTATCTAGAAGTTTTTTTTTGGATTCAGTATTGTCCTGGAAGTTTCCGAATCGTAACAATGTTGCACTACCATCAAAGGATGTTAATTTTGACAATTAAATGAGTTTGTATGACTATATGCACTCTTGCTTGGAACCAGCCATCACTAACTCATGCCATTAAAGCTATTAATCCGCCATTAAAGCACCTAAGATATTGCAAGTTGAACTGCTTTATTGTTAATAAGGACTCCAATGCTATTTCTCTTGGAAAGAAACAACTTTTCCTATGCACTTGTTAGTTTGATCACTTCGTTCACTTTTTCACGAAGGTGGAATATAGTCCCTTATTACAAAATTTATAAGCCTTTTGAAAAAGAAGAAGCAACAGATGGAAGAGAAGCTACATTCACCATAGAGTATCGGAGAAGAAGATTCCATTACTAGATGCAAAACACATTGAGGGATGCATTTTTTTTAATTTTTTAATTATAAAATGATCAAACTAACAAATGTGTAGGAAGAGTTGTCCTTTTGTGAGAGAAATGGCATTGGGGTTTGTATTAATAACAAATCTGGCTTGCAAAATGTTAGGTGCTTTAATGATAGATTAACAGCTTTAATGGTATGAGTTGGCAATGACTTGATGCCATGTGGGAGTGCATATATTCAAATAAACTCATATCATATTCAAAATTCGCACCCTTTTAAGGCTGAGTAATATTGCTACAATTTGGAAACTTCTGGATACCCATTGCTCTTCAGTGAAAACTTCTAATACAAATTTTCCTTCTTAATCCCAAAAAATAATGTGAATGGCATGTGGATCTGCAAACTCAGCATATTTGATTAATTTAATTAATAGTCAAATATAACCTAGAAAACAACTAGGACATTGAATCCAAAGAGACTTCCAAATACTTGTTAACCTCATGAATTTCTTGTCATAATTGCACATTTCCTCTTATTTCTTCTACATTTTGGTGTACTAATAGGCATTTGGGAGTGTTGAAGTAAAGGAAATATGTTTAATACATACTTGGCATAGAAAGAGTATAATATGGGGTAAATATGTGAATATCTATTATGATTATCAAACTGTGAGCTTTTATGAGTTCTTTGTGTTGATAGGATCAAAATTCAATCAAAGTTGGAACTAGAGAAAGCCAAATTTAATGAAAAGAAGGTGAAATGGATTTGAAGTGATCAATCTTGCTATGGAAATGCAAGAAGGGATAAGAATAGATCTTGGCAAGAGAAAAATTGCATTTCAAGATTACTGGCCGCAGCCAACACATTCCTTGGCTGCGGCCAACATATGGTAAGAAACATATTGGCCGTGGCCCAAGGCCAAGGATCCTTTGGGCTGTGGCCAACCATTGGTCAACAATTTACTGGCCGCGGCAAGGCATTTCACTGGCTGCGGCCAATAGCCTCACAAAAGCTAACTGGCCGTGGCCAAGTATCTTCTGGTCGCGGCCAACTCCCGATATTGCTAATATACGTTTTGACATTCAGGGAGTATAAATGTTGAATCCAGAGACTGAAAGAGGGCTTCCGGATCCGAAAAGACCTAGAGAGGTGGCTGTGACATTTCTCTGAGCCTGGGTGTGCCAAAAATCAAGGGAAATCAAATGGAGATTTACAGAGATTCAAGCTGATTTTCCTTGGTTTTGCTGATTTCTTTCCCTTTTTTCTCCATTTTGCTAATATGACAGTTTATGCTCTGTATCTGTGTATTCATTTTTTGAATATAAGCAGCTAAACTTTTATATTGGGATTGTTTTTGAACCTTTGTATGGATTAAACTTGATTCCTTCTCTCTTTAAGTATCTAATGGCATATATATGTTGATTTTAGCTTGTTTTCACTGCTATTCGTGACTGGCCATCACTTTAGATGATTTGTTCAATTAAATTAAACTTGAGAGAGTTAATTTAATTATAGAACTACGGTAAAATTATGCTAGACTTGAAGTTTAGGAACTAAATGGATGATTTGTTAGTAACATAGAGATATAGTTACTAGCCTAGCATTGTCACATTAAGGTTGGCGCCTAATGAATATTTTCTCTTAACGGTAGCAAGAGATTGTACATGTTAATTGAAGATACAGAGTTGGTTATGACTTGAGAAAGCTTAATCAAATGCTTGTGAACCTTAGACTAACATATATATATATATATATATATATATCTCCCATGGAAAGACTCTTGGAGAGGAAAATAATCAAGTTTATGAAATACAAAGGGAATGAACAATCCTAGGCTTAGTACAACTGTTGAATTACAAGGATCAGATTTTTGTTCAGTAATTCTTAATTTATACAAAAATATATTTTGAAACTTCTTTTTCTACACCAACAACATATTTTGGCTCAACTTAATCGAATTCACCAAGCCTATTATTTGACAAATTTGTTTCTAGGGAACGATCTTACTTATCACTTTATTACTTGACACAATCCGTGCACTTGTGGTAGTGAACATACCTAGCACTTCTGAGTGAAGACTTCTTGAGCAAATTTGCATATTAACCCTTAATTAATTGTCTTTGTAATTTTTAACAACGTTTAAATAATTCTTTTTTATTTGTTTAAATCATATTTTTACTGATTCATATACGACGTAACTCGTTATACCACTTTTTACAATATAGTTGTTCAGATTTTACTAGTAATTTCAAAGGCAGAAGTTCTTCAACTTCTGAAGAATTAAGTTCAAAAATTTAAAGAACAAGTGGGAAAAACAGAAGACGAGTGGTATGAATGCGAAAAACAGAAGATGAGTGGTATAAATGCCACAATTTGACTCACAGATTTTGTGCAAGGACTTGTTCATCATAGAACCACGAAAAAACATCGCACTTTATTTCTATGGTAAACTATGGCAAATAAAGAGTTGTTAAATTAAAAAAAGGCTCATAAAAATGGAGAAAAAAAATTTTAAATAGATTTTCTGAAATTTTAATAATAACTCACTGGCACCAATATCGTAATCTCGCAGAACACTACGGCTAGCTCCTCCACCTTCTTCAGTCCATCCAACTTTTATTGACTCACAAACATACTGGAGAGAGCAGCCCTGACCGATTCACTGTCGAAAACCCTGGCTCTCACAACAGGAGAGAAACCCTAGTTCTCCCAAAAGGAGAGAAACCAAACATATTATCTTAAATTACTCTCAAACCAACCACCGTTAAGGCCAAGAACAAGTTCTGCTGCAGCAGTAGCAGCAATAATAACAATAACCTGTTAAATATATGTATAGATATCTATTATTTGAATTTAAAACATATATACAACGGTTCAAATAATAAAATTTTGATGCATTATTGACAGAAGTCTGATGAACTGAACATTAATTCTGGAACGTATTATTGGCAGTAGAAGAGATGGGAAGGTCCCATGCATGCATTGATAATTATGAGATATAGCTAATTTTATAAAGTAGTGTTTGTTTTTCCGAATATAATTTTTTAAACGTGTTTTCTCAATTCTTAATAATATTTTCCTCTCTCTGGCAAAAAAAATAAATAAAAAGGATAATTTATTCCTCTGGGAAGGAAAAGTTTGAAGTTAATTATCACATACCATACTTCTGGTTTGTTTTATTTATTGCTTGCGTTACACGTACTCATGCATCAAACTGAAGCTCCGTAAATTTGATGAGAAAAGCAAACGCAGAAGTAAATATTCTTTATTAGAATCACATGTTTGCTATCAGTGCATTAATTCTCACTCCCAATTTTCGTACGGTTTTATCCGATATGTATGGGGGTATTCAGTTGAAATTAAATGAAAAGGTTAAGGGAAAGAGGATTAGGACAGTGAGCATATAATTATGGTAAAATCCCAAAAACGTACTATCAAAATAGACAAAAGACATATAAGGGTGTCCAATTTGCAAAATCCCATATCATATCAAGAGGAGGAATCTAAGATATTGAAATGTTGTAAATAACTTATATATCATTTTTCTTTTTGTCTCTCCTCTTTCCCCCTCCTTGCCCTTGGTCTTCCCCATTCTCCAAAGGTAATTTCGACTCCATCCCATCGGATAGAAGCTTCTCTTCTTCAACCGGACCCAACAACGAAAGGTAATTTCTTCAGTTCAATTTCTGGGTTTGGTTGAGGGATGCCATTTTTTAAACCAAATTTACAACATTTCAATATCCCAGATTCTTCCTTGACATTGGATTTTACAAATTGGACACCCTTGTATGTCATTTGTCTATTTTAACAATATATTTTTGGGATTTTCCCTATAATAATGCTGTTAAACTTTCAAATGGTTATCTCTATTTAAACAGAAAATACTATAGCCCATTATATTGCTAATTTTATGCCATAAAAATCAAATGAAAAGTGTACATGATACTTCCAAAGTATTGTACAAATTTCATATTGCCTCACATGCTACTTAAAAACTTGTAAACAAGTACTTGTATGTTTTTTCAACTAAAATCGATCACTGACAGTGTGTTTGTCCTTTATAACGTTTTATAAGGGAATCGTGATCATATAAATAATAGCATTGTAAGTTTTTTTTTATATTATCACTGAACAAAATAAAAAATGATAAAAAATATGAAAAGTCACTGTTTTGAAAATTTTATCAGTAAGATGGACATGAACTCAACTATTGAAACTTTCTGTGGATAAAATCCTAAGGAGTACTGATATTTTATGTGTATAAAACACATGAGGTCATTATAGCTAGTAAAATTTCTAAATATGAACTTTTCACTGGTTTTCCTTTTAAAATATTTAGCTTTTACGTTGTATTGCTTGGTTTCTTTTGAAAACAAAAAAGAAAAGTATATTTTCTTGCTCATTTCTTCACCCAATATATCTTTTCTTGTTCCTATTTTTCTCTTTTCATTTTTTGGTATTTAATAGCCAACATTAAAAATTTTAATGGGGCACCAAACGTTCTGAGTTCTGACTAGGATACCAGGTCTGTGCCAAGCGAAATGAAATGAAAGAGACACGCATATTAGAAACGTTAACGGGAACGGTAATAAGCGTCTTTCATATACATCAAATTCTTTGGTCAATATATATATATATATATATATATATATATATATATATATATATATATATATCAAATGCTAATGAGCCAGGTAGCCAGGTAGTTTCTCTTTTCCTATCGTAATTTATTTCGTTCTATTTCTTAGAATCCGTTTGTTTTAAATAAAGTGTTGGAAAAAAATAAAATAAAAAGAAATGGAATGGAAAGGAACAGAAAATATTTTGCCACATAAGTGTTTGATTTGCATTGAAAAAGAAAATGAATTAATAGGATAATTTTTATTTAGTAAGAAAATGAGATTGGAAAATAGGCTGAATGACTTTTTTGCCCCTATCTTAAACACTTATGTCATATCGATGGTCACATTCAGGGACTTTTGTGCTTTTAGCCCATTTTCCTAGGCGCCGTAAAATTACTTCCCACCATTTTTTGTGGGAACCCGCTAAAATTTGGTTCTAGCAGGAAACTATTTTCAGTTGGAAAATGCAAAGTCGGCGCGAAAATTTGATTTTCCCTTTCCCATCCCAAGTTTTCCGCCAACCAAATGTGCCGTTAAGGAAAATTTCACTACACCCCACCCCCTAGGATTAAACTGAAATTAAATTTTTTTTGTTGAAAAGACATTTATGTCCTTGTCTTGTACATGGCCGAGATGGTCTTATAAATTCCCATATGTGTATTATAAATACGCATATTTTGACTTGTATATTCCCACATAGGTCTTGTAAGGAGCATGTATTATTGTGAATATGCTCCTTGTCTTGTATATAACTGAGATGATCTTGTAATTTCACTTATTTGTCTTGTCAATAAGTATATCTAACTTATAAATTGCCAAATGCGTCTTGTGAATAATCATATTTGACTTATAAAGTAAGGACACAATTGTCTTTCTACCCCAAATTTTAATTATTTCTGTTTAATTTTAGAGGTGCAGTGAAATTTTAAAAGTTTCTGGAAGCTGTTGGTATTAAATGGCTTCAGAGTTAGTAGAGTTAATTTTCCCTTTTAACTAAACGCCATAGATTTGTTGATATACACGCTTTTATGCCTTGACTATTATTGATTCTTTCTCGTCTCTTCATTCTGTCCAGTTAGTTCCTTCTCTCTCTCTCTCTCTCTCTCTCTTTTTCCTAAACCCTTTCTCTCTTCTGACAGTCCAATTATTTCTGACTCTTCAGCATTTTCCGGATAACCTAAGAGGGAATATTCTATATTATATATATATATATATATATATATAACACCTCAATCTCCCAGACCTGCTGCTTCCTTTCAACTTGCTTATGATATATCTGTTTCATTGCTCTCGCTCTGTAGATCTCCTGCGTTGTTTAATTATACACAGTTCTTGTACGTTTCTCTTCAAGCATTTCGTGAAAACTAAAATGGTGAAGCCATGCAGCGAGAAACAAGTAGGGTTAAAGAAAGGACCGTGGACTCCTGAGGAAGACCAGAAGCTTATGTCTTACATTCAACTACACGGCCATGGAAGCTGGTCTTCCTTGCCTGCTAAAGCTGGTAATAAGTACTCTACTCTACTAGCTCTTGTTTCACACATATGGCTCATGAATCTGTTTCAAAAACCACCTAGTACATTCCTGTGTGTTAAGGAATATATATGAGTAATGCGTTTTATGTTTTGATGACCAAAAGGACTCCGGAGATGTGGCAAAAGCTGTAGGCTGAGATGGATTAATTATCTAAGACCTGATATCAAACGAGGCAAGTTCAGTGTGCGGGAAGATCCATTATTCAACTTCATGCTCTTCTTGGAAACAAGTAAGTTCCACACCTTTTTTTCAAAGGTGCAATTATGTGAATGGTTTCTTCATAAACGTTATGACTTCTAAAAAGGGAACAAGTTTCAGTGTTCATTGCAATGATTAGCAGTGAGAGCTATTTACTGTTGTGAATCTGCACAGTTCAAATAAAATTTCAACGATCTAGGATTAAGATTTTCTAGCTAATGATCTTTAATTCGAAAAATCATTCTGTTAGTTTCTTGATGTATGTTTTATACTGCACGCACAAGATGGTCGGTCATAGCACATCACTTGCCAAAGAGAACGGACAACGAGATCAAGAACTATTGGAACACCTGTCTTAAGAAGAGGCTCACCAGAATGGGAATAAACCCTAACACCCACAAGCCCATCAACGACGCTGTCAACGACCAGTCAAAGGGCTCAGCCAACCTCAACCACACGGCTCAGTGGGAGACTGCTCGGCTTGAAGCCGAAGCCCGGCAAGTCAAAGAATATTGCAAGCTTCAGCTTCACCAGAACCAACTCAGCTCCTCCTCCTCCTCTTCTCAACCTTCATTGACTCGTCTCGTCCTCAACAAGGTCACGCCTCGGCCATCGCCACCACCATGCCTTGACATCCTCACGGCTTGGCAGATCAATCAAAGGTTACTTCCTTCAACAAAGAACGCCCCTAAAATGCGTAGTATGTACGCCATGATGCTCGCAACCGATGAACTTGAGTCTCCAGCGTCAACGTTGAGCTTCCCGGACACTGTCCCTACCAACTCCGAATGTAGTAGTAATAATAATAATACTACCTTTGGGATGATCAATCAAAGTTTACTTCCTTCCTCCTTCACCTCCATCGTCACAAACGACAATGGAATTGCTAAAGGAGTGGGTGACGATGAAGCTTGTGGGAACAAAGTGGGAAGCTTGGAAAACGACAGCGATATTATGGTGGCGGTGGAAGCATTCAGATCAAGTGGGTATAGCTGTAATTCTGTGGCAGGTCTCTATCATGACGATGTTTTGGCGTATGGATTTAATGAGAACTCAGCGTCATCTCAGCAAAACTTGGGAGTCATAAGTGAGGGGGAGAGCCGAGATTGGGAAGCCATTCTCGAGTTGGCCAATGGTTTGCCCTCATCACCTGTATTTCCTGTGTTGTGATCCACGGTTATGGAGGTTAGAAATTTTTAGGGTTGATCTAAATTTTGATCACAAATAAAGAGGGTAAGAAACTAAGAATTTGCATTTGATTCTTTGCTTATTAAAATATGGTTAAGATGAGTCCAACACCCTGAAATACTTTTTTAGGTGTGTCCAGCATCCTAAAGTAATTTGTGGTGCGTCCAACATTATAAATATTTTTTAAAAGTGTGTCAAACACCTTAAAATATTTTATGGTTCATTCAATTCCCTAAAGTGTCTTTTTAGGTGCATCTGGTACCCTAAAGTTGCTATTAAAAAAAAATACTTTAGACTATTCGATGTACCTTCAATTAGAAGACTTTTTGGATGTTCATGAGGAGATTTAAATTACTCCTAAAAAAATACTTAATGGGCAAAAATTCTTCTTAAAAAATTAATATTTTAAGAGTAAAATCGCGCTAAAAAATCTTTAGGATGGTGGACACACCTAAATAATACTTCAGGGTGTTAAATACACCTCAAGTTACTTTAGGATACTGAACGCACTTAAGAAAATATTTCAAAGTGTTAGACGCACCTTAACCCACTAAAATATTTGTTTTCAATTTCTAGGGTAAGAATTAAGTCTTTATAAATAGGACTAAATACATTTTATTTTACAGCCTTGCTTTTGATAAATGTGAGTGCCACCCCTTTCTTGAGTTTTCTCTCTAATCTCCTTTCTCTATACATGTGTGTGTGTTCCTTCTCCTACTTCTCTTTTCCTCTTCCCCTTTTTTCTCATTCTGCATCACTTTCTTAAGGATATTTTATAAATTCACACAAACTCAAATACAAATAATTCGTGCTTAGGCCCTTCCTACTAAAATCAATAGCTCTTTAGAGTTTATTTACCTTTTTTTTTTACCACGATTATAATTATAATTATAATATAGAACAATAAAAAAAACCAAAAAAATGTCAGGACAATAAATTACAATTAATTTGTAATTTTTATAATTGAGAAGATTGGTGTTTGAATTAACTCATCCGTACATGTCAGTTTAGCTTTATGATGAAATGATGTGTCATGCTATTTTATTAGTTTTTATAAATTGTGTTTACCAATTATTCTTCCTCAAAAATTAACCTTGGGGTAAATCTAGAACCGAGAGTAATGGGATCCAAATTATTTTGAAATAATAAGCATCTAGATGATTAGTATTTCATATTTCACATTGATGACGGTTGTGTAAAGATTTTGTTTATAAAAAATATAACACATACAAAGGTAAAAACATATACAGTAAAGACTAAAGATACTGTTACCTCTGAAAAAAACCAAAGAACAGACTTTTAAAAACACAAGAAAAAGTTGGGTCTTGTGTAAGATTTATGTGTGCCTGAGGGAATGGGACCAACAACCATTAATTAAATCGGATTCTCCATATCTAAGTGGATGGGACTGTAGGTCATCATAGAAGCCGTGATGAGGTTGTTGAAAAGGCAGCTTTTTAATCATAGAAAATAAATAATGTGTGTGTGGATGGGGTGACCCACGTACAGCTCTTTTATTAATTAATTAATTAATTAAGAAGCCGGTGATGAAATCATATGTTACTTCAGAACATGAACTAATTGGAGAGTTGGTATTGATTATGAATATAAGATCTATTTAATATATTTATAAATTTTTTTTCCAAATTAGCCCGTTTTACATTCGCTCAACAATAATCGAATATGTAGAAAAGAAATGAAGAGGATTAAGAAAGATGATTAGGGTGTTTTAGAAAAAATGTGTCATATTAACTAACTTAATTAACATCTTTAATCTAATAAAATTAATTAATTAAGTCTTACATTAAGAATCAGAAAAAACACAGGAGAAGAAAGGGTTGAGATATGAGAATGAAAAGAACAGGAGGAAGGGGTACTATGCTTTTAATCTCAAGTTATGAAGTTCGGTGCAGCCTTTTATGGCACTGTATATATACATATATACAGTGCCATCAGCATGCACGTATATATGTGTGGGGGTCTAGCTAGCACTGATGCATCATCACTCATCAGAACACGCGCTATTTAAGTCTTCTCTTCTCCTCTTCTGACACAGCAATTGCTCCTGCTCTTATTTATTTTTGGGACAGGTAACGAGGACCCCTCAACTTGGGGAATCTTAATTCTAAGTCCTTTGGTGATGCCAAAAAAAGAAAAAAAAATCTTGGTCCATTGGGTATCAAAAATAGAATAGAATAAAATTAAATGACGTGACTTTGGCGCTGTTTTAGACACATATGTTCTGTTGTCTGAGTTAGTTATATATCAAATGATTACTAAATAATATATAAAGTAAATGGAGAGCTGTGTTATTGCGTTATTATTATGAAACGTACGTACTTGAAAGATTAATGATAACTTAATTAATTTGCAGTCTTTACTAATGAGTGTATCTATTTTGTACTTTATTAGCATTGTGCATTATGCACAAATGATGTTTTTTCTCTGCAGCCATCTAACTAAGTCAAATTTAAACATTATTGGGTCTAAATGAAGAAGTAACTCTCCCAAAAATATTCCTTACATTTAGGAATGATGTTAATATATTAGTTATTATTCCTCATGGCCAATTTGGATCATCGAAATTTGGGGGAAAGAAGCTAATTCTCTCAAGGAAAACTCGCGTCGTGCTAGTACTGACTTCCTCATGGTTACCCCCGACGTCCGGGACAAGCCGCCGGAGGTTGTGCTTTGTGCTAAGGATCCTATTGCTGTGGCTAGGAGCGTGCTTTCAAAAAATGATCTCACAGTGTCTGTCGAAGGGGCTGCTTCTTCTGGGAAAATATCTGTTTCTCAAGATCATTCACCCATTTCAGGGAAAGTCTCCTCCTACAAGGACTCACTAGTTGGGTTTCAAGGAACCAATTTCAATGGGTCTTCCCAGATGAAACCTGTTTCTGAAGCAAATGCTCTGCTCCCTGATCTCCTTAACCAGTCATGGGAATTGCCTGAACCCTCTGATGATCTTAAGCAACTCATGGCTATATACCCAACCATGCAAGTCTCTCAAGAGGAGTTCAACCGCTGGGCAAGGCCTTGGAACGCCTCCCTCATCATCACTATACTCGGTGCTAAAGTCAACTTCTTTAAGCTAAAAGAGCATCTGCATAAAATATGGAATTCCAATGGGTTTGATCTAATTGATCTACCAAATAATTATTACGTTGTGAAGTTCAGAGACCATGAAAATTGGGAACATCTATACAAGAATATCCTATTTGGGGGACCTTGGATGGTTGCAAAGCATTCTATCCTTGTGTAAAGATGGTCTCCCTTCTTTGATCCTTACAAAAATCCTCTCGGTCGAGTTGCTACTTGGGTCCGCATTCCTAACGTCCCTCTCCTTTGCTACAACAAGGAATGCCTCTGGAGACTAGGAGACATGATAGGCAAGACTATCAAGGTTGATATGAATACTATTGCTAATCCAGAGGATGCAGACGCTACCATCCACAGGGGAAGATATGCGAGACTTTGCATTGAAGTGGATTTGCAGAAAAAGCTTGTTCCTAAAATAATCTCTGCATCTACTCTTTTTAATATAGAAGATGAGGGATTGGGACTTATCTGCTTCGCATGTGGCAGATATGGTCATCGCAAGGATCTCTGTAAATTTGCTGTTCACTCTGAAGGAAAGGCTCCAGCGGGAATCTCACCACCCAATAACGATCCTGGACCAGCGAGAATTTCTGGTGAGACCGTGAAGCATGTGAAGAATCCAGCTCCAGTAGTGGACCCAATCTCATCCCAGATTTCCTCATCTCCTCCGAAGCTACCACCAGAAATTTCCCCTCCGGTAAAGGACCAGCCGTTTGGCCCGTGGATGGTCGTGCGCCGCCCTGCTAGAGCACGACCTCCGAGAGTCACAGAGAGTAGGAGCAGATCAAGCAGAGTGGGTGGGCAGATCCAGTCTGGCTCTGTTCAAGGTAAGGTCGGCTCTAGCTCCAGGTTCGCCGTCCTATCTGAATCACATGCTGCTGACGTGATTTCCCACCAAATTTCAAACCCAGCTGTGGACCAAGTTAGCTCAGAACAAGACACCATTGCGCCTTCTGTGTTGGAATCAAGATTAGGAAAAGGAAGCAAGGCCAGCTCGGGTCAAAGTTCACTTCAGAAAGGATTCCATGTGGGAAAGGGACAATGGGCTAAAAAGAAAAATTCTGAACCTACCTCCTCTACCATCTCCTTCAGTGCTATTGAGAAGAAAATGGGCTCAATGAGGGGCCCAACGATCACACCAGGCCTTTCTAATTCCAAGAGGGGAGCAAAGATTAGAGTCCACCAATTGGTTAAAGGAAGCCTCAATTCTTCTGGGCCTATTCACCACGTCCCAGCCCTCTCATCTCAACCCACACACGTTGAAGAATCCGTGGGCCTTGCTGATCCAAACGACGTCCTAAACTCATCAGCCCAAGCCAATCCTCCAATCTCTAATGTGCTCAGTGAAGACAGCCTAGATTCCACGCTGATGCTTTCTTGTGAGGCCAAGCAACATGTGGAGAACCCCATTGAGGCCGAGAAGCATGAGGTTATCCCATTTGAGGCTAGAAAACTTGTAGAAAATAATTCTTTGGAGAATATGGACTTAGCTTTGGTTCCTCTAAACCATCCCATTCCAAACCAAGTCTTGCTTGATCATGGCCATGAAATGCATTCAATCTCTCAACTCGAAGTTGTTGTTCTTATGGAAGACAAACCTCCTTACAAGTAAGTGCTTGTGTCTTCCCCTTTCCATATTTAGTATTTATGATTATTTCTTCTTGGAATTGTTGCGGGGCGGGTGGTAGTTCCTTCCCTAGGATCTTGAAAGATGTTGTTAATAAATATGGCATTAGTGTTATGTGCCTTGTGGAGCCCAGAGTTAGTGGTAGTAGAGCGGACAAAGTCGTGAGAAGGCTGGGGTTTAATGACTGGTTACGCATCGAAGCTACTGGCTTCACTGGGGGTATTTGGGTGCTTTGGAATAACTGGGAGGTCCAGCTTGAATATATTGCTTCGAGTACCCAATTGATTCACTGCAAAGTTTATGGAAAAAACAGTATGAGTCCTACGCTTGTGAATTTTGTCTACGGAGACATAAGTGTTTTAAAGAGGAGGGATCTGTGGCTGGCTTTGCATTCTATTTATCAAACAGTGTCTATCCCCTGGCTGGTCTTAGGTGATTTTAATACCTTTCTTTCCTCAGGTGATAAGGAGGGAGGGGCTAATCCCATTCATAGCTCCATGATGGATTTTCAATTCTGCATTAATCACTGCAATCTCATTGAGGTACCGTTTGAGGGAGACCGTTTCACTTGGGAAAAATATGGGGTTAAGGAAAGACTGGATTGGGTTTTTTGTAATTTTGATTGGGAAATCCAAAACCCCCACTCCAAAGCTTTCCACTGCCTCAGGTTTAAATCTGATCATCGGGTTGTTATTGTTGCGGATCAGCAATACAGTGCTTACAATAATAGGGCGAGAAAATTTTTTTATCAAGCTACTTGGTGCATTGAGGATGGGTTTTATTGATGTGGTTAAAGCTGCCTGGCAGGGGAAGGATTGGCTTCTTGGCAACTCCCAATTTGCCAAAGATGCTTTGATCTGGAACGATAAAGTGGTGGGCAATGTTGCAAAAAAGAAGAGAGAAAACCTCCGTAGATTGGATGGTATTGATCGAGCCAGAATTAGAGAGGGTTCCCAAAATGGTCTCCACAGGATTGAAAAGAAGCTTTGGGATTTGTACCAAAAAATTGCTCTGCAGGAAGAGCTGATCTGGTTCCAGAAGTCTAGATGCAAGTGGCTCAGTGGAGGCGACAGAAATACAAAATATTTTCATGCCAAGGTGGTGTCAAGGAGGAAACGGGGCAATATTGGAGCTCTTCAAGACGATAATGGTAACTGGGTCTCTGAGGGGAATCGTTTGAGAGTCATGGCTCGTGACCATTTCCAAAAGCTGTACTCGGCTGACAATGCCTCCTCTTCCTTCTCCCCTTGGATGGCTCGTTTCCCACCTCTGGACAGTCATCAGCTTGACCTTCTCCATAGGCAGGTTTCCCCGGTTGAGATCAAGAATGCGGCTTTTGAGATGGGTGCCTTCAAAGCTCCGGGTCCTGATGGCTTGAATCCCCATTTCTTTCAAACCCAGTGGGACTCGATAGGGCAGAAGATTTGTGAGCTGGTTATCAGGATTTTTGACTCCCCGGATGAGGTGAAAGAAATTAACCATACTAACATTGTCCTTATCCCCAAGGTTGATCATCCGGTCTCCTTCAAGGACTTCAGACCCATCTCGCTGTGTAACGTAAGCTATAAAATTGTTAGCAAGGTTATTGCCAACCGCTTTAAAGTTGTCATGGACTACCTTGTCGCTGAGAACCAATGCAGTTTTATCTCCGGGAGACAAAGCGTGGATAATATCATTATTGCTCAAGAGGCTATTCATACCATGAGAAATAAGAGAGGGAAAAAAATGCTTTATAGCTGTGAAAGTCGACATGGAGAAGGCTTTCGACAGGCTGGATTGGCGCTTCTTAGAATTCACCCTTAATAGCCTTGGTTTGCGTGCGGACTTCATTAAGCTGATTATGAGCTGTGTTTCCTCTGCCTCCATGAGCATTATCTAGAATGGAACGCCGTCAGACCCCTTTATCCCTTTAAGAGGTGTGAGGCAGGGCGATCCCTTGAGCCCTTATCTTTTTGTCCTATGTATGGAGCTTCTCGGCCAGCTTATCCATCATGAGGTAGATTTGGGGAACTGGAGACCCCTTCAAATGAGCACCTCTGGCCCCCGTATTTCTCATCTCTTCTTTGCCGACGACCTTCTTCTTTTTTGTGAAGCTTCGAATGATCAAGTGGAAGAGATTAGAAGCATTATGGAATTGTTTTGCAGGGTTTCCGGTCACAAGATAAATTTGAATAAGTCTAAAATGTTTGTGTCCAAGAATGTCCACTTTAATAGGGCTCTTGAGATGAGTCAAACTGTGGGGATTGGGCTCACTGCTGACCTTGGAAAATATTTGGGGGTCCTTCTTCTTCATAAACGCATGATCAATATGACCTTTGCCCCGCTTCTCCAAAAGGTGAGATCAAAGTTGTCCAGCTGGAAAGGCAATTATCTGAGCATGGAAGGCCGGACAGTGCTCATCAAGTCAGTTCTCTCAGCTATTCCTCAGTATCAGATGCAATCAACCTTGGTTTCGAAAGGAGTCCTTTCGGAAATTGAGAAACTAAGCAGAGATTTTTTTTTGGAACCAGCATGATGAATCCAGGAAAATGCATCTGATAGCTTGGGACGTTCTCAAAAGGCGGAAGCATCTGTCAGAATAAAGCTCTACTCATGAAACTGTATTGGAACCTTGTCTTAAAACCGGATGCTCTTTGGGTCAAATGCCTTCGTGCCAAATACTCTTGTGGTTTATCCTTGGTTCCTCATGTGCAAAAATGGCATAGACAATCGGCCGTGTGGAGTAGAATTGTAGCGGTTTGGAAGGATTTTCAAAGGGGCCTTGGAAAGAATCTCAGAAGTGGGAGAAACACGTATGCTTGGCAGGAATGCTGGGCCCCTCTGGAAAAGCCTTTGGAATTTTTTGTGGATAGAAACTTTCACCTTTTAGATATGGAGGCCCCTGTTAGCTCCTTCACCACCCCCTCCGGTGATTAGAACAGAGCGCACTGGGAGGCTTTCCTTTCTAATTGGGTGGTTGATAAAATCATGTTGCTTCCCCCTCCTACGGGCACTGTGGATGACTTAGTTTGTTGGCGCTATGCTCCTGATGGTAATTTCAGCGTGAAATCTGCCTACGATGCTATCTACCACCAATAGTCCCTAACTCATAGCCAGTCTTGGCGGCATCTTTGGCACTGGGGTGTTCCTGAAAGAGTCAAACACTTCATGTGGCAAGTTTTCCATGAGAGGCTCCCAACAAATGAGATTAGAGCGAGATTTAATCTGAACGCCCTAAACACTTGCCCCTTTCAGTGTGAGAGTGAGGAATCCATCCTTCATGTTCTGAGAGACTGTGAGCAGGCCCAGAGAGTGTGGTTTTCTTTAACTAACCAATTATACTCTACTATGTTTGCTTCTGGTAATTTGCAAGATTGGCTTAAATGGAATTCACAGCATTCCCTCGGAAACAGAAGAATGGCTAGATGGTCTTGGCAACAAGTTTTCAGTACCACATGTTGGCTACTCTGGAAGAACCGCTGTTGTCAGGCTTTTGAAGGAAAAACGGCTACTCCAAAGGAGCTGGTTCACAAATGCATTTTCCACCTTTCAGAGAGTGTGGAGAGGGGACACTTTCATCATCTGATCTTCCAAGCTCCGGAGAGAGGTCTTCTTAACTGGCTTCCCCCGGAAGAGGGTTACATTAGAATTGATGTAGACTGTTCTACTGCTAGTGATGGTCTTTCAACCTGTGGTGGAGTCATCCGTGATCACCAAGGCAATTGGATTTGTGGATTTCAACAGAAGTTAGGACTCTCTTTCCCAACTACTACGGAAATCCACACAATCCACCGAGGTCTTCAGCTTTGTAAACAGTTGGGTTTCAGGAAAATCAAACTGTTCACTGACTCTCTTCAGGCCGTTCATTTATTGTCATCTCAATGTGCAAGCGATCACCCGTTGCACGACGTCATCTTGGATACCAATTCCCTCATCTTTGCAGGCTGGGATTTGAAGATTTCCCACACTCATAGGGAGAATACTCGCTGTGCGGACTACCTTGCACGACTGCAGCATATCTATAAAGGTATTCGCCAGATTGATTTGCATATGCCTATAGGGATTGTGGGCCAGGAAACAGAGTATCACTTCACAATTGATAAACAAGATCTTAAACAGTTCATTAAGTTTGAGGAGCTAGATGTTGGATGGGGAAAATTTACAATCCTGTAAGTTTTTTATTTCCCATTTTTTCCTTCATTTAGTTAAGTTGATTTTAACTAGCTAATACATTCATCATTTTAATTCTATTATAGCTCCTTCCGTCGTATATGCATTGACTCTCAAAGAGTTTATTTATATGGATTCTTGCCTCCTGCACATACGACAAGGATTATGAATACATTGAAAAGAAGGACGAACTATGTGGGCTTCACATTGGCAGAGGACGAGTATCGTTGTTATCTAGCACCGATTGTTCAAGGGTACGCACTTTAGTTTTGTGTATTTGAGATTTTTAATAAATAATTGCCTTGCCATCTAACTTCATTTTAATCTGTATATGTTGTGATAGTTATCACTGGAGTTTGTGTGTTGTCTGTCCTCTGTCCCACGTTGTTTACTGGTTTGATTCCTTAAATAGAAGACCAGACAAAGAAACTGAAAGCTTCTTCAACACGTAAGTTATTTTTTTGTATTTCATTACTTCTTGATTCTTGACTTAATGAATTATTCTAATTTATGTTGATTTTCATTTTAATGATAGGGTATGCATGACGTATCGAGCACTTGAAGGGCCACGCGAACGTAGAGGTGGCAAAGATCCGAGATGGTTGTTTCCAAAGGTACATAGTTTTAAATCAAGTTCTTTTGATTAACGGTCGTTTTAGATATGCCTTTATTGATTTTAACCATTTACTTTTGATTTATAGTGCCCTCGACAACCTAGCGGCTGGGAATGTGGATATTATGTCTTACTTTATATGTTTAACATCATTCAGAGTGGCATTACGATAGCTTTTGAACAAGTAATCGCTTCTTCATTCTCAGAGGATAATATTCTTGGTGTTGTAATTCAATGACAATTCATTCACTTGATTCATTATTTTATCTAAGCTTATTTTCTAATTTACAGATTTTTGACAATAAAGATGCCTACTCATATGAAGACCTAAATATGATCAGAGACTTTTTGGCTGGACATCTTCTTCAACGTATACCAGAGTAAAGTCTTTAGTAGTTTGTGTAGGATATACTTTTGTGGTAGTTCTATATATTGTATATATAATTAGCGTTATTGTTGTTAGATATAGATTGGATTTAGTCTTGGTTATTGTACAAAATGGGGACTTGGATATAGTCTTTTTAGTGCACTAACAGACTTGGATATAGATTGTTGTGTAGTTCGTGTGGTTTGTTTGTTAATTAGTTTGCTACTCCTTAAAATTATTGCATGTAGTAGAGCCTTGGGTTGATCACTGTGTTTCAAGTTGTTGTTTCCATTCTGTTGAACTGCTGTTATTTTATTCTATTGTTGGAATCCTATTTCTGCAGTTTACATTTTCCAGACAGTTCAATATATAAAGGCCATTTTAAAAAAAACTTTCAACGTCCTTAAATAAAAAGGGACGTGGTAGAGTGGCTTTAGACGTCCCCAGATGGAACTGGGGATGTCTAATGTGGACTTTAGATGTCCCCCATTTACGGACGTTATTGACGTTTTTTTCCACGACCCTCAGATAGACGTCCCTCATTTTTCAGACGTTAAAAGGCCAAAAAAAGGGACGTTAAAACCATTTTTCCTAGTAGTGTTAGAACGCCTGGAGGTTTAACAAAGGACTTTCCTATAAGATTGGCCTACATCAGGGATCAGCTTTGAGCCCTTATTTGTTTAACCCAGTGGTAGATGTTCTAACTGAGCCTATAAGAGAGGAGATCCCTAAATGCATGCTTTTTGCGGATGATATAGTTATGTTGGCTGAATCCAGGGAGGAAATTAATTCTAAACTTGAGATATGGAGACGAACTTTGGAAGTGAAGGGTTTTTGTCTAAGTAGGAGCAAAACTGAATATATGCATTGTAAGTATGATAAGAGACAAGGTTGAAATGAAGTGCAAGTTAAATTGGAAGGCCAAGTCATTCCGCAAGTGACAAAATTTCGGTATTTGGGATCAATTATACAACAAGATGGTGAAATTGATGGTGATGTCAATCACAGAATTCAAGCTGGATTGTGTAAATGGAGAAAAGCTACTAGAGTTATTTGTGATCAGAAAGTACCTAATAAGGTAAAAGGGAAGTTCTACCGCACTGTTATAAAACCAGCAATGCTTTATGGTAGTGAGTGTTGGGCTTTAAAGGGATTACATGAGCATAAAATGGGGGTGACCAAGATGAGGATGTTGAGATAGATGTATGGTCATACAAGAAAAGACAAGATTCGTAATAATCATATACGTGAACGAGTTGGAGTGGTCTCTATTTAAGGAAAAATGGTAGAAAGTCGTTTGAAGTGGTTTGGACATGTTCAACAAAGGCCGTTGAATGCACCAGTGAGGAGAGTGGATCAAGCCATATGGAGTCCTATAAAACGAGGTCGCGGAAGGCCGAAGCGTACGCTTAATGAAGTCATAGAGAGAGACCTTTTGATTAACAATATACCAAAAAATTTGGTTTTCGACAAAGGACAATGGCATCGTGCGATCCATGTAGCTGACCCCACCTAGTGGGATAAAGACTTTGTTGTTGTTGTTGTATCTTTTCCATCACCTTGAAGTTCTAGGGCTTAATCAGGGGAGTTCATTTTGTTCAATCTATTTCTCTACTTATATTTGGATCTTTGAGTTTGTATTATTAACTTTGTGGATTGAATTTGTGTGATTGAGTTTTTAGTTGTTGGGTTTATATATATGTATGTATTTTTCTTATGATTTAAAGCAATTTGAGTGACTTGTTTGTGTTAATTGCATAAATTTAACAAAATACAAAATACCAAAAATAATAGTTATGCATTTAATTTAATTGCATTTTCTTTTAGTTATTAATTAGAAAAATCAAAAATCCATTTCCCTTTGTTATTGCATTTGCATGGCATTTAGACTACCTAGGATTCAATAAAAGGCTCTTTGAGAAGAGAGAACTATCCTAGGTTTGCCTATACATAATCCTTAGTTAAATTTTGTATTATAGACCCTAAGGTTAAATGAAAGCAAAAAATTGTCCTAATCACTTTTTCCCTAAGAGAAATCTATATATATAAATTTTCAAAATAAAATAAAAATATTTATAATTAAAAAAATATATAGAGGGAGGATATTTCTAAGCCATAAAGGGTCGATGTTCTATTCATGACTTACATTTTTTCACCTGCTTCTTTTAAGTAACATGATATATGCATTTCCTAGGTAGCTGCCTCCGTACTCGTCTCTTTCTTCACTCTTCAACCTCCTCCTTTCTCTTTCTTTCTCTTCAGCTTTTTCCGGAGAGACCCTAAGAGGAATATACATTATTTATATGTAATTAACCTCAATCTCCTTGCTTTATATATCTGTTTCATATATAGCTCACTGTTATCTCTTGTATTTACAGTTCTTGTTTCTTCTATATTTATATCTCCAGCTATTTGTATCTAGCATTTCCAGCTGATAACTAAAATGGTGAAGTCATCATCTGAACAAGTAAGGTTGAAGAAAGGGCCATGGAATCCTGGGGAAGACCAGAAGCTCATGGCTTATATTCAACAACACGGCGCTCATGGAAACTGGTCTTCCTTGCCTAAAAAAGCTGGTAAATCCTACTTTCCCTTGTTTCATAATATAGTATGTACTGTGTTTAGAGAAAATTGTTGGTTTGCCAAAGACCCTTTGGTCTAGTGGCACTATATGTGCCTTTTGTGGCATCAGGTCTGGGATTCGATCCTCACACTCTTTAGGCCATGTGCTTGCTGTTCAAATTCAAAGAGAAACTTGTTGGTTCATCTTTATCAAAACCAAACAAATGTACGTAAGAGTAGTTTTATCTCCAAAGTTGCAATAAAACTCGTTTTCAGCAGCCCTATTGCCGAATCTATGTTAAAAACCCGTTGGAATGTCCCGAAAAAACTATACTACCTTACAGAGTATTTTTTTAAGGCTTACCTGTTAAGGAAGATGATGAATAAGGCATTTTATGTTTTGATGACCAAAAGGGCTCCAAAGATGTGGGAAGAGCTGTAGACTGAGATGGATTAATTATCTAAAACCTGACATCAAAAGAGGCAACTTCGGCTCACAAGAAGATCAAACCATTATTCAACTTCATGCTCTTCTTGGAAACAGGTAAGTCCTAAAATATTTTAACTACATGGCACGATGTATTAAAACAAATTGATTCCATGTGATGAAGAATTTCATAAAAAGGCAACCACATGGCACGATATATATATTTTCCTACATAGTATTCTCTTTTTCATAGGTATTATTGTGCCTAAATATAGTTTCTTGGTGTACTTATATATGTTACAATATAATGCATGTATGTACAAGATGGTCGGTGATAGCACGTCACTTGCCAAAAAGAACAGATAATGAGATCAAGAATTACTGGAACACCCACCTTAAGAAGAGGCTCATTAGAATGGGTATCAACCCCACCACCCACAAGCCCTTAAACGATGACGGCACCGTCAGGGACACTGCCAACCTCAGCCATATGTCTCAGTGGGAGACTGCTCGGCTCCAAGCTGAAACCAGGCAAGTCCAAGAATATTCCAAGCTGAGGTTCCAGGACCAGCTCGGCTTCTCCTCCTCCCAGCCTTCACTGACTCGGCTCGTCCTCAACAAGCTCACAGCTCGCCCATCGCCACCACCGTGCCTCGACGTCCTCAAGGTATGGCAGAATTCATGGTGGTCCACGTTAGCAGATCATAACATCCCCAAAATGCATAGCATGTATGCCATGATGCTCGCCACCGATGACCTCGAGTCACCGGCATCGACGTTGAGCTTCCCTGACGCCGGCTCTGCCAACTCCAAATGTACTAATAGTAATAATACATTTGGGCTGATCAATCAAAGTTCACTTCCTTCCTCCACCCCCACCACCACCATCATCACAAGTGACATGGCAGCCGCAGAAGCTTTCGGATCAACAAGTTATAATAACTGTATTTTCATGAAGGATCTCCATGAAGACGATGTGTCGGTGTCTGGATTTACAGAGAACTCAGCATCACCACAACAAAACTTGGGAGTGTCAAGTGTTGGAGATGATTGGGAAGCCATTCTTGACCTCGTCAATGGTTCGCCACCTGTTTTCCCTGAGTTGTGAGAAATATTTAGACTTGGGCTGATTAGTGTTGCACCATAATTAACCATGCATTTATATATGCTGTACTTTTAATTTGAGCAGGTTGCGTTGTGTGAATTAACTCGTTTAAATGAGCGTGAGTGTGTGTGATTGTGTGTGAGAGAGAGAGAGAGAGAGTCAGTCTAGGTTTAGCTTTATGACAAACTGATGTACGTATCTTATCGTGTTATAGCTTTTAATGTGTTCACAAGTTACTCTTATATAATCCCTAGCATTCAAGCGAGAGGCAGATCTACAGCGAGAGTTATTACAATAAACATGCAAATATACATTCATATTTTGGTATTTTAAGTTTAAATTGTAGTATTTTTTTCGGTAATAAAACTGTAGTATTTTGTTGTCCATAACATTTTAAATAGTTTTTTTTAAAGTTAAGTTACTAATAGAAATTACAACGTGAGATTAATGAAGATGGCATGCTATCATTTTGTTTTTTTTTTTTTGACGAATAGATGGCATGCTATCTGACACAGATTAAAAAATTTAGGCTATAATATACAGAACCCTCCATGAACTTTAGGACAATTGCATATCCACACACACATTTCAAAATTTTAATTCCTTTTATGGCAAATTTGAATTCTTTTTAATTATAGGATAATGCGTCATCCACATTAATCTGACGTCTCTCAGTAACTTAACGGCAAGTGGTTTGATGTCAAATATAAAATGTTAAGGAGGTTATATGCAACTAATAACCCAAAATTTAAACTTTTAAACATCAATGGGTTTTATGCAGCTAATAACCCAAATTTTAGAGGGTTTTGTAGATTTTAATCTAATTTTATGTTTTCATGAGGCATTTAGTCCATAAATTATACTCTTTATGTTCCTATTTTTTTATAAGTCATATTTACCTAATTCACAAAAATAAGATGATTAGTTTATTGATTTAAAGTTGCCTTATCTTTTCACATATACCCTTAATTAAATGGAAATTATCGTTGGTAATCTTTTTCAATCCCTCCTTCCACCATAACTACTCAACAATAATATTATAGCAAAGACACACTTAAAAAATATTGATTGCTTCTTAAAGGCACACTTAATATTATAGCAAAGGCACAATGCAATTAGGGTTGGTATATAATTAGAGTAGACTCCAACCATTTACAGAGTCCTCAGTCCAACATGAGGCTTACTATTTATAGTTTGTATATATTTAATAGATTATAAAATGAGGTCAATTACTTTTGAAAGAGTCATTATATATTTCTTTTAATTTTTTCAAAAAAAAAATCACAGATTTTTATTGGAAAGACATAGCGCCAAAATGTTGGCGATGTTGCAAAAATTTTATATAATACTACTTCCTTTCCTTAATATAAAACCCAGTATATTTTTTTTTGGAGAGATTAAGAAAGCTAAATAAATTAGCTAAATTAAGGAAGCTAATTAGTCTGACTTATGAACTAGTATATAATCAAATGACATATGGCATATGTTATTATTAACTAATTTATTTAGCTTCATTAATATCTCCAAAAAAAATCAATTGGGTCTTATATTAAATATTAGAGGTAGTACACACTATCTACTCCCTCCATTTCTATTTTTGTTACAAAAATGTTATATTTCCATGTTTCTCATAATACTCGTCTATTTTATATTCCAAGAATGCATTAAATTATGAGTATTATTTATTTAAAGAAAAACCGTATATTAGTTTTACTAAATCTTATATTATATAGATATTCAATATTTCCCTCTTGACCTGTATAAAAAGTATTTTTACGTAAGTAATATAAAACGAAAGGTGTACGGACTATTACGGATTAGCGCTGTAGCAGTACTATTTCTCAAGATCGGATACGGCTTGTCTAGTGCAAATCTAATTGCCATATACATATAGGGAAATTTATTGATAATAAAAGTACAAGCTATAAGCTATCGCGCTGAGGCTACGATGGTCTGTCGTGTTCGTCTGACTAAACGTCACATTCTGAAACATAGGGTCCTGAGACTGACGATTATCTTATAACAACGATGTTATATTACTATTAGTAGTGCTAGACTGGTCTCTCTTCTTTCAGCTTTCTTTCTGTGCCTTTTTGAGTTGAACTTACGTTGGAGTGCATATGAAAGGGTTCCATGTAAATGGATTTGGATCCCGTGTGTGACGCTGCTGCATATCCCACGCATGCTATTCGAGGCAAATCAATTTTTGCAGAACCGCTCTGCGTTTTGCACTCCCATGATTTTTATGAAATTTACCCTCATCAAAACTATCATCATTCTTCTAACATGCAAAACTCTGAAATAACCTTTCCATAAATAAAGGCTGTTCGGTGTTGGAATATATATATATATATATATATATATACTCATTCAGGCCTATTTATAAATAATTATTTTCTCTTAGGGTAGCCCTTAATATATAAGCAATTTATTTTTTTTGTCTCAAAATATAAACAATAATTTTTATTTCTACTCCTATTAAATACACATATTTATATTAATGAACCATTAATTCTATTTCATTTAATCATTTTTACTCCCTCTGATCCTTTTTCTAAACAACTTTTTTTTCTAATTGTACAAAATGAACTAGCGATTAAGATTAGTTTAAAACAATAAATATGTAAAAAATATCATGTCTTTTCCAAAAATAACCCTATTTATATGAGAGAGAATGAGTAGAAAATATGAGATAGAATATGTAATAAATGATTAATGAAAAAGAATTAGTTGTGAGTAGGGAATAATTAATATAAATTTATGTATTTAATAGGGGTATAAAAAGAAAAGATAATTTAAATTTTGAGTCACAAAAAGAAAATTGCTTATATTAAGGACTAACCATAAGAGAGAGAACATTATTTATAAAAAAGATTGGAGGGAGTATTAGACATTCCGTTACATATTTTCTATTCATTCTCTCTTACATAC
Source organism: Inga laurina (assembly GCA_963855925.1). NCBI lineage: Eukaryota > Viridiplantae > Streptophyta > Magnoliopsida > Fabales > Fabaceae > Inga > Inga laurina. The sequence goes on from OY979710.1 coordinate 51,075,141, forward strand.
TCCTCCGGTCTTTAATTTAAGACATATTTGGAGAATTGATCTTGGTCTCAAATATAAGACATAGTTTTCATATTTATCAATTTTCTCTTAATTTACCCCTATTGATACTCTCTCAATCATTATCAAGGAGGAGAGGGAAGGAGGTAATTACGGAAGATAATTTGGATCTTTTAGAAAATATATGTTATATTAACTAACTTAACCAACTTCATTAATATAATTAAATTACGTAAATATGTTTTATATTAAGGAGCTTGGAGAGTACTTTTTTTTAATCATTCTTTCTCCTATAATCTTTTCATAAATAGCGGCAAGTTTAAAAAAGATATTATATTTTTTATACATTTATTATTTTTAACAAATTTTAACTATCATTTTATTTTATACAATCAGAATAATTGTTTTAAAAAAAACCGTACAAAGTTAGAGAGGATGATGGAACGGGCAAGAACTATAATCAAGCGGTAATCCGCACCCCAAGACCATAACTGTACACTCTGTCTCTCTGGTACAAATTAAGCTGAACATGATATATGGGCGCGTGGGAATGTAAGGCAGCCTAAAGGGCTACATAGGGTAGTCTTATGTTTGGGGTGTTGAAATTCAAGCTAACCTACGGAATAGCTGGATTATATGTACAGAAGTCTGAAATTGTGTCGGGTCTAAACGAGGAGCAGCTATAATAGCCTGCAGATTAAGGCAAAGGGAAAATCTTACTGCAGCCCCTCTATAGTAATTTAATATCAAAAAAACCCCCAAAACTTCTTGAAATTTCATTTTATCCTGAGGACTAAACTGAAATTAAAATTTGACGGTAAAAAGACAATTATGCTCTTATTTATAAGTAAAATATAATTATTTACAAGACATGTGTGGAAATTTGTAAGTCAAATATACTTATTTATAAAACAAATAAATGAAATTACAAGACTATTTCTACCATATACAAGATAAAGAGTATATTCACAAAAATACATGCTATTTACAAGACATTTGTGAGAACTTATAAATAAACTATGTATCTTTATAAAACACATGTGGAAATTTACACTATGTACAACACAAAAAAAAAAGTATTTTCAGTCAAAAAACTTATTTCAGTTTGGTCCTAAATATGCAGTGAAGTTCAAAAGATTTTGGGGACTATTTGATATTAAATTGGTATAGAGGGGTGCTGTGAAACTTTCGCCATGGGAAAACAAGTTTAATTTCATGGTACGTATATATAAATAAATAATGGGAGCAGATTATACTAAAGAAGAGGTTGAGGATGAGAACATCGTACCTTCTTTATATGGTGGTAATTAATAAGTTTGGTGCAATCTTTTATGGCCCTGTTCTATGGGACGTTATTGTCACGTGGGGTTCCTTCCCACTATTTTTTAATTTTTTATGCTTTTAAATTTAGTTAATGTTATTATTATTGTTATTGCCAGCATGCATGCACGTGCCAATTAATTGATAGTATTGCTCTTCTGTTCTGTAAGTGCAGACACACAGCCAATACTCATTGATTTATCATAGCCGCTTTGATTAATTACCAGAGAGACGAGATCTGATTCCTGGAATTACATTTTCACAAGACAATCGACAATTACGTGACTCTGAGGGATACATATATGTACGTCACTTATGAAAATAACAACTCTTATCCACTTTCTCATGAAATTAATTCCAATTCAACGACCGCTTTATTTTGTTTTGTTAGCAGCTTTGAATGTGATGTCGGTTCTAATTCGTACCAAGAGAAATGATGACAACTATCAATACTTGATTTTTAGATACACCATTATGAGTTCATATCCAACACTGCTTAAATTTAATCACGATGTCGTGATTTCCTTTAACCCAAAAAAGAAAAAAAAAATCATAATAAAAATGCATGATAAATACATAAAAACATTTACCTTATCAATAATTCTAAATTATGAGAATTTTGTTGTGAGTGGGGAATAATTAATATAAAGTTATGTATTTAATAGGGGTAGAAAAAGAAAAGATAGTTTAAATTTTGAAACACAAAAAGAAATTACTTATATTAAGTACTAACTCTAAGAGAAAGAACGTTATTTATAAAAAAGACCAGAGGGAGTATTATACATTCCCTTACATATTTTCTACTCATTCTCTCTTACATACTCCTCTGGTCTTTAATATAAAACATATTTGGAGAGTTGTTGTTGGTCTTAAATATAAGACATAGTTTTCATATTTATCAATTTTTTTCTAATTTACCTCTATTGATGCTCCCTCAATCATAATCAAGGAGGAGAGGGAAGGAGGGGATTAAGGGAGATAATTAGGGTCTTTTAGAAAATATATGTTATATTAACTAACTTAACCAACTTCATTAATCTAATCAAATTACGTAAATATGCCTTATATTAAGGAGCTTAGAGAGTACTTTTTTTTAATCATTCTTTCTCCTATAGTCTTTTCATAAATAGTGGCAAGTTTAAAAAAGATATTATATTTTTTATATATTTATTATTTTTAACTAATTTTAACTATTAACTTATTTTATACAATCAGAATAATTGTTTAAAAAAAAAAAAAACCGGAGTGGCCGGGGTATAAAAAAAGTTAGAGAGGATGTTGGAACGGGCAAGAACTATAATCAAGCGGTAATCCGCACCCCAAGACCATAACTGTACACTCTGTCTCTCTGGTACAAATTAAGCTGAACATGATATATGGGCGCGTGGGAATGTAAGGCAGCCTAAAGGGCTACATAGGGTAGTCTTATGTATGGGGTGTTCAAATTCAAGCTAACCTACGGAATAGCTGGATTATATGTACAGAAGTCTGAAATTGTGTCGGGTCTAAACGAGGAGCAGCTATAATAGCCTGCAGATTAAGGCAAAGGGAAAATCTTACTACAGCCCCTCTATAGTAATTTAATATCAACAAACCCCCAAAACTTCTTGAAATTTCATGTTACCCTAAGGACTAAACTGAAATTAAAATTTGATGGTAAAAAGACAATTATACCCTTACTTTATAAGTCAAATATAATTATTTATAAGACATGTGTGGAAATTTGTAAGTCAAATATACTTATTTATAAGACAGATAAATGAAATTACAAAACTATTTCTACCATATACAAGATAAAGAGCATATTCGCAAGAATACATGATATTCCCTCCGGTCCTAATGATAAGACAAAGTTAACTTTTTTGGAGAAATTAAGAAAGCCAATTAAATCACTTTAGAATATTTATATTTATATTTTTTTCTTCAAACTAATTAATTTGACTAATAAATTGATATATAATCTAAAGATACTAAAAATATAAATACTCTAAAGTGATTTAATTGGTTTTTTTAATTTCTCCAAAAAAAATCAACTTTATTTTATAATTAAGATGGGAGGGAGTATTTACAAACAATCAACAATGACGGGACTATGCGGGATACATATCTGTACGTCATTTATGAAAATGACAACTCTTATCCACTTTCTCATGAAATTAATTCCAATTCAACCACGCCACTTTATTTTGTTTTGTTAGCAGCTTTGAATGTGATGTCGGTTCTAATACGTACCAAGAGAAATGGTGACAAATATCATTACATGATTTTTAGATACTCCATTATATGAGTTCATATCCAACACTGCTTATATTTAATCATGATGTCGTGATTTCCTTTAACCCAAAAAAAAAACAATCATAATAAAAATGCATGATAAATACCTAAAAACATTTACCTTATCAGTAATTCTAAATTATGAGAATTTAGAACGTTTCTAGTATTCGGCATCTGATATGGTTCAATTGAATGAAAATCTGGTACTATTAAATTAAATTTAAGCATTGTCATGCCTTAAATAAAAGTAGGCAAGTAGCTTTTGTAGAGTTACTCTATATATTCATACAGACTCAAACTTAAGACCTCACATTTAAATAATCATCGTCCTTTCTGCTATAACCAAGACCCATTTTTGTGGTTTGATTTTTTTTTTTTTTAACATGTTACTTAATTCATATGCATCTTACATATAAAAAGCTAAAAAAAAAAGCTCAAACTCTATTCAAGGAATATGCATACATGCATGTATGTAAGCACGTACGTATGTATGTAGTTTCACATATTTAAATTGATGCTAGCTAAAATTCTTTAATATTTATATTCTATCATAGTCTTACTTATTTAATAATACTTTCTCTGATTCAAAATATATAAGCGCTAATTAACTCATGTATAGATTAAGAAAATTAGGTTAATTAATAATTATTTAAAAATATGTTTGCAAAAATATTCCTTTGTTTAATCAATTGCATTAGAGCATTATCAACAAGACTTATATATATATATATATATATATATATATATATATATATATATATATATATATATATATATATATATATATATATATATATATATATATATATATATATATATATATATATATATATATATATATATATATATTACAAGAATCTCTAATCATAGAGGTAATATGAGGACAGAAATAATAAATAGAAGAAACAAAATAGATTGAAGGCTTATTATACTTGGAATTAAAATAAAACTCTAAACTAATTCTTAAGTCTAGGATCAAAATAATAACTTTGATGATATGTGGGTGGAACGATGTAGGGCAGGGCCCATTAACGGGTACCTTCTAGATCCTAGAGTGGTGTGGGCCTAGATATGACTCAATGAGAGACACATATAGCACTAGCCGCGGGCCAGCCCACCGAGAGATGAGGACTAGGCAGGTCTGGCTAATGTAGCCTGCCCCTTTCTCTTTCACCCATTCAAATCATATTTCTTTTCTTTTATATATTTATATTAGGAGGCTAATTTCATTCTTACTTTCCTTTTTTTTTCCTTTCACTCACAGTACAAAAACATATAAACACATCTCTTTTAAATTTAATAATAATAGAATAAATAAATGTAATATAAAAATAAAAATATCAAATAAAAAGTATGAGAAAATAGTTAAACACAACATAAAAAAAATAATAATCAGGATATTTGAATTTATTTTATAAAAAAAAAACGGCCCAACTGTGGGGTGGGCTGCACCCTTGACGGGCTGGCATTTAATGAGCCCGAGCCAAACCCAACCCGTTTTATTGGCTATAGACACATACAAGGGTTGAGCAATAAATGCAAAAGCCGTTTGATAAATATATGGAGGGAAGTAGAGGGACGTGGAGGGCTCTTGGCTCCTCCTGAGGGTGCACGAGAAGTGAGAACAAGCTTCAATAAATTATTGTTTGGTAGTCCTTCTCCTTCAATTATTAATATAAGAAATATTTATCTAATTTGATTATATTAAAATAATTGGTTGAATTAGGTAATATGATATATAATTTCTAAAACACCTAAATCGTCTTATTTAATTCCCTCATTCCTTTCTAACTTAATTATTGTTGAAGGAGCATCAATAAGGGATAAATTAAGAAAATATTAATAAATATAAAAATTATGTTTTATATTTAGGATCAAGATCAATCATCAAATATGTCTATATTTTATATTTAAGAATAAGATTGATCAACTCCTCAAATATATTTTATGCTACATGTCGAAGGAGTAACCTTTTTTTTTGTTGATAATAAAAAGTTTAGGTAGGTTCGGCACTAGTCCCCTACCAAGGCCAGGGTACGGCCCCAGGGCTCTTTGAGCGCTTACAAGGGACTTACGAGATCGCCTACCAATGAGGTTTCCCCATCGGTCAGAGGGTTCGAACACACTCCCTTATAATCGGGGTGACAAGATCTTAACCAACTGTGTCAAACCTCATTGGTAGGAGTAACCTTTTTATAGGCCCCAAGTACGTACGTATGGGTCCTGATGAGCACCATTTATTTAAGGATTCTTCAGTTCGGCCACATCACAGGCCTCATTCTGTGCTTGTTTATTTTTTGGGACTAAAATATATAGGTGCACTTTAAGGGTGTGTTCTTATTAGTTTTTAGAGAATAGCTTCTAGAGAGAATAGTTTTTGAAGAATAGATTATGGGAAAAAAGTGATTTTGATAAAATGAGAGTGTTTGGATGATTTTATTAGAATAGCTTTTTTCATGATCAAATGACTAAAAAGGACATTAACTTTTATGATAATTACATATAAACGATAAGATTATATTTTAAGTATTATTTTACATTAAAATGAATAATAAATACAAAAAATGAAATAAATTTGTCAAAAAATTTTAAAATTATAGCATTTGTCAATTATGTAATATAATAAAATAGTTGGAAAAATTTTATAATTATAACATTAGTCAATTATGTAGTAAATTATAAAATTTAATCGAACGTACATACTGAAGGCGTACAGTATATTAATTTTCATCTTCTTTCATAATCTGGGTTATCTTTTACCAAACCCACTATATTTTTCTTCATTAAATTTTTTAGAATGGTTTTGATTTTTGCAAGTGTGTCCGTGTCTTTAATTTCTGTTTTGTTTTTTTTTTCCACTCTTGTGTAGTCTCTGAAGATATATATATATATATATATATATATATATATATATATATATATATTAAAAACTTGTTAAAATAAAAAATCTTTTAGCAAGACTAGAAGTATAAACCCGCATTCATGAACTGCATTTCAATTCAATATATTGCAAAGTGCGTATTTTAACATTCTGAAATACCCTCCTTTATTCATAAAACCACCCTACCCAGAGAAGAAAAGATAACTCTGTTTCTTATTACACATAGCCAAAGGAAAAACTGTTAATGAAAAAGTTTTAAACCCTGCAAATAAACAAGACAGGACCCTGATAACATCGACATTCCAGGCACTACTGTCAAATATGCAAGATAACCGGCCAACAAAAAAACAACAAAATCAACATCGCTAACTACTTCAACATTGAGTGGATGATAAGAAAATGGATGATAAGAGAACAAAGCCAAAGGCAGAGAAACAAAGTTGCAATGAATATGCAAAGAATGGAGCACCAAACGCAGAGAACACGCCTGACACTATTCGGCCAACAACACAGAGTTTCACTGACGATAGCACCAGATACAGAGCACCAAACGCAGAGAAACAGAATTCATGAAAATGCAAAGAATGGAGCACCACCACCGAAACTGACAACCACTTCAGCCTTCTTCGATCTGCCTTCTTCGGTCCGTTCACCGCTTCCTATGGCCGAGTAACCACCACCACCGATCACCTAGCTGCTGAATCGGCCGAAATCAACTCGAGGAAAAGGCCAACAATAGGCTTGAACCCACGCTCAAATATCGGCCGAAATCAGGCCAATAATTTCGGATCTGGACGAAAATGGGAACCAGCAGGGGAAGAGGGGATCTTTGAAGAGAATGGGAACGAGAACGCGACAGGGAAGGGAAAGGGAAATGGTTCAGGGAAGAGGCCGAAAGAGGTAAGACGCTTCTGCAGTGTGTTTCAAAAGAAGAAGGGAAGGCGCAGGGAAAGGGAAAGCGAAAATGGAAAGAGAAAAAAGAGAATATCTTACAAGTTCATAATTACCCCCAACGGTCACTTTTTGGGCTGAATAATCTGATAAAAATAGCTTACAGAGGAAACCATGGTTTTGGGCTGAAACCATGGTTTCCTATCAAAAACAGAATTGTCAGGAAAATAGGAGTATTCGGCAGCTTTCACCCTAAAACTAAGGTTTTGGCAAAAAAAAGCACTTTTTCACCTATTACCCGAACACACACTAAGTTGATTACTACTACACAAGTCATCTCATCAATGCCCTTATATATGTATGTTTGTAATAAAACATAAACATACAAAAATAACAAAATAAAAGCAAAGTAGCTAGGATGAAATGATATGATGTGACTCCCCCGGATGTACGTTGGAGAAAGTGACAACCATCCCTAGGACGAAATTAACATGTTCGACCACTTTCTTCTCCATTCATATGCTGGGATAGATTATCTAAAACTCAAAGCATGAAATAGAAAATCAACAGTCCACAAGAAAAATCCTTGGCAAAAGCTCTTCACTCGTACGTATGTGTTGAGTAATATAAGATGACAGAAGTAGTAGAATTTACTCAGAGAAGCCTATTTCATAAAAAAGATGTATCTTCTCAATTACTTAGAGAATTAATGAGGATACCAGGCTCCAATCTCTTAAAAACATTCTTAACCTATCCTACAATGATTCTCCCAATATATGGAGCCTTCCTTCACTACGTTGAGATCGGACACCGATAGCTTTGTGGTTCAGAATGGGGAAGTTACTTGCGGTCACCTACTGTAGGACAACAATAGATTTTGGAAACTTGATTTCATGAAAAAATATTGGGATACACTCGTCTGCTACAGAGATCATGGGATTACTAAGGGATTTCACTTGTAGACTTTACTAACCCTACAAAAGCTTTACATCTCATTAACAATGTATAACAGAGAATTGTCCTTTCAATGTCTGGATCAAACAAATTTATATGCAACATCTGAATGCATGACTGAATTGTTACATTCGAACTCATATCAAGAGAAGTCAATTGTTGCGCTAATTCTTTGATGACCTCTCAACGTTTGGATCAGACAAATACACAACCTTTTAGTACATGACTGAATTTTTACATTTGAACTCATGTCAAGAGAGACCAACTATTGCGCTGATTCTTTGACCCACCAGGGTCATCAAATCGGTGCTGAAGTATTATCATGGATATTTATCTTTCGGAGTACAAAGCATTCTCTTCAACAATTTTAATACTATGCTACCATTAGCTAGCAAGTCTCTTCACGTTTTACACTATCTTTTATTCAAAAAAAAAATCATGTTAGAAAGCGCATTTAAATTTTGAAAAATCAATTTAATAACAATTAAGTTTTAAATAAAATGTTTTTAAATTGATTTGTAAATAAGTATCAATTTAGATAATTACAAATGAAAATCTCAATTACATAGAAAGTTACATTTAAAACTTAAATACCTATTTTACAATGATATGAAGTCCATATATGCAATAAATGCTTAGAAAAATTTGTGAAAGACTCAACTTTTTATTAAATTAATATTTTGAAATCTATCCGTCATTCTCCCGGTTAATATGAACCAATGCCCATGAATTTGTTCACTACAATGACGTGTCTTGTATGAAGAGATTACCAACACGTTGTTGGTTGAGGTGGTAAATGGTCCCACTTCTATAAAGAGAAAAATACTAATTCGAATTCCGTGAAATGCACCTATTGAGAAAAGATGAAAACCCTCTATATTTTAAACCTCAAAAGAGAAAAGACTTGATCAAACAAAAAAAGTATCAAGAGATTTAAGTGTCCATTCTAGCACAGGAGAAATATGCTTAGAGTTTGTTTGGTACAAGGGATTTGAAGGGGAGGGGAGGGAAAATTTTTGTTCAAAAGAAAAATTAATTAAAAATTTTTAATCCTATTTTTTTAATATTTTAAAATCTAACTCCTCTCACTGAATGATTTGACCGTGTCTTTACGTCTTGGGGTCAAATACAAGATTTTTAATCCAAGAATTGCAATATAATGCAATACTCGGGTCGTCTCTCTTTTCTCAAGGAGCCTTTAATTGAATCCTAGGTAATACTAAATGTCATGCAAAAGAAAATTCAATAAACCAAGGGAAAATTGATTTTTGGGTTTTTTTTTTGTTTTAAAAAAAATAAATAAATAAAAGAAAATGCAATTTAATTAAATGTATAAATAAACACACCACTCAAATTAATTTAAATCATAGGCAAAGTATATATATAAATCCCACAAACACAAATTTAATCACACATTGTTCAAACAATAATCAAACAAAAGATTTAAATAAGAAAAATAAAAACAATAACTCCCCTGATTCAGATTCCACGTGCATGCATGAACAAAGATATGCCATTGAACCGGTGATTCTGGTCCTTTAGGTTTGCTTTGTTGCTCAAAACTGACTGAAAGGTCCCGAGCTTGATTACTGGTAGGAACATGGATGAGAGGCCAAAAAAAAAGATATGCCATTGATGATGTCAGCATGCATATTGGTGATGTCAGCATACATATTGATATATGAAGCACACAGTTTCACGTTTCTTCTTGCGCTCTCAGTTCTCTTTCTCAGCTGCAACTAAGTTGATGATGCTTGACAAGATAGAATAATGGCAGCAATGAGAAACAAGGGGTACAGACTGCGGGAGGAGAGGTTCGCTGGAAGTGGGGGCCGAAAAACTAGAATAGTTCGCCGGAAAATGTAAAACTTGCTGAACTATCACAGAGAGGAGATAAGGGTGTTGCACTAATAGTTTTCGATGGCTTTTGGTGGAGAAAACAGAGAAGACCAAAGGTGATGGTGGTTGGGATGAAAATGAAGAGAAGGTGACAGTGATGTTAATAACAGAGGAAGGAGAAAGGAAAGAAAATGATATAGGCAGTGAAACGGAGCAGAGGAAAACGCCAGAGGCTGGTAAAGGTGAATGGTGGTGATGAAGGGAAGAGGTTGGTGGTGAGAGTGGTGACCTCGTTCTTACTTCATCTCCCCGTTCTGTAGTACCTCGGCAAAAGAAAATGGAAGAGGAAAATTGAAGAAGGAAGAGCTGCAGGTTTTTCCGGATGCCCTTATGGTGGTGAAGATGGGGGTATATATAGTGAGATTGCCTACGTCCATTTCCCTTCACCAACCATAGCCACTACTGATTGTTAGGTGCAGCCATCGTTGATTGCAATCTGAAAGCAAGCTGCCGATTGTTTGCCAGAAAGAAAAAATATGTATTCATTGTGTTTAACACAAATCTTTCCGTGATGCGCGCGCATGTAATTTCTACATATTTCAGAAGCTCACATGACAAAACCCCCCCAGATTTTGCTTTTCTGTCAGTTTGAATGTTGAATTTGTGGCTTGGGTCTTGTTCTATAATTTTTCCCAGTAAATTTTCTTTATGAAAAAGCTGATGGGTACTTTCCTGTAATTTTGTCTGGCCCTTTTCTATAATTTTCCTTGTCTTCAAAATATTAATTCAGACTCCAAAAATCACCAATTGTGTCCCAAAGCACTGCAATGAAAAATTAAGCAAAAGGTAGTATTAAAAGTTTAAGAGATCATATGTATAAATATTTAATAATTATGGCCATTTTACCCTTTTATTACAATTAATTCAATACAAATGCCTCTAATTAAAATGAGTGCTTAATCATGCGATAATGCCCTAGAAAATACATTAAGAGTCCCTATTTAATTAATTAAAAATATATAAAATTATGGTTAAATCAATTCCCCCACACTTAGACCTTTGTACTCCTGAACAAAGGAAATTGAATACAAGACTCCAAATCCAAATCATCAATGCATTGAAAGGTGAGAAATTTCATAATTAGAAAGCAATAGATCAATTAATCATATCCTTCAAGCCAACATTAGTTATTGTTAATTGATGCAAAGAAATTAGTCAACTACACAAAATATTAGAATGAAGCACAAGAGACTCTCAGGGTATTATTGTTTCACTTATCTCACCTCATTGGGATAATTTCACTCTAGCCCACTCAATGAACAACTTACCATAGGCTTGTAACAACTCTAACATCTCCACTATTAATAGCAATTAATGTAATGAATCAAGAGGACTTTAAAGGGTTGTAATGATGGATGAAGGTTGAATGGAATGAAGAAAATAAATAGTTGATATGCAAATCAAAATTACTGAACAAGTTCATAGTAACCAATTAACTTTACAAACTATTGCGAATTCTTTTCTTAATTCACGAACAAATGCCTCTTATTCACCTTCTTCTTCTTCTTCTTCTTCTTCTTCTTCTTCTTCTTCTTCTTCTTTTTTTAACTATTTTTTTTATGGCATTTCAAATTGTTCAACTGTCTATTGGCAATTTACTTTGATTTCAGAATACCATGAACACTATGAATAAATGACTTGCATACAACATAGGAATGGCTCAAAATGGGTAACAAAAAGGTGATAAATAAAGGTTTGTGTTTTGGTGAATGGGTTTAAAATAAATGCCTCTTTCATTTTTATCACACTAATGCAAATGCCGTTTTGAAGAAGAGTTGAAACAAGTTCTAGAAGATGAAAAATAAGTGAACATGCACACATGGAAAGAATTTTAGGTCCAAATAATCTTCCAACAAGGTTTTTGTCTAATGATTCTTCTAACATAATTAATTGCATAGGAAACTAACCACAAAACATCCGCTTAACTTCTAGTGCTAACCTTACAAACACAATTAATCAAAACATTGCAATCAATTATAATCATGCTCAAATATTAAACATACTAATGATACAAAAACTTTTTTTTAACTATATAATTTTTTTTTTCAAAACAAGGAGTAAACAAGAGTCCAATTGTGGGTTCATTTCTTTTCCCATTCACTTGAAAACAAAATATGGTTTTTTAAAAAAAATGCCAAAAACTAGATCTCATGGAAGCTCAAAAACAATTTCTTGCAAATTACATGTCCAAAATGGCAAATGCGACCATTTACCATTTATGTCATGCTTCAAAGCAAGTCATTCTTGAAAAATTTTCTAGTTTAAGGCATTTTCACATTTAAAATCAACCATTGGGATTCAAAATGTATTTCCCTCCCCTGCACTTAATCAACATATTGTCCTCAATGTGCAAAGCAAGTTGAAATTCAAGGAACCATGGTAATTAAGTGCACACACAAAGAAAGAACAAAAGAAAAAAAAAAGGATACACAAAATATTTTTTTTACTACACTACTTCTACTGGAATGCCCTTCCCCCACACTTATCTCAACCAATCAATAAAGCATACATAATAATTGATGAAAAATCATTGAAAGCAAAAGATAGTGAAAGGAGAAGACGCAACCTGGCCTCAAGTAGGCTTTAATGGTGAATCACGGTAGAGCTTGAGCAGGTGTCCATTGACTTGGAACTCTTTTCCAGTAGTCTCATCAAGTATCTCTACCATGCCTAATGAATGGACTTTGGTGACAGTGAAAGGCTCATACCATTTATCTTTAAGCTTCCCACTTAACAACTTGAATTGGGCCTTGTACAACAGCACACGGTCACCTACTTTGAAATCCTTTCTCAAGATCCTCTTATCATGCACCAACTTGGTCTTCTCTTTGTAAATGTGAGAGCTCTCATAAGCATCCAGGCGCATTTCTTCAAGTTCTTGTAGTTGCAATTTCCTTTCCCAGCCTATCTCTTTTATATCCATGTTGCACGTTTTCACAGCCCAATAGGTTTTGTGCTCCAATTCCACCAGAATATGACAAGCCTTTCCATGGATAAGTCGGTAAGGAGACATTCCTATTGGTGTCTTAAAAATAGTTCTATAGGCCCATAGTGCTTCCTCTAACCTTAAGCTCCAATCCTTCCTTGAAGGCTTGACTATCTTTTCTAGAATCTGTTTGATCTCTCTGTTGGATACTTCTGCTTGCCCATTTGTTTATGGATGATAAGGGGTAGATGTTTTGTGAGTCACCCCAAGCTTATCAAGTAAGTTATCAATAACCTTATTGCAAAAGTGGGTTCCTCTATCGCTTACTATAGCCCGTGGTACTCCAAATCTACAAAAGATATAAGACTTGAGAAACTTGGAAACCGTTTGGGCATCATCCTTCCTAGTAGGAACAGCTTCATCCCATCTAGAGAGGTAATCCACAGCTAACAAGATATAGCTATAGCCTGATGAGGGTGGAAAAGGGCCCATGAAGTCTATACCCCATACATCAAATATCTCACAAAAAGCATAGATTGTTGTGGCATCTTGTGCCATTTTCCTAGCCCCCCAAATCTTTGGCATTTATCACATGCCTTACAATATGAGTATGAATCCTTGAAAAGGGTGGGCCAGTAAAACCCAGCATCTAATACTTTCTTAGATGTCTTCTTGGCACTAAAGTGTCCACCATAAATCATAGAGTGGCAAGCGGACAGTATGTCCTTAGTTTCGGTCTCTGGAACATATCTCCTAATAACTTGATCACTGCACAGTCTCCATAAATAGGGCTCATCCCAAATGTAGTGTTCAGATTCTCGTTTAAGTTTTAGAGCCTGAAAGGAAGATATATGCTCAGGGATGAGACCGGTCACAATATAGTTGACAAGACTAGCAAACCAAGGAACATAAACAGAGATAGACATTAGGGATACATCAGGAAAGTTATCACAAACAAGATCAGAGTCAAGTACTCCCCTTGTGCCATCTGGTAGTCTACTCAAGTGATCCGCTACAAGGTTTGCAGTTCCAGGCCTATCCTTAATGCTAATGTTGAACTCTTGTAGCAGTAACATCCATCTAATAAGCCTTGGCTTGGATTGAGGCTTGGTGAAGAGAAATTTCACAGCTGTATGATCTGTATACACAACCACTTTGGAATTGATTAAATATTGTCTGAACTTATCTAATGCAAATATCATAGCAAACAGTTCTTTTTCAGTGGTAGTGTAATTCCTTTGTGCACTGTCCAGGGTTTTGGATGCATAAGCAATCACATAGAACAACTTGTTATGCTTTTGCCCTAGCATGACCCCCACAGTAGAATTGGAGGCATCGCATGCTAGTTCAAAAGGTAAGGTCCAATCTGGTGCACTCAGCATAGGGGCGAAATCAAGTGTGAATTTAATTCATCAAATGCTTGTTTACATAAATCATCAAAGATGAAATCAACATTCTTTTGCAATAATTTGGATAATGGTAGAGCTATCTTGCTGAAATCTTTTATGAATCGTCAGTAAAAACCCACGTGCCCTAAGAAAGAACGAAGTGTTTTAACATTAGTGGGGTAGGGCAAGGAGGAAATTACCTCAATTTTAGCTCTATCAACTTCAATGCCCTTGCTAGATATCAAGTGACCAAGTACTATTCCATGATCAACCATGAAATGACACTTCTCATAATTCAAAATTAAAATTTTCTCAATGTATCTAGCAAGAACCTTGTCCAAACTATTTAAACAAGTATCAAATGAATTGTCATACACTGTAAAATCATCCATAAAAACTTCCATACAATTTTCTAGGAAATCACTGAACAGTGACATCATACAACATTGGAAAGTGCCAGGTGTATTGCACAATCCGAACGGCATTCTCCTATACGCATAGGTTCCAAATGGACAAGTAAAGGTGGTCTTTTCTTGATCTTCAGGAGCTACTGGGATCTGAAAATATCCTAAATAACCATATAAAAAATAATAGTGACTCTTACCTGCCAACCTTTCAAGCATCTGATCAATGAAAGGCAAGGGAAAATGATCTTTCCTAGAGGCTTCATTCAATTTCCTGTAATTTATGCATACTCGCCAAACATTTTGCACCCTGGTAGGTATCAATTCATTATTTTCATTTTTTTATCACAGCAATCCCACTCTTTTTAGGTAAAACCTGTACTGGACTAACCCATTCACTATCAAAAATTGGGTAGATGATACCCGCACTCAATAATTTTGTCACTTCTTTCTTGACCACATCTAGAATCAGGGGGTTAAGTCATCGTAGAGGCTACCTAAGAGGTTTGGATTCCTCATGCAAGAGGATCTGATGGGTACAAACAGTAGGATTAATTCCAGGAATATCAGCTAAAGTCCAACCTAGAGCTTTTTGATTTTTACTCAAAACATCAAGCAATCTCTCCTCCTCACTCACAGACAAAGAATTTGAAATAATTGTTATATATGAATAGTTTTGATGATGTCAAATATAGATGTTAAATATGAGCAAAAAATTTGTATGATATAATTATCTTCTACATTGACTAACTACCATATTTAATGTTGTATATCTTGTAGATTAGTCATAAACCCAATGGTAGGTTGATGTTATAATGCCTCATAAATGGAGAACAATCATCAAGAAGAAAATCAAGAGGCAAGGAATTGAAGAAAGAAGAAAGAAAGATGAAGATTGAAGATATTCATCAAGAAGGTTGAAGTTGGGTGATAAAGAATGATCATCAAGTGGAAAAACAAGAAGAAAGAGATTAAAGAAAGAAGAACTTGCAAGATCACATGAGAATATCAAAATCCAAGCTATTAAAAGTGATATCGGAGGTTTCTATGGTCAAACGGAAGTTGGAATGGGTCAATACGAAGCTAAAATGATGTATACAGAAGTTATGGTGCCTCTAGGGATGATTACTCGAGTAATCACTCGAGTAATAGGTTACTGTCTCATTTTGTAGGTGATTACTTGAGTAATCTATCGGGTTACTTGATGAATCACTCGAGGAAGCACTTAAAGTAATGGGTACTCTATTTTCGTGTGGCAGAATAGAGGTTCGGTATTTTGATGATATCTCTCCAACCACATGTCAGATCAAACTGGAACTAGTGGTATATGAAACTAGACTTCCAACACGAACTTTTGACACCAAGATCACATTCAAAGGAGTTCATATGAGAGAGATATAAGCTTCGAAAGTTGACACATGAATCAACGTCATATTCCTGGACAGCTTTGGTATTTTGGACATAACTCTCACAATACATATCGGATTGAGACGAAAACGGTGCCATATGAAAGAAGACTCAAATGGTTATATAATTTATCACATTTGAAGCTATATCCTAAGAGCTATGACTTCTGGAAGTTGCTGCTTGTGATGGCTCGTGAGTTCAGAGATGGTCTAAGAACAGTAGATACTTTTTGGATCATAAATTTCAGTATACAATGTGTTTGGAGCTGATTCTTGTTGCATTGGAATGTAGATAATGAGGGATTTTCGATGATATATAATTTTCCATGTTTCGAGTCAAAATCAAGAATTCGCTTGAAGGCACCACTTGAGTAACTAGTTGATAACAAAAGACTTTACTCGAGTAGGTACTCGAGTAATCAAATAGAAAACTTCCAGTTGCTCTCGGTCTGCCAACATTAACTTGAGTAGGTACTCGAGTAACCAAATAGAAAAATTCCAGTTGCTCTCGGCCTGCCAACGTTAATCGAGTCAGTACTCGAGTAAAGAGACAGAAACTTGAAGTAACCAGAATCGACCTTTAAGTAACCTGCCAACGTTACTCGAGTAAGTACTCGAGTAACCATGTAGATCACTTGTAGTTGCTCTCGGCATTTTCAATCCTGCCAATGTTACTCGAGGAGCTACTCGAGTAACTCACTATGGTAAGCAAAACTTGAAGGTAATACTCGAATAACGTGAAATGCTATTATTACTTCACTCGAGGCACTACCCGAGTATTCAGAGTTATTTAGAAAAGAACTTCAAGTTACTACCCGAGTATGCAGAGTTATTTAGAAGAGAACTTCAAGTTACTACCCGAGTAAGCTATGCAAAAAATGGAAGGCCACTCGAGTAACCTGTGAAGAAACTTGATGTCCACTCGAGTGAGCACTCGAGTAATGCTTCCCAGAAAAACAGAACAACGTCCCGAAGATTTTGGAAATCAATGGAATGATCATATAACTCATTCTTCTTGCTTCTAATCATTCTAACACTTCATTGTATTAGTGTTTAATGTATTTCTCCAGGAATACAATGAAGATATGATGTGAAGAGTCAAAAGGTGAATTTATGGAAGCGGAGCGTCAACGTTATAACGGCTAGTTTTCAAATTGAAGAAGCCACACTCCAATGAATATATTGAAATGCTCAAACGGTCATCAACCTTCATCAACTATAAATAGAAGAGAATTCAGAGTTCAGAACCACCAACGAGAACACAACAATACAAACATGCTTATATTATGAATCATCCATTCCAACCCAACTACTCTCTGTTCTTATCTATTTTCTATATCATGTATATTTGAGAGTGAGATTATTTTCATTATGCTTCAGTATTCATCTATTCACTTCTGAGAGAGAAGATTGACTGTAATCTTTCATCATCAAAGTTGTATCCTTACGGGGTGTGTAAGGAGAGTAACTCGGTTATAACCTTACGGTGTGTAAGGGGGAGTAACTCGGTGAGAGATTTGTAAACGGCTTCGCAAGTGCCCAATTTAACTTGTGGGTTGTAAAGGCTTTTCTTGTGCCTGGATTAAACAAGAAGATAGTGGATTTGAAAATCTCAGGAGGAGCCTGGGGACTGGACGTAGGCCATCGCAGATTGGACCGAACCAGGATAAATCACAGTTTGCACACTCTCTTCCTTAAACTCTTATATTTCTAACATATATAAACTGTTGATTTATGATTCATTACTTTCATATTTATTGCTTCCTCTAAGATGCAAAAAGATTATCAAAGTTCGTAAGAATTTTATCTTACACCCAATTCACCCCCTCTTGGGTATCAGCCGGTTCTAACAATAATCACAAGCAATTTTCCATTAGAGTAAGGAAAGAATATTTCAAATTAGGGGGAGAGGTTTAAGCTCTAATTCAAGAGGTTGAACAATAGAGGGAATTAGTGTAGGAAGATTAAGGGTAGTGAAAATACTCCCTTTTTTGAACTTAGAAGATGCATTACTTACGCTAAGCTCCGTAGATTCTACCAATTGAGCATTGGTCTTCCCAAGTGTTGAACCAATATTCGGTTAGTCTACAGCAACAACATGCTTAGGGAAAGCAGCTTCCTCATACCTACTTCACAAGAAGTGATTAGTTCATTCAAAAATCTTAAGGTATGAGGAGTAATCTTTGTTCGAGGCTTAGATGATGTGTTAAGAAGTGGCACTTTAACCATATTGTGTTTAGCATCAAAATGAGTCACACAAGAGGAGGTCTTGATTAGCGTAAGGGCTATCTCATACAAAGTGTCCATGTCTTAATTACCAACCTCGCATTCAGACTCTTCAGCTGGTTTATGACCTAAAACATTGGCAAAAATACCTTCCTCACAAGCATCATCACTAAAGCATGAATTATCAAATGAGTTACGTTCCCATGAATCAAGAGAAGTAAGAGAAAAATCACTTAGGGAAGATAACCAATAATCAACCATTGATGAGTTAAGGTTAGAAATATCACTCCCCTGTGAATCAAAATTACCAACAGAAGAAAGAGGAGAGATTTTATCATCACATGAATCCAATGCAATGCCACAATTAAGATCACAATTATGAGTGTGCAAGTTGAGCTCACATTCATTAACCATATCATCAAATGCTAAGTCAATCGAATTCACACCTAATAAAGAGCAATCTTCAAAAGGGTGTTTCATGGCTTCATACATATTGAAACTTAGCTTATGGTTACCTACTTCCATGGTAATTGAACCATATTTCATGTCTATCAAGGTACTGGATATCATCATAAAGGGTCTCCCTAAGATAAGGGTGGATTCACTAAGTTCTTGAGACATGTCTAACACATAGAAATCAGCTGGAAAAACTAAATCCTTGACTTTAACAAGTAAATATTCAATGATATCTTGCGGTTGCCTAATGCTTTTATCAGCTAGTTGGAGAACCACAGTAGTTCTCTTAAGTTCCTTGACAACAAGAGACTTAAAAATGGAACTAGGCATGACATTAATGGCTGCACCTAAGTCTAACAAGGCTTGGGCTACATTTACATTACCTATGGTATAATGTATAGTGAATGAGCAGGATCCTTGCATTTATCAGGGATTTGAGGTTTGAATAGGGCAGACACATTAGAGCTAACTTGAACTCTCTCATTAGGCTTGAATTTCCTCTTATTTGTATAAAGGTCTTTAAGGAATTTGTAATAACTGGGCATAGACTTGACCAATTGGAAGAAAGGAACATTGATATGTAGCTTACTAAACAAGTCATACATTTCTTTATTAGTTTATTCATCATACATTTTCTTGCCTTGAAAGTAAGCTTTAGGGAAAGGGAGTTGAGAAATTTTTACCTCTTTACCATTAGCGTTGGATAAGGTGCCATGCTTACTTGTCTCACCTTCCTTAAAAGTACTTCTCTCCTTGGAGCCAACCTCTCTTAGAAGTGGTTGTTGTTCTACTTGAGGTTGTTCAACTGTTTTGTCCTTCTTCCTTTTAAGAATAGCCTTCTCTTTGGAGCTTTCAGGATTTGGAAACTTCATTGGGCTCAAAGGTGGACTTTCAACTTCTATCTCCTCATCTACTTCATTGTCAATCTCTTCAGGAAAGTGTACCTTTTTACCACTTCTCAGTTCAATAGCATTTATGGACTTAGGATTGATTACGGTGTTTGAAGGAATAGACCCACCAGTCTTAGCATGCACATCACTGAAGGAATTGGAGAATTGGGTTAAATGAGATTGAACTGTGTTGTTTTTCAACTCCAACTCTTTTAACTTCTTGTACATATGAGCCATTTGAGTACTGTCACTTGCCCTATCATCGTATAGCTTTTATAGAGATGCATTGATAGAGGAGAATTGACCCTGATTCAAAGCTTTTTCTTCCATCATCCGGTTATCAATGCTAGCAATTCAAGAAGCCAAGCTCTTAAATAATTGATTGGTTTCATCGCCTTTGGACTCTTGAATAGGCACCATTTGCCCACGATTTGACCCATATGGTTGGACTTGATAAGATGAACCTTCCTGATTCCTCCAACCAAAATTAGGATTAGGTCTTCTATTTTTATTGTAGGTGGTGGTGTTAGAGTCCCATCTTTGTTGATTAGGCCTTCCTTGATACATAGTATTGACTTCCTCATGAGGATTAAGGCATAGGCTTGTAATGTGCATCATTGAATTGTAATTATCGCAACTGGGTGCAACAAGAGCTCGTGTAGCAGGAAAATGAGTTTCTTGTTGGGTTCTCAGATGTTGAAGTTCAGTAGTGACAAGAGAAAGCTGTCAAGTAAGTATATCCATTTTAGACTCAAGTACGATCATTCTTTGGTTAGATCCGATATCACAGACACTTCTGATCTCTCTTACATTGTATGGTTGAGTGTTTTGGGCTCTCATTTTAATTTGAGCCCATGCTTCCTCTGCAGTGCAATATTTTAAGGAACCCCCAGCTGAAGCATCTAGAATACCCTTTTCATTAGGTAAAAGACCATCATGAAAGTATTGGATTAATTGCTTATTGCTGATTTGATGGTGTGGGCACTTAGCCAAAAGCTCCTGAAAGCGGCTCCAATACTCATAAAAAGACTCTGAGGGATCTTGTTTGATAGAGTATATCTCCTTCTTGAGCTCAGCAATCCTTGCAGTGGGAAAGTATTTTTCCAAGAAGGCTTTTTTCAGATTTCCCCATGAATAAAGAGCGTCATTAACCTGCCTTGGTAGCGCATGGCTGACATAACGCGTAAAACTGTTGTCAACAGCGGAAATGTTAGGATATAATCTGACTCTTAATGACTCTGATACACACCAATATTTGTTAGTTCATAGAAGCATGCTTTACTAACATTTCTATGTATCAAGTGTTATTGGTCTAAGTCTGGTTTATAGTTCTACGGACCACCAGATACAATGGTTATATCTATGGGTGTAACTCAGCAAATAGTGTGTTTTCTTTGACACATGTAGGGGATTATTGTAAATATTGATGGGTGTGTCAAAGAAAGAGTCTCTCCAATATTATGAAATATTTTAAAATGAAGAGATATGTCTTGAAAAGTTATGTCCTAATAAATTAAGAGATTTATGTTGGTTCATGAATCAACATGGTTCATTAATTTAATATATGGTTATGACTTCTACTTGAAAAGATGTAGTCTTAAGAGGCACCTTTTCAAGGCATTGATTCATGTTTATAAATACCCCAACCGTGACACCATTATGCTTGAATATGTCGCATATTTCTAGAAAGTTGGCTATGTGTGCATTAGGATCTTTTGTTGGTAAACCACCAAACTGATTTACTTGCTTCATCTGGATAATTGCCGGCTTGATTTCAAAGTTGTTAGCTACTACTGGTGGTCTCGTGATTCCAGAATTTGTCCCCATGACTGTTAGTGTTGCATAGTCACGGAGTGTTTTGGTATCTGTTGTTACTCCCCCCGGATTTGCCATCAGATTGCTTAGGATTAAAGTAGACTGCTTTTGAACTCTTCAATTTCTTTGAAAAGTTTTTTTGATCTCCGAATCAAAAGACAATAATTCAATCGCCTTCGATCTGGTCATATATTAAGCAAAAACCTGAAAAGAAACACAAGACACCAAGAAGAAAAAAAAAAATGTAATATGAAGACCAAATTAGTATTAAAATTACTTGGTATTAATATTAATGACAACAATTGTAATATTATGAATTGTAATCAAGGATTAATAACTTCAAAGTGATGTAATTAATGATAATTAAGTACTTTGGAAGTATATATTGTGCAATGTGATATAAAGGTGCTTAGTGATGGTTTAGTAAAGCATTATGACGATCAGGGGCAAAGTGGTAAATTTACCAACCGACTGATCAGTTACCGAAGAGAAATCTCCTTAGTAATTGAGATTAATGGCTAGGATTTGTTAAGCAGGAGGTGGAATCAAGTGTGCATGGGTTGTATGGAATCATGGAAGGAAGAATGGGATGATGCCAAGTGTCAAACTATGGACCATGGGATTAAGTCAAAAAGTCAAAAGTATTTCCTTCTCTTCTCTTTCTCTCAAAGTCAGCTGTGTGTGTGTATAGGGCAAGGAAAAAAACTATTTTATCATTATCTCTCATCTCTCTCCTCATTCTCCCTCCATTTTCGGCGAGCTAGGCAAGAAAGAGAAAGGAAGGGTTTGAAATCTATATAGGTAAATGACTTCATATGCTTAAACACTCTTCATTAATATTGTTCAAGAAGTTGAGAACTTGACTTCTATGTTTTCAAAATTTTTAAAAGTGGTGATTTGGTGTTTGCTTAAATCTGAAAGTTGGAGAAACAAAGATTTGATCTTACCAAGTGAAAGAGGTAATGATTTGATGTATTTTGATGGTTGTGTTTTGAATGTTGGTTAAGTTTTGTAAATTCTGGAATTTTACCTTGAATATTGGTATTAAATGAAAGTGAGAATTAAAGAGAGTGTCACTGTTCAATTGGTAGCTTGTGGTATTGTGAGTTGGTTGGGATTGATTTAGAAGTAAGGAATGAAAGTGTTAATGATTGAGTTGTTGAGTGGAATGTGGAGATTTAAGGACAAACTGTATTTGGGGTGTGATTTTGGATATTTTGAGTTCACCAATAGGTTTCTTATGAAATTTTAGGTGAGAATGAACTTTGGTACAAGTTTAGGACCTATTGAGATCAGTTTGGGTAAATTTGGAAAACCTTATCAGTTGCTGTGAATCTGGCATCTGATAAGCATCACTCGACTGAGGGAGGGTCTCACTCGAGTACGGTATGAATTTCTGGGAATTTGGTGGAGTTTTCAGGCAGAAATCACGGGTACACTTCTTCATCTTCGAGTGACGTGCGTCATCACTCACGAGCATTGGAAAGTCACTCGAGCACTAGGGCTAGTGCTCGAGTGCACTTGTCGTCTGGGACTTAGGTTGCTCTCGGGTAGTCACTCTTTGGGCCTCACTCTTTGGTAGTCATTGCTTGAGTACAGCTTCCTGTGCTCAAGTGAGTGTGAGAAATATTTTGAGGTTTGCTCTCGAGCATACACTTTCTGTGTCATACTCGCTGGGACTCGAGCACGGGTGAGGGCAACACTCGAGTGAGACCTTCTTCACTCGAGTGAGGCAGCCCAAAATTTGTGTGGTTTACCCGAAAAAGGTATCTTCAGGGTAGTTTCTCCCAACCCTTTAGGCATATTTTGGACCTATAACAGTCACCTAAAGAGTTTAGATGATAACCAACTTAAAGTATTATAGAATTAAGAACTTGGAAAAGAGATTGACGGGTTATCCTTGATTTGGTTTATAGGATTTGATATTTGCCGCCCTCGAGAGCCCACAATGCAGAAGAACGTCAGGAAGGAACAAGGTAGTGACTCGTCTCTTATACTTTGTGTGAAAGATTGTATGTATATTTGTCGTGCATTGAGAATACATTGTGACATTGTGATGCTTTGTGATCGCAGCGAAAGCTGACACCTAGTAAATATTTTATGAATACATTGAGATCGCAGCGAAAGCTGGCGCTTAGAGTTTACAGCCATGAGTGCTGTCGTTTATAGTGTGAACCACGTTACATTGTGATGCTGCTAACATGACCTTATATGCTTTGTGTTTATGCACAGTATAAGTGATTTGTTACTACTAGGATTCTCTTGAATCTCATTTTTTCCAATGACTAACATTTCAGACAGAGTTAGTGGCGCTAAAGAGAAGCGGGCAAACCGGAGCAATTAGGACCCTACGGGGTATATTTGATTTTGGAATGTTGATTATCTACCTTTAAACTTGGGATTACTGTATATTTTGAGGTATAGATATTACTTTTGATTTTTGGGTGATGTAATTCCCTAGTGGAGACTTATGAAACCCTTAGATTATATATGAATAGAACCCGGGAGTTGCCGGGGATTTGGTAATACACTCTGATATATGTGAATGTAAATTAACTGCACAGGTAATTATATTCAAGTTTTGAAATTGAGACCAAGATAGGGAAGAGTTTTACAAACATTTTATGAAAATCCTACTATAAGGTAGGAATTTGAAATGAGTTTAAATTATCCGACGGTCTCTAATCCAATTCAATTATGTGATATCGAACTATAATTACGTGTTTAAAGATAGGGGTTACAACAATCCCCGGCAACAGTGCCAAAAACTTGATACTTGTGCAGATGATCAATTAAATAGTACAAGTGTATATTGTCGTAATCAAGTAATATAGAAGTAAGTAGAGTATCGTTCCCACGGGGATTGATCACTAAGTACCAAAATGAGCAATTTTAACTCTATTTAGTCGATCGATTAGTTGGTGATTAAGAGTACAAAATAAAAGAAAGACAATTAAATATGAATACAGATGATATGAAAGAAAATATGAGAAAAAGCCCTAGGGGTCAGATTTCACTTAACAAATTCTGGATTGAATCACTTATCTATTGTAGCCCAATTTATTCCACATGATTGATAGTTGAGTTTCCCTAATTTAATTATTAGTCTGTTCCAAGGTTAAGCAATTCTATAATCAATTGCTAATCCAATATATTCCTATATGAATTTAAGCGTATGAATTAAGATTTATGGAACTCAGCAAGACTACACAACTTATATGAATATATTCCTATTTCATATGCAAGTCATGGTTTTAATTATAGGGTCTACACACATATATCTCCTTCTGGTCTCAACATACATATTGAAATCATTCAAAAGATGGCCAGTCAAATGAAAGCATTAAGAATAATAATTAAAACTCAATCATGAAGGAGAGATTAAAACTAGATTTAATAAGTTAAGATCCAATCCGTCATCACCCTAGGAAAATGAAAGTTCAGCACATGATGAAATTAAAAACAAAATAAAAACAAGTTGACATTATATAAAGCTAGAATAAAAACCTCAGAAATACTGCATAAAATTTAATATTAAATTCTCAAAAATAAATATACAACCAAAAGATGCATGAAAAATGAAGAAATCTAGCCATCCATTTAGGAGGTAAAACCTTCCATGTAGGTGGCATGCAAAATGTAATACAATCCTAAGCCTTCCAAGATGGAGGTATGCAAAATGTAATACAATCCTAAGCCTTCCAAGATGGAGGCATGAAATGCATGAAATCAAATCTAAAAAACAACACAAAGAACTCAGAAATGTTAGAGAAAGATCTCTCCCGGTTAGAGAAGGACCTCTCCCTGTCGGAGAAGGAAACCTCTGCTTCTCTTCCTCTCCTCCCCTTTTGAGCTTGGCCTTGATCTCTATTTATAGGGGGAAAAATGTGTGCTATAGTACTGCTCCAGTGTCCGGAGACTGCTACAGTGATCTAGCGGCTGCTATAGTGACTGTCAGCAATAGCTACAGGGTCCGGAGGCTGCTACAGTGACTTCCATCCGCTACAGTGTAACTTCCGTCCGCTACAGTATAACCATCTTCTACAGTGATCTTGTTGCTACAGTACTATCATTTTTTTATTTTTTATTTTTTTAAATGCTATTTATTCTAAAAACATTATTTATTTATCAATCACACCTAAATTTATTATATTAAACGTAAATATCGTCCATAAAATCATCATATAAGGGAAAATAAATATGTAAATATTTTACTTATCAGTGGTGCTTCATATTTTTCCTATGTAGAGGACTTAAAGAGCTTTCCATAGAACTTAGGATCACCCTATTTCGATTTTTTTGGAATTAGTTATGATTTTTGAAAATTCAGCTAAGAAACAGGACAGCTTCTTGGCCGCAGCCAAAAGATTCTGGCCACAGCCAAAAACCTTCTAGGCTATTTTTGGCTGCAGCCAGAGGATTTTTGCCACATCCAAGACCCTTTTTCGGCATTTTCACCTTTTTTATTAGTTTAACTTCTCCAATCCTAGGGGTACTTGTTTGAGCTTCCAATGGCCGTCTAAATAGCCCAAAATAGAACCAATACAATGAGTTTAAAATAATACATGAATGAGCAGTAACTCATTTATTATAAATTTAGGATTTTAGGATCAGATAATAGCCTGAGCCGAACACAGAATATTGGATTGATAGAAAGGTACAAGAGAAGGACTCAAAGACCAGAGGTAGGGAACTTACCTTATTTGTATGTATTGATATCTTTGCTTGTGTAGTGATGTATGTGATTGCTTTACTTGATTGTGTAGAACATATTTGAATAATGAAGTTTTATTTCTGTTTATACTGTGGCCATAGTTATGTTGCATGAAACATTGAGCAAGCACAAATGTCATTATGGGGCATGCATCTAATTAAAGTTAATATGTCATACATATAACATCTATCATGCATGCATTATGGTACCTATTTCCTACTGAGATTCTCTTGAATCTCACCCTCCCTTACCAACAATTTTGACAAGTGAAGATAGAAAGTATACTAAGAACAAATAAGAGAACCGTTCGAGGGGAATGCTGTGGTGGAATAGAGACAGGAAGGTGTCTGCGTTTCACTAAGACGGGTTTAGACACCTAAGTAGCTCTACGCAGCTACATTGTGTAACCCTCTTCCGTGATTATATCCGAAATACGTGATTAAAATGAAATAGAGACCAATAATAATCAAAACTCATTTATATTCCCATCCATAAGATAAGGTTTTCACAAACTCCTTTCACAAACACTTTAACCTGGTCTCACATTCATATTTTGAATACAATTACCTTATGAATATAAATCACATTCATATAAATATTAGAATGCACAATAATAATCCCGGCAATCCTGGATTCATACCTTCACTAAAGATTCATAGGGCACATACACCCTTTACAATTTCTCAAATGGGGATTACACAATACTCATTCCAAATACACATTCTAACCTATCATCTGAACATATACATCCAAACATATATAGTTATCCCAACATATGACGATAACCAACTACTAAATCCAAATGCCCATAAGGAATTCTCACCGCCCCTAGCTACTTGCTCCTTCCTCGAGCTATATGCTCTGTCTAAAATGTTGGTAGGGGAGGGTGAGATTCGAGAGAATCCCAGCAAGAAATAGATACCAATATGCATGCAAGATAAGTGTTTAATGCATGACATGCTTGCATCACAATAACTTGTGCTCATATAATGATATATCCGCATGCTCAATGTTTCAACAACATACTCATGGCTATAGCATAAATAGAAACAGAGCTTCGATCATTCATATATGTTTCACATAATCAAGTAAAGCAATAACTTGCATCAATACACAAACACAAATATCAATACATGCAGGAGAGGTAAGTTCCCTACACTTATTTTTCCATGTGTGCTCCAGCACAGCTTACTCACGATCAGACGAACATCAAACCATGATCAGGGTGAATATTGAACCCTCTACAACTTTCCCCAAAGGAGTTTCTTGATTCACCCAAGTCCAAAATTTCGTGAGAGCTCAAACACCACCAAATGACAAATCTTTTACCAAGAACACTTCCTCTCTCTTGAAGCTTCAATGAAGGACGAAAATGAGAGAGAAAATGAAGAGAGAAGAGAGTTTGAAGATGGAATGATGGCACTCCCTCCCCTTGTCATGCTTGCTACCGAAAAAGAGAGGAGAGAGGGAGGGGAAAATAGTTTTATTCAAAATTTGACTTTTCCACCAACTACATCATCATCTCCACTTGCCAAGTGTTGTCATCTCATTGGCTCTCACAAAGTAAACCACTAATTAGCCACTTTAATCCCTCCATTAGCTATTTACTCTCACATCTTATTTTTTCTTAGTTAGTAATTAATTTCTCCCTTAATCACTAACTACTTGCCCAATAATTTCATTCTTTCAATTTTCCACTAATCATGGCATATTAATTAATATTGCCATAAAACCCATAATAATTCCAATTTAAATTCAAAAATTATTCTCATTAATCATCATTAGCCCTTAATCAAAAATTAGGGTGTTACACATTGATTATAATTATCATGTACGAACCCCTATGGGAAATTTCTATAATCATGCACATATTATTAGTATATTTATATTATTCCTGTGTTGCCCACATAATTGCGTATCATTTTATGCTATTACTCTAAAATAAAGGTGAAAATAAGATAAGGGCCTGACAATAGTCAATAAGATTAAGAATCATTGGAGCACTCGCCTCAAGAATTGAAGAGGCTCATCACAATGGCTATCAACCCCACCACTCACAAGCAGAGTCGGGAAATCGTACCGAGCTTGTCAAGGGTTAGGTTTATGATTTAGAGCCTCTAGAAGGAGTCGGGCTTAAAAGGGTCAGCCCTGTAGGGTTGCAAGCTTAAATGGGCCAGCCCGTTTAAGCTCTTCAATTGTTTTTTTAAATTTTATTAAATGACTACAAGTTGAGTTTTGCTTTGAAAAAAATAATTGTTTTTAATTGGAAATATTTTTCAAATCATATAGGGTTGCTATTTGAACGTTTTAAAGGAAAAAAAATTGATTATATTCTTATTAAAAAGCTAAGAGAAGCTTGTTGATGATATTGTAGTTAGTTAAAAGCCTTCAAATTGATTTTTTAAAAAATATTACTCAATTTTTAAGAATCTTTCATTTGGTTCTTAATATTTCCCCGAATAAATTTTCCTTATGATATATTAAAAGAATCATTTTTTATTGATGTAAGGTAAATAATGAGGACAATTTTTTAATTGTATTTGAAGAGGTCTGAGTATTATGCAAACTATATCAAAAGGAGAAACTTATAACCCACATTGAAAAATGAAAACAATAAAGTCTTTATCTTATGAAGAATTTTGTTTTAAAGCAAATGGTCACTTATTCTATTTATAAAAAAAAGATAAAATATTTAATATTTTAAAAGTATTTGTCTTAAATTAAAAATTTTAGTGCTTTAATTAAATATCTTTAAGAAAATGGGGAAGAAAAAATTTTTGTTAAGTAAAACTACATTTGGGCTGATCAATCAAAGTTCACTTCCTCCTCTACTACCGTCACCGTCGCAAGTGACGGTGAACCATGGGGAAACAAAGAGAGAAGCTTCGGAGAAGATGACGATATTATGGCGGCTGTGGAACCATTCAGCTCAATAGGATATAGCTGTAATTCCTTGGAAGATCTGAACAATGACGATGTGTTGATGTTTGGATTATTAGATGAGAATTCACCATCACCACAACAAAACTTTGGATTCACTACAAAAACGGGTTTACTTCATGCTTAATTTTACAACTGTCAAAACATTCAAACATCATTTAAACTCTCTACTTTTACTTGATGGTCATGTGGCGATGTCTGAGATATTTAATTAGACTTTATCTGATTAATTAGTATAATGTTGTAGGCAGTAATTTTAATTTGAGAAGGTTGTGTTGTCTGAATTAAATCATTTGAATATTTTGAGCATGATTGGTAAAAAAAACTGATAGTTCTTCTTTTTATTGTAACTTTTTAAATGTGTTTACAATTTATTCTCTCTTTTATAATTACCCGACCATGTTTTAATCGAGGGGCAGATCTAGAACGAGATTACTGGTGCCTTGGGGACCAATTTTATTTTGTTTAACAATGGACATGCATACAAATATTCATGGCTAGTTCTTATTTTTTATGAAGTATAATAAGGAGATTCAAATAATAGTAATTATTATGAATTTATATTATTGAGTTATAGAATTAATACTAATATTTAGATGTATGTGTGGGGGCAGCACCCATTAATTGAGAATCCACACTTGAGATCAGATATAGAAGCCTGGAGCATAAGAAAACAACTTGAATAACGACAGCAACAGATGGGGTGAGAACAACAGTAGTTTTTTTTTTTTGACCATAAGAACAACAGTAGTTGCAGTGGGTGATTTTGTTCATAGAACAAGTTATTATGAAGTTTGGTACTGTATAATAAACTTTTGTTGGCTGTGTACGGATTGTTCTTATATACACATTATTATTGTCAGCAGGGACATATGGATTAGTACTGTTTGTTTCTTGATTTTTAATAGCTTTTTTCTTCGAGGGCTTGGGGGCCAATCGTTGATGGTTCTTCAGCTTTATGTGTGGGCACGCAGTGCCAGTGATGGGAATCATATATTAAGACAAGGGATCTCATCAATATGGAATTAAAATTACAAGAGACCAAAACAAAAAAAAGAATGAGATTAAATATGTGACAGTGTAGTGCAGGATATAAGATGAGGAAATTGCAATTAGCTCTCTTGCAAGGAAATCCATAGTACTAATTAACAAAAGTTTCTACTACAATACTAATCTAAATCAGATAAATACATCCAAATCTGAAGAAGAAACAACAGAGATCAAAAATAAAAGATATATATATATTTTTTAAAACAACTTCTCCCTTTTTTTTTTCCTATTTTCTTTTCAAACTTTTTTCCTAGCATGCGCAGGGAACAAAAAATTTCTGGGTTGACAAGATGCAAGGTAAGTAAGCAGCAGACAACCAACACTACAATAACCAATAGAGCTGTCAAAATAGGCTAGCCCTGCTCTAAAGGGATAGCCCACCATGACAGACCAGGGCTTAAAATGGTCGGTTTTGAAAAGCCCGTGTAACATAAAATTATCATATTATTGAAGCCTGACCCTTAAACATTCGGGCTCAAGGCCAACCCACGGGCTTTCATATATTTTTTATAAATTTCAATTCTTAAACTATTTTGAAATATCTAAAAAATAATAATAAATCTCTTAAAATTATAATTCAAACAATATATATTAATAAAATAAAATGTTAAACTATTGTCTAAAGTTTGATTACAACTACAAATCAAATTTCAAACACTAATAAACTATTGTCCCAACTCAAAAGTAACTAAGACTAAATAATTTAGCTTTTGGTAATCACGTGTAAAAAACTCTAATACTTAGAAAGACAAAGAAACTCTCATATTATATTATATATATACATATATAATTTAGGTATGACTATTAAATTTTCTTTGTTATAATATTATTTAATTTGAAATTTAATTTGAGAAAATATTAAAAAGCAATTAAGAAAAGTTAGACTAAAATTATATTGTTTTAAGAAAAATACTATGCCCTTTTGCTTTTTTGGAAGTTCAATTATCCTATGTGTAGTGGATGCGTGAATCAAAACAAAACATGTATATAATGTCATAAAATGTATGGAAAGTGGTTAGAGCTAAATAAAATAATCTCAACTAGAACATTTAAAGTTTGATTAGGGCGCACTAGTGTGTGAATTGGAGTATCTAGGTTTTTTTTTTTTCCAACCAATAGGTGTTGGCTAACAAAAATGAGTACTTTTATTTAAATAAATAATAGACGGACTTAAAAAGGCCGGCCCTCGGCCTTAATAAGCTAGCCCTTTTATTTTTAAGCCCTAATGAGCTAGCCTATTTAAACTTGAGTTCCTTTTACACCCCTAAAATAGAAGCCCGACCCTCCACTTAAACAGGCTAGCCCGACAGATTTAGCCCATTTTGACGGCCTTAATAGTCAATCAAGTGAAGTCATGGACAAAGGGAAGGGAGCACAATGAAACACAGACTTAAAGCTTAAATAGCAATGACTGAAGGAATTAGATAAATCAAATTAAGCAAATTGACCATTGAGAGCAATATTTACATTTTAAACCCATTGCTGCGGAAAAAATATATAAGGCTCAATATTCCCTGTGGGTCAGAAGTTGGAATACAAAAAACATTTTCTGAAAAATAAGGCTCTATTCATATCTATGAATAAAACTGTTTATCCTATTTTTATTTTCTTTACATGGGTATTTGATTATGTCAGAGTCAAGCATTGCCAGGCCTAATTGGGGGTGCGTAGCTCACCTAAGGGCATTTTTTGCATTTACAATACTCAAACTCGAAACATTGTACTTAAGCAGTCAAAGCCTCTTTTACTAGGATCAACATTTGTTGGTTATACTTTTACATATTTATAATTTACTTTTTAGGTTAATGTCGCATATGACACCTTCATGTTATTTCCCCAATATTCAGTACTTTAATCTTATTTATAATGCATCTAGCACCCTGGTGATGGTGGTTCCGACGCGCGGTGGTGAAGTACAGAGGAACTGTGGTAGTAGCTGTCCTCTTCCCTATTTCTAGATCTCAACTCTCTCATCTCAAGCTTGCCTCTTGTAGCGCAACTTCCTCAGCTCTCTATTTTCGGATCTGTGTCGTGGCTGTCTGTGATAGCGGGAGATAGAGTGAAGGTGGGAATGAATGTGGGGTAGCCGGCGACAGTAGATGAAGAAGAGGAAGTCATCGACGACCGCTGATGAAGGAGATGAAGATTCGATGATCTCTGCTTGTGCAGCGCTCTTGCTGTCTATATTCCCCTCAGCTCGTCTCAATTTTTAATGTCAATTAATCTCGGGTTCCCGTTTCAGCTCCAAGCAGCCCAGCACAGTAACCCAAGTCCCTGGTCCAAAACGCAAGTTTTGACCAGGGACCTAACTAAAAATTTCAAAATGTTCTCCATGAGGGACTAAAATGAAATAGTTTGAAATATTTATGGAGCTCAACTGCAATTTCCTAAGAGTTTGGGTATTTCCTTGTAATTTTCTTCAATAAACTTGTAATTTCCATGAAATTCAGGGGTTCATTTTGTAATTTTTCCAATCCACAAAATATTAATTTTGACCTCCAAAATCTCAAATTTTCTTCTTGAGCACCTACAATGCAAAATTAAGCAAAATGTAGCATCAAAAGTCCAAGAAACAATTGCACAAAATAAGTAATAAATTATGATCATTTTGCCCCTAATTGCAATTAATTCAAAACAATTGTCCCTAACTAAAATTAATGCTTAATCATATAATAATGCTCTAGAAAATGCATTAAAAATCCTAAATTAATCATGAAAAATCATGTAAAAATATGGCTCAATCACCGGGGTCAGACGTCTGAAGGATGAGTCTGTTGAGGAGCTCCGTTCAAAGGTTACCAGGATACAGGCTGCGGTGGCCCATCAGATGCAGCAAATGCAGTAGCAGGCCAATTACTACTACGCTCAGCATACGCAGTGGCGCGATATCACGAACTATGTCAACACCTGTTTCCATTTCGATATACACAGAGTAATAGAGACTAAGTTCCACAGGCATACAGAAAAGTACAAATATACTGATAAAAGTATTATTTACTTACCGTAATCAACCGTACAGAGTTTGGCAATATATACAAACATGCACAGAATATCCAAAAATATCCCAAAATATAGACTACATATAACCACGATCTTTGTCTCAGGAAACATGCCCGTCAGTTCCCCATACCTACGTCCTTTCCTTTTGAGCCGCTAACACCCGCTAATGTTAGATTCCAAGTTTTGATTGTAACAAAAGATTATTATGTGTTATGGTAAGAAACTCATGTTTTGCAAATTTAGACAATGGTTAAAAATATTACCAAATGCATCTCACTAAGTTCAGAGGTCATTGCTATGATTTTAATTGATGCACTCAAGTGATGGATGCTAGTACTCGAGTGATAAGCAATTTTGCACTCAGCACAAGTGAGTGTTGAATTGAAAGTGTTTAACAGAAGTAGACTTTTGCTGAAAATACTAGGACAACTTGAGTGATGAACACAACACTCAAGTGATGGTGTGATTTACACTCGAGCATGAAGGCACACTCGTGTAAGTGTTTGACAGTGAGCAATATCAGAGACACGAAATGATCATTGCACTCTAGCACAGACTCAATACTCGAGTGATAGGCTCAAATTTACTCAAGTCCTATAAAGTATGATATAGAAAGTATTTACTCGAGAGCAAGTGAAACTTAAAGTGTAAAGTGCACTCAAGTCCAAGCGAGTAAAGCATAGAAAGTGCTTGCCCGAGAATCAGCCAGAGCATGAAAGAGCAAGTGCAACCAAGTGAAGAACTCTTGCACCCGAGTGATAGCTCAGCACCCGCGAGTGAGAAATTTAACTCTCTCCATTCCTGATACAAGTGCTGAAGCAAAAGAGTACTTTATACAAGAATATACTTTACACTCGAGTGAGGATCAGTGTACTCAAGTGAAGACCCACATAAAATGTAACATCCCAAATTTTATTCACCAAGAATATATTGTAATTATTATATATATTCAATGAAATGGTGAATATTTAAGGCCAAAAGCATTAAATATTGAAAATTGAAGGTTGAATAGTGTTTTCAGTGAAATCGCCTGCGAGGCAGTGATATTGTCATATAGTTTTGGAAGACCAAATGATAACCGAAAATTATGAAATTTTACAGGGTGAAATTATACATCCTAAGCTTTAATTTGATAGGTCATATGGCTCAATTGAAGCTATGTACAAATAATTATGAATTTTTAAAGTTTGCCCAGCGAAATTGACTAATTTCTGGAGCAGTGGTCAAAGATTGAAAATATGGGAATAATATGATCATTTCCAGTAAAATTACATATTTTTCCTTGAAACTAGACTCAATGAGGGTTTCATAGGCTTTGTAATCGCCTCGAAATGATGTCTACAAAATTAGTTATGATTTTTCAAAGTTAAGGCAGAAAATCTGCCAGAATTGCATTATTCAGAAAATTTAAGAAACAAAGTAATCTTCCTTTTTCTCTTAATTATTTTAGAAATTTAGGGTTTAGGAGGAGAAGACAAGTGTCAAAATCCAATAAGGCCAAGTGTCAACACCACATGAAAGATGATAGAGATAATTGTAGTGTCATAAGTCCTTACTTATGTCATAAGGTTAGGTGGCCAACTTTTGCACCAATTGACTTGAGTAAATGGAAAGAACACTTGATTTAGTTGGAGCATAAGAGGGAGCACGTTTTTGGCCAACCAAGAGAGAAGGAAATGATAATTTAGGTTGAGTGTACACAAAAGGGAAGCATGGCAAGGTTGAGTGCACACAAAAGAGAAGTATGGTGCAAGCATGGAGGCAAGTATGGTGGTTGACATGTGTCACCATAACAACCTTAGATGAGATCAATGGTTTGGAATCAAGGGAGCATTTTTATGAAGGCTTTCTCTTCCCTTCCCTTCATGCATTTTCGTTCAACATAGAGAGGGAGAGAGTTTGGAGAAACTTTGAAGAGTTAGGGGGAAGAGGAAGAAGAAATCTTAAGGTAAGAGTTGATTCTTAAGCTTTCCTTGTAACATTTCCCCTAGATCCTTCTCTAAACCATGTTTCTTCATGAATCTATGATCTTGAAGACTCATTCTTAGCTCAAGGAGAAGAGAGAGAGGACGTTCTAGAGAGAGAAACACCAAGGATCAAGAGGTAATCTCCAAAATCTCAACTTCTTTGTGTATTGAAGTTGTTGTTGGTGATTGTTGTTTGATTTATGTGATTTTTGGTTAAGTTGTAAAATTGGAAAAGCCATAATCCTAAGGGGTTATGCTGCCCAAAATCCTTTAAATCATGATTATGAAGTGTTTAAATGAATTAATCTAGGATTAGAAGTGGAAAAGTACAAGTTTTAGAAGCTAAAACACAAAGCTTCATTTTTCTATTTTCCCTTCAATATTTCGGCCAGACCAGAACTGGTACAAGGAGTTGGATTTTCATGAAATAAATGGTTCCATTGGACTCATTGAGCAAAAATAGGTGGGGTTACAGTTGGGCACTTTTTCGGTAGAGGCCGAAAAAGCATAATTACGGAAACGCCACTGAAATCACTAAATAGGGGCTGTCAAGGGTATTTTCGTAATTTGACTGTGAATTTGGTGATTTCGAGCCCAGAAATGGATTCCTTGGGCGAAAATAAGTCAGAATAGCCTTAGTCAAAATTTTGAGAAAACGTGCCATCGGGCCGGGTACGGAGGGGCCAAGCTGGGTTCCCGAAGGCATTTTTGTAAATTTTCACCATAGACTAATATAACCACAATAAACACTATGGAAGAGTCTAAAATGATACTTGGATAGGTTATGACCTATTTCTGGTACATTTAATATTTTAGGACCGATTTGGAGGCCGGATACGACACGTTCTTCGAGGCACATTTAAAAAGGGGATATTAAAGCTTTGAGGTAGGGACATTATCCTTCATACACTATGCCATAAGTTATGTGATTGTGTGGATGCCATTGTTTTGTAAATGTACTTTATTAATAACATGATTTGCCTAGAGAGAGGCTGTTAGTGCCAGAGGTGCACTTACACTGGGAGTTGGCAGAAGTCCAACCGGTGTAGATTGTGGGGCTGGGCCCTACTCATGTATACATGACGATGATGTGTTTATATTGTTCATTAATTTGTGCATACCTTGGCCCATGACATATTTACTTTTCGCATTTTCTATGAAAGATATTATGTCTCTACGGGGATTCTTCGGAATCTCACCCTATTTTTAAACAAATACCTCAGCAACTACCAGTGGGCCAAAGGGCAAAGATGTTGACACCAAAAAGTGAGTGGCACGTGTATCGAGGCAAGGATATGAACTTGGTTATGGCTTAGTCTATGCCTTAATATTTTGGATAATTTGTAAATATTAAAACTTCCGCTGTATTTTCTATTTCCGTCGACGAACAATATCGGAATTGTATGCGAACGACGTTGGGATTGTAAATGAATATTTCTATCAGTATAATTGTACTTTTCTGTATGCCCATTGAATTTTGTCTTTATTACTCTTCGATTATCAAAATGGAAACTGGTGTTGACATAAAATCACACTCTTGATAAATAGGATGCGAGTGTTATCCAGAGACATGGGTTCATAGTGTAAAATACAGGTGCACTCGAGTGAGGACCCACATAAATCGTAAGTGAGAAAATGTACTCTTACTTTTTGCATGAAAGTGCAACTGAAAAGCTGAAGCAGAAGAGAAATTATGCTGTTACACTCAAGTGAGACCTCATTTCACTCGAGTGATACTGTGTCAGAAGCCAAAATGCAACAGACTTACAGCGATCAATCTGAACATGGTTTAATGTTATTAATTCATTCCATTTTTATTTGTTATTATTATTTGTTATCATTTAACATATATTTCAAATGTGAAACAGGAGTTTGATCATTTAAATTAGAAATACACGGAGGAAGTCAAACAACTGCGAACAGAATCATTACGACCAACTAAGCACGTACCTACCACGATATCTTGTTCAAAGATTACAAACGTACACATGCTATTCCACTCTAAAATGCTCCACTCCATAACGACTATTATTCAACGGACAAAATCAACTGACTATAAATATAGAGTTTCAGAGAGCATCAAACAAGAACTTAGAACAAGAATATATACAAGCAAATTCATGAGTCTCTGTTATTTATATTTTATTTGTATTCATATTGTACTTCAGTATTTATAATATTTGCTTTGTGAGAGAGTCTGTATACATTTCAAATTCTATTTTCATTTGATCTCAAGGTACATGGACCTTGAAAGGGTAGATATCCTTACGAGAGAACTAATTAAGAGAATTCCTAATAAGATTTTCTGCTCATGAGACTTACAAGGTACAAACAGTAGAAAATATTGCTACTCATAAGACTTACAGGGATATAAGCAAGAGAGAATGTTGTTGCTTATAAGACTTGTATACGTAAGCAAGAAAGAAAGGTCATAGGTTTGTTTTTGCACGTAAGACTTGTCGTAAGGGGGAGAGAAATTTATAAGTGTTAGAATATTTCTGCTCATAGTCCATTCAAGGATGATTGTTGTCTTGGGCTTTCCTAGAGCCCACTGAATCTTGGAAAAATGGTGAAAATCTCAGTAGGTCTTGATCTCTGAGGACTGGACGTAGGCCTGGGTTTTTAGGCGAACCAGTATAACTCTCCGTGTGCTAATCTTCTCAACTCTACTCTATCTACAGTTATTTTCATATCACCTTATCAACCAAAAAATTTATCAAATCACCCAATTCATCCCCCTCTTGGGTGAAACTTGCCTCTTTCATTTGGTATAAGAGCAAGGTCTTCGCCGAAGAGCCTAATAGCTTAAGAAGGATCCGATAAATGGAAACAATGGGTAAGAACATTCTTCCAGATGGAATGTAATACAAGACGGTGATTATGTTCCAATGAAGAAAATTGAAGATAAAGTCATGAAAAGAGTCCAGAGGAGTTTGACAAAAAGGACAAAAGGTTAGTAACGTTAAACAGTAAAGATATTTTAATGATACAAAGTGCCCTCAGTCAAAAGGAATATTTTTGAATATGCACACTTCTAATAGCCAAAGATATGTGGGATGCTCTTGAGATCACTCATGAAGGTACATCCGAAATCAAATAAAATAGAATCAATACTCTAATTACAGAGTATGATCTATTTCGGATGAAACCTGGAGAAAGAATTTCAGAATTCGAACTCAGATATACTCATCTTATTAATCAACTATCGGCACTTGGGAAATCATTTGACCAAAATTCCTAGATAAGAAAGGTCCTTAACATTCTTACAAAAGAATAGGAAGCAAAGGTAACAGCTATTGAAGAAGCTAAAAGAGAGTCAATGCGATCCGTAACTGCTCTTTTTGGTAGCCTTTCTAAGTATGAAGGAAAGTTGAGGTTTAAGAAGGAACTACAAAAGTTTGATGATAAAAAGAAAAGAGGAGTTGGACTTAAAGCCATCAAGG
Organism: Inga laurina; assembly: GCA_963855925.1. Lineage (NCBI taxonomy): Eukaryota > Viridiplantae > Streptophyta > Magnoliopsida > Fabales > Fabaceae > Inga > Inga laurina. The sequence goes on from OY979710.1 coordinate 51,113,982, forward strand.
AAGATGAGTCTTCAGAAAATGAAGATGTCCCTGATGATGATGATATAGGAATGATTGTGAGGAAATTCATGAAGTTCTATAGAAGAGGCTAAAAGAATTTCAAGAATTATCAAGGTAGACCAAGCAAGAAAGAAAACAAGGAGCAACAGATAGTATGCTATGAATGTGAAAAGCCTGGACACGTCAAATCTAAATGCTTTAAAAACAAAAACAGAAATAAGCAAAAAAAGAAAGCATACATATCATTTATATGGGGTGGGATTCCAAAGAATCCTAGTAGTAACATACCATCAAACATATAAAATGCGAGAATTAAATATGCAATGCGCCATATAGTGTAACATGAAAATCATATCATAATAGGTGTGTACTCAAACTCAGAGCCAACTATCCCATTGAAACCCCTACATGTACCTCAGCTGAGTCTCTGACTACAGCTTGGTAATACCAGTGTACCTTAGCTAGGTCCCAGACCACAGCTAGGTAATATACCCTAGGCACGTGTTCATATCATAGAATATAGTAACACGCAACATATCAATAGTCACATAGTATATGAGAGATAATAGTCACTGCCTTAGCCTTTTTCTTGCCTTAAATCGTCCACTTTGTAAAACATGTCAAACTTAGGCTCCCAACTTGGTCCTAAAATGTCAAATGTACAAGAATTAGGTTACAATCCATTCATGTATCATTTTAGGCACTACCATAGTATTTATTGTGATTATATTAGTCTATGGTAAAAATTTACCAAAATACCCCTGGGGTCCCGGCTTGGCCCCACAATACCCAGTCCGACTGCACTTTTCCTGATATTTTGACATGGGCTATTCTAACATATTTTCATCCAAAAAATCCATTTCTGGACTTGAAATTATCAAATTCACTACCAAATGACATATATACCCTTGGCAGACCCTATTTCAAGGTTTTATGGGCGTTTTCGTAATTATGCTTTTTCGAAAAACTGACCGACTGTAACCCCACCTAATTTTCCCTCTTGAACTCAATGGAATCATTAAATCATTGAAAATCCAACTCTAAGCCCCATTTATAGTTATGGCCAAAATCCTCAAATCTCCAAGAAAAATTGGGGTTTTTTGATTTTGACTCCGAAAACATATTCCTTTATACTCCTAACCACTTTATTAAGTATTTAATTAGGTTACAACTACCATTTGGACCAAATTCTAGCAGCATAACTCCTAGGCCATGTCATTTTCAAAATTTAAAATCAAAGACAATCCGGCGAAATTTCACCTATTAAATTGTCCATAGCAGCCAGAACAAGCAAAGATTGAAGTTTCGGAAGTTACCTCAAGCTCCCTCTGTAACCCCTACTATAATATCCCAAAATACATCCAAGGGCTTAATGAAATAGACAATGAAATAAAATGATTTAATGGCACCCTAATTATTTTTGCTATAATCAAGGGAAAAAGAGACAATTGCCCCTTAATCTTGAGGTCAAAATTTGAAATCAAGATGAAGGGCTAGGATTTGCTCTTGAAAAGTAAGAGTAATTATGATGGTAAAAAATGTCCAAAAAGGGGCATGACAAAAAGAATAGTTAAGTCTACATGTGCTCACTTTTTGGTCAAAATTGTAGCTAGGAATAAAAGAAAAGGAAGAGCAAACATGGTCAACATTTTCCTCCATTTGGGCAACCCATATTATGTCTAAAAGAAAGAAGAGAAGAGGCAAGAGAAAACTTAATCAAATGACCAAAGTCAACATGGCATAAGCTTGTGAGAAAAGAATTAATTTTGGCCACATATTCCTTAGGCATTTTTTTGGCCAAGTGAATTTCAAGAAGGCATAAGTGAATATTGAAATATTACACACTCTTTTTCTCTCACACTCTCATGTTTCGGCCAGCCACCAAGAAATAGAGAAAAAGAAAACAAAAAGGTTGCATAACTTATAGTAATTGCACCTATTTGAGTTATTATAAGTATATGCCTAAAAAGAATTATTTTCAACCACAACTTTTCACTACTTTTGACCAAACTTTCATTTGAATAATAAGAGATAAAAGAAGCCAAAAATCTGATCAATTCACTATTCATTTTCTCTCTCTTCAAATCAGATTTTCAGCCAAAACCTTAGAGAAAGAAGAATAAGGTTGAAAGGTGAGTTTGATCTTGATTTTTCACCTTCTTAACCTCATCTATGGCCCAAACACCCTTCATAAACATTGTTTCTATTGATGAGAGCTTCATTTCTATGGTTTTAGAATTTCAAGAGGAGGTGTTTTGAGCCATCATCTTAGAACAAAATCTGAAAAACCAAAGAAAGGAGCTAAGGAGAAGCAAGAGGTGAGAATTGGCTTCAATTTAAGCTATTGGTTGTGTAGGTTGAATGAGTATTTTGACATGTGTAATTCTGCCTTGATTCCAAGTTAGTGTTTAGAGAATTCATGGTGTTTTGGTTTTGTATTTGGTGTTTTATGATGATTAGAAACCATATGACACAAGTTCGATGCTCAATTTGGGAGTTTGGTAATTTCTGGAATTTTGGTAATTTTTTTGCCAAAATAGGACATGGGGAATAGTGAGAATTTGTTTATTTTGATGTTACCATTGTGATTTACACAAAATATTGTTTCGGTATAGCCCCCGATTGTGAATTTTATGTCATTGAAACTCAAAATGCAAAACTGGATTTTCTGCCTGAATAGAATTCCAGCGTGGTGCCCTATTGGTGTGGTAATTTTGGGTAAACAAATTATCTCTAAAAATTCTGAAACTTTCCATTTAAATAGTAGATATATCAAGCTTTAATTCGATAGATTATTTGCATCATTTAGATTTGTACACTGGGAGTTATAAATTTTTGAAATTAGGTCATGAAAACTAGGTTGAATTCTGACAGTGTGCAATAAATAAAAATTTTGGGAATTATGTGTATGCAACTGGCTGTGGGTGATAGTTTTCCTTGAAACTAAACTAAATAAGGGTAACATATCCTTTGGAATCACCTGATTTTGATTTTTTTTATAGATTTAGTTATGATTTTTAAAAATTGATGAAAAATTTTGGCAGATTTGGTCACTTATACAAATATTGAAGATGTTATGGCATAATATAATATTGTTGAACTCTGAGGTTAGAAATTGGTCTTTTAGGTTAATTGACTACTTTAGCTTCTTAGTTGACTTGATTAAATTACCATAGTGATAACCAACCCAAATATTATGAGTTATTAAAGAATTGGAATAGGTAATAACTTGTCGTCCTTGATTATATTGATAGGATTTGACATTTATCCTGCGCATGATAAACTAGTGTTAAAGCACTAGCAGAAAGAACAAAGTAGTGACACTTTCTCTTATACTATGTGTAATGCATTGTATGTTTGTTATATCATTGAATTGTGTATTGCAAATGTTGTGATGTTTGCTACTGTGAAAACTATATGAAAGCCATGAAGGCTATGTGAAAGCCATGATGGCTATGTGTATGCTATGAAGGCAATGTGTATGCTTTGAAAGCATTGTGTAACCATGAAGGCAATGTGTATTATAACGTGAGCAGACGTGGACATGATGCAGGTTACACCTACCCCTACCGTTGTAAATGTGTAAGCCATGAAGGCTATGTGTATGTCGTGAAGGCCATGTGTTTGCTACTGTTTCTTGGTGATTTACTTGCATGCTATGTGATTATATGTTGTATGAGTGGTTTGTTACTACTGGGATTCTCTTGAATCTCATTTTTTCCATTAACTAACCTATAGCTAGGGCGAGAGGCTCAAAGGAGAAGCAACCAACCAAGTGCGGCTAGTTTTCTTTAGGTTGATGGATAGTTGTTATATTTTGGAATTGGGATTACTGTATATATACTGTAAATGTTATTTTGAAAAAGGGTATGTAATCCCCTGAATAAGAAGTTGTAAGGGGCAATTATGCCCCGCAAACCCTTTAGTTAATATATGGAAACCCAAGGGTTGCCGAGAATTTTGGTTTACACTCTGATATGTATGAATGCAACTTAATTTCACAGGTTAATTATATTCGGAATGTGAGATGAGACCGGATCGAACAGGTTTTGAAAGAAATTTTGAAATCTCACTTTATTTTAGGGCAATTCCTTGTCTTGAAGTGGGAACTTAAACAGATTTTGCATTAATCATCTTTCTCTAATTTAACTTAATTATGCATTTTTGAATTATAATTACGGATTATAAGGTAGGGGGTTACATCTACCTTAATAGCCGAAATTATAGTTCGAAAATAAGTCATTATGATAAATTAGAGACCAACAAATAATTTAAAACTCATTGGAAGTCCCAACTTCAATACAGGATGTGGTCCTGTAAAGTGGATTTTTGAAATACTTTTCCAAAACCTATTCGATGCAGCCTCATATTCACATTTCGAATATATTTAGCCTGTGCAGTTCGGTTTCATTTACACCGTTAGAGTGTAAGAAAATTCCCGACAACACTCGGGTTTCATTCATTTAGTGAAGGGTTTACAGGGCATAATTGCCCATTTCCATTCCCATACTGGGGATTACATAACACTATTCAAAATTTATAACATATACAATAATCCCAAAATATTGATAACCAACTACCAAAATTAAAACTCCTAGCTAGGAGCTCTAGTCACCCTTCGTCACTTGCTTCTCCTTTGAACCGCTTGCCCTGGCATAGGTTAGTCAATAGAAAGAATGAGATTCAAAAAATCTCAGTAGTAACAAATCACTCATACAATATATAATAACATAATGCAAGCACATCACAAAGCAGCAACAATCATAGTGATGCATGACTTTCGTCACAAATAACAGCTTTCGCTATATCCACATGATGCGTGACTCGTGTCACAAATGACAACTTGCGCTATATCCACATGATGCGTGACTAGCGTCATAAACGAAAGCTCTTACGATTGTATACACAAAGCTTTCATAGCAACATATACCGCAGCATTTACAATCAACACAATTCAATGATAAGACATACATACAATGCATTACACATAGTATAAGAGAAAAAGTCACTACCTTATTCTTTCCGCTCATGCTCTGACACCGGTTTATCACGTACAAGGAAAATATCAAATCTTATAAACCATAATCAAGGAGGAAGAGTTATTCCTTAGTACAATGTTTAACTCCAAAACACTTAGGGTTGGTTATCATTTGAGACATTTAGGTGGCTACTAGAAGCCCAAACAAATGCCTAAAGAGTTGAGAAATACTTGACCAAAGATCATCTTTCAAAAGTTCAAAATGTACTTTTCAAGGGGTTGGCCGCAACCAAGCCATCCACTGGCCGCGGCCTATAGATGGTTAGAAAGATTTAGGCTGCGGTCAGAATCCACTGGCCGCGGCCAAAATCAGGTCAGAAACTTTTGGGACACGGCCAAGAATAGGTTAGAATGCAGCCAAAACCCTAATGGCTATGGCCAGTGCGTTGGCCGTGGTTAAGAACTGGTCAGATGCTTTTGGGCCATAGCCAACAACTGGCCTATTTCCTGGCTAATTTTCAAACGACCATAACTTCTTGTACACTTATCAAAATGGTACAAACTTTATACCATTAGAAAGCTTGCAATATGACTATAAAAATAGAAAGTTTCATAACATTTTGACACCATTTTCTATTTTAAAACACTATACAAAATTGGTTCCATGCACATAATTTTAACTTAACAATTTTCCAGAACTTTCAGTTCTTCACCAACTGTTTCCAAAGGTTAGATTTTCATAACCAACACTATTCCCACACAATTTTCCATAAGGAATCCAATGGAAACATCAAAATGGAAAAATTCCCATTACATTGACATGTTCTATTTTGGTCATAACATTTCAACACAAAACCCAATTTCATCAAACTTTACTTCAAGACTCCAAACCAATTTTATTGTCTAAAGGACACAATAAGACACCATTTCGATCACAAAACATTGCAATTCATACAACCCTATATCACAAGAAAATCAGGGCAAAATTCTAAAAACTCAAAGTCTCAACAATGGTCACAACATATATATATCAAAGCGTAGCTATCACTCACCTCTTTCACTTTCTGAAACTTGTTCTTTGATTCTTCAATCTCTAACTTTTTTTGAACTCACAAAACACCTCCTCTTGAAAATCTAAAACCATAAAGATGAAGCTCTCATCAAGGTGGTCAAGATTAATGAAGAGGATTTAAACCAAAGGAGTCATCTTCAAGGTCAAAATGGCTCATATACCTAGATTTCTTCTTCTCTTTCCTCTATAACAATGGACGACAAGAGAGCTTGGAGTGGGAGAGTATGAGATCATATTTTTGGCTCCCCAAGGCCTGTTGGTTGACTTTGAAGAGGAGAGGGGGAGAGAGAAGAGTTTTAATCTTTAACTTTCATCCGTGGTCCATATAATGCCATGTGTCATGATCTCCCAACTCCTTCCTTGTGCATGCACCATCGGCTTACTCTCTCTTATTTCACTTGGTAATTAGTCTCTCCACTTACTCTTGCAGTTATTAGTGGGTTCCCTCTTCGGTTACTGACTAATTGGCCGATAACTTTTCTTTTTCCCATTTAGCCCTTGACTATGGCAATACCTTATGGTTCACCACTTAACATATTTTATACCTCTATTTCTTCATGCCATACACCCTCCCCTCTCTTTTAATTCAATTTAGGGTTTAATACTACAATTGAGCTTAAATACAGGGTTTGGGCACTAATTTCTTCTCATTCAGGTCATAACCCACATTGTATTCTCTGAAAGTATTTGTTTAACATTAATTACATTCATTTTTGGAGTTATTAGCCCTTAATCATATTTGGGGGATTATAATTCTCCCCCCGTACAATAAATTTTGCCCTCAAAATTTGTTACACAACTTGAGCCATAAACTCTGGATAACATCTCTGCATATCCGCTTCTGCTTCTTATGTGGCTTTCCTTTGGGACATTCCCTTCTAGACCACCTTCACAAACAATATGTTTCAGTGTTTGAGCCGTCTTTCTTTTTGATCAATATTTGTTCCAACTCTACAGCGTAGGTGAAGTTGTCTTCCAAGTCGACATCTTCCTACTCAATAATGTGCGTTGGATCTGGTTGGTACTTCTTCAGTTAGGAAATATGGAACACAACATGGAGCCTGCTCAAGTTTAGGGGTAGGGCTACTCGATAGGCTCTAGGTTCGATTCTCATAAGAATCTCAAAAGGACCTATATATCGCGAGCTCAGCTTCTTCTGCTTGATTGTTCTCCCAATGCCAATTACTAGAGACACTCTCAAGAACACATAATCACCCACTTCAAAATTTAGAGGTCTTCTCTTCTCATCAGCATAACTCTTTTGTTGACTCTGTGCTGCAAGGAGCCTCTTTCGAATGATTCTGATATACTCCGTGGTCTGATCAATAAGATCTTGCCCATATAACCTTCTCAAATAGTTTTGTCTAGTACAAAGGTGATTAGTACTTCGTCCCATCCAATACTTCATACGAAGCCATCTGAATGCTCGCAGGATAGCTATTGTTGAAGGCGAACTAAGCTAGTGGAAGAAAGTAGTCCCAATTCCCTTTAAAGTCTAGGACATATGCTCTCAGCATATCTTCTAGCATCTGAATGGTCCTTTTCGAATGTCTATTTGTCTGGGGATGATAGACCATGATAAATCTCAATTTAGTATCCAGAGCTTCATGTAGAACCCTTTAGAATCTCAAAGTGAATAAGGCATCTCAATTAGAAATGATACTCTTCGATGTGCCATGAAGCCTCACAATTTATCGTATATAAATCTCTATCAATTTGTCCAGAGAGTAACTAGAATTGATTAGTATAAAATACGTCGACTTCGTAAACCGGTCAACAATCACCTAGATCACATCATATTTCCTGATCCTAAGCAATCCCACAACAAGGTCCATGGTTACACTTTTCCACTTCTATTTTGAAATCTCAGGACTTTGCAAGAATCCCAGTGGCCTTTAGTGTTCAATCTTCACCTTCTGGAAAGTAAGACACCACACTACATACTTGGTCACATCGCTCTTCAATCCCGGCCACCAATACATGGACTTCAAACCATGGTACATTTTGGACATTCTGTGGTGAAAGGTATACCGGCTCTTGTGTTCCTTATCCAGGATTTTCTGCCTCAAGTCTGCCTTCAATGGAACATAGATTCTCTTTTTATAGTAAACCAATCCACTAGGCGACAAATCATAGTCCTGAATTTCTCTACATTCAATCATAGTCCGTATGGACTGCATACGATCATCTTGCTCCTGAGCTTCTTCAATCTCAGCCCTCAGATTACTTTCCCCTTGGGAAACATTGTAATTAGCACAGACAATCTGGTTTGATAAATTTAGATCCCAAAAATCTTCTGTCAACTTTCTCTTATGTATCATTATTGCTGCAACAAGCACCGTCTTTTGACTAAGAGCATCCGCGATAACATTTACTTTACTCGGATGGTATTTGATCTCAGGTTGTTGTCTTTCAGTAACTCCATCTACCAGCGCTGTCTTATATTCAGTTCTTTCTGGTCATGTAAATACTTGAGACTCTTGTAGTCATAGTACAGTTCTACCATCACACCATACAGGTAATGTCTCCATATCTTTAATGTAAACACAATCGCATCAAGCTCCAGATCATGAGTGGGATAATTCATTTCATGCAGTTTTAGTTGTCGAGAGGCATAGGCCACCACACGTCCTTGCTATATAAGGATACACCCTAACCCCTACTTACTCGTATCACTATACACAACATAAGTCAAGCTAGGATCATGTATAATCGACAGTGCCGCCATAGTCAACCTTTCCTTCAGCTTAACAAAATTGTTTTCATAACATTCATCCCACTTAAATGATTGATCCTTTCATGTGAGCTTGGTCATCGGCAAGGAAATACAGGAGAAATTCTAAATGAATATCCGGTAGTAACCAGCAAGCCCTAAAAAACTGCGTATCTCAACAAAAGTTTCTGGTCTCTTCCAGTCCAATACTGCTTCTACTTTATTGGGATCCACTGAGACCCCTTCTTACAAGATAACATGGCATAAGAATTTCACTTCTGGAAGCCAAAACTCACACTTATTGAACTTGGTATAGAGCTGCTTTTTGAGCAATATTTCCAATACTATTCTCAAATGATGCTCGTACTCCTCCCTATCCTTGGAGTATATCAGAATATCATCAATAAACACTACCATAAACTAATCAAGGTACTATCAAAAGACGCAATTCATATAATCCATGAATATGGCAGGTGTATTGGTCAGGCCAAAGGGCATTACTAGAAATTCATAGTGCCCATACCTTGTCCTAAAAGCAGTCTTCATACATCATCTACTTTCACACACGTTGATGATACCCCAACCTTAGAAAAGACACAAGAACTAGATAATTGATCTAAAAGGTCATCGATTCTTGGGTAAGGATATTTGTTCTTCACGGTTGTCTTGTTCAATTCTCTATAATCTACACACAATCTCACACTCCCGTCTTTCTTCTTAACAAACAATACTGGAGATCCCCATAGCCAAACACTGGGTCTAATGAACCCTTTTTCAAGTAAGTCTTCAATCTGCTTCTTTAGCTCCGTCATTTCATTTGGGGCCATTCGGTATGGGGCTTTTGAGATAGAACCAGCTCTAGGTACAAGTTCAATTGGGAACTGTACTTCCCTTTCCGAAGGCAATATGCTAAGATCATCCAGAAACACCTCAGGAAACTCTCTTACCACGGGTATACTTTCCAGAGTTTCTTCTGTCTCTCCCTATACGGAAAAGAATACAATATACCCCTAGCACCCCTTCTCCAGACATTTCTCAGCTTTAGCCGTTAAGAAGAAGTTCAAACTAAAACTCACACTATTATCATTATATAAAGTAGGATACACTATTCTCTTGATCCCACAATCTAGCAGCACATTATTCGCCATTAACCAATCAAAACCTAATATAACTTCTAATTGATAGAGCGGTAGATAAATCAAATCAACAGTAGACTCATGCCCCTCAACGGTTATCACATAATTTAAACAAGCCTCAGCCGTTACAGTCTTGACACCTATTGGCGTCAACACAACCAAATCAAATAGTAGTTTATGAATATGCAATCCCAAGCGCTTTACACAGTCATAAGCAATGAAGGAATGACTGGCCCCCGAATCAAATAACGCTTGCAGTAAACTACCATTGAGAAAGATTTTACCTTGAATCAAGTCAAGGGACTTATGGGCTTCCTCGTGGGTCATAGCGAACAACCTACCCTAATTCCTAGGCCTTTGCTTTTCCTATGGCCTTTTGCATTTACTAGCAATGTGTCTAAGCTGTTTGCAGTTATAACAAATCACCTGCCCGTGACATGTTCTGCCATAATATGACTTACAACAATAAGGATATATCTATACTGCTGGGGATTTTGAGTTCTCACGATCCTTCAATTGGTAAGGCTTCTTGCCACCGCCTTTGGATGAGAATCCCTGGCCCTTCTGCTTCTGAGGATTACTACCCTTGCTGGGTTCACCACGGCCTCCACCCGTAGTTGGGTTCAAATCTCTCAAATTCTGTGATTCTACACTCCTCCACAGCCTTGTTGAATTCAGTAAATTGGCAGGTAGCCAATCTTTTCTTCAACTCACGCCTCAAGCCTCTAACTAGCATATCAGAACTCCACTCCTCATCATTCATGCGTCGAAGATAGGAGGAATATCGAGCTAGCCGGATGAAGAGAGAAAGGTAGTCATCTAATGTCTCTGCATCACCCTACTTAATGGATGGGAACTCAAATTCCTTCTTGAGCCTCATTGACTTGGGAAAGTATTTATTAATGAACTTTTCTTGAAACAATTATCAGGTTAATGGAACATTCAAATTCTACAACATCAAGGCGATATTCCGCCACCATCGATCGGCATCCCCTTCCAGCTTGCACATGGCTAAGTGTGCTTTCACCTTGGTTGGATAATCTAGTACTTCAAAGATTTTCTCTAACCGGTTCAACCAGTTCTTTACTGCTTGGGGATCAAACTTTCCCTTAAACACTGGAGGTGGATGTTTTAAAAATTAGAGACCCAGAATTGGAGATCTCTCTCATCTCTAACTGGTACCCCATATAGTTCTTTGTTCGATTCAGTGTAGGGAGGTGACTTTGGAGGTCGAATCGACCCTTCAGCTGTTTCTTCTTGGGTTGTCTCTTCCCGAGTAAATTGGACCCGGTTTTCATTACGCTTTGCCTTTTCCTCCCTTAGCTTATTAATCATGTCTCGCTACTCTATTAAAATGTCCATTATCACTTACATGGGATCAGGTGGGTTGTTATGAATTTCTTCTACCTCTGGTTCAACTCGTCAGACTTTTGGGTGAACCATTGTGCCTTTTAACTTTGTAAATGATTCACCATGTCAATATCATAATAAATGTATACACATATTCCTTAAAACTCATATATCAACAAATAGTAGGAACATTCATGTGTATACAACAAGTAATCATAAGTCATCTTTTATCACTAAACTAAACAACTATGGCAACTATCCTAGCAAAACCTACCCTTATTAGGAACTACAATTCTGATACCAAAAATGTAACCCCTACCTTAATAGCCAAAATTATAGTTTAAAAATGCGTCATTATGCTAAATTAGAGACCAACGGATAATTTAAAATTCATTGGAAGTCCTAACTTCAAGACAGGATTCATTCTTGTGTTAAAGTGGTTTTTTAAAAACTTTTTCAAAACCTATTCGATGTGATCTAACATTTACATTTTGAATATATTTGGCCTGTGCAGTTTGGTTTTATTCATACATATCAGAGTACAACAAAAATTCCTAATAACACTCGGGTTTCATTCATTTAGTGAAGGGTTTACAAGGCATAATTGCCCATTTTCATTCCTATGCTGGGGATTACATAACATTATTCAAAATTTATAACATATATAATAATTCCAAGATATTGATAACTAACTACCAAAACTAAAACCCCTAGCTAAGAGCTCTAGCAGCCCTTCTTCACTTGCTTCCCCTTTAAACTGCTTACCCTACCTGTAGGTTAGTCAATGGAAAGAATGAGATTCAAAAGAATCTCAATAGTAACAAATCACTCATACAATATATAATAACATAGCATGCAAGCAAATCATAAAGCAACAACAACAATAACAATCATAATAATATGTGACTTTCATCACAAATGGTAGCTCTCAAGGCTGTAACCACATGATGAGTGACTTACGTCACAAACGACAGCTTCTGCTGTATCCATATGAAGCGTGACTAGCATCACAAAAGACAACTTGTGCTGTATCCACATGATGCGTGACTAGCATCACAAACGACAGTTCTCTCGGCTATACACATAAAACGTTAACAATAACATACACCGTAGCATTTGCAATCAACACAATTCAATGATAAGATATACATACAATATATTACACATAGTATAAGAGAAAGATTCACTACTTTGTTCTTTCCCCTCGTGCTCTGACACCGATTTATCACATGTCGGGTAAATATCAAATCCTATAAACCATAATCAAGGACAAAGAGTTATTCCCTATTCCAATGTTTAACTCTAAAACACTTAGGGTTGGTTATCATTTGAGACCTTTCGATGGCTACTAGAAGCCCAAACAAATGCCTAAAGGGTTGGGAAAGACTTGATTAAAGATCATCTTTCAAAAGTTTAAAATGCAGTTTTCATGGGGTTAGCCGTTGCCAAGCCATCCACTGGCTACGGCCCATAGATGGTCAGAAAGATTTGGGCTGCGCCAAGATCAGGTCAGAAAATTTTGGGCCACAGCCAAGAACAGGTCAGAAGGTTTTGAGCAGCGGCTAGGATCTACCGGCTGCAGCCAAGAACTGGTCAGATGCTTTTGGGCTGCGGCCAACAACTGCCTATTTGCTGGCTGATTTTCAAACGACCATAACTTTTTACACACTTATCAAAATATTACAAACTTTATACCATTAGAAAGCTTGCAATGTGAACCACAAAACTGGAAAATTTTATAACATTTTGACACCATTTGCTATTTCAAAACACTATGTAAAGTTGGTTCCCTGCACAGAATTTTAACTTAACAATTTTCCAAAACTTCCAGTTTTTCACCAAGTGTTTCTAAAGGTCAAATTTTCACAACCAATACTCCTCCTACACAATTTTCCATAAGGAATCCAATAGAAACATCAAAATGGACAAATTTTTATTACATTGACATGTTCTGTTTTGGCCATAAATTTCAACACAAAACCCAATTTCATCAAACTTCACTTCAAGACTCCAAACCAATTTCATTGTCCAAAGGGCACAACAAGACACCATTTCCATCACAAAACACTACAATTCATACAACCCTATATCACATAAAAATCAGGGCAACATTCCAAAAGCTCAAAGTCTCAATAATGGTCATAACATATATATATATATATATATATATATATATATATATATAAATGTAGCTATCACTTACCTCTTTCACTTTCCTAAATTTGTTTTTTGATTCTTCAATCTCTCACTTCTCTTGAACTCAAAAAACACCTTCTCTTGAAAATATAAAACCATAGAGATGAAGCTCTCATCAAGTTGGTCAATATTAATGAAAAGGATTTAAGCCAAAGGAGTCATCTTCAAGGTCAAAATGGCTCATATACCTTGATTTCTTCTTTCTCTTTCCTCTACAACAATAGACCACAAGAGAGCTTGGAGAAAGAGAGTTATGAGATCAGATTTTTGGCTCCCCAAGGCCTCTTGGGCGACTTTAAAGAAGAGATGAGAGAGGGAGAAAAGTTTGAATCTTTGACTTTCATCCATGGTCCATATGATGCCATATGTCATGATCTCACAACTCCTTCCTTGTGCATGCAACCATGGGATTACTCTCTCTTATTTCACTTGGCAATTAGTCTCTCCACTTACTCTTTAAGTTATTAGTGGGTTCCCTCTTCGTTTGCTGAGTAATTGGCCTATAACTTTTCTTTTTTCCATTTTGCCCCTGACTATGGCAATGCCTTATGGTTCACCACTTAACACATTTTATACCTCCATTTCTCCATGCCATACGCCCTCCCTTCTCTTTTAATTCAATCTAGGTCATAACCCACATTGTATTCTCCAAAAGTGTTTGTTTAACATTAATTACATTCACTTTTGGAGTCATTAGCCCTTAATCGTATTTTGGGGCAGTACACCCTCTGAATTTTCTCAATGTGGCTAAAAACCCTAGCTCTACAACACAAGAATTTAAGTTCCACAAACCTTAAAATACATAAAAGACAAGCTTAAGAAGCAGAGTTATACTCGTTAGGTGCGAATTCACCTAAGAAATCAACCTACCTTATTGCAGTACTTAGGCACGGTTTATGGCTGAAGAGGAAGGAGATGATACCATTTATCATATATTTTATTTTAATCATTTATCTAATTTTCCAAAAATGCCAAAAATCAACTTTTATGTACATATACCCTATGTACATGTAACCATGCTCATTAAGCCCAATCAATATTTCCTTCTTCATGCTACATGTAGGAGACTCCTAGGGGTCCTACCCTTTGGTCTCAATTGGCTTTATAACTTGTTCAAGTTATATATATACGTAAAATCTCAATTTTGGTAAAAATTCTACTTTTTGCTTAAATTTTCCATAAATTCATATTTAATTGAGCAAAATATTTCAAATATATTTTTCCCTTTTATTTTCCTTAATTAATTGAAATTAAATTCAATTAATCAAAAAATAATTAATTTTATGCTAAATTGAAAAAATTACGAAATTGCCATTACATTTTCTATTTAATTCTTTTCCTTCTTTTTATTTTATCCAATTTCCATTTATTTTTGGACCAAATATTTTCTCTATTATTTCTCCATTTTTGGACCTTAATATTGGGATTTTTAAATTACCCAAATTAATTCCATAATTATTTTTGCCCAATTTCTCTTGAAAATGAACATTTATAAAATTCATAAATTCTAAATTCATGAATATTCACCATTTTATTGAATTTCTCAAATAATTACAATATACTTGGTGAATATAAAATTTGGGGTGTTACAAACTACATGTTGGGCGGTCGTGGAGTTGTATGTTTCCTGACGAGGAGCATCCACAGGTTCCCCATATATCTTGGTTCGTCGTCCAACCGGCTCCTGCTACTGATGCTAATAGTGCTGTTAACTCTGTCGAGCACCCTAATACAATAGCACCTGAGGGAGGCCCCCCTAAGGGAGGACTTGATGATCAGCGCCATAATCCTTCCCTCCTGACGGAGGACCTGATCATTATCCTTTAGATAATTAGTTTATGTTTTTTAATTAGTTAGCTTTAGGACAGTTATATTTTTTTTTCAAACATCTGTAAAAAAATGTAGATATTTATATTTTTAGAGCTTTGTTAAATTCTCTTTTCATTTATAACAGTTATATTTATATTTTTAAAAATAACCACAAAAATTAACAAAAAAATAGATGAAATTTGTAGCTATTTAATTGTAACAACCACTAAAAACTTTGAAAAGATTATTTTGTAGCGGTTTAAGTCCAACCGCTACAAATTTGGAACTTTGCACCGGTTTATTTCATAATTGTAACCCCTTGCCTTAAGTAAACGTAATTATAATTCGATAACGCTTATTTAATAGTATCAGGGACCATTGGATAATTTAAAACTCATTCTGAACTCCCTCCTTACGGTAGGGTTTTCACAAAATTTTTGAAATTCTTCTCTTATCTTGGTCTTGAGTTTAAATCTCGAATATAATTACATGTGCAGTTATCTCACATTTATACATATCAGAGTGTACAACTTAATTCCTGGCAACCCCCGGGTTTCATCTAGGTATAGATCTATAGGGTTCAGTTCCTAATGAGGGGATTACACCACCATGTATTCAAAACCATTTACAACTCAAAAATATCATACAGTAATCCTTATCCAAAATGAATAACCAACATGACCCAAATCAAATGTCCTTACAAGGTCCTAACCGCTCCTGGTCGTTCGCTTTTCCTTGAAGCCATTTGCCCTGTCTAAAATGTTAGTCAATAGAAAGAATGAGATTCAAGTGAATCCTAGTAGTAACAAACCATTCATACCACACGTAATCACATAACATGTAAGCAAATCACCACTCTACAGTAACAACACAAATCACACTCCACCCTCATCCCCTTTTACCCCTGGGAAGGCACATTGTCCTAACCCAAACTGTTGTTAGCGACTCAGGGACTATTGGTATGGCAGTGTATACAAATAGCCTTGCGGCTCACATATAGCCTTTCAGCCGACAAATAGCCTTTCAGCCCACATAATCATAAATATCACACCCCATCCTCATCCCCTTTTACCGTTGAGAAGGTACGCAACCCTTACACGAACCGTTGTTAGTGACTCAGGGACTATTGGCATGGCAGTGCATGCACATATTCACAACATAGCAACATTCAAAACCATCACAAATAAATGATATAACACACATACAATGCATCACAAATGGTATAAAAGAAAGAGTCACTACCTTATTCCTTCCTGACTGGCTCCGGCACAACTCGTTCACGCCCAGGGCAGATGTCGAATCCTATAACCAAAATTAAGGACAATCGATCAATCTCTTTTCCAAACTCTTTGATTTCATTACATTTAAGTTGGTTTTCATTCAAACTCTTTAGGTGGCTATAAGATGACTAGATACACGCCTAAAGGGTTGGAAGAAACTTCCCCAAAGATCCTTCTTTGGAAGCAAAAGCACTGATTTCTTACTGACTCACTCAAGTGAAGATGGCCTCACTAGAGTGATGAGGGACTTGCACTCGGGTAAAGATGGCTCTCACTCATGACTGTATGATAGAGAGCATCACCAATGACTTGAAAGTGCTCACAATACTCGAGCGTAATGGCCTACACTCAAGTGATAACCTCAAATTCACTCGAGTTCCCAAAAGTAAAACACCAAAAGTGCTTGCCCGAGAGCACACCCAACTTAGAAGAGAAAGCTCACTCAAGTACTACCCCTGCCACTCGAGTGAGAACATAACACTTGTGAGTGTCAGATCATACTCTTAGAATTTAACCTGCGAGTGCTTGACCGAGAGCAACCCTTAGCATGAACATACATCTGCACTCGAGTGCACTCGTGCATCCCACCAGAAAACCCAAGCAAAATGCAAAAGGAAAAGGGAATTTATGTTGCTGCACTCGAGTGAGACCCTCACTCACTCGAGTGACATTCATCAAAATCCAGAAACCCAGCAACTAACAGAGTTTTACTGATTTACCAAAACTGATTCCAATAGTTCCAAAGCTTATACCAAAGCTCATTCTCACTCAAAATTCCATAAGGAATTTATTGGTAACCTCAAAACAACTCAAATTTCCCTCAATCACCTCATTTGGTCTAGGATTAGAACATTACACTCATATCACCTAATGACCAAACTTTTCCCTGTCCAAATCCCAATTAAACCAAAGTCTCTATACCACCTTATAACATCATTTCTACACATTACTATAACTAATTCATCCATTCTCAATTCTCATAAAATCATGGCAGAATTTCAAAAATATCAAAACTTAATCAAAAATCATAACATATATGTCAAAATGCTACAAATGCTCACCTCTTCAACTTGTTAAAACCAAAACCTTGATTCTCCAACTTCCAAATTTGTTTCTACACCCAAACTACCACCTTTCAAAATTCTGAAATCATGGCAATAAAGCTCTCAACCTTTGGAACAATATCAATAAAGAGTACTTGAGCATATGAAGTCATTTGGAGCACCTAACTCAAGTTTTTCTTCTCTCTCTTTCTTCCTTGAGGTCGCCGGAAATGGAGGTGAGGAGAGAGATGAGATGAGATGTTGGATGATGATCTGATTTTCCCATTCTCCATACTCCCAAAACTGACTTTGGAAGAGAAGAGAGAGGGAAAATGGTTTGACTCTTGGTCCTTGATCCAATGGCCTATGTTTTGACACTTGGCATCATATCCTTCCTCCTTCCATAAATTCAAAAACACATGAACTCATACATACACAATTCTATTCTCTGAATCTCTTAATGCTAGCAATTGATCCCTAATTCCCCAAGGAGTCTCCTCTTTGGTAACTGACCAATTGGTCAGTAGTTTCCCATTTTGCCCCTGATTATCACAACATTTACCAATTCTTCATCAAACACATTTACATCACAATTTTCATTATATACCATATAAACATTGGATTAACAATAATTACACCACTTGAGGAGTCATTAGACCTAAGTTACGATTCAGGATATTACAATAACTGCTACAAAGAGTCAAACTTTTAAAATTTGAATTATATATCCTGCCAACAGTCATGGAAATTTGTAGTGGTTATATCTAAAAAAATCACTACAAGGCGAAAATAAAAATTGTTTGAAAAAGTTTGTAGTAGTTCATAGTTATAATAGCTACAAATTGTCAAAGTTTTGAAATTTGAATTTCATATCTCACCAACGATTGTCAAATTTGTAGCTGTTATATTTCAAAACCACAATAAAGTGAAAATGAAATTTTTGGCAGCAGCCAATGGTCATGAAAATTTATAGCGGATATATTAATGTAACCACTACAAACATATACTCAGTAGCGGATGTGGCAGTAGTTTTATAACCACTACAAAATGTTTAACATCAGAAAAGTTGAATATAAGCTTCCAGGCACCCGTAATTCTCTATTCACTCATCTTCTTTACTAAACTTTCTCACTAGCTATGGATAAGTCATGGATCAGGTTGCCACACAATTCTCCAGAATATTTGTACACATTAAACAATTTCTTGAATTTCGCATTCTCTCACACCAACTGTAATTGCAAGATCGTCTATCCGTGTCGGAGATGCAAGTTCAAGAAGTGGCATGCACGACAAGTTGTTAAGGAACATTTTCTTGTGAAGCCTTTCCCAGAAGACTATACGTTCAGGGGAGTTCATGGTGAAAAGGCCGGTATGAGATATGATAATGCTCTTCCTCGAAGTTCACAAGTAGGAGTTCAACTAGATGAAGATGATCCAATTAATGATGTTGTGCGTAATGCTTTGGTTTTCAAGACAACAACTTCAATAAAGAAGTGCAAGGTTCAGAGCCGGTGTTCATAAGGAATGAAGCAACTTGGGATTTTTGCAGCCTGATAGAGTAAGCAAATCGTCCTTTATATCAAGGTTGTCAAGTATACTCTAAATTATCTTTCTTGATCAAGTTGTATCATATCTAGTGCTTGTGTGGAATCACAGATAAGGGAATGTCAATATTGCTAAAATTATTACAAGATGCATTAACCAACGCAGAGATTCCCACAACATTCTACGAGGTCAAGAAGATTATTAACAGATTGGGCTTGAACTATCAAAAAAGTGATGCCGGCCCCAACGATTGTATGTTATATTGAGGAGACGATGCCAGCAGGGAGACTTATAAGCGATATCATACATCAAGGTACAAGACAATTCAAAATGGGAAAAAGCAGAACAAGAAACCTGTAAAAATTTTCAGGTACTTCCCCTTGACAAGAATGAAGATGGTAAATTAAGACATCCTAGGGATACAAACTCCTGGAAAAAGTTTGACAACGACTTTCCAGCTTTCACGGTTGACCCCAGAAATGTTTGGCTTACTTTAGCAACCGACGGTTTCAATCCATTTGGGAATCCTAACACAAGTTACAGTATTTGATCTGCAGTGTTAGTTCCTTACAACTTACCTCCTAGATGTGTATGAAACAAAGCTTCTTCATTTTGTTTATGATTATTCCAGGCAGAAAGGCACCGAGTAATGACATCAATGTGTATCTCCAACCACTTATTGCGGAATTCCTTGACCTATGGAATGTCGGCATTGAGACATACGACGCTTATGGGAAGACATTGTTCAACTTGTACGCAACCTTGATATGGACGATTAGTGACTTTCCTAGCCTTGGAACATTATCTGGTTGGAATGTGCATATTGGGTCGGCGTGTCCAGCTTACAATTTTGACTCTGACGTAGTGCGCCTTCCGCACAGCTGAAAGTGGCACTTTATGGGCCATCGGAGGTTTCTCGATGGAAGGCACAAGTTTGTATTGCAACAGAATTGATTCAGTGGGAAACCAGAAAAAAGAGGACCACCTCAGACTTTATCTGGTACAGATATCTTACAGTAGCTTGAGGACGTTGAATTCAAGTTCAGAAAAAGTTACAATTCAGCAAAATCAAGGCAAAAGACGGGCAGGACTTCTGTGCCTCAGCAATAGAAGAAAATAAGCATTTTCTTCACTCTTCCATATTGGAAATCTAATTTACTTTGCCATAGTCTTTATGTGCTATATACGCTGCTTAACAAACCTGGCAAGTTAAAAGATCGTCTTCAAGTGAGGAAAGATTTACACGCCATGGGAGTTCATGAAGATGCATGGCCAGATAGGCATGACAAATTTCAACCAGCAAAGTTCACCCTCAAAAAATCAAACAAGGAAGTCTTCCTCGGGATTTTGAAGAAAATAAAAGTTTTTGATGGGTATTCAAGCAACATTTCTTGATGTATTGACATCCAAACTCGAAAGGTTGCTGGCCTGAAGAGTCATGACTCACATGTTCTTATACAATAGTTAGTCTTGCTGACAATAAAGACTACACTTCCTCCTAATATATCCATCGTTTTGGTGGAACTTTATTCTTTCTTTATGAAGTTATTTTCCAAGGTTTTGATTATTGAGGAGCTCGATCAGCTACAGTCCAAAATCATTGTTATGCTTTGTCATTCGGAGATGATCTTTCCTCCATCCTTTTTCATTGTGATAGTTCACCTTATTCATGAAACAAAGCTCGTTGGCCCAGTTCAATATCAATGGATATATCCTATTGAGAGATACTCATTTAACATATATGCATCATTGTTAATTCCTATATTTGCTAGTCGCCCATTTCAGCATTTAGTATCATTTTTCCCTTCTTTACTTCATAGGTTTCTTGGGAAATTGAAATTTTACGTAAGGAATAAGACATGGCCAGAAGGTTCTATAGCTTAAGGTTATATAGGGGATAAGGTGCTGTATTTCTGTTTAAGGTATTTCGATGACATTGAGACAACTTTCAACCACCTACCTCGTGTAGAAAATTGTCCTGAACCTATGCCAACATCAGGAGAATGTATCTCTCGTGTTGGTAAACCAGTTGGAGGAACTGAGAACTTCAAACTAACGGGAACTAAGAAGTTGCAAGCACTGAGACATATCTTGATTAATTTCACTCAAGTTGAACCCTTCCTTTAGTAAGAATTGTACACTCATATATTATTATATATCTTATGTAATATTTTTTTCTTACATTTCATGATCGACTTCCCATGATTAATTGCAAGGAATTCAGAAGTCATGTTAAGCATCAACTCAGGATCCATACACAAACATCCTCCGAGGTTGACAAAAAGGACCACAGAGAATTTCCAAGTTGGTTTGCGTACAGAATACTAAATGACCACAACCCACACTCACCAGATTTCAGAGCTCTCGCAATAGGCCCTCTTGACCATACAAAAAGGTTTACAACATACAATGTCAATGGTTTCAAGTTTTGCACGGTTTCACGAGATCAAGGATTGCAACTCAAAATTAAGGTGTTTATGGTACCTTTGGGACAAGGAGTTATGCGAGCAGCAGTTATGCCAACATGCAGTTTGGAGGCGTCCCTTACTATGGAAGGCTTGTTGATGTCATCAAATTTAATTACCAAGGTCGTTTCACTGTGATGCTGTTCAAGTATTTGTGGGAAAATACTAGTACTTCCGGAGGACTCACAACTGATGACTTAGGCATCACATCGATAAATTTCTCACGATCAATTCACATTGGTCATTCTGAAGATGATAAGCCATATATTCTTACCTCAAAGGCACACCAGGTTTATTATGTCAAGGATGAGAGGCACATGGATTGGCACATGGTTATTTATTTAAAGCCTCAAGACCATTACGACATGGGTGATTACAATAACATCGCCTACAAGAGTGAGCCATTTCAACCCGCCAATTTCAAAAACTTTTTCCTTGAAGGCGGTGACAATTTACCTCTACTTCAGTACATTTTTTTAAGTTCACATCATTTAAATTTAATTTTCTTACAAAATAATACCACACTAACAATTTCTTCACACAATTTCTGTAGGGATGGCGACGATGAATGATTAAACAAATTATGCTTTTGTTTTTGTAATCCTTGATGTATAATTTTTTTAAAAAAAATTCAGGACATTATTTGTAGTAGTTCCAAAACTGCTACAATTTTTTTAAAAAAAAAGCTACAAAGAATATCACAATAACCGCTACAAACATAAACTGCTACAACCCCTACACTAACGCTACAAGTGCTACGCAAATCCCTATAAATACCCCCACCACATCTCATTTCAAATACTCCCGCATTTCTTTCAACCCTTCCTCTCTTTCGTTTTGTCTCATTTACAAATATTTTTCTGAGAGCTGAGAAGCTGGACAAGGTGATCAAATATGATAAAAAGTTTTTTTATTCTTTCATTTCAATATTTTTTCCCTTGCATAATATTTATTCTCACTATTTTTCTTTTTTCAGATATTGCAGGACCTTTTCTCACCATTTCCTTTTTTCCTTACATAATGATAATCAGATTGTAGCAGACAATATAATAATTTCTTATTACCTACATATTCTCAATAATATTACCAATACATAGTTTATACTATACCAATTTAATTAAATCATTCTTTTTAGATAATAACCACTATCACCTAAACTACTAGAATAATAAATTATTCAATACCATATTATAAAAATTGAGACAAATAATTGTATAATTTTTTTTAAAATTTCACAAAAAATTTGTAGCGGTTTTAAGAAATACAACTGCTACAAATTTTAAAAAAAGAATTAAATTCATGGTGCCAAATTTAAAATTTCATATGATATTAGTGGCAGTTTTTCAACCGCTACAAACATGAAGAAAAATTTTTATTTTTCATTTCCCGCTATAAGCTCCAATATTTGTAGCGGTTCTAAAACCGCTACAAATAATGAAAGACAATGAGTTAACGCTATTGAATATTGTAGCGGTTGGAATAAACGGCTACAAATGTAGTAGTGGTTTAGTTACTTGCGTAGCGGTTCTGTATAACCGCTACAAAAATATTTGCAATAGTGGATTTAGTAGCGGTTTTGTCAACCGTTACTAATGTCATTTGTATACACCTTTTTAAATACTACTAAATCACATTTTTTTTGTAGTGAAATATGCATTACATTACACAATCTAACTTTTATTCTATTTTAAATTTGTAAAATTATATTGAAAAAATTATATTCTGTATAACCGCTACAAAAATATATGCAATAGTGGATTTAGTAGCGGTTTTGTCAACCGCTACTAATGTCATTTGTATACACCTTTTTAACCACTACTAAATCACATTTTTTTGAAGTGAAATATGCATTACATTACACAATCTAACTTTTATTCTATTTAAATTTGTAAAATTATATTGAAAAAATATCACTTCTACCATCACTAAAATAAATCCTGTTAGGAGATATTTCCATGTTTAATGTATGATAGTGCTTAGAAATGATTGCTTGATTGCTTGATTGCTTGATTGCT
This sequence comes from Inga laurina, assembly GCA_963855925.1. Lineage (NCBI taxonomy): Eukaryota > Viridiplantae > Streptophyta > Magnoliopsida > Fabales > Fabaceae > Inga > Inga laurina. The sequence continues at coordinate 51,137,584 of OY979710.1, forward strand.
TGATTGCTTGATTGCTTGATACATGTGCTTCTAGGGGGGAAAATCAAAGGGATAAACTTGAATAAGCTTGGAAGTTGGAAGACAAAACCTGATTATTATGCTAATTCTAACTCTTTAATAAAGAATAGCATGCATTTTTTTTTCATTTCGAAAAAAACAAGCATGTTGACCTTTTCCAAAAGTGGTCATTCTCATATTATAATTATAATTATAATTTTATTAAAAAAAATTGATCACAAATGCCTGAAAAAAACTGCAACTTCTTTCTTTTCTGGCAATAAATTGCTTAACTAAATATCTAATAATTATCATGCTACAAAAATGAGTTAAAACAAAAAAAAAAAAAAAGGTTAAATGTCATCATGAATGTCAACTAACTTGAGACCCCAGCTCATATCTTCACAATGCCTCACATGAGGAACAAGATTGCCAGGATCAGCTCCTATGTTTGCCTTGCAATCATAATTTGGTGGAGCATGGAAACATGGCTCCATTGAAATGACTCGCCCACAAGGTGTATCTGGTACAGTTCTATTCTCAGGTTTGAACAGAATCAATGGCTTCAACCGTCCAAGGCCTTGAGCCACATACCCAAATGTTGACCAGGCACTTGTCACTAACGCATCTGTTAAACTCAGAAGGTACGTTTCAGCCCATGCCTTAATTTCGTGTGATTGCTTCTCTGTCTGCTGAAATTCTTCATGGCTTGGCTGATAAATTCCAATCAAATCTCCAGTCACAGTTGGGTGTTCCCAATACATGTTTCTCAGATTCTCAAAGTACCCAGAATTTAAAGATGTCACCAAAACAGCTTTTGATTTTAGTTTTCCCGATGAAGATTCTTGCTGATCAATTTCAGGCAGCAGATTCTGCTTCAATGTACAGGCCAAGATTTAATCCATTACATGCTGATATGGACCTGATGAAGATTCAAAAACTCAAATCTGTACACCGATTGTCTCATCTGCTTTTGCTGAGTAGGTCTTTTAGTATCTAGTGATTAGGCCCCAAACTTGGTTACTGGGGTGAAAAAGATACCTGCTCAAATGATGGAAAACGGTTGCTTTATTGGGGAAAAGTCTGCTTAGTTCTTGATCAAAAGAAGTGGACAAGAAGAGTGATGGAACAAAGTAGTTGTCAGATTTCATAATTAACCAAGGAACTTTGCTAACGGGTGTTTGGTAATGTTGATCACAGAATATAAGTCTATCATGATCATCATAATCATGAACCAGATGAAGATATAAATATGAGGGGATCAACAATTCAGCTGATGATGAAGAGTTTAGTTTGTTTCTCTTGAGCATGTTTCCATAAGAATTCGGAGTTTTCTGGTTAAACTTATCAAACCTGCGTTTAAGGGGAAAACAGATGGTACTAAGCATGAGGTTTCTGGAAATGGCTCACAAAAAAGAACAGGCATGTCTTTTCCTGGATCAATGAGAAGAACTTTGTTTGTGAGTATGGCATAAAGGAAAGCTGATGCTACTGTTAAGATTCTTTTCCCTAAGCCACTAAAATATACCCAGACAACATATTTGCACTCTGAAGATTCTTCTGAAGAGCTGATGATAATGTTGTTGTTTCTAGACCTCAGTTGTTTTGTTGTCTTATTATAGGATTTGGAGCGGGGTCCACAACGTTTATGGACATGTTCATAACTTCGAAGCCTGGAGAGGAGATAAGAAGATGGTTTATGAGGTGAAGGTTTCTTGCGATATAACCAGGACTGGTACCTGCTTAAGACAAGAACCTTCATTAAACCCTTCAGGAGCAAGAAGTCCCCTAAGAAATTTGTCTTCTGACATGTTATTAGAGGGCTGAGAGTAACCGCCTTCTGAGCCTGTAAATTTTACAAGAAAGAAAAGCAAACAGAAAATTCAGAATTAAATAGATTAAATGCTAATAATCCTCAAACAGATATCTATAGCTATTGTTTATGACAGCACTCTGTCCAAGTCTCTGTTCTTTATCTGCATAATTCTACTATTCACTTAAACAAAGAAGAGTCGCTGATCATCCCTCCTCGAGCATCAGAAATTCAAAAATTAAGTACATATGGGCACTGATTTTTAAGTGAAAGACAATGGGATTCTATGAGGATGATGAATCTGTGTACACAAGACAATCAATTATGAAAATTCTAACCACTTACATTAAACCAGCATTAAACTAGAAAATTGAAGTAACTACAATAATAGAATAATTTACATAAGCCACATTGATTGAGATCCGTATGAAAAAAATTATGTTTACCTTTAACCTGGGAGGGATCATTCCGAGACACTTTATCCAGAACTAGTCTTGCGTAGGCTAAACTCACTGTTTGATTCGGGAATGATGAAGAGGGAAGAGAAAGTCTGAAAGCGATGAAAAGAGGGAGAGATATAAAGCAAATAACAGCGATGATTTTTGTCGAAGTGATTGAAAGGAGCCCAGGTTTTATCAATGGCAGAAATGGGGGCTCTCGGCCTGAGAATTGATAGGAAACCATAATGGAAGAAGAGATCAAGACGGCGTTTTTGCGAAAGCTTTCAGAGGAATTAAGAATGAAGAGTGATGAATTGTGAAGAGGGAAAATGAGAGAGATAGAGAGAATAGATAGAGGGAGGAGGGAGGAGGGAGGAGGCATGGACTGGAAAGGAACAGTGAATAGTGAGTACGTTGAATGAGGGAACAAAGCAAGTTTCTTGAGTTTGAAGGGTTAGAGAATGTGTTTCTTATGTACGCATTTAATTATATTTATATCATTCCTTTTATGATTAGATGGTCCGTCCATGACCAAATTCATTCGTGGTTTTTTTTTTCCGAACATTCATGGCAAAATTTGATTTAGCAAATATATATATATATATATATATATAGGGAGAATCATTATTTTGAGGTTTTAATAAATGTAATTTCAAAAATCTCAATTACAAGTGAGCGTCGTTGGCTTTCCAAAGGCGCTTTTCCCCTTTTTCTCTTGGTAAAACTGGGTACAGACCCCTTGTCAAGCTTTATTCAATCTCAATTTCCCTCGAGTATGACATCCCCACAGTCATTCCAGAGCAATTTCTGTAAACTAATATCAGGACTAGGCAAATACACTACACTAAAATCGCATTCAAAACTCGAATTAGCCAATCTATCAGCAACCTGGTTACCTTTCCTGTAAGTATGTTGCAGCCGGACAAACCAATCAGAGCACAGTACCTTGCATATATCTTCCATTAAAACACCAGAAGGCGCTTTTCCCTTATTAGATTGTTAATCGTTTGTTTGGAATAACGATTGAAGTCTTCAAAAACAGCTTTCTAATAATGATTTACGGTATACGAGGTGAGTATGTGTGATAAATTTTATCTCAATTTATGTGAATAAGCACTTTTAGGGTCTCAATCGTGATCCGAAACAAACACATAAATCCAATGAAGTGCCAATTGTACTAGGCCTTGTGGTCCCCTAGCATGGGATTATAGCCTAAACTACATAAAACATAGCCTCACCTATTTCGAAAATAGATTAAACTCAGGCTCAGGCCTATTGCCAAACCTTTTTAGATAAACAGATTAACATATTTTCATAAGGTCTAATCTACAAGCTTGGCCTTTTTAATTTTTTTCCCAATTTATACTATTATATTATTACAAATAATATATTCTAAATAATTTTATAAATTATTTATAAAATAACTAACTTAATCTTAATCTTAATCTTAATTTTCACATCCCATCGTCATTTACATACAATCAACCCTTGCATTCATCAATCATTATTTATAATAATTTTTGTAAGTTTGTTTTAGTGCCAAATGTAATAATAGTAATCTTAGTATAAAGAGTTTATCCCCGATTATGCGGGAAAAACATAAGAGGTGAAATTCAATCCTGTATATCGCTTGTTATGCTGGATCAATTTTAGAAACGATATCTCATCAATACACAAATTAACAATTGATTTTTCTTATCCTTCTTAGCTCGGACAACTATTGTCACAATGCATTTTTTTTTTCCTACTAAACTTTTATATTACAACAAAAATGGATACTAGGCTTTTAAGTCAAAACGTATGTTTGGAAATAAGCTTGAAGGGATATATGAATTTGAAATTTGAATGCATAGGCTTTTTAAGCCTATTTAAAGACATACATTTTAAGTAAGCATTTAAAAAGTTTCAAGCTCAAGCATTAAAAAAAAAGCGTAGATACAAGCTCAAGACTAATCTCAGGCTTTAATCTCTGTTACAGGCCCAGCCTAACCTATTTTCATCAGGAAAAGGGTGTTTCCATTGATTTTTCTCTCTATTTACTCTCTATTGAATGTATCTACCATTAAATCAACTTTCTATGGTTGAGATTTAATAATATGTAAAAATATATTATTATAATAAAAATCTACCACGGTAAATCTCAACCATTGAAAGTTGATCTAATGGTAGATACATTCAATGGAGAGTAAATAGAGAGAGAAATCAATGGAGACACCCTCTCCCATTTCCACCATATGTACTAGAACTTCTCATTTAATGATGCTAGCTTGTTATGAGGGCTTTTGGTGATTACGTTTTTTCCTTGATGCCTCATAATGATTTCGTCAAAAATATAAGGGTTTTATTTTAATATATTAATTTTATAAAATATATTTTTGTCATCTAACTTTTATGCTATGCTTGGATGAGAATAAAAGTTAGAAGGAAAGAAAACAAGAGGAAAGAAAATGAAAAAAAGAGAAAACTAGGAAGAAAATGTTATCATCACCTTCCCTCCCTCCTTGGATGAATAGAAAATAGGGAAGAAATAAAATGAGCAAATATCTGAACGACTAAAAAAGCCCATGTCCTTACATCAAAATGTGTTATGTTTAATTACTATAAAAAATGTATCATGTTTAAGATCAAATTAAATATTAAAATGAAAACATCATATTAACATTAACCTAAGTGAATAATTTAAAATTAAATTATTTGGCAAGGTTAATTTACTCAAATGAGATTAAATTTTAAGGATTTAATCACAAGCCATGGTTTTAAGAAAAACAAGAATGTGGTAAGTAAGAATAAATGAAGATATTTAAATTGATTTCTCACAAAAAAAAATTATTTGTTTATATATTATAAGGGTTAAATATTTTATAGACCAATTTATGAGCAGGTGAGAATTTAGTAAAATAAATTTTTAAAAAGAGAAAGGAAAGGAGCTATTAAAAAAAACTAACTTTACATTTAAGGAATTAAAAAAAAGGAGCTAACGGATGGAAGAAATACCCCATTTCTTCTCTTCATTCCTCTGGTCTATGACGCTGACTCACTGAGAGAGAAGGGCAGCAACGGAAAACCCTTAAAATCCCTCCCTATATGGAGAGAAGATCTGGGCTGAAAATGGGTGGGCACTATTGCGAAAGTGGGATATATAGAGCGCAACCAATTATACTAAAAAAATCACAATACTAGAAAACAGAGTTTCTAGACGTAATTTAATAATATAATAAATCATAACTATTATATCTAATATCAGCTAATAAATACTAAATAGGACAACAATAAGAGAAATACCAGGATCTAAATTTCACCCTAAATAATTTACAAGTGAAATACTACAATAGAGAAAGAGATACAAAATGCCTTATAGAAGGAAGTAAGCAAATTGAGAGGTGAGGAAATGAGGGACGAGGCCTTCCTTTTATACTCAAAGTTCCGCCCCCTCCCTACCAATTTGTGCGATGTGGGACTTTTCCCACATCTAACAAATCTCCACCTTGGGAAAATTCCCACATTTCTTATTTTCTTAATTACAATTTGTACTTACAATTCAATAATCAATGTTCAACAATGTTGATTAGATCCAAACAATGTTGCAATTTGACAAAAGTCACCACCTTTGTCAGCATATCAGCAAGATTCTCACTTGTCCGTATCTTCTGTATCATGACTCCACCTTCTTCTAAAATTTCTCGTACGAAGTGATATCGAACATCAATGTGCTGTCCTTGTATGGTAAACTTGGTTCTTTGCTAATTGAATAGCACTTTGGCTGTCACAAAATACTATGGTGTCTTCTTGACCAATACCAAGTTCTCCAAGCAATCATTGAAGCCAAATTACCTCCTTCACAGCCTCTGTAATTGCCATATACTCTGCTTCTGTGGTAGACAAAGCAACTGTTGACTACAAAGTCGACTTCCAACTAACCGGTGCCTTTGCAAGAGTAAACACATAACCAGTAGTTGATATTCTTTTGTCCAAATCACCTGCAAAATCTGAGTCATAATACCCAACTAAAGATTGATCATCTTCCTGCTCAAAGACCAATCCAACATCCACAGTATTACATATATACCGTAGAATCCATTTCACAGCTTACCAATGCTCCTTTCCTAGATCATGCATATACTTGCTCACAATTCCACCAGCCTGTGAAATGTCAGGTATTGTACAAACCATTACATACATCAAGCTACCAACAGCATTTGCGTATGGTACCCTTGATATATACTCTCATTCATCTTCATCCCTTGGCGACATATCAGCACTAAGCTTAAAATGAGGGGCAAGTGGAGTGCTAACCGGCTTCGTTCTCTCATCCATACCAAATCGATTTAGCACCATCTTCAAATACTCCTTCTGAGATAAAAAGAGTTTCTTTGATTATCTATCTCTTATTATCTCCATGCCAAAAATTTTCTTTACCTCTCCTAAGTCCTGCATCTCAAATTCCCTTTTTTGTTGAACCTTCAACTTCTCAATTTCTGCCTGATTTTTTGAAGCTATCAACATATTATCAACATATAAGAGGAGATGTATAAAATATATGTCTTCAAGCTTTCACAAATATACACAATGATCATATATGCTTCTTTTATACTTATGCCGCAACATAAACTTGTCAAATCATTTATACCATTGTCTCGAAGATTATTTCAATCCGTATAATGATTTTTCAAGTTTACACACCATATTCTCCTTTCTAGCAGCTTTGAATCCTTCCAGCTAAGTGATGTAGATTTCCTCTTCCAAGTCTCCATTTAGAAATACAGTTTTAACATCCATCTGAACTAGTTCCAAATCCAACTGTGCTACCAAAGCCAACAAAATTCTAATGGAGGAATGTTTCACAATTGGAGAAAATACCTCATTGTAATCAATTCCCTCCTTCTGAGCATAGCCTTTAGCTACCAATCTTACTTTGTAGCGTACATCACCTTGGTTAGGAAATCCTTCTTTCTTTGCATATACCCATTTATAACCAATTGATTCTTTCCTTTCGGGAGTTTCGCCAATTTCCACGTACCATTCTAATGAAGGGACTGCATTTCTTCATTCATGGCATTCCTCTACTTATCCTTCTTAAGGCTTTGGATAGCTCACTTGTAAGTTGAAGGAATATCATCGCTGCAATTGAGGTTGTACAAGCCACCTTGTCATCGAAACAAGTAGGCTTTCTTATTGTTCGTTTTGGCTTGCTGGTTGCTATTAATTCACGTTGCTGTTGAGGTTCATGAGTTGAAACCTCCCTTTCAACTAACTCTTCATCTGCTACAGGAAAGTTTTCTTTGTTTCCCCGTCTGCACCTTGTACTGGAAAAAACAATTTTCCTTCAAACTCTACCTGCTTTGAAACACCATCACCTTGCTTGGTATCTTCAGCTGCTATCTTTCTCACCATGGCAGATTCATCAAAGGTAACATCCCTGCTGAACACAATGTTCTTTGTCTCTGGACACCATAAATGATATCCTTTGACTCCAGAAATGATTCCCAAAAAAATGGCTTTCTTTGCTCATGGATCCAATTTTGATTCTTTCATATGGTAGTATGCAGTTAAGCCAAATACATGTAAAGAATCATAATTTGTAGTAGGTTTTTCATAGCACTATTCCAATGGTGTCTTACCACCAATAGCAAAAAATGGTAGATGATTAATGAGGTGGCTAGCATATATAATTGCCTCAGCCCCAAATTCTTTGCCTAAGCCAGCATTGGACAAAATACACTGAAACTGAACCTTCTCCAGCAAGTTCGATTTATTCGTTCTACCACTCCATTCTGTTGTGGTGTATGCCTGACGGTGAAGTGTCTGACGATGCCATCTTCCTCACAAATCTTCTAGAAAGGATCATTTATGTATTCTCCTCCGTTATCTATACGAAGGCATTTAATCCTCCTGCTGGTTTGTGTTTTTATCATCGCCTTCCATTTGAGAAATATTTCCAACACTTCATCCTTAGTCTTCATTGTATACACCCAGACTGTTCTGGAAAAATCATCAACAAAGGTTACAAAATAATGCTTTCCTCCCAATGGCAGTGTTTTGGAAGGACCCCAAACATCAGAGTGAACATAATCCAAAATACTTTTTGTATTATGGATAGATGTTCCGAACTTAACCCTTGTCTGCTTCCCCTTTACATAATGTTCACAAAATTCCAAACTACAATGTTTTAATCCTTTTAACAACCCTTGATCTGATAGAGTTTTTAAGGATTTACCTCCAGTATGTCCCAAGAGCATGTGCCACAACCTGGTCGCTTCAACCTCCTTGTTATCACTAGGTGTCACTGCTGCTAGCCCAATAACTGTACTACCTTGATAGTGGTACGTGTTATTGTTCTTCCGTATACCTTTTATTACCATCAATGCACCAGAAAGTATCTTTATTACCCCCACTTTCTATAGTGATTTTGAACCCCTTTGAGACTAGAGTTCCCACAGAAATGAGATTTTTCGTCAAATCTAGTACATATCGAATATCTGTCAATGTTCTGATCAGTCCATCATGGTTCCTCAAATGAATTGAACCAATTCCATATGCGGTAAGTGAAGTATTATCTGCTGTGTGGACAACTCTACATCCTCCTTATTGGAAATTAGTGAACCAGTCTTGGTTGGGACACATATGATGGCTGCAAGTTGAGTCTAACAACCATACACCTGACAATTTTGACGACATCGTTATAGATAGTGAAAAATCTGAATTTTCATCATCATAGTCAGCTACATTTGAATCCATAGCAGCCTTCCCATTGTTGTGTTTGGATTTGTTCTTTAATTTTGGACAATCCTTCTTGATATGAGTGTAGATGATGTAAATAATAAGTGTATTAAATAGTGCAAGTATACACTGTCGTAATCAAGTAATATAGAAGTAAGTAGAGTATCATTCCCACGAGGATTGAGCACTAAGTACCAAAATAGGTAATTTTAATTCTATTTAGTCGATCGATTAGTTGGTGATAGAGAGTACAAAATAAAAGAAAAACAATTAAATATGAATACAGATGATATGAAAGCAAATATGAGAAAAAGCCCTAGGGATTCGATTTTACTTCACAAATTCCGGATTGAATCACTTATCTATTCTAGCCCAATTTATTCCACATGATTGATAGTCGAGTTTCCCTAATTTAATTACTAGCCTCTTCCAAGGTCAAGCAATTCTATAATCAATTGCTAATCCAATATATTCCTATATGAATTTAAGCAATTAATTATGCATTAAGATTTATGAAACTCAGTAAGACTACACAACTCATATGAATATATTCCTATTTCATTTGCAAGTCATGATTTTAATTATAGGGTCTACACAAATGTATCTCCTTACGGTCTCAACATGCATATTGAAATCATTCAAAAGATGGCCAGTCAATCAAAAGCATTAAGAATAATAATTAAAACTCAATCATGAAGGAGAAATTAAAACTAGATTTAATAAGTTAAGATTCAATCCGTCATTAGTAAGCTACGTCATCACCCTAGGAAAATGAAAGTTTAGCACATGATAAAATTAAAAAAAAACCAAAATAAATTGACATTATATAAAGCTAGAATGAAATTCTCAGAAATAATGCATAAAATTGAATATTAAATTCTCAAACATAAATATACAACCAAAAGATGTATGAAAAATGAAGAAATCTAGCCGTCCATTTAGGAGGTAAAACCTTCCATGTAGGCGGCATGCAAAGTATAATACAATCATAAGCCTTCCAAGATGGAGGCATGCAAATTGTAATAAAATCCTAAGCCTTCTAAGATGGAGGCATACAATACATGAAATTAAATCTAAAAATTAATACAATGAACTCAGAAATGTCAGAGAAGGACCTCTCCCTATCGGAGAAGGGCCTCTAATTGTCGGAGAAGGACCTATGATTCTCTTCCACCCTCCTCCCTTAAGCTTGGCCTTGATCTCTATTTATAAGGGAAAAACATGTGCTACAATACTGCTACAGTGTTCTGGCGGCTGCTACAGTGCCTGTTGACTGCTACAGTACTCTCTTGTTTTAAGGGCAGCATCTAGAACATTCATGAAAGTAGTGGATAATTCCTCCATGGGCACTTCTGATGAGGTTTGTTTCAACTTTGGAACCATGTATATGTCATATTTAGAGTATTGATCTTAATTATGCCTTTTATGTCGCCGCCTCAGACTCCAGTCATGAAATTAGATGATTATTAGAATATCCTTCAAAAGAAAATGGATATGACTCAAATATGTGATACTATGCAGATTTTCTTGTAAACTTGTTGATTCACTTCGTCTGATTTTAGGTGACTTGTATGTTGGAGAGGGTGGAGTATACCTTCACCAGAAACTTTGCAGACTCGAATCATAAGAAGGGAAGAAAATTATTGAGGCCAAAATCTAGAAGAGAAAAGGACAGCATAACATTTCTTACAGGTAAATGACAACAAAAAAATGCTTGGTCAACACATCAGATAAATGGTTGACTTAGCTTGAACCATTACTTGGAGGACTTTCATTGAATGGTGTTTAACCTTTCCTTTTTACTCATAGGCTTCTTTTCAGGTTGCTTCGCTGCGCTATTAGCTGCTAGCTTAATGAGAATTAATGAATTATATCTCAAAATTTGATGAACAAGAAGCAGGGTTCATTTTACATGCAAAACATTTTCCCACTGTACAGGTATCAGTATCTTTTTTTAGAACATTGTTTCTGTGTTATGAATGCTTCATTTTTTTATTGCTTGAGGTGCCTATTTTTCTTGCAGTTTGTTTGGATATATCACACTACAAATGCTTATGTATGCTGCGGATAAATATTTTTGGAGGCCTTACAGAGTGAATTATCCATTCATATTTGGCTTCAAGCCTGGAACTGAATTGGGCTTTAAAGAAGTTTTCCTTCTGAGCACTGGTCTTGGAGTGCTTGTGTTGCTTGGTTTCTTGGTAAATCTGTAGCTGGAGATGAACCACGACTCAAAACTATAGGAAGGCTGCGGAAATAGTTCCTCTGAGCTTGCTTATAGTAATATTCTAACTTACTATCCTAATTTATTTATGGGAAAATCGCAGCATGGTCCCAAAGAATATATATATATATATATCAAAAAAGTTCCAATATATTATTTACTATCTAAAAACCCCTAAAGGACCTTAGTGATATAGATTCGAATTCTGAAATTACTTTTTTGCTCCATTGACAAGTCATAATGTTACCATTAACAAGTCCATCTGTTGACAAGTGAATGTGCTATATTTACAAGTTATAGTTTTACTATTGACAAGTGTATGTGCTATATTGACAAGCCATAATATTATCATTGACAAATTTAAATGCCATATTGACAATGAGCGCAAACAAGTAATTTCATAATTTAAATCTATATCACTGAGATTCCTTAAGAGTCATTAGATAGTAAATCATATACTGGAACTTTTTTTATATGTTTTCTTTTCCTTGGGACCATATTGTGTTTTTCCCTTTATTTATTGCTTTTAAACATAACTCAACAAAATGCTTGATCTTGTTTAGTACAAAGTCTTAAATTCAAACTTATTCCTGTCATATTGTTGTTAACCATAAGCCAGTTTCTTCCACACAAATTATCTGGTTATATGTATTGTCATCATTATGTTAAACTCTTTTGTATGTTTCCTGTGCAGCTTGTTCTTTTGATTACTTTCTACCCTTTTAATATCATATTTCGATCCAGCCGGTTCTTCTTCATCAAGTGTTTGTTCCGCTCCCTATGTGCTCCTTTCTACCCGCTAATGTAATTAAACAGGGGGCAAAAAAAAGTGAATGGCATAAGCAAGTGGATTAAATGCCGCTCGTAACTTCTGATTTCTTGCAGGTTAGGCTTCCATATCTCTTCTTGGCTAAGCAGATAACTAGCCAGGTTTTATAAGCTCACATGGTGTTTTTATTGGTAAGAAAACAATTGATCCATTTCATATGGTAATGTATCAATCCATGTTCTTCTATTTTGTATAGGTTCAAGTCTTTAGAAACTTTGAGCTTTACATATGCTATTATGGCCTAGGAGAAAACTCAAGGAGGGAAGAAAAATGTCAAAGTCGCGGTGTCTATAACACGCTGTCTTTCATCATCTGTGTCGTTCCGTTCAGCTTTCGCTTATCACAGGTCCACAAACTCTATCCTTCATATATATTTATAAATATGTCTCTAATTTTGAAGAGAATAGGAAGACTGAATTATTGTTCTGATATCTTACATAGGTAGACTACATCTATATATATACAGAATCAGGCGTACATTTGGTCCTGACATGTTACTGTACACTCGAAGAAAATTAAGACAAATTTTTCCTAATCATCGCCTACAATGTCGGATCTTGAAATTGCTCCCTCATTTTCTGACTTTTCTCCTTTAGTTTCTCCTTTAATTTCTGTATTCTACACTCCCCCTCAAGTTGGACTGTAGATATCAATCAAGTTCAACTTGCCAATCAAATACTCAAATCTGTCCTTGAGCAGTCCTTTAGTGAGAATGTTTGCGGTCAGTTCTTTGGATGGTATAAACCTTAAATCGACAATACCTTCATCAACTTTTTCCCTTATAAAATCTCTGTCTATCTCGACATGTTTAGTTCTATCATGCTGAACTGGATTATGAGCAATATGAATTGCAGCCATGTTATCACAATAGACTTTGATTGGTAGATTTATAAATTTCCTCAAGTCTTCAAGAACACGTTTTATCCATATACCCTCACAGATTCCCAATGACACAGCTCTGTATTCAGCTTCAGCAGTGCTTCTCGCAACAACACTTTGCTTTTTGCTTCTCCATGTGACTAAGTTACCCCACACATATGTACAATAACCAGATATGGATTTCCTATCATCTCGATCACCTGCCCAATCTGCATCTGTAAATAATTCTACAATCCGTTTGTCAGTTTTCTTAAACAGCAAGCCACGTCCTGGAGATCCCTTCAAGTAACGAAGGATCCTGTATACTTCATTCAAATGTTTTTGTTTAGGATCATGAGAATGCTGGCTAACCACACTTACTGCAAAGGCAATGTCTAGTCTGGTATGAGACAGATATATTAGTTTGCATACCATCCTTTGATAATTTCCCAAGTCTACTGCCTTACCAAGATCTACATCTTCATCTATTTTATCAATCCGTATAGGTGCGTCACTAGGTCTACAGCCTGTCATCCCTGTTTCCTTCATAAGGTCGAGTACATATTTCCTTTAGGAGATATAAATTCCTTTATTGGATCGGGCAACTTCCATTCCAAGAAAGTACTTCATTTCTCCAAGATCTTTGATCTGGAATTCTCGTGCTAGGACCGTCTTGATTTGATTGATTTCTACCTGATCATCTCCTGTAAGAACTATATCATCAACATATACAGCTAGAACAGCCATCCTACCCTTATGATGTTTGACAAACAAAGTATGGTCGCTCTTCCCTTGAGTATAACCATGTCTCTTCAGAACTCGGGTGAATCTGTCAAACCAAGCACGCGGAGATTGCTTTAACCCATATAAAGATTTCTTTAACTTGCAGACTTGGCCAGCCTTTTTTCCTGGGAACCCTGGAGGTAACTTCATATACACCTCTTCCTTGAGTTATCCATTGAGGAAACCATTTTTAACATCGAGCTGGTGTAGATTCCAATCTAAATTCACTGCAATAGATAAGAGAATTCTAATGGTATTTAACTTGGCTACTGGAGCAAATGTTTCAGTGTAATCTTCCCCATATACTTGCGTGAAGCCTTTTGTAACCAATCTAGCTTTGTATTTCTCAAGAGTTCCATCTGCTCTATACTTAGAAGTGAACACCCATTTACACCCAACAGGCTTCTTCCCTCATGGTAGATCTACTACATCCCATGTCTTATTATGCTTAAGAGCTTCTATTTCCTCTAAGACAGCTTGTCTCCACTCAGGTATAGCCATAGCCTCATCAAAAGTGTCTGGTATCCTGATTCTATCATGATAAGATACCAATGCATTGTATTTAGATGAAAGGGCCTTATAAGAGACAAATTTCTCAATGGGATATCTAGTAGATGATTTGGGTTGTCTAGGTTGTTTTCGTAATGCAATGGGAGGATTAAGATCAGAACCTTATATTTCTCCTGGACCTGCCTCTGGTACCGACTCTTGGTGAGTGCTAATAGCCTGTGGCTCATTACCTCTTTTGTGTCATCGTATGTAGGTATTACCCCACATATTTGTTTCTTCCCCTGGATTTGGCACATTATCAGAGTTCTCAAGGTTATCAGGATTATTGAGGACATCAGGAGTAGTTTGGGTATCAGCAGTAGGTTCATGTAGGTAGGTATATAAATTGTGACTGTCTGGTCATCCGTTGGTGTCTCTTTTATCTGAAATTCACTATCTTTCTCCCCCTGAATTGCAAACAAGGAATAATAGGGAGAAGTTTCATGGAAGGTGACATCACATGTAACAAACAAACGTTTGGAGAATCATAACACTTGTATCCTTTTTGGGAATGAGAGTAGCCAAGAAAGATATAATGAAGGGCTCTAGGATCTAGTTTGTTGGTTTTATAGATGTGAACATATGATGTGCAGCCAAACACCCAGAGTGGTAGGGTATTTTCAAGCCATGGGATGTTGTAGTATTTGTGGAGGAGTTGAAGTGGTGTTTTGTAAGACAGTGGTCGGCTTGACATTCGGTTAATGAGGAATGTGGCAGTAAGGATAGCATCATCCCAATGATATTTTAGAATGTTACTACTAAACATGATAGCTCTAGCAGTTTCAAGAATATGACGATTCTTTCGTTCCGCAATACCATTTTATTGGGGCGTATTGGGACAAGTACTTTTGTGAATAATTCCATTTTCGGTTAGAAAGGTGGATAGGGCTTGATTGAGGTATTCAGTCCCATTGTCAGTGTGTAGGATCTGGATTTGGGTTTGGAATTGAGTTTGGATCATTTTGTGGAAGTTAAGGAAAGTTTGATATACTTCTGTTTTATCCTTTAATAGGTAGACCCAGCTCACACGTGTATGGTCATCGATGAATGTGATGAACCATTTTGATTTTGACCAGTTTGGTTTGCGTGATAGTCCCCATAAGTCACTATGAATTGTGGAAAAAGGTTGTGATGCTTGGTATGGGATTTTTGGAAATGAGGTACGATGATGTTTAGCCGTTTCACATGAATCACAATAGAAATCAGAGGCAATTTTATTTGAAACAAGAGATGGAAACATTTGAGACATATAATGGAAATTTGGATGACCTAAATGTTTGTGCCACAACTCCAAATTACTAGTTTTAGGAAGAGATACTTTATTGCAAGATGTAATTGAACGACTATTACTTTCATCAAGGTAATAGAGACCATCAAGCTCTTTCGCACTCCAAATCGCCGTTCCCATCAACAGATCCTGAAAAACACAATAGGAAGCAAAAAAGTTAGCTTGACATCGTTCATCATTGGCTAACTTACTCACAGATAGTAAATTACACTTCAACTTTAGAACATGTAATACAGAATGAAGTGTAAGAGTAGAAGAGATTTTGATAGAACCAAATCCAGTGACAACAGACTCAGAGTCATCAGCGATTCGCACAGATACTCCCTTGGTGATAGGAGTATAGGATGAGAAGAGAGCCTTATTGTCAGTCATATGATCTGAAGCACCTGAGTCAACAATCCAATAAGGTCATGTACATTGTTTTTTTATTATGGACAAGGCTTGAAAGAAATTACCTCTCCTGACTATTGAAGCAGTAGGCTTTGTCGTAGTCTGTAGTGTTGCTAGCATTTCCATGATTTTGTTTAGCTGGCCATTTTGGGATGATTCCTTGAATGCTTCAGCCACATAACCTCTTCCTTTTCCTTTCTTTGGCTTCTAGTCAGCAGGTTTATCTTGGAGGTTCCAACAAGTGTCTTTTGTGTGCCCTTGTTTCTTATAATGATCACAGAAAGGTCGGCCTTTAGAAACTTTTGGTTCCGTGGATTGAACAATAAGGGCTGAGGCTTCAAAAGTAGCAGCGGAATTAGTTGGATTTTGAAGCATTGTTTTACGCCTATCCTCTTCACTGCGCAACAAAGTGTAAACTTCACGCACAGACGGCAAGGGTTCTTGGCTAAGAATTCGAGCCCGAACATCATCATAAACCACATCAAGACCAACTAGCAACTCATATACCCTCTCTTCTTCTTTTGCTTTACGATCATCTTTTGCATCAGCCCCACAATGATGAGTTTTATTTTGTAAGGCATCAAACTCTTGCCAGAGTGCTGATTTTTCAAGATAATAATCATCAAGGGGTAAGTGATTCTGTTTTAGTTACCACAATTTTTTCTTGGCATCAAATATACGGGATCTATTTCCCACAGGACTGTATGTCTCACGCAGAGCTTCCCAAATTTCTCTAGCTGAAGGAAGGTACATAAAACTCTTCTTAATTGAGGATGACATTGCATTGATTAACCAAGAGGATACCAATGCATTTTCGGACTTCCATTTGAAAATTCTTTGGTTTCCGAGGTTGGAGGCCTTTGTACTTCACCGGTTATGTATTCAAGTTTGTCCCTTCCATCGAGAGCGAGAATCATAGATTGAGACCATTCTCGATAATTGTCGCTGGTAAGTTTCTTGGAAACAATAAGGACAGTGCAGATGTCATTGGAGCCAGAACGAGGGACAGAGGAAGAGGCATCTGAAACTGTAGACATAATGACAATTTAGGTCTTCGAATTTCAAAAAAAAGGTTTTCTCCTTCAAATTTTTGAAATGACAATTTGGTCCTTTAAATTTTTGAAATGATAGTTTCGTCCTCCAAATTTGCAAAATGACACGTTGGTCTACTGAATTTCAAAAATGACAGATTGATTCTCAGCTCAATTAAATAATTGAGTCAGACAAGTGCGAATCTGAGATGGAGATGAGAGTAAGTGAGACGGAGGTGGACCAAAAGTGAGGGGTGGAATTCGCTTCTTCTTAGATCACCATAGATCGACGATGATGGAGCCGTCGAGGAGTTACCGGAACGTCAGAGATCACCGATTTTGTTTGGGTGTTTTGATGGAAATGATGCCTGCGGAGGGAGATGGTAGATTCTTTCCCTTCTGTTCTGATATGGTGTGCCGAAGAGAAAGGGAGCACCGAATCGGAGTAGGTACCTGGACGGAGCAACGAGGCTCTAATCACCGGCAGAGAGGAGACGGGGACGCTAATATGCGTCGACACTGTCAGGAAATTCAAATGGCAAACTTGCCAATTGGTGAAAAAGGACTCAGACGGCGCTGCTTTAGGTTCTGACAAGAACGGAGAATCTTCAGAAATTGCCGGTGAACTGAGCCGCTGGTGGAGTCAGAAACGCCGATGCTAGTTCTAAAGAAATAAAGAACTCAAAGGGCATGAACCGCAATTCTGGTACTGGTTTGAATTTCTAGTTTGCCTCTACTATTCTCTCCTAAGCTCTGATACCATGAAGAGAATAGGAAGACTGAATTATTGTTCTGATATCTTTCATATATAGATTACATCTATATAAATATAGAATCAGGCGTACATTTGGTCCTGACATGTTACTGTACACTCGAAGAAAATTAAGACAAATTTTTCCTAATCATCGCCTACAATGTTGGATCTTGAAATTGCTCCCTCATTTTCTGACTTTTCTCCTTCAGTTTCTCCTTCAATTTCGGTATTCTACAAATTTTAACTGCAGTATCCCCTTTGTTTGGAGTACCATATTTTAAAGATTTCAAATAGCAAGCAAAGTAAGCTGTCTTTGATATGCAGAAGCAATTATGCCTTGAGATGTTCTATCACGTCACTTAAACATTTCTTTGACAAGTAGTAGAAAAGATAGGAAATCTTGGCCAAACAAAATAAAGAATGCGATAACAAACATTTAATAACAGAAGAAAATGTAAGATTTGTAATGAGCATACAAGATGAAGGGTTAGAGTAGCATATATTAAAGAGAAAATGGTAAATTAAATCATCTGAGGTGGTTTAAGCACATACAAAGAAGGCTATTAGATGCACCAAAGAGGAGGGTAAGAAGTATGGAGTCCTTTAAAAAGGGCTATACGAAGAACAAAGATAAAACTCAATGAAGTTATTGAGTGAGACCTCTTAGTCAATATTTTGTCTAAAGATTTAGTTGTTGATAAAGCACAATGATGTCGTGTGATCTATGCAACTAACCCTACCTAGTGGGATACGGGTTGTTGCTGTTGTTGTTGTAGTATAAGTTTCTTCCAATCATGTTGTTTACTTGTTGTTCAAGTGTTTATCTGCATTAAGTATAGCAACTGAGTAGCATTATATATTGAATTTGTGCGAAGCATGCGTCAATTGTATGATGAAGGTGATATGAGCAAAGCATGGAATGGGTTGAGTTACCTCCTCACCATTTTTGCCTTTCTCAGTAGGACTGCCTTTGAACTGAAGAAGGGAATGACTTGGAAGGTTTTGGCCCTAATAACATCATCAATAACTACAATTCAGAACACATATTGGGATATTTTTCTTGACTGGGGTCTTCTCAGAAGGCACTCAAAGAACCCATACTTGAGGGATAAGCTTCTTCCCTATAAAAGTGTCTACTTCATAGTCATGGTAACAAGAATAATCTCACCTAAAATAAGTCTAAAGTTTATCCATGTTGTTCAGATTTTGATTTAGTTGATCTCTCTGTGAGATTTGCAGGGCCTTGATGTATTGCTTAGACTTATCTGGATGGAGTCAATGCTTCAACTGACTTGGCGTCCCCTTTAAAAAGTGGCAATCACAACTATCATCGCGTGCTTGGAAATCATACGCCGTGGCATTTTAAACTTTTTTTTGGTAATTTCTCTAGCTGGACTAATCAAAATATCGAATTTTTCTCACCATTTTAAAATTCAACCTGTTGAACCAATGACCTTGTAACTTAGTGATATGAAAGCTACCCAATAAGTGAGAGGTCACAAGTTCAATCCTATTTGTAATCCCAAGCCATCAGAATTTACCCCTTTAATTCAAAAGTATAACTTTCTGTGGAACTAAACATAAGATGGTGTGTTGTATTGTGTTGAGTTTTTTGCCAATGGAACATGTGAATGAAAGATCTGACTTGAGAAAATGTTGATGATTCAGGGTGGAGAATGAGTACTTGAATAATGTAAGCAAGTACTGTCCCTTCAAGTCAGTACCACATCCTTTCACTTACTATAAACAAGACAGTGAGGAAGAGAATAACAAGGATGAATCAAATGGAACTCTGCATAATTTACATTGTTCTGAACTCACTGGAATGTCCCAAAGCACTAGTTAATTTGCATTTACTTGTCATTAGTGGGTTGGCATTAACTAGAGATTAATCGGAAATCAAATTTTGTGTTTTTAATTTTCCTGGATTGTATTTTGTTTTGTTGAGAGGAGTGCCGTATGTTTTTTTAGTTGAGACAAGATATATCTCTCCATACGTTAGTAATTTAAAAGAAAAAACTCAAAAAGCAAAAACTATGTTAAACTTAAATTCAACCTCCGCTTCATTTATTCATGGTACTGGTGGATACCTATGTATTGATGTTTTTAAACACTTCTTCATATACAACATTCTTAGTAGTGTTATTTGTCCCTGAATCATTAAATTATGTTGCTGTCATGCAGATTATATTAGATTTTTCCGTCAAACACAAAAACACACATTATATCAGGATAATACTATCACACCATAAGATCAATTGTAGAGCACATTAAAGAGCACTGTTGTAATAAGATAAAGTGATATAAGTACAGACAAAGACAATGCTGGCCAAAACAACTTTTCTTGTCCAGAAGGTTTTGCCTTCCAATTTTGAGCAACCTTACAAGTGCAACAATAGGCCATTATATCAAAGCAATAGACTATAAAAAAATTAAGAACACTCCCTAATTATGCATGTAGCGTCTGTCGAATCTCATATAGCACTAGCGTCTTATCCTCTCCACAGTTTAAAATGACTGAGAGAGTAACATAATCATCATTTATTCATATTGTTACTGAGTAAGTTAATTCATTTCTTCAAGGATCAGGTCTGTTTGACTTTGTCTACAAAAAGGTTGATGGATGATGAAGGTACAGAAGAAGGGGAAAGTTTAAGTCATGATCTCCGCAATCGAAACGCATGTGGGGGAAACATGTTTAATAGTTAGCTTGAGGGACCACAACCGAAATAAAATGTTCAACTTGAGTCATAATAGAGAAGGTGGTTAATCACAAAGTCCTAAACCCAAAGTCACAATAAAGGGTGCATATAGCAAACCCATATGAAAATGGAAATAAATGTTGCATATTGCAAACCTATATGAACCTCAAACAGGTCCGTAAAATAATCTTGTGCATTCAAATATCAAATATCCTTTTTAACTTACCAGAAAATTTGATCTTCAGGACCAGTCAATCCTTGTTTAGCTCCCTAAGGTTCCGTTAGCTCTTCCTCACTGTCACTGCATATTAATGCTTCAGTTACATTTTGATCACAATTTTAAGCATGGAGAAGCAAAGAAGAAAATAGAGGCCGATGTAAAAGTTTTATGCTAAACACATTACATTTTTTCCCGTGCGACACAGAGGCTGGATAAAACAATATCAGACAATCAATAAAAGTTTTACACTACATCCAATACATTTTTGTCTAGGATATGTACAATAATGTTCAACTGCTACGTGATCAGCCATAAAAAGATATCAGAGAATCAGTCAAAAAAATTATAGGTATATATATTTTTGGCCCCTGATATATTCTTTACCCTAGATAAAATGTCATTTAGAACTGTTCATTGGTCAAAAATAAATGACAACTGATGTTAAAAAAGATATACTGTAACTGTTCATTTTTTCAAGAGGATTCTAGACCAGGATCCAACATAGGGTTTTATTGTATGAGATACACAGAAGTTTATTACCTTTTTAGGCAATAGGCGTTTTAAAAAGTGTAACAGTGGTCTGAACTGTTTATTGGTAAAAAATAAATGACTACTGATGTAAAAAAAGATATAATGATACTATTGATACCTACTATAGCATGAAGCATATGCATTCCCTACTTCCATAGCCTTAATGCTGAGAAGGTACACCAAAATGGTAGATATTATAGCTTATGCTGTATTGGACACAAATAAAGAAAAAAATCATGATCAATACATATAGAATGATAGGCATTAAAGATCTGCTCAGTTAAACCATAAAGAATTACCTACTTCCCTGAACTTTCAATAAAAATAACTGCCCTTCATTCAATCCATTGTATCCTTGCTAATTGGTAGTGGTGATGTTAATATGAATTAAAAGAACTGCCCCAATTCAAATCTATAATAGCTTAGAGGAACTTAGGCTAATCACTTATCATGATACTGTCCAAAAAGTATCAACATTTTTTTAAATATCACAGTCATAATAAAAATGAGGTTTTGAAAAGCTTCAAGAAAAAATTCATAATCAGTACACATAGAATGCCAGGCATTAAAGATCTGCTAAGTTGAACCATAAAGAATTACCTACTCCCCTGAACTTTCAATAAAAATAACTGCCATTCGTTCAATCCACTGTATCCTTGCCAATTGGTATTGGTGAAATAAATGAATGGCCACTGATGTAAAAAAAGGTATACAATAACTATTTATACCTACTACAACATGGATCTACTGCACCACCTACTTCCATAGCCATAATCTGAGAAGGTATACCAAAGTGATAGATTTTAGTTACTGCACCACCAACCTCCATAGCCATAATGCTGAGAAGGTACACCAAAACGATAGATATTATAGTTTGTGCTGCATTGGTCACAATCAAGGAAAAAAGTATTGATTAGTACAAATAGAATGACAAGCATTAAAGAGCTGCTCGATTAAAATATTAAAGTTTGTTTTGCAATAGTCAGCAGTCAGCATAATGCTTCATTGTGCAAATCCAAAAACATTTAACTTACAAAATTATATAATGTAGTTCAGTATAAACTTGTACAATTACTATACAACTATAAAGCATCATGAGATTGAGTTTGCCCCTTCATCTTCACAGTGTCTTGGGTTTGCTTCTAGCATAAAGCAACTGTATTGCACAAACCAAAATATTTCAGCTTAAATTTAAGCAAATCAATAAAGTGAGCATCATAATGCGCTTGGATGGTGTAAAAGCCAGATATTTCTTTAAAAAATCTTGTAGTCAGAGAATGATACTTAATTTTTATAGACTAAACTAATGGAACATGCATCTTCTTGGGAATCAAATCCTATATAACTCCTAAACTCCATTCAGTTCCAAAATAATGTTAACATAAATTTCCATACATCTTTCAAGAAAAAAGGGTTAATATCATCGGAGGTAGTAATAAATTTTACCATTAGAAACCAAATCTGTAATAGCTTATTGGCTCCCCAAGATGAAATATCATTTCAATGGCCACATGTGCCTTCTCTCTCAAATGCTACAAGGGACTAAATCCTAAAATTTTTTGTGCACTTTTTTATATAATTCATGATCCTCCCCCCCCCCCAACAAAAAAAATAAAGTAAAAATAAAATATCCTTTTGGTCTAATAGATCAATTTCATGCATGTCCTAATTTAAAGTAACCAAAGAATTTCTATGTTAACTTACTGTGGCTGGACTTTGGTTGAATAACAAATCCCTCAACAATGACTTGTCTAGATTGATAGAAGGAGGAGGCTGATATTTCCCATTCAAGGACAAAAAGATCTGAGCTCTTTGAAGAAGATCATTTGAACCCTCCTGCAATTGATAGACACAATGAAAAACATGCTGACAGGATAAAGGAACTCCTCATTATGATTTATAAAACTTAACTTTTTAATAAGAGCAAAAAACCATAAATTAACTACAAATGCTCTTTCTAGTCATCTCTAACTGCCTTGAGGCTTAAAATGATAAAAAGAAACATTGAGAATGAGGTTTCAGAGTGTCAATATTTTCATTTGATATAGATTATTAATATAAAATTACATAATTTAATGAGAAAGATTGACCTGGAAGCACAACAGTTAAGAAAATGTTAATGCACATTAAGTACACTATGCAGCATAAAGTAGGCGTAACTTAGGCAATGATAAGCATTTCAACTCTTAGATGGGCAAATTCTGAAGCAAGTTTGAAATGAAATTTTGTAACCTAGATAAAGACCACTAATTATGGAAATATCCCAAAAAAATCCACTGATTGGTATCAAGGAAAGATTGGCGTGCACATAATTTTGCATGTTACTCAATGGATGGCAGAGAAGAGATATAATAAACTGTAACATTTTAGATAGAGTCAATCATATCAGTAGTTGTAAGATCATAAATATTATAATGAAGTATAAAAATATAAATGGCAACTACTTACTTTCTATAAATTTTATAAATCATAGACGTAGCAGTTGTATCATTAATATGAGACATTCAC
The DNA here is from genome assembly GCA_963855925.1 of Inga laurina. Taxonomy (NCBI): domain Eukaryota; kingdom Viridiplantae; phylum Streptophyta; class Magnoliopsida; order Fabales; family Fabaceae; genus Inga; species Inga laurina. Next base: position 51,161,218 of record OY979710.1, read on the forward strand.
CTGTTGAGAAAAGATATCAAGTAGGTATGGAAGGTAAATGAACTATGTTGTAAGACAAAGAAGTGGAGTGAAATGTCTTTCAATCACTGAAGTATGATATTTTATTATTAGTGCACCTTTAAGTAAAAATGAGAGTAGGTTATAAGTAAATAAAAACTTGAGTGATTGAAAAAACTTACTGTATAGTGTTGACAGTAAGTTCGAAGTCAAGTAACTTGAGTGATTGAAAAAAATTACTGCAAAGTCATAATGCTTGTGTAAATGAAATTGCAATTGAGCAAACTATTTTACAAGCTTGTGTCACTTGTCTATTGTGTTTTTTAGAGTCAAAGTTGAAACAATAACTGCAAACGTGTTAGCCTAATAAATGTACAGCTGTCACATACAACTAAATGGATGTATTCCTAATTTCTTCTGGGGACTACTTCATTTGTTCCAAAACAGATTTGACAACTACAGGGGTTCCACACAAAAGATCTGACCCCAGAAATCATGAATACAAGGGATGCAAAATGAAGTGCTTACCACAAAATTATACTTGCTCAGTCAGTAAATGGTGCAATGTATTAGCTATGCTTAATTTAAACAGTTCTCTGGGTCAAAGAAGTACTAATCAGGATAAGATATTTCTCCTACATTGTTGCAGATAGCTATGACCATTGGGAATTAGACCAATGCTCCAATATCTGGACAATCATACCAATATTCTCATACATATGGCTGTATTTGATAATATTACCATTTATGTTATTGATGTTCTCCTTTTTTCCTTCTTGCCCATTATCTTGTACTCTAACTTTGCTAGAGGCAATGTTTTTTGCACTTCATTTATAAATTCCTTACATCCTAATTAGGCATGCAATTAGCCACAATCAAAAAGTAAAGTCTGGATTTACATGAAAACAATTAAAAACGAATATAAAGTTGGCCATTTCAAGGTAAAACACAAAAATCAATCCAGCAATATACATGAAAGCTAGAAATGTGGAATGGATATGATGAGTCAGGATTACAGTAAATACAGTGTTAGTGAAGGCCATACGTATGGTGAAATAGTCATTCCTTTACGTGAAAATTCATCTCTATATTTCTAATAAAATTAGAAAATATTCATTTGAAGAATAAGTGCATCTTCCATACCATTATTAATAAGCTCTAACATGTGCAGTGCCTTATTGGAAAATTGAAGTTTAATTTCAATGATATTTTCACAAAGGTAACATAACTATACTTTTTCAATGGGACTACCAATTCAACAAACATTCCAACATACAACTAGGTAAAAAAAAAAGAGAAAAAACAATACATAAAGGAAACAATAAAAACTGAAACTATACAATATGAAGAAGAAACTTTTATGAACAACTGTGCGTTGTATGTTGGAAGGATGATACAGTATAGTATACTGTGGTATTGGGTTAACTGCCAGATGTCACTCTTGAGTAGATTAAAGTGAAGTGAAATTACCTCTAAATTCATCAAAATTGAGGTATGGAGTGAAATTACCCCTAAATTCATCAAAATTACCTATTATTTAGTTTAACAAAATCACTCTCGGTTTTGCATGTTACTCAATGGATGGCAAAGAAGAGATACAATGAACTGAAACATTTTAGACAAATCATAAACATTATAATGAAGTATAAAACTATAAATGGCAACTACTTACTTTCTATAAATTTTATAAATCATAGATGTAGCAGTTGTAACGTTAATAGGAGACATTCACCTGTTGAGAAAAGATATCAAGAGTACTTTGTCCACTGATCAGCATTGTTGCAGAAACAAAGACAGTCTTGGAAATTTTGAGAGGAAACAACTCCATAGCATAAGATATGCATGCCCCACCAAAATCATGTCCAACCAATATCACCTGCAAACAAAATCAGGGAGAATATAAGTAATACACAGTAAGTACATTCTGCAGATAGCTTATGGTCATCGTTAACCCAAATTTTGCATCCCACCAAATAGTACCCAACGGATAGATGATAAATCATAAAGTGTACTTGATCCAAATTATTTTTCTCTGCTTTCAGTTTCAATTACCTTTTAAGCGTCTTTGTTTCGTATTGCTCTGTGACTATTCTTCAAACACAAATGATAACCCCATTCCAGTTTCCAAACAGTACCCAACCAATATTTCTTAATGTTTCTTATTGTTAGGAATTTATAACTACAAAATTCTTGTCATAAAAAATACAAAAAACCAAGTTCCTTTGGAACACCTTTTCCAAGGTTGTTCGAACCTCCATCTCTCAGTTCTAAAGCTTCATAGACACCTTTATCAAGAGGCAAACCGAGTTAGGACTCACTGCTCTTAAAACTACCAACTCATGACTATTAGACATTAAAATAATAGGCAAAAATAATGCAAAATGGTTATAGTTATTGATAAGCCAATCTCATCTCGCATTGTGGAAATGTTATCGATGAAGTTGAAGCGAAATTCTAACCTTTACTAAGGTAAAACTACTCCCTCCGGTCCTAATTATAGGACAAATATACCTAACTTTGGAGAAATTAAGGATAGTGGTTAAATTAGTTAATCATATTTATTTTCCTAAAATACCCTCATTTAAAATTTAAAATGGCATCCAATTACGTTGATTCTCTATTTTTCTTGTACCTTTCCAGCCTCACATACGACTTCTCCAAACTCTCACACAACCCGGTGTCATCAATCTCCCTCAACAACTTCCAATCTACAATTATTAAATTATTAACGTGTTTAATTATTATTGAGAAAGTATCAATATGGGGTATTTTGGGAAGAAATTGACAAAAATTAGAACTTTGTTCTATAATTAGGACCAAGATCAATTCTTAAATATTGTCCTATAATTAGGACGTGAGGGAGTACTAAGGAAAAAGAAAATACTAAATAATTGCAAGAAAAAAACATTCACTACAAAAACCAAGCAACTAAGTAATATTAATGCTTATGAAATCGACTGCGCAGCAAAGGAAAGATGACTACGAGAAGTAGAAAACAAAACATACAAACACAGAATCAGGTTTGTGATTTTTTTCTCTTCTTCTATTGATTCTTTTTCCACAAAACAGCAACTGCTCACCTGTTGAAGCACCGCTAGGCATAGCAGCTCTAACGAAGGTTCCATCAGAAAGAGTGACATCAACTTGACAAGAAAAGCCACATTAAGATGTTACAACAGAGATTGATAAATGATGACATAATAACCGAATCCGAATGTAAGACTGAAGCAACGTAAAAAAAAACCAGCCACAAAAGTTCACATTTCTATTAAGCTACTCTCAACACTAGATCAACCAAACAGATAAATCATTCAAGGCTACGAACAAAGAAGGATCATCAACACTTTTTCAAAGAAATCATTCCACACGATTTCTCAGCACCTAAACAGAAACAAAACATGGCATTTTTCATTGAAACACCTCGAGGGTGGGATTACCACGGCTGTCGAATATTTGGCAAACAAATTATGTGATTGCTTATGATTTAAGGAATTAAGGAAATTAACATCCATAAGAATTTGAAGAGAGACAAATTGAATCAAGAAAAGGTTAAAAAAGGGGAACATACGAAGTTCCTTGGTTGTAGATGTCGATGGTGACGGAGACACGTTCAGCTCCAGACTTCAGCCTATTAAGGGTGGCCTTCTTATGAGCCAGAATGAAAGGGACATCGAAGCTAGCATCGGCAAGTGATGAGCACAGCAATAAGGAAGCAAAGAGTGCAAAGGCAACCAGAGATTTGAAGATTGGACCGGCTATCTGATGGACTGAAAAAAAATATATATAAAAAATGTATAAGCAGAATTAGCAGACATCGTGATATGATCAGTAAACAACATATGCTCTTATCAGAACCTTGAAAACCCCAGAAAAAAATCAAAACACAACCGGATACAGTCAAATAGCCTACAAGGTAGAAGAAACACCCGATCATAAAAAAAAATGCATACAAGTGAGAGCGACAACCGAAAATTAGAAGCAAAGACGCGGTCGATCAAGGAAAAGAGGAAATAAAGCCGATGACAAGTAAGAGAATAAAGAGGGAGAGAACCCAAAAGAAGAACACAAATTACATCCCATAAAAATGGTGAAGGAATTTCCGTGAGAGAACATTGGTGAAACATAGGTAACCCACGCAACGAAAATGAGTTCACCTTGAATAAATCTACTGATAACTCACTGAGAGAGTATGCGGGGGAAGAAGAAAATCGATCTGGGTGGAGAGAGGCCACTGAAAATCTGAAACCCTAGAGTATAAGAGAAATAGAGAAAGAAGGGAAGGAGTGGATGAATGGGCGTCGGGAGATATTGAATTTCAAAGCGCGAGTGCCAAGCCCAAGACGAAGCCGACAACTGTGCATCAGCTAATCGGCTTAGGAACAGTGCTTTCTGCTCTCTGAAAAGGGGAAGGAAAATATATTATATATTGATGATCGATTTGATAATAGATGGTAGCCTGCCCTTATTTTTGCCGTGAGAGGGTAGCCTGCCCTTAGGATCTTGGATGTGTTGCTTTGGTTGGATTAATTTCCTCATTTTTTTCTTGAAAGATAACTTTAAGAAGAATTCATCATATTTTGAAAGAAAATTAAATAAATTTATATCTTTTCCAACTTCGCCTTATAAAATATTTATTTGGTTCTTAATACAAGATATATTTATCTAATTTGATTAGATTACTAGTTAAGTTAGTTAATATAATATGTTTTTTTTAAAACACCTTAGTCATTTTCATTAATTCTTGTCTTCAAGAGCTCCTCCTTGATTATTACTGAGAGCATATTAATAGGGGTAAATTAGGAAAATATTGATAAATATTAAAAATATGCCTTATATTTAAAACCAAAATTAACTCTCTAAATATGTCTTATATTAATAACCGAAAGGAGCATATATGTTTTTTATGGAAAGATGAAGTTGTAGTGGAAAATGGCATTTTGCACCCTTTTCAAGTGAGATGTTAAGGAGCAACCTTTTAAGATAGGGAAAAACCCTTAAAAAGAACTTTAAAATTATAAAAAGATAAAAAGGTGTTTCGAATATTCATAATCTTAAAAAAGTGCTAAACTCAATTTATCTTTTTCTTCAAATTAAAAGAAAAAGACACATTTGTCTTTACATTTTTTTATTTAAAAAAAAAACCCCCACTGGCCTCTATTGCTACCGAGCTCCAGTGGGAATATTCTTATGAATAAATATTCCCAAAGTAATGGAGGTGAGGTTCAAACCAATGATTTAAGATCCGGACCGGTCCGGCCAGTGACCGGTGATATCAACTGTCCGTTTCTTGCTTCTTGCATTTGAATAGTTCTAGGAGTTAAGCCGCTTTAGACCGTTTAGAATTGGCTTTTGAGCTGAAAGCTGGATTTGAGCCATGAACCGGCACAGTTTTGAGGAAGCGGGACGGTTTATGCTTGTTTTGAAAAAGCAAAAGAAGAAGCAAGAACATATGGTTGGGACAGTGAAGATGAAGAAAATAGAGAAGGAAGAGAGAAAGATAATAAGAAAGCAAGTTACAAATCAATCATACTACCTTTTTTTCTCTGGCAACGGTGAAGAATTGACAATAGATGAGGAGGACAGAAGCACAACGGGCAGCAGTGAGAGATTACCGATAGATAAGGAGGACAAAAGCACAAAGAAGATAGCAAGACAAACATGATGCGGCATTGCGGCAGCCTTCACTTTTCAAACTAGAACAAATAAAACCCTAAAGATGGTCAGTGGGCATTTTTTAAACGGAAGAATTTTGATCCATAGCAAATATTCTCAAAACAAACTAATATATGAAAAGGCTAAGAGGTCCGAGTAATATTCTTTTTTTATTTTTATTTACAACTTATTAAATAAATTTATAATTATTTTTTTATCTCTCTTTTAAAATGTATTCTAATTTCCTTTTTTATAAGAAAATGTATTCTAATTTCTTTCTTGTAATATGTTTGTCAATATATTCTATGTATTGACTATCTGTGCTTATTATTTTAATTTATTTGAAATTTTAGTTCTTATATATATCTATGCACACGCATGTGTGTGTGTGTGTATTATTTTCTAGTGTTTAATAATTTTAATTCTTAGCCTAATTTTCTAGTGTTTTTTGAACATGCCGATGATTTAATAATTAAAGAATGAAATATTATGCATAATGACAACATTGACCATCTCAAAATGTCAAATATATTTTTACACCATTTATAATTTATTTAATTGAAAATTTTGTATATTATGGTGTTATTATCTTGACAATTAGGATTTTATGGATTTATTTTTATATATTATTATATATAAAATTATTTTTATTAAATTTTTATTTAATTATTACATAACCGGTCCAACCGAACGGCCTAACCGATCTGATCGGTTGAACCATAACCAACTAGCCTTTCCAGCTCGTTGTTCGATCCAGCTTTTAAAACATTGGTTCAAACCCCCACCACTTGTTTGTACAAAATATTGGTGGCTATTGGGCCACCAATGCCTTAATATAATTGATGCAAACAATATTTATATATATATATATATATATATATATATTGCTCTTTGATCTTGGACTTAAGTCCATTAATAAGTTCATATAAGAAATTGATAAGTTTAGATAACAAATTTGCGACTTTTATTTTTAAGTAAAAAATTCACTTACTCTCTCAGGTCATTCATAAATTTAGATAAGAGATTCACAACCTAAAAAAACCTTAAACTCTAAAAGCAAAGATATGTCAATGAATTAATAAAAGGAAAAATTTTGATATTATTTTGATTCTCTAAAATATTAAAAAAAATTATCAGAGCATTTAATTTGAAAAGAGAAATGGGGTTTTTTTTTTTTTTTTGAAAAAAATGGCACGAATTATGTGAACAACTAAGTCACAGCGTTCTTCATTCTAATTTTGTGTGTATATATTTTCTAGAATTTATCTTGTATGTCTTTTCTGAAATCTATCCGATATGTAGAGACAACAAATACAAGAAATCCTGCTATTTATGTGTGTGCTAAAGGAAACAAGTAGATTTTATGGATTTATTTTTATATATTATTATTATATATATATATATATAATTATTTTTATTAAATTTTTATTTAATTATTACATCACCGGTCCAACCGAACAGCCTAACCGATCCGACCGGTTGAACCATGACCAACTAGCCTTTCCAGCTCGTTGTCCGGTCTAGCTTTTAAAACATTGGTTCAAACCCCCACCACTTGTTTGCACAAAATATTGGTGGCTATTGGGCCACCAATGCCTTAATATAATTGATGCAAACAATATATATATATATATATATATATATATATATATATATATATATATATATATATATATATATATATATATATATATATATATATATATATATATACATATCTTTGATCTTGGACTTAAGTCCATTAATAAATTCAGATAAGAAATTGATAAGTTTAGATAACAAATTTGCAACTTTTATTTTTAAGTAAAAAATTCATTTACTCTCTCAGGTCATTCATAAATTTAGATAAGAGATTCAAAACCTAAAAAAACCTTAAACTCTAAAAGCAAAGATATGTCAATGAATTAATAAAAGGAAAAATTTTGATATTATTTTGATTCTCTAAAATATTAAAAAAAATTATCAGAGCATTTAATTTGAAAAGAGAAATGGGGTGATTTTTTTTTTTTTGAAAAAAATGGCACGAATTATGTAAACAACTAAGTCACAGCGTTCTTCATTCTAATTTTGTGTGTATAAATTTTCTGGAATTTATCTTGTATGTCTTTTCTGAAATCTATCCGATATGTGGAGACAACAAATACAAGAAATCCGGCTATTTATGTGTGTGCTAAAGGAAACAAGTAGATTAATGGTAGGCTTTTACTTTAAACAAATATATACGATATATTGAATACTAGTATATATTTAAAGGTTTTTTTATATAGAAAAATATAGTGATTATGTTGTTTATATTTGGGAATTGGGATGGCTTAGTATTGTGGGGAAAGTTGTGGATGATAGATGGCGCCAGAAATCAAGTTGGAATGTGAGCATCAAATTTATAGTCCTTATCTGAACTTATGAATTCCTTATCTAAACTTGTGAATGATTTGAGAGAGTAAATGAATTTTTTATTTCAAAAACAAAAGTTGTGAATTTCTTATCTAAACTAGTCAATTCCTTATATAAACTCATGAATTTCTTATCTAAATTTGTGAATTCCTTATTTAAATTTGTGAATAGCCTGAAAGAGTAAGTGAATTTTTTACTTAGAAAAAGAAAGTTGCAAATTCCTTATCTAAACTTGTCAATTCCTTATCTAAATTTGTGAATTCTTTATCTAAACTTGTGAATGGCCTGAGAGAGTAAATAATTTTTTTACTTAAAAAATGAAAGTTGCGAAGTCATTATTTAAACTTGTTAATTCATTATCTAAACTTGTGAATTCCTTATTTGAATTTATGAATTCCTTATCTAAATTTGTGAATGGCCTAAGAGATTAAGTGAATTTTTTACTTAAACGAAAGTTGCGAATTCCTTATCTGAACTTGTAAATGGCCTGAGAGGGTAAGTGGATTTTTTACTCATAAAACAAAAGTTGTGAATTCTTTATTTAAACCTGTCAATTCTTTATTTGAACTTGTTAAGAATTGAGTCAAAGATAAAAGATTAATATATATTTTTGTTTGCATTAATTATATTGAATAGCATGGTCACAAATATTTTTGTGCAAACCAGTGGTGGGGGTTCGAACCCCACCCCACCACTTTGGGAATATTTATTCACAAGGAAATATTTTGCCACCAAAGCTCTGGTAGCCAGCCGAAGGTACTTTTTTTTTTTAATAAATAAAAATGTAAGGGTAAATGTGCCTTTTTCTTTTAATTTGAAAAAAGACAAATTGAGTCTAACACCTCTTTGAGATTATAAATATTTGAAACATCTTTTTATCTTTTCATAATTTTAAAATTCTTTTTAAGAGATTTTACCTTTAAGATAACAACAAATCAATAATATAGAGGACTAGTGGTATATATGCAAAAATAATAAATAAGTTACATTTTATACTATGGGATTCATTGATGAATTTTATATGAATTACATAGATTATAGACTGATCCCAAGTGAAAGAATGTTAGAATTTTTATTTTATTTTTTTTAATGTCCAAAATGTGACAAAAGTTAGTAAAGAAAGTTAGAAAAAAGTTACCAGGCTTTGTTGATTATTTTTTATTTGCTCGGTCAACCTTTGTTATAATCCAGCCGTAGAGATAGACTTTTTGGGAGTCTTTTTTAACTTTAAATCAATTTCGATAAAATAAAAATTATTACGATTTCCAATCTTAAATTGTAAAAGATTATTGACAAAAAAGTGCTAAAAACAATAGGAAATTAAAATGAAAAAAAAGACACTTAAATACCATTTCAACTTACAAAACCCCAAAACACATATAAATGATAAAAATGTGATATAGTTGGATTCTGGAATTTTGAAATTTATGCACTTTTATCAAAATATCCCTAATATTTTAATTTAAAAAAAGAATTAAAAAAGGAACCCTCGCTGGAGTACCACAGCCAGCCGGCACTCTCCGGTGTCGATGGCTGGTTTTTCGAGGTAGGGGACTAATTTTTTTTTTCTAAAAAAATGTGGAGTGGTGGAGATGGGATTTGAACAACTGGTTATAGAAGTCTTGACCATTGGACCACCAAGCTGCCATTATATGTATGTATGTTTAATACATATAAAGATGCAATGATATTTGAATAAAAGAGTAATGAGAATGACTAAAGGCGTAAATATATTAATTAAATAAGTAATAATATTACCTAAAGACGTAAATGTATTGACTAGAGGCAATCTTTATGCCTTTAGTCAATATCATTACTTATTTAGTCAACATAATTATGCTTTTAATCACTATCATTATTCATTTACTCATTATCATTACATCTTTAGTCAAGATGTTTACTCATTTACTTAATACAATTACTCATTTAGTTAATATCATTACTTATTTAATCAATACTTTTATGCCTTTTATCAATACATTAACGTCTTTAGTTAATAGCATTACTCATTTAATTAATACTATTACGCATATAGTCAATACCATTGCCCCTTGAGTCAATATGTGTACATCTTTAATTAATATATTTACTTATTTAGTTAATACATTCACGCCTCTAGTTAATACCATTACGCTTTTAGTCATTTTCATTACACATTTTGTCTATACTATTATACCTTTAGTTAATATCATTACTGTAACACCCTCAATTTTATTCTTCAATATGCATTGTAAACAATTGTGACATTTAATGAAATGGAAGGGTAAATTTTGGAGCATGTGATTATGTTGTCAGTGAAAACTTCCAGTGAGGTAGTGAGTTGTCATGCCATTTTGGATGACCAAATGATTATCAAAAATTGTGAAATTTTATAGGGTGAAAGTAGACATCCTAAGCTTTAATTTAATAGGTCATGGGTAATTTTTAGAGTTGTGTACAAATAGTAAAGAATTTTTGAAATTAGCCCAAGAAAACTGTCTATTTTCTAGAATAGCGTCCAAACATTTAAATTCTGAGAATTTTGTACTTCTAATTGGCTAAAGAATATATTGTTTTTTTGGAACTAGACTCAATAAAGGTTATATAACCTTTGGAATCACTCCAATTCGATGTCTACAATTTTAGTTATGATTTTTCAAAGTTTGGACAGAAAATCTGCCAGAATTACTAAATAATCCAAAAATGAAGAAAATAATGTAATAGCAATTTTGAAATTATGAGATAGATAGGAAAAGCCATTTGGGCTGATCGAAGGACCTCTTAGGCGTCATTTTGATGGACCAAAGAGAGGAAATATTAGTTAAACTTCAATTAGACTTGTGACAACATTACATGCACATAAAGTTTGTGTACATAAAAGTTACAATTTACATTTTTGGGAAATTACATAATTATGATATAAGCAAGATATTATATAAACCATTTTGCTTCCTCTTCCCTACTATTTCCCGTCAGTTTTGAGAGCACAAAGGAGAGAGAGTGGTTTTGAAATCTTAGAGAGAAGGAGGAGCCAAATTCTCAAGGTAAGCTTGATTTCTTCGATAAATTAGCTCCTAACTTGTATAATCCTTCCTCTAAGCTTCTCTTCTATGTGATTCAAAGTGTTTGAAGCAACAATTTTAGTGTTGTTGGAGCTAGGGTTTCGGCCAACAAGGGAAAAGCCAAAAGAAAGCTAAAGTGACTTCCTAAACTTCAATCTTTGGTTGTTCTGGCTATTGTGGTTGGTTTAATCGGTGAATTTCTGTTGGATTTGATGTGATTATAAATTTGGGGAAAGCGTTGAACCCTAAATGTTATGCTACCCAAATTAATTCTAAATGGTTTTTATAACATAATTAAATAGTTAATAAAGTGATTAGAAATAGAAAGAAGCAAGTTTGCGGAGTAAGAATTGGAAAACCCAATTTTTTCTAGAGAATCTTGGGTTTCGGTCAGCTCTAGTTTAGGGGGGGTTAGAGTTGGAATTTTGATAATATGATAATTCCATTGCGTTCAAGAGGGAGAATTTGATGGGGTTACAGTTGATCACTTTTCCAAAAAAACCTTAAAAAGCATAATGACCAAAATGCCCCTGAAACACTAAGTTAGGAGCTGCCAAGGGCATTCTGGTCTTTTGGCAGTGAATTTGGTAATTATAAGGCCTAAAATCGATTTCTTGGATGAAAATATGTCAGAATAACCTATGTCCAAATTTCAAAAAAAGTATGGTTGAACCTAGTAAGTCGGGGACTGAGCCGGGTCCCTTTGGGCATTTTGGTAAATTTTCACAATAGACTCATATAACCACTAGGAACATATTGAAAGTGCCTAAAATAGTACATGAATGGATTTTAACCTAATTCTTGTACATTTGACATTTTATGACCAAGTTGAGAACCCAAGGGGTTGGCACATATATAAAGGCACACATTTCGAGGTGAAAAAGGTTTAAGGTAGCAACTCTATCTTTCATACATTATGTCAATATTTACGTGTTTTGTGTATACCATCTTCTATAATATGTATGATATGCTGAGCATGACTAAACATTGTGCTTACGGGTACACCGAACATAGTGCCTATGGATACATTGAACATGACCAAATATAGTGCCTACGGGTACACCAAATCGAACATAGTGCCTACAGGTACACTGAATTATGCCCAATCAAGATCTTAAGCCAAGCTGTGGTACGAAACGAGTAGGGGTTGCAACAGTGGTTGGCTCTACACGTTTCCGACCGAACCGAATTATGTGTTATTATAATATTGTTGTATGTTGTATTTGGCATATTTATTATTACATTTTTTATGATCAATTGTTTGTTACTATTGACATTCATTTGAATGTCACCCTTTTTCATATATAATAAATATTCCAGTAGGAACCAGCGGCTCCAAGGGTAAAGTGGTAAACTCAGGCAACTAAAGTGTAGATCTCGAAATAGGAGCTAGTTGATTATATGTAGTCTCTATTTTGGAATATTTTGGATAAATTTGTAAATATTATCAAAACCTGCGGGGATTATTTCTGTATGTAAACAAGTACTTTTATCAGTATAATGATGATGTTTCTGTATGCCTATGGAACTATACCTTTAACACTCTGCGCGTATCAAAATGTAAACGGGTGTTGACAATTACTCATTTAGTTTATAGCTTACAACTTTAGTCAATACCATTACGCATGTAGTCAATTTCATCACGCCTTTAATTAATATCATTACTCATTAATTAATATCTTTACGCTTCTAGTAAATACCATTACGTCTTTAGTCATTCTCATTACTTTTTTAGCCAAATATCATTACGCCTTTATATGTTTTATAGATATATATTTTTATGCGTGCATGTGAGCACACAGGGATAAATATATTAAATGGTAGCTTGGTGGCCTAATGGTCAAGGTTTTTGAAACCGACCTAGGTGGGGTGGGTTCAAATCTCACCTCCACATGGCTCCACATTTTTTTAGGAAAAAAAATAATCCCCTCCCCCAAAAAAGCAACCACCGACCTACCCTGAAGCTCCGACGATGGTGCCTTTTTTATTTTCTTTTTTTAATTAAAAATATTATGGGTATTTTGATAAAAACCCATACACTTTAAATTCCTAATTCCTACCATGTCACATTTCTGTCATTTTCATCTGTTAATAGACTTTTTAAGGTTTTGCAATTTTAAATGTAGAGCTAGGAAATTGGGTCAAACTCATTGGGTCAACCCGTTTAAGTTTGAGTCAGTCAAGAGCCGGGTTTATGATTTACAGCCTTCAGGCCTAAAAAAGCTAGCCCTATAGGGCTGCAGGCTTAAATGGGCTGGCCCTGTAGGGCTACACGATCTTTTTTTTTTTTAAATGAGGCCCATTTAATTTTTTTAAAAATAAATTTGTATATTATTACACTGTACGATTATATGAGATATGTATAGAACTTTAATTTAGAGGGATTATTTTTTTTCCTGGCACAACAAATTCTCTCATTCTTCACCACTTCATCTTCAATATCTTTACTACCAAACAAAGTTTATAACTTAGAGATAAATTGCAATTCTTAATCTTACCTAATGTTAGCCACTTTGAAATATTGTTTATTGTTTTGTTTATGACTATGACTTTATCTAGTTATTTTTTTTATTGTGGTTGTGGACATTGTATTTTTACTTTTTAGACTTAGTGCTTGTGTTTTGTTAAACATGGATAATATTCTATGTTTTAAGTTATATTTGATAATATTTTTATTTTAAATTAGATATTTTAGTCTTCAAGAATGTAAAAAGTGAAACGACGGCAAACAGGCCTAAAGCCCGCAGGCCGATTAAATAGGCCTGGGCCTCATAAATGAGCTCTTTTTTTGGAGTCGGGGTCTAAACGGGCCGGCCCATTTTCCCAATTGTATTCAAATGTTATTTAAGTGTTTTTTTTTTCAATTAAGATTAATCTGAAGTTTGTTATAAAAAAAAATTAATCAGTTTCCAAACCACGGAAATTGAGATTACCTAACCTTCAAGCAACACATTTATTTTCTTAATTAAAAAAATCACGAAATTCCGTTCAAAGGGTTTTAAGGAGGTTTTAGGCGAAGCAGGGAGAGAGCAAGGGCCTGCAATTCCTCCTTCCCATCACAAGAAGCCCTAGCGATACAGTCACCGTCAACTCCTCCTCTTGCGGCTCATCTCTCTGCCGTGATCCTCACCATCCTGTGAAATCTCCAATCTCTTTGAACCCTATGTCTACGCCTTATAATAAACCCTCAAATCCAGACTCCGATTCGCCCCCGAGTCAAACCCCTACCCAGCAATCAGATTCGCTGGCTGATGCTAAGCCAGAAGATGCTCCAACGGATCAGCAGGAGCAGGAGCTAGAGGAGGAAGAAGAGGGAGAGTGTCGATTTTGCTTGTACATGAAAGGAGGTGGATGCAGAGACAGCTTTATCGATTGGGAGAAGTGCATTGAAGCGGCAGAGAAGAACAAGGAGGATATTGTGGACAAGTGCGCTGAGGTGACAGCGAAATTGAGGGTGTGTATGGAGGCTCATGCAGATTACTACGAGCCTCTTTTGAGGGCAGAGAAGGCGGCTGAGAAACAATTCGTCGATGAATTGGAAAAAGAAGCAGGGACGGCGGAGCAGGCTGCAGATCAGAGTGCTTCCCTGTCAAAGGAGGCTTCCAAGGATTCTGGGAAGGAAGCGGCTTCTAATGATAAGTGAAATTGACTTGGGTCCATGCGAATTTCGCTTTTTCAAAAATGAAAAATAGTGTTTTTCTTTGTTTTCATTGTAGTTCATTCAACATAAGTGATAAAGGAAAAATTTCTACATTCATGTTTTCCTGGACTATAGGCTATTGAACATGGTGAATTACGAGAGAAAAAGAGAGAAAGAGTCTAATCTCATTTTTCTGTTCCCAATAATTGGAATGGCTTCTATTACTTACTTCAATTTATTATTTTGATTCCCCTTTATTTTATGATATATATATATATATATGAGATATCTCGGTCTAATGTTTTCATATTTGTGTTTTTCCCTTTAATTATTTGATTAGCAAGAAATGCCTAAAACAAAGTCTAATCTCATTGCATATATTGATTTTTATTGTTCATTTTTGCATATTAGTAAACCTGCTGTGACTTGAGTTGGCTAACTCCAATATGATAATCGGCTTATAAACCGAAATGAATAGTTGGTGTGGTGATTTATTTAGCTTGCGTTAGGAATTTGACATTGCTGTTCCTTTTGTTGGAACAATGATTTTATGCTTTAGTGAGGTTCCAATTCATAGTATTTAGCAGTTTTATCTCGAGCTTAGTCTCATTCTGTTCTGATGGCTTTCTTGCTTTCTTTCCTACACAAGAACATGAGCAACTTGACAAAGGAGCATTTTGAATCTGTAGATATTTAGTTGACCCACTCTAAAATAGCCAAACATCTGATGAGTTGCACAATGTTGGGGGTGGAGCACTGAAATGGTTTGTTCAGTTTGCTGCATTATACTGGCAATGTTCTGCGAATACAGATAGAATTGTTGAGTTGTGGATAACAAGACTTGAGTTTTAATGGAAATGATTAAGGTTGCTTTGACTAATTTTATTATTTGCACCTATGGCTTAGTCTTGACATTTACTATACTAATGTCTGTTAAAAATTAGACCAGATAATGAAGTTTATAATTTGTTTTCTGTTATGTTTTGTTTTGTTGCCATTGCTACTGTGCTTCTGTTCTTGCGTTTAGACAGTTTTGTTGCTCTTTAACCTAATACATTTAACTGAAATGGATATACCCAGACAAATCTGGGGCTCAGAAAAAATAAAGCTATCTGGCCTTTCACAAATTTCTTAGTTATGAGTTCTTTCTGGTCTATACTACTCCCTCCGGCCCATAATATAAGATATATTTGCCTAATTTGATTAGACTAGTTAAGTTAGTTATTATGATACGTAATTTTTAAATCACTCTAGTCATCTTTCTTAATTTCCTCATCCTCTCTCCTTCTTAATTATTGTTGAGGGAGGATCAATAGAGGTAAATTAGAAAAAGATTGACAAATATGGAAGCGATGTCGTATATTTAGGACCAAGATCAATTTTCCAAAAATGTCTTATATTTAGGATGAGAGGGAGTGTTAACTAAAATCCATGTTTCTGAACTCAAGATACAATGTATTGCGCAGAATTGTGATGGCGAATTACCCCGGTTGTGTCTCTTATGTTTACCAATGTACCAGCATTTGTCTTGCTTGCATATCTGATTCACGCATTTATGAGGCCTTGACGATTAATGGGATTTGTTAACCTTTTGTGGTGTTAGTTTGAGCATATGATATTTCCATACTTGGAAGAGCACTTGTGATTGTGTCTAGTAGCATTTACCTGGTTCTCTTGTTTAATATTGCCTCTGATCTACAAACTAGATCTTATATTAAGGACTAGAGGTAGTGGAGTACATGGCAATAGTTCTCTATCTCAAATAAATTTTGTTGGAGCTTAAACGCAGAAGCTTGTTGATTACTGGTGAAATTCAAACCATGGATCAAAAGCAAAATGCTACAATGGTTTTTATATGAACAATATCCCACCCCTTCCTTACAAGCCCGTGAATCTCAACCAAAAGAACACAACTCCTCCAATCTATGGCCAAGTCAGTTGTGGGCGCGCTTGTGTTTTTTTCAAATGGTAATCAGTCGCTTTGTTAGTAATGAGGAATATCGTCTGCAATGTAAAAGTCGCCAACAGTGGTGGTGCAATCACTGCTAGGGATTTTTTTTTTTTAATTCTTTTATAGTCAAGACATGAAATGTTATGCAAGTTTTTTATTTTTGGGAAAAAATAGGGAGAATCGTTAGCAGGTTCCAAGAAGGAATGTAATGTAACCAACAAAATGCCCCAATAACAAGTGAGTAATACGGACAAATTGTAATTTTTCATTAGAACTTGTTATAACATGTATGTTGATAGTGAGAAAATTTTTATAGGTTGAATTTAAAACAATTAGAAAAGTGGAGTTACAAAATTTGAATAAAGAGATGTAAGATAAAAAAGTAAGAAAAATTAATTAAAAATTTTTAATCCCATTTCTGTAATTTTTTTTTAAATCCAACACAAAAAAATTGGGAAAATTTTAGAAAAATACGTTGGAATATTCAAAAAGATAAATCAGAGCTACAAAATTCTGAAATATCAAGTTAGTTTAGTGTTAGTATGGTAAAGGAATTTGGGATTTTAAAATTTCGGTCAAAAGACACATCTGCCCTTCAGCTCTCCCTCTCTCTCAGCTCAGAATAACAACACCGGTCTCTTTATTAACAACACTGAATTCTACATTAACAATTCCAATTTCTTCTTTCACAATAACAACATTGATCTCTTTATTAACAACACTGTATTGTAAATTAATAACTCGACTTTCTTGTTTTACAATAACAACACTGGTCTCTATATTAACAACACGTCATTCTATATCAACAACTCGACTTTCTTATTTCACAACTTCATCATTTAAGTTTTAGGGTTAATAACAACACATCTCTTTTTATTAACTACACCTTATTTTATAGTAACAACACCTTATTTGAATACGAAGTTGTGAAAAAAGAAAATGGAGTTATTAATGTAGAATGCGGTATTGTTAATAAAGAAATGTATGTTGTTATTTCAAGTTGAGGGAGAGGGAAAGCTGAAGGGCATATACGTCTTTTCACCGAAATTTCATAATCCCATATTCCTCCACCGTATTGATACCAAATTGATTTGGGATTTTAGAATTTCGCAGCTCTGATTTATCTTTTCCTATATTCCGCCATAGTTTTTTAGAATTTTACCAAAAAAATTCTCCACCTCTCACTTTCCCTTCCCTTCCCTCATTGAAAACAAGCCCTCGAGAACTTTTTGGAAGTTTTAATTTGGGACTTTATAATGATTTTTCCCAAAAGAAATATTTACAAGCCAAACACAAGAAATAATTTAATAGCGAGAGAACTTTTTTTTTTTTTTTTTTGCAGGGAGAACTTATTATTTAACACTATCGCCGAGTAAGATTTCATAGTGAAACAAAATAAAGGGTAGTTTAGTGCATAAGATTCATACTATGTGAGGTCTATAGAAGGTCAGATGTATGTAGGTTTAAGATTTCATAGTGAAATATTAACCAAAAATCGTTTTATGCTGAAACTAAAAGAATTTAGTACTTAACCAATTACCTGTTGATTGAGATGATAAACGATTTTATTCTGTATGGAAGAGAATATAAGTTCGAATCTCGAGAAGCGTACCTATTGGGAGAAGCAAAAACACTTGGCACTCCAAGCTTCAAAAGGGGAAACCCTTAGTGAAATTTTAAAAAAAAAAAAAAAAATTAGTACTTAGAGGACATAAATTTATTAGTCAATGCTTAAAAATTTAGCACTTCAAGAACACAAATTTACATGTATTCTTATACCACTCCAGCCCTATTAGTAAGTCCAGATTGTGAAAAAGTTTTGATCCTTATTATAATTCTACTTATAGAATAATAATTGAGGGTATTATGATTTTTCCCTAATAATTGTAATAAAAGGTAGTGGGAGAAGAAAGAGGTGAAAATATCTGTTCATAAATGATGGCAAAATTGAAAATTTAGTCTATAATTATTAAGTTAACTAACTCTCATTAGAATGTGAGAATTAAGTAATTTGAATTTATAAATAGGATTATAGTGGTAAGAAAATGTAATAACCACAAATTTACATGTCCAAGTTTGAAAATTTTTTAGCTAGGGAACACAATCTAAATTTGAGGGGGGGGGGGGGGGAAGATGCACAAAATCTTATAAATATTTGATCTAATCATGTCCTCAATCGCCTGGGATTAAAACCAAAATTTACCAAGGAATGCACTATAGCGGTGCGATCCAGGTTGTATTCACTGAGAGAGCTTTATTTAATTGCCTAATAAATTAAATGCCATGAAAATGTAAAAAAAAAGTGATTTGAGGTTTTGAACTCCAATTTCTAAAATTCAATGAAAGTATTTGATTTTAGATTTTAATATAAAAAGGGTGGGAATTATACAAATGGTATTATAATGGCCTCTATTGAGGTATTGGTTCAATTCATTAGAGTTTGCTTATGTGCATATATAGATTAGTGGTAGAAATTGTTTTCTCAATATGATTTACAATATAAGAGGTAAGTATGTGGAGAACATTTATCTCAACTTACGTGAATATATTTTTTTAACGCTAATTCAAACAAACCTTATAATTAGAATCACTCAATAAAATTGTTCCTTGGGAGTCCCCCCCCCCCCCCCCCCCCCCAAAATTCCTTGATGGAGTTCAAATCAGGAGCATTCAAAGTATCCCCGTCCCAATTGTCTCGACCTAGTCCCGAACATTTTGATCCCGAGAATTTTCTATCCCGGCCCTGAGACCGAGACAATCGGGATTGGGATATATTAGAATCACGCCGAGATCACCCTTGAAATCCCGATCCTAGTCCTGGTCCCCCCCTTTTTTTTTTTATCTTATAAATTAAATTATTCTTTTATTTTTATATTTTTAACCCCATAAATTAAATTATCGTTTGATAAGATGTATATCATATCTTTAATTGGAGTTAAACTATACATATCGTAATACTAATCCTAACTATATAATGTATAAAGATAATAACAAAGATGGTGATTATAATAATAATGTTATTTTTTAATTCTAGATCAATTTGTATAATTATTACAGCTTTGTTAGATGTTAAATAATCACTTTAAACACTAGATTATAGAAAATTTAACTAATGTAATAATAAATTTTAAATTTATTTTTTTAAAAAAAAAGATTTTCCTGTTTGGTCCCGAGATTAGAGAATCCGGGTCCCAGTTTGAACACCCCTAGTTCAAATCATCCACATTGGCAATGTGGACATTGCCCACACTAATTACAAATTACTAGCTCACAATTCTATGGAGTCACAAATCTCCACACCAATATAATATCTTAAAAAAATACATCATATACATATTTGTGCGTCGACGGGGGATCCCAATTACTCATCCTTGTCCTCAGCTTCGTCATAGTTGAAAGGTAGTAGCACCGACTTGAAAGCCCTGAATTTGCCCACATTGTTCAAATGCTCGTTCTCCGCTCTGAAATTTTGAATCGCAATAGTTCACTGCTTAGTAGTTTTAGCTTAAAAAAATTAGATTCATCCAAACAGTTATTCTCTTTCCGACGAATGATCTCTAAACTCGCAATAATGCTGATCATGGCTTGTCTATGCAGGAAGTTAAACTTGAAATCCAATACTGTCTGCTACCACGAAAATCTCAGCAAGATATTCAGCACCTGCAATGGTACAATTTGTCGGCAATTCCCAAAAATGCGATGCATAAAGAAAATAAAAATTATTTTGGATTCTGCTGGAAGATTTGTGTTAATTTTCATACCATGGCTGTGACGTATACGCTTTTATGAGGTATTATGAGTTTGTCTCTTAACCAGCAATTCTTGGATTTCTTTTGCAGTAGGCCCCAGTCTATGACAAGATCCCAATATGTAGAAATGATTGCTGCACATATTGAGAATATCCAGGCAAGTACCTTCCAAGTGATTTCTTTATTAAGACCGTAAGCTGTTCTGAGTCAACCAGCTACTATTGTGGGGAAATATTTCACCCCATTTTACCCTTGCATTGCATCTTTTCTCTTCAGATAATCGCCTGAGGCACTGTCGGAGAAAGAGCATGATCATTTGGGAGCTTGTAAGCATAAAAATATTGGCATTGTGACACAACAAAATTGAACGAATTTGATTGTGATTTGGTTTGTTGCATTGTGTCTGTGCAATGGGTACAAGATAGTTGTTACCTGAAGCAAACGACACGAGTATGGAATCACAGCAACAATGAAGGAAAATGTCGTGAATATGCTGCTTGACTTGCAAGTGTTTTGTCTGTGCTTGAAATCTCCCCAGCCATAATAGCAAATGTAGAACTCTAAACTTCTCAGAGCTTGCACCTGAATGCATAGAAATGAAATGAGATGGGATATGTAAAGTGCTAGGGCGCTACGATGTCATATTTGTCTCCCGATGAACCAGGCTAGTAAATTGATCCATCAAAAAGAAATCTGGAAGCGTGACCTAAGGAACATTGGAAATGGCATAAGTTTGATTTCCAGAGAAGAATAGAGTTCAATCAGCGGGAGTCTTTACTAATTTAGTGTTCCACCATATTACCTTGTGGAGAGGAGCACAGATGCAGTGGAACAGGCATGTGAGAAAGAAAAGCCGGCTTGGTCGATACATGATGTTGAATGGGCGTGATAAAATGACAACCACAATCTGCAGAGGAAGAAATGGATTCATCGAATAAGTGTAGAAGATAAATGAAGATCCAATGAATTATGTGAAAGTACAATTCTCCTACAAGAAACAAGAGCAGAGGAATAAGTTCAGTGAAGGCTTTGTAATCTTTTGTGTCTGGATCCATCTCCATGTCAAGGTTAGCAAGTACAACGGCTAGTGCCAATGCAGCAAGGACAAAAGCTAGAAGAACCTCAGGGTAGCTCAACTCAGATCCTTGCTTGACACCAAAAATGAATGCCTGATTCACTTTGTATTGCCTCCAGAAGTATATATTATATTAGCAGCATACATAAGCTTTTGCAGAACTATGAATCCAAACAAACTGCAGGAAACGTTTTTTTCATGGCAAAGAATGCATGCAAGTTTTAGTTCACTGGATTATGCCATGGGCTTCTGAAATAAAATCTCAGCAAATTATATTTTGAATACTAAGGTTACCTATAAAGAGGAAACATTGTTTCCATGTACTGAGCACTCCCTGGGTGATTCATAATTCTGCGGGCACGGATGATCAGAATAAGTGCTAAAATTAGAGCTGCTGTGCAGCCAGCCAAAAAACCTGAAAATTTGAACAGAAGAAAATGTCAGGGGAAAGAAACCAAAGACTAAATACGTACTTGTGCCAAAATTGTTTTGAACTAATGTAAATCTTGATTCTTACTCGTGGAAAATGTTATTCTATATCTTGCTCTAGTTGGTTTTGGTCTGAGGAGGTTCAATCCATTATTACGATTGGAGTTGGAGAAGTGCTTGATGAATGTTTTCTCCACCTTCTCCATAAGCCTCGTGACCTGTATAGGAATGTTGAGCAATCATAACTCATAAGGATGTTAGAAGTTTTCTGATTTCTGTTAGCAAGCTTTGGAATATGTTGGTGTTGAGTTTAATGGTTTTCGTTCTCTATAAAACTCTCACCTCATCAGAGCTACTCAGGCAGGAGTTGTCAACCATACTCATGTAAGCTTATGATGCGCTTCTTGATGTAATCTGCAGGGTATAGTGAAAGGTGAGGGGCTAATTCGTAATTAGATTTCCAGGGTTGTCTTCTGTGCCAGCTTGTAATTTTAGAAAGATGAGGAGAACCTTATCATATTTCTTCATATCTTTGAAAATGCCAGTGTGTTCAGAAAGCTGTTTAATTAACAAGTACACAGTTGAGTAAGAAATATGAAGGAATCGATTTGGTGCAGTAAAGAAATAAAAATGCCAGTGTGTATAGCCTGTAGTTCTTTAGAAGTCGAAGCTTTTGGTAGAATTCGATGAAAGCTCGTTTGGGTTGTCGTTCAATTTTCTTCAAATTCTCTCTGTTAAATTGTAGCTCTGTTTGTGTAGAGTGACTGATGAAGCCTTTTATGGTTGAGCGAGGAGTCTCGGTGTGTATTTGGAGCAGTGATTGCAAAACTAATTTTTTCCAATTTGACTTTTTGCAATCTTACTTTTGGGTAAAAGTCAGATTGTGTAATGTGATTTATATTTGGATTGGCGGTTGTATAAGTGACTTTTGTAAAAATAAAACTTGTTTGGATTGGTTTAAGCATAAGTGGTTTTTGTGATCATGATAAGAGAAAAATTAAATTTGAAATTATAAAAAAATAATAAAAGTTAAAGTTGGAAAATTTGGCAATTAAAAAAATGCACAATTTGATGAAATAATATTATATAACTAATTGGATTACATGTCCCGTACAATTTGATCTCTAATTAAGTCATGAATATGATTCTACCATAATTTATCATGGAAGGCTATTCATATACATTATTATTATCTACATCAACTATATTTTCAGCTTCATTTTGCTGAAACACTACATCAATGGCATCATTTCTCCTAATAAAATTATGTAGGGCCATTGTTGAACATACAATGCGGACTTGTATTTGGTAGATGTACTTGCATATTTTTTGTAACAATTCAAATCGATTCTTCCACACTACAAAAGTCCTTTCTATAATAGACCTTAAACAAGATTGATAAAACTTAAGGTCTCATTATCATTTCTAAATCCGGGTTGGCGGTTAAATTCTGGCAGATGATAACGCTCACATCTATAGGGACCCAGGTAGCCAAGTTGTGTCGGATAGCCAACATCTATCAAATAATATTTGCCTAATAGATGTTGAAATCAATTCAAACTGTTTGATTCGTTGAAGTGCAAAATGAAAGTAATTGACTGGAAGGTGATGGAAATATACTTACTGGTGGATAAAGGAAGTTCATAGATAGATTTGAAATAGCAGATTGAAACACACGAGCATCATGTGCGGTACCCTCGCAACCTGCCTACACGAACGTAAAACACATATTTCAATCATGTGCAGTCATTACATTCTGTGTTGGATATCTCTTTCTTCTGATATATTTATCCCAAATGGAACCAGTGATCACACACCTAATATGAGTTCCATATATTGCTCCAATTGCATCTTTGAAGTATGGATAATATCGGGGATCGTTGATCACTTGTCCTACCCAGGATAAATATATCAGGAGAAAGTGGTATCCAACACAGAATATAATGGTTGTATGTGATTGGGATGTGTTTTACGTTCGTGTTGGCAGGTTGGGAAGGTACTACACATGATGCTCGTGTGTTTCAATCTGCTGTTTCAAATCCATTATGAACTTCCCTCATCCACCTACAGGTATATTTCCATCACCTTTCAGTCAATTACTTTCATTTTACCCTTTAACGAATCTAACAGTTTGGATTGATTTAAACATCTATTAGGCAAATATTATTTGGTTGATGCTGGCTATCCGACACAACTTGGTTACCTTGGTCCCATAGATGAGCGTTATCATCTTCCACAATTTAGCCGCCAACCTGGATTTAGAAATGCTAACGAGACCTTTAATTTTTATCATTCTAGTTTAAGGTCTACTATAGAAAGGATTTTTGGAGTGTGGAAGAATCGATTTGAATTGTTACAAAAAATGTGCAAGTACAGCTACTAGACACAAGTCCGCATTGTTTGTACAACAATGACCCTACATAATTTTATTAGGAGAAATTGTGCCACTGACGTAGTGTTTCGGCAAGCTGAAGCTGGGAATATAGTTTATATAGATAATAATAGTATAGATGAACAACCTTCTGTGAATAATTATTGTAGGCAATGTTCCTCCTAAATGAATTATATTTGTTACTCAATTAGATATCATATTGTACGGGACATGTGATCCAATTAGTTATATAATATTATTTCATCAAATTGTGTATTTTTTAATTTGTCATATTTTGCAACTTTTAACTTTTATAAATTTTTTATAATTTCAAATTTAATTTCTCTTACCATTATCACAAAAGTCACTTATGCTTGAGCCAATCCAAACAAATTTTATGCTTACAAAAGTCAATTATACAACCGTCAATCCAAACATAAATCACATTATACAATCTGACTTTTACCCAAAAGTAAGATTGCAAAAAGTCATTCAAAAAAGCTACTTTTACAATCATTACTCCAAACACACTTAAAGGGGCCCAAACGCTCGATCAAACACTCACTCAAGAGTGTTGTTGAATCAGACATGATTGAGGACCTCCAAAGGAGTTGGTCTGGTACTTCTATTACCTTTTTTCTTCTCTGTTTGAAACTTTTTGACATTTTGTTGAATTTCATCATCTTTGTTCTCACTAGAGTCATCTGATGGACCTTGACTTCTCACTTATTATCTCCATGACCATAGAAACTCTTCCAGTTTAGGAAGTTGAAGAAGATTAAATCAGTTAAGTAAATGAGTCTTTTATTTTTTTTATGATATATTTCATAGATAAAATTAATCATACATACATTTAATCTTGGCAGGTTTCACTACAATCAAACCAATTAACTTTGATGAGTTAGTAACTTCTAATCTGAGTTTTCAAATGTTGTTATCTAGCATTTCACCAAATTTTACGCATTTAATGCATATGGAGGCCACAAAATATTGTTTTTTTAAAAAAAAAAAGCTTACTGTTCAATTTGGCTCCTCTGGGTGTAGAAGGTGATAATCATGGTATCAAAACTTGGACCGGACCGGCCTGATTGACCTGGAAATCGGTGACCTGGTCACATGTCCGGTCCGAGTGACCAGCAAACTCGAGAAGAAACATACTCAGTGTGAACCATCCTGACCCGGGGTAAACCGGGATTAACCTGTGTAACCCGCTAGGTTAGGCGGGTGGCCAGTTTATGTTTTTAAAAGAAAAAATAGTCGGTCACACTCACATTAGGCATCATCGGAGTTTCTCTTTCAGCTCTTATATGAACTTCTCTCCTGCTCATGACCATTTCCTCGTCATTACCATTCAGTCCATCGCTATCGTTCACTACAAATTCTTTCTTGGCTCTGCCTCTTCCATTCTAATTAGATCTGTGCAGAGAAGCCATGGTTGGAAGAGTGAAAGTTGAAGATCCAACCAGGCGTTTAGCTCTAAGGAAGGAGGAGGAAGCTTTTTGTCTTATCTGATGATGCGTGTCAATTGTGAAAGAAATGAAAAGAAAAGCATTTATTACATTCACGTGCTGGAGTGGAGAGAGAATTACAAGAAATGGAGAACAAAAATATAGAAAGGAAATTCAGCTTGTATGTTGTACCGTGGGGGGCCAAATTAAAAAAAACAAATAAAAATAAGGAAGAATTTTGTCACATAGGTAGCAATTCAAAGATTAATATATTAATTTTCATAACTAAAATATAAACATTTTACTCATTTTATTAAAATATATTATTTTACTTACTCCCGGTCTGAGTCCGAGTTGACCCCTAGTTTGACCCACTGACCCTTAAACCACTGTCTTGACCAATTTTTTAATACCTTGATGATAATACAATATAGCAGCTGAATTAGCAACATTTGAAGCAAGACGAGTCATCTCCACAGAGCCATTGAACCATTGAGAGGGTTTCTCAACTTTTATCAGGAAAGCAATCAAAGCTTCCATTTGCTTATTTAACATAGCAGCTTCCTTCATCACTTCTTCTACTTTAGATCTCTTCTACTTTAGACCTATAAAACTTGTCCACTTTGTTAAACTCATCATCTAGCCTACTAAAAAATACCAACTCATATTCTCCACCTTCTTCTGCAGCCATCAGAAAAGTAGTTTGGTAACTCTCCGATCCATCTTGGTGCACAAAGTCCACCATTATGGGTTGGCTCTCAACATCCTGCTCAAAGGGAGTAATGGATTGGTTGGGTTGTCTCAAAATGAGACCACTGAAAGCTCTGTACAGTGTTAGCTTTCTCTTTAAGCCTCTTGGAGTTGCAGGTGGCTGTCTTCTCTGCCTGTGGCGTTGGACATCTTTCAAAAGAGTCTTCAAGTAATTGTAACCCGTGTATGCTTCCTTCCATTCTAGCACTATATGTGCTTCAAATTCTTTCCCAAACTTCATTTTTGGCCTTTTGAAGCAAAGCAAACTTTCTGGAGTGTAATAATAATTTACTCTCTCTTGCAAAAAACAGATTTAGCTTACAGGAAGTAGAGTTGGAAAGGAAAAGACAATACTGGATTGATCAAATGGGAAGCCTTGTGAAGAAAGTTTCTGAAAGGAAGATTTACATGTTTGAATGTTATTGTAATAACTGCATCTCTAGTTGATTACTGGTGAAGTTCAAAAACCATGTGAACAAAAGCAACATGCTATAATGGTTTTTATATAAACAATATCCCATCCCTTCCTTTCAAACAGCTCACTAGCAAGAGGGTGCTCTCAGAATTTTTTTCCCAAAGACTCTCATCTACACCTTTAGATTAATAAATGGATAGTTTAGATTTAATATTTTATATAAATATTATTATACTATTTTGGGATAATTAACCTGCATGTCTTTATAATTTCAACCAATTGTTAATTAGGTTCTTATAGTTTTTTTTTTTATTAAGCCCTTATACTTTCACATGTTATTTATTAGGTCTTTGTAGTTATTTTTCTTTTTATCAGCTCTTTATTGTTTCACCAGATTTTTAATTGGGTCCTTGAAGGTTTTTTTAAATTTTAATTTATTAATTTAATTGAAATTTAAATAAATGAATAATATTAAAATATTAATTATGAACAATAAATTTAAATTAATAATTATATAATTCAAACAATAACTAATATCATTAAGGGAGAATTACATTCAGGTCCCGCACAAGAGAATAAATGAACAAATGGTCCCATAGATAAGTCCAGGGACTTCAATTGACAAGTCAGGGGCGTCATTAGGGGGTGGAAATAGGCCAGGCCAGGTTAGGCTTTTGCTTTAACAAGCTAAGCCTGTTTTGTTTCAAGATGACTTGACCCTAGCCTGTAGCATGTTAGAGGCCTTTTTTTTTTTTTTTTTGCCTAAGCCTAACCTGTACACAAGCCTGGCCTGTAGCTTGTTAAGGAGGCCTGGGATTTTTACAACAAAAGTGGCAGGATCTGCCCTTTATTTTCCTCGGGTTTTGACCCACAAAGGTCAAATCATGAGCTTCCAAAATTTATAATCACGCTAATGCATCCTAAAATTTATCTACTCAAGTTTAGAAGCCTCCCTTCAATGATTAGTCATGAAAACAAGTCTCTGTAATCTAGAACCACATAAATAATTCTTTCCCCAAACTAGTCAAGTACAAGACCTTATCTAGGTAAGCAGTCATAGGAAATTAAAGAGCAAGAGAAGATCCAAGACAGACAATACTTCATTCATTCTAAGAAATTCACGTACCATTTATGGTTTTGTATACAAAATCATTAGGATGTGCGGGAGATAGAGTATTAGCCACCGTTAAAACATGAGTCACATTGAAGTTTTAAGTGCATCCTTGTTAGCTGCAGCACCAACCGAACCCAAGAAAAGACCCTGCAAGATGAAAAGCAAACCACTGAATGAGATTAAAAAGTTGCAATTTAATTTTAAAAGCATTCCAGGTACATCAGCCGCAGTCATGCTACCTCTTCGATTTCGCAAGTAACATTATCCTGTTTATAGTAATTAGCAGCAGAGATAACCTGCAAAAGTGATGCTATTTGTGTCTTCAAGGTTTCATTAACTTCATCCATACTCATTTGCTGAGGTTGTTCTTCTGTTTAGAGTTCTTATCCCCTTCAAATAAGACAGGAAATAGCTAAGAATTGCAAAATTTTAGAACAAATAACCAGTTTCAAGAAGCTAAATTTCCCATCTTTCTTTAAAAAATAAACTCACCCAACAATTTTCACCGCTTATTTATCACCAAAACGAAGGGGAAAAGTATCTTATGACCGAAATGAAGAACGGATAACCAGAAATCAAGCCAAACTAGAAAAAACCAACAAAGTAATCCAAAAACCACAATTGAGTGCAGTTGCTAATTATGAATGAATGCCAAAGGAAAAAGAACGATCTCCGATCACGTCTCACAAAAGAAGAATGAAAATTAACCAACGACTCGTTTTATACCACCGTCATAAATAGTCATGGACTTACAAATCGCAAAATCTGGCACAACAGAATCGACAAGAATGCAGACGAAGATCCAGCCCAGAGAAATCAAGAATTCGAAAATGAGTAAAGGAATTCACAAGAGCGATACCGGCACACAAAGAAGAAAAGGAGGAGGAAAACTCACCACAAAGGCTTTGATCTGCCTGCCGCTGCTTCCCCACCGAGGACGGCCGACGGTCCGATGGAGAGTGGAGAGGACGGTGACTCTCGGAGGTTCAGGTTAGGAAGGAGAGAACGGAGAGAGGATCGGAAAACGGCGATTGGGCATCGGAGGTTCAGGTTAGGAAGGAGAGGACGGAGAGAGGAGCGGCGAACGACGATTCGGCGTCGGAGGTTCAGGTTAGGGCTTTGAAGAATGAGCGATTGGGTTTGGCAGAGGCGCAGAGCGATCGGCAGACGAGAGATGGAGGCTGAGAGTGACTAGTGAGTGGTTGTGAGTTGTGAGGGATTGAGGAGGGTGTAATTTCAATTTTACCCTCATAATTTTTTTTTAATCTTAATAGATCGACCTAATAGACCTAAAAGGCTAAAAGGCCTAATAGTCCTACGCCTCACATGTTAAGAAAAACAGATTTTATAATAAGTTTTAGTTAAATCTTTTATACTAATAGGTCAGGCCTGATCAAGCCCCGAATAAACCAGGTTACAGGCCTTTGACAAGCTGTTTGTTTTGTTTCCACACCTTTAGATGTTATTGACAATTTTAAGAGATTATTTTTTTCATTTTTTCTCTTGTGCGGAGCTGAATGTAATTTTCTCTATAATTAATTAGTAATTCTTAATTAATTAATTATAATTATATTTTTTTAGAAATTTATTAGTATAATTCGATTATTAATATTCCCCATAATTTTTTAATTAAAAATATATTTAGATTATTTTTTTTTATAATTATAAAATCTGAATTATAATAATAATATTTTTTTCTAAAAGTTGAATTGAATTATAATTAGTTAATTAAGGATTATTAATTAATTATTTTTTAAATTATGTAATTATTAATTTAAATTTATTATTTTTAAATTGTACTTTAATATTATTCATTGATTGAAGGGAGAATTATAATAAAGGACTTTAAAAAAGTCATATTTATTAAAAAAAACCATAAAAATGATAATTATTTTAAAGGACCATAAATTAAAATATTAAAATAAAAGAATTAAATTGCCCTTAGTTAGATTTCCTATTTTCTCTCTAACTGAATGAATCTGGAATGATCCTTTTTTACCTAAGAATATGAAGTGATTGATAGATAATGACAAATAGAGGTCAATTCAAATAATCTCATTCTTTTTCGATTGCATTAATAAGAAAGCATTAAACTACAACTCTATATCAATCACTCTAGATTATATGATCATAAAATAAGTCAGAAATAACGAAACAACAGAGAACAGTTGAAGACCCTTTGTGGAACCATGTGCTTCCTTGGCCAAACGATCAGCTACTAATTTACAGTCTCTATTGCACCAAACTCGCCTCCCAATCACGATCAAGGTGACTTTATCTTAGACTGTCTAGTGGTTTCACTTGAAAAGTCTGCAAAACTATATCCCAAAACTCACCTCCCAGTAACATTCTACTTCAACAAACTCGCCTCCAAGTATTTGTTGATCTTAATTTTTTTCCATCTCTCTTCTAAACTTCTACAGACATATTTTTACCTTTGTTACCAATCTGGGCATAATTTTGCGATATCACAATTCCAACATAAGGTGCACTATCAAATATCAATGTTCTCGGTGTCACCAATGTGGGCACAACCGTGCGAGCTGTACAAATCCTAGCCCAATTGAACTATGATGATGAATTTGTGAAGATAATAGGTATACATCTTTTTTTTTTAATCATTCAATGTTATCTTTAACTTTATGGTGATGGAGACAATGTTTTTATTTTTGTATGTCCTGATTCAAATCGAGCTTTGTGGTGATGAAGACAAGGTAATAGGGTCGCCCACCTATAATCGTGTTTATTAGTTGTAGTAACTAGTAACAACGTTATAGTTGTAAGAGGATCTGAAGATAATACGTGGGCAATTTAGTTTTTTTATTTTAATGTTTTAATTTCTAGTCCTTCAAAATAATTATCATTTTTATGGTTATTTTTAATAAATATTATTTTTCTTATGCCCTTTATTATAATTTTCTTTTGATTGAAATTGCAGTTAAATTAGTTAAAATCTAAAAAAACTAATAAGGACCCAATTAAAAATCCAGTGAAACAATAAGGACTTGATAAAAAGGAAAAAACTACAAAAACTTGATAAAAAAACAACTGAAAGTATAAGGACTAATAAAAAGAAAAAAAATTATAGGAACCTAATTAAAAATTGATTGAAACTATAAAGGCCTACAGATTAATTATCCCTACTATAAAGACCTATTTTAAAATATTTTTACATTTGTTACTAATCAGGTTAGAGTAGACTGAACTGGATAGGATCGGGTTAGTGGTCCTGTCTTGTGCCTTATTTTGGAAGTCTTGAAGCAAATCATCAAATTGGGGGTAAGAATGGAAAGGAGTTGAAAACCTTGAAGAAGAGAGGTTGAAAATGGAGGCGCCGAATCGTGACTGAAGAAGGAAGAAGGAGGAGGCGCCGGATCTTGAATGGAAGAATGAAGAAAGAGGAGGCGCTAGATCTTGAATGGAAGAAGGAAGAAGGAGGCACGGTTTGTGACTACTGACTAGAAGAAAGCTATGTGGAAAAAGATGAATCAATTAATCATATTAGGTGTGGGACCAATGGTAGTATTAAATGACATATTGGCCTTCTTCTAACAACATTTATATATTAAATAAAAAGCTACATCACTGGATAGGACTGGGCTTACCAGTCTATAAGGCTTACCTGAAACCCGTTCCTACCTAGTGATCGGGTTAGACCCGGTCTTATTCGAATTCTCCCAAATTTATTTTTAATCCTTTTGGATTGGACCAAGTAAAGTTAGGCTAGATCATATTTCTAGGTTTAATTAATGTTCAGCCCTTATACAAGCAAGGCCTACCCGATAAGGGCATAGTTCAAATTGCCCACCAGGGCAAACTAACTAGAATACAAGCAAGCCCTTGCTATGCATGAGTTCAAAGGTCAACAAATTAATATAGTAATAGAACCCACGATTCAAAAGATTTACTAGTCTTACTGTGTTAGCATTGAAATTTTTACTAAGCTTTGATTAAGAACTGTCAAATTAAAATATCTTAACTTGAAATGAAATTATTCATGTCAATCAATTGATTTTAAAAATTTATTGGCAAAAAAAGATTAAAAATAACAAATAATAAATAATTTAATATTGAACTTAACCATTATTGAATGAATGGATGTGCTGCCTTCATGTTACTGTGAATACTACTTACTTCACACTTGATTACAATTACTCAATTCAAATTTCAAGCTCTAATAGAAATGACAAGAGGGAGAAAAATGTAATTAAATCAGTTATTAATTTCTGCCTTCTATTCATCGGGAGAGGGGCCTCTCCATTTCGTTTACCGTCCACTTCCCTCCATTTCTTTATTATCACCGTTAGATTAACTTTAAATGGTTGAAATTTAATATCCTATAAAAATATTATTATAATATTAAATAACAAAAAATGTATATAAATAAATTTAAATCATTAAAATTTGATATAAACCGTTCATATCTTTATACTTTTATTAAAGTATTATATATATATATATTTGCTTTTTATGGGTATTGAATCTCAACCGTTCAGAGGTAATCTAACAATAAACATAAAGAAGTGGAAGGAAGTGGATAGTAAAGGAAACAGAGAGACCCCTCACCCCTATTCAACACATAGATGCATCTAATTTTAGAATGGAAATGTTTTTCTCTAGCATAGAGATATCCTCCTATTAGAGGTGATATTCTCGGATAATAAATATTGATACATGATGCATCTCTTAAGTCCTAACTAAGAAATGGCAATGTTTGTTTTTTGCTAGGTACATTATCTTTTTATTGGAGACAATCATAGTGCATTGTTGGTACTAAATGTGAGAGCACATTTCTCAGTGGGAATTCTAATCTCAATTTATCACATAGTAAGATACTAACCTCTCTGTTAGACTAAATATGGGTTAGTCAAAATGGAAATATTAATAAAGTTGTAGTTAGAGCTGTTAATTTGAGCTTTTGGGTTCTTTAAAAAAATGTCATGGCAATTTCTACCTTTAAGATGGAATTAATTTTTTTTAAATGATACACTTTTAAGGAAAAGATACTTCCATTCTTAAAATAATTTGGATTATATTTAATTTATGATTATAGTAATTAACACTTATTTTTAAAATATAATTATATTTTCTAAATATTTATCAAAATAATTCATTTCTATTTTATGGCAACCGCTTATTAATCCTATAAACATATAAATTGTACTACGAGGTGACGAAAATGAGAAGCCTTAATAATTAATTAGGAAACATCCTAAATAAATCCAGCAAAAATATTGAAATCTAAATTTAAACCTACAATTTAAGCATATTATCAATCAGGCGAAGAGGCCTAATTTAGGATTGTTTTAATGTTGTTAAAACACTAAAATTCACTTCTATAAATGAATAAGGAAAGTTGAATGTATGTATTGTAATATCCTAAATTGAAATTAAGGGCTAATAACTTCACAGTGATGTAATT
Organism: Inga laurina; assembly: GCA_963855925.1. Lineage (NCBI taxonomy): Eukaryota > Viridiplantae > Streptophyta > Magnoliopsida > Fabales > Fabaceae > Inga > Inga laurina. Next base: position 51,194,666 of record OY979710.1, read on the forward strand.
AATGTTAATTAAGCACTTTTGAAATATATGATGTAAATTGTGAGTAAGATGTATTTGGTGATGGTTTAGTAAACATTGTAGTAATTAGGGGCAAAATGGTAATTTACCGATCAATTGATCAGTTATCGAATAGGAAACTCGTAGGTAACCGGAGGTCAGTAACTAGAATTGTTGATTAAGATAATGGAATTGTGTGTGCATAGGTCGTATGATTTCATGAAGGGAGCACAATGAGGGCCCTTAGATGGGAGTCAAAGATTCAACTCCTTCTTTCTCTTCCCTCTCACTTCAAGTCGGTTTGTGCATGCGAAAAGGGAAGGAAATTAGATCATCATCCTCTCATCTCATTTCTCTCTCATCCTACCTCCATTTTTGCTGAAAGTGGGCAAGAAAGAGAAAGACAAAGGTGAGTATTTGACCTTGAAAATAATCTCTTTGGCCCAAATGCTATTCTTTAAAGTTGGTCATGGTGTTGAGAGCTTCCTTGCTATGGTTTCAGGATTTTGAGAAGAGGTGTTTTGGTATTTGAACAAATTTGAAAGTTGGAGAATCAAGGTTTTGATTCTTGCAAAGTGAAGAGGTAAACATTTAATGCATTTTGGTATATTTGTAATAATTTTTTATTGAGTTTTGGGAAATTCTGGAATTTAGCCTTGATTTCTTGTGATTTTGAAAGATATGAATTGGTTAGTGTTTGGTGGTAGAATTGGTACCAAACTATGACCTTGAACCATTAGAAATGATTGGGAAATTGTGGGAGTGAGATTGGTTATTGATGGTTTTGGGCTGCATTTTGGGTAAAAATAGAGTATGTGTTGATTGGGAGGGAATTTAGGTGTTTTGAGGTTACCAATTGATTCCTTAGGGAATTTTAGATGGAAATGAGTTTTGGTATAAGTTTTGGAATCATTGGAGCTAGTTTTGGTAAATCTGGAAAACCATATAAGTTGATGCGATCTGGCTTCTTATAAGCCTTACTCGAGTGAGGTAAGGTCTCACTCGAGTGGAGTATGAAATTCTTGGTGTTTTGGTTAAGTTCTCAGGCTAAGATCGCGAGTGAACTTCTTCATCTTTGAGTGACATACGTTATCACTCGAGTGCATATGGTATCACTCGAGTGCATGTGCATGTAGCACTATTGGTGTGCGTCTCGGGTTGTCACTTCCTGCACCCCACTCGATGGGACTCGGGTGACTAGGTGTCATCACCCGAGTGCTCGGGTGAGTGCTCGAGTGCACTGGCCATCTGGGAGGTGTTGGTGCTCTCGGGTACACACTTTTTGTGTCTCACTCGCTGGGACTCAAGTACGATTGGGGCAACACTCAAGTGAGACCTTCTTCATTCGAGTGAGTCATCCCAAAATTAGAGTTTTACTTCCTAAAAAGGTATCTTCAGGGTAGTTTCTCCCAACCCTTTAGGGATATATTTAGGCCTATAATAGCCACCTAAAGAGTTAAAATCATAACCAATTTAAAGTATTACGAAATTAAGAACTTGGAAAAGAGATTGACGGGTTGTCCCTAACTTGGTTTATAGGATTCGACATTTGCCGCCCTCGAGAGCCCACAGCGCCGAAGAACGTCAGGAAAGAACAAGGTAGTGACTCTTTCTCTTATACTGTATGTGACGCATTGTATGTATGTTTGTCATGCATTAAGAATACTTTGTGATACATTGTGATGCTTTAAGTTCACAGCGAAAGCTAACGCATAGTGATACTTTGTGATACATAGAGATCACAGCGAAAGCTGACACATAGAGTTTACAGCCATAAGTGCTGTCTTTTGTGGCGTGAGCCATGATATATTGTGATGCTGCTTAACATGATCATATATGCTATGTGTTTATGCATTGTGTAAGTGATTTGTTACTACTGAGACTAACATTTCAAATAGGGCGGGTGGCTCTAAAGAGAAGCAGGCAACCCGGAGCGATTAGGACCCCTCTGGGGTATATTTGATTTTGGGATGTTGGTTATCTACTTTTGAACTTAGGATTACTATATATTTTAAGATGTAGTTATGACATTTAATTGTGGTTATGTAATCCCCTAGTTGAGACTTATAAACCCTTAGTTTATATATGTATGGAACCCGGGAGTTTCCGGGGATTTGGTTATACACTCTGATATGTATGAATGTAATTTAACTGGATTGGTAATTATATTCGAAATTTGAAATTGAGACCAGGGTGGGGAAAAGTTTTTGAAAGATTTTGTGAAAATCCTACTATAAGGTAGGAAGTTGAAATGAGTTTAAATTATCCGATGGTCTCTAATCCATTTTAATTATGCGTTATCGAATTATAATTACGCTAATCAAGGCAGGGGGTTACAAGTATAGACTTGATTTCGGTTTTGATTATTTCAATAGAATTTAATTAATGTTTGAAACTTTCATGACATTTACTTACACAATTTGAACAATTTACTTCTTCTTCTACTTCATCCTCCTCCTCCTTTTTCAGACATAACAAAAATTGGTAAAAAGGGAAGAAATGGAGTAGAAGAGCTATGAAAACTAAAAATACAGTATAAAACTACTCCCTTGAGTTTGACTCCCCACAATAAGTTCCTTTCTTTTGGCTAGCATCGTGAAGAACCTAAAGCAAAAAATAAGAAAGGACGAAAACCTACACGTCTTTAACCATCTTAGGGTCTGTTTGGCAAAGTGGTGGGCAGCCCCCACCGCACGTTTCAAAGAAAAAAATCACAGTGGTAGCAAATGAACCGTTTGGCAAGGCGTTTATCATCCCTGCGCTTTTGGAATCACCGTAGCATTTTTTTGAAGCTGATCGAAGTAGCTTTTCCATTGCACTTTCAGTCTCTCTCTTCCATCAATGCTCTGCTGCAGACCGTTGGAAGCATTATATGTTTATTATTTTGTCCCACGAAACTCCATGACCATTGTTAACTCATACACAAAGGCGATCTCTGAGCTTTAATTTTCGTTCGAATCAGAGCTTCCTATGGTGCATTTCAAAGAGCTCCATCCAAGACTGTGTGTTTAAGCTTCGCCGTCGTGGGTCATAGCACCGTCTAAATCTCTGTGTGTCTCATCGGAGTCTCACGTCTCATCAGCGTCTCACGTCTCGCATCATCACTCATCTTATGGCTTGCCTTCGGTGGTTCGGTGTTTCCTCCTGATCTGAGGTTGCATCTCATCAGTGTCTCATGGTGGTCAGCCAAGGCACTTGCTTGTGGTGAAATATTTTGCCCAACTGTGCTTGTCTTATGGCGATCTGTGCGACTGGGACTCAGGAGGTCCAGATCCATGACTTGGGATAGAGAATGGAGGTCGTCGGAGCTTCTGCAACTCACCGGAATCGTATGCGGTGGGCGGCTCTTGTGTCTTCATCTCCTCACCGTGTCTCTGTCATATCTTCGTCCAGAATAGGCAGCTAGCGTCGGGTAAAAAGCATAAACCTTAGTTTTTTATGGTTTCTAACTGTCTGCCCTATGTTTATCTCCTCACCGTCGGCTCTTGTTGCTATGTGCATTTAAAATATTGTTTTCATTTCTTTATCAATCCTATTGCTTTCGTCTTCTCATGTTCAATCTCCTTGAATCTTGATGTCCATTGCTTGTCTTGCTTGTCTTCCCTCTGTCTACTACTACTTTCAATTTCTTCTTCCTCTGTTCTGCATGATTAACTCGTCTCCTACCTCTTTCTATTATGGGCGTTGTGGTGGTGAGTTAGGCAAGGAATTGAGAGTATGATTGAATGGAAGATGGAGGTTAGTTCGATTGATGTAGGTTACTTGTTTTCTACAAATTTCTGGTTATTTAAAAGGGCCAAGAGATTGATTTAAACTTTGTTTCCTCTGCTTTAAGTTTGGTCTTGTGATACTATTTGGGTAATTGAAAATTGTGTGGTTGATAAATTTTAGGAACCAGGGTGAATTTTATGGATTGAATATTGATGCATACAAGGTATTTGTTGAAATGTGTAAAAGAGGAATTTTGTTGAATGAGGCAGCTAATAATTTTATTCAATGTATTATGGACGGCTAAAATCTATGGTTAATGTCATATATTCAATCATTTTTTTGGTGGTTGGAAAGGTATCGTGTTGCTTTTATATGTTATGGTTGATATGAATGGATGAAGAGGAGTTTAGTTATCTAAGTTACACTCGATCCAAATTGTATTTTATCAAGAAAATAAAATTTGGGAATCTTAAGACATTATATTGATGCTTGGAAGCTTATAGTTGCTAGTTTTGAATTTTGGTGTTTGTTTTCTAGTTTGGTTATAGATGTACATAGAATGTCAGAAAAAGTGATTATGTACAAATGATGATCCAAATATGATGATACTGTTTATCTTGTTAGAAAGCTATAATGATTTGTGCCCTTGTGATTTTTATTGTGTTGCTAGTGAATGGGTTGCTTTGAATGTTTAGGGGAGCTTGGTTCATGCTTGTGTATGTTTGGAGGAAAGATATGAAGGCTAAAATCTTTGTTGTATGAGAATGATATTGGTGCACTTCATATATCTAATAAAATGATTGTGTCTTGATTTGTTTTTTTTTTTTTCAAATTGATGTGTGTGTATAATATGCCTCTTTAAAATTGTTGAGATATTAATTGCAAAGTAAAGTGGCTAAAAGGGAGCCCCTTTCTTTTTCTACATATATGAAAGTATGGCTATAGAGTTTTTTTTTAAAAAAACATGAGATAAAATGTAACATCCCAAATTTTATTCACCAAAAATATATTTTAATTATTTGAATAATTCAATAAAATGGTGAATATTTATGAAATTTGGATCTTATGAATTTTGAAATATTCATGTTCATAAGGAAATGGGCAAATTGATTCAAGAATTGAATTAGATTACAAAGGTGATAGCAAAATCATAATTTTGCCAATTTAGCCCAAGATTAATTATTTTCCAATTAATTGGAGTTAATTTCAATTAATCAAGGAAAATAAAGGAAAATGTATAAATTGAATATTCTTGGTGGAATAAATTGAGATTGTGGAATAAAGTAAAAGCCCATATCTTTCTTTTATTGGTGGATATTTAGGAGAAGGGAAATATTTACTTAGAAGATAAACATGCCAAGTGGCATCATCTAAAGCCAAGAAATTAAATCATAATTGCTAAAGTTGGAGCACATGTTTAAATTGTAATAAAATATATTATGTTGACCAAATGAATGAGATAATTGTAGAAAACCCAATTATTAATTGAAGGGATTGATTCAATTTCAATGGGAGTGTATGACACAAGTCATAGAAGGGATAAGATCAAAGTACAAGGTGAGGTCATAAAACTTAATTTTGGAAGTAAAATAAATTGAGAAAAAATAGGAAGATATTTATGAAGCTAATGCTTCATCTTTCTAGCTCATTCTCACATCCAAACAACAAAGATAGAGAGAGAGGGAGAGCTTGGAAAATCTAGAGAGAAGGAGGAGAAATATTAAGGTAAGACCTTGTGGATCCAAGTTTTAAGGCTTCCAATTTGTATAATCTTCTCTCTAATCTCTTCTTCTCCATGAAACACTATGTTTAGCAAGCAAATCTTGAGCTCAAGGAAAGAGAGAGGAGGACTCCTAGAGAGAGAAATTTCAAGAACTCAAGAAGATAACTTCACAAATCCTAAAATTATGCTAGTATGTGGTTATTGTTGATGATTATGGTTGGATTTGGTTATTTTGTTGAGTTTGTAAATTTGGAAAGTCCTAATCCTAAGGGGTTATGCTGTCCAAACTTCTTTGAATCATGGTTAAGAAGTGTTTAAGTGAGTTAATCAAGGATTAGAAGTGGAAAAGTACAAGTTTTGGAAGCTAAAACACAAAGCTCCATTTTTCTATTTTTCCTTCAATATTTCGGCCAGGAGCAGATCTGGTAGTAGGAGTTGGATTTTCATGAAATAAATGGTTCCATTGGACTCAGTGGGCAAAAATAGGTGGGGTTACAGTTGGGCACTTTTTCGGTAGAGGCCGAAAAAGCATAATTACGAAAACACCACTGAATTTGAGACCGTTGGATAATTTAAAACTCATTTTAACTTCCTACTTTACAGTAGGGTTTTCACAAAGTTTTCCAAAAATTCTTCCCTAACCTGGTCTCGATTTCAAAACTCGAATATAATTACCTGTGCAGTTAATTTACATTCACACATATCAGAGTGTATAATCAAATCCCCGGCAACTCCCGGGTTCTATACATATATAATCAGAGGGTTTATAAGTCTCCACTAGGGGATTTCATAACCAAAATCAAATGTAGTATTTACATCTCAAAATATACAGTAATCCCAAGTTCAAAGGTAGATAACCAACATTCCAAAATCAAAAATACCCTTGAGGGGTCCTAATCACTCCGGGTTGTCCGCTTCTCTTTAGCGCCACTAGCCCTGTTTGAAATGTTAGTCATTGGAAAAAATGAGATTCAAGAGAATCCCAGTAGTAACAAATCACTCATACAGTGCACAAACACATAGCATATATGATCATGTTAAGCAGCATCACAATGTATCACGGCTCATGCCACAAACGACAGCACTTATGGCTGTAAACACTATGCGTCAGCTTTCACTGCGATCTCTATGTATTCACAAAGTATCACTATGAGTCAGCTTTCGCTGCGATCTCAAAGCATCATAATGTATTCACAAAGTATTCTCAATGCATGACAAACACACATACGATGTTTCACGCACAGTATAAGAGAAAGAGTCACTACCTTGTTCCTTCCTGACATTCTTTGGCACCGTGGGCTCTCGAGGGCAGCAAATATCAAATCCTATAAACCAAACCAGGGACAATCCGTCAATCTCTTTTCCAAGTTTTCCAATTTCATAATGCTTTATGTTGGTTATCATTTAATCTCTTTAGGGTGCTATTATAGGCCTAAACATATCCCTAAAAGGGTTGGGAGAAACTACCATGAAGATACCTTTTTCAGAAAAAGAACACTAAGTTTGGGCTAGCTCACTCGAGTGAAGGACGCCTCACTCGAGCGTTCCACAATTGCGCTCGAGTCCCAGTGAGTGAGACACAGAAAGTGTGTACCCAAGAGCACCAACACCTCTAAGATGACAAGTGCACTTGAGCACAGACACCAGCACTCGAGTGATGGTACTCTAGTCACCCGAGTCCCATCGAGTGAGGTGCAAGAAGTGACAACCCGAGAGCAACTACCACTCCCAGGAGACAAGTGCACTCGAGCACCAGCCCTAGCACTTGAGTGACTACCCAATGCTCGTGAGTGCCCACGCGCACTCTTAACAATTGTCTGCAAGTGATAACCCAAGACGCCCACCCATAGTGCTACATGCACTCGCACTCGAGTGATACCATATGCACTCGAGTGAGGATGTACGTCACTCGAAGACAAAGAAGTTCACTCGTGGTTTCTGCCTGAAGACTTAACCAAAATACCCAGAATTTCATACTGCACTCGAGTGAGACCCTACCTCACTCGAGTGAAGCTTATCAGAAGCCAGATCGCAGCAACTGATATGGTTTTCCAGATTTACCAAAACTGGTTCCAATGGTCCTAAAACTTGTACTAAAGCTCATTTTCAGCCATTTTGACACAAGGAACCCCTTGGTAACTACAAAACAACCAAATTCCCATTCAATCAACACCTTCTCAACTCTAGATCACAAAATCACCCAAAACCACAATTTGTCAAACTTCCTCATTCAACTTCAAATCACCCTTAATAACATTATAACATATCTTAACATCATTTTCTACACCATATCATTCCAAACTCTTTCATTATTCAATTATCATGAAATCAGGGCAAAAATTCTAGAATTTACAAGCTTAGTCAAAAATCATAACAAACATACCGAAATGCATCAAATGCTTACCTCCTTTTTCTCTCAAAGTGATTTCCTTGGTTTCACAACTTCTAAGTTTTCATAAGCTTCCAACTACCACAAATCAAAATTTTGAAACCATGGCAAGGAAGTCCTCAACACCATGAATAACTTTAGTAAATATAAGATGAGATTTGAAGTCAAATACCTACCTAAAGTTCAAACCCTTCCTTTCTCTTTCTTGTCCAAGCACGCCGGAAATGGAGAAAGAGGAGAGAGATGAGTTGATGATGATGATCCACTTCCCTCTTCCTATGCACCCTTAACCGCCTAAAATGGTGAGAGAAGAGAGAAAAAGAGTTTGACCAATTGACCTTCATTCCATGGCTAATCTCTTGCCACTTGTCATGATCTAATTCTTCCCTTCATAAACTCATATAACCCTTGCACACTTGATTCTACCTCTTGCTTAACAAATCCTAGCCATTAATCTCAAGTTACCTATGAGTTTCCTCTTCGGTAACTGACCAACTGGTCTGTAAATTTACCATTTTGCCCCTGGTTATCACAATGCTTAATAAACCATCACCAAACACATTTTCATCACAATTCTCATTATTTACTTGAAAAGTGCTTAATTAACATTAATTACATCACTTTGAAGTTATTAGCCCTTAATTACAGTTAGGGATATTACATGAAGTCTACCATGTTCGAATTTTTAAAGTACTTAACAACAATGACGAATATAAAATGTCTACACACTCTTGTATGCTCAAATTCCACATGTTAGATTTCCCAATTTATAAGAAAGCATTCATCTTCATTCCTGTAAAAAAAACCACAGATTACAAAGCAAATTAATAAAGAACTACTTGATTGCAAACATTCAATATTTTAATTTTTGTACCAATACATTATTTAATGTTGTGATCACCTAACAAAGTCATGGGGATAAATAAACTCCCACAAGTTCAAATTTGGCTATATGATCGGACAATACGCACTGATTCGTTCAATGCATGGGGAAGAATACCTATTATAATCCTAAGGTAGAAAAATGAGAAAATTGGAGAAACATTTTTTATTGAAAATTTTATTGATGAGAAGGGCATGAAATTTTTGTTAGAATCGGTAGGCACAGCGGAAGAATTTTAAAATTTTCTCTGATCCTAATCGAGGATCTATCAACGACATTTAAACCAAGTTGGAAGGATTCATACCTTTTTGATGATTTAGAGTTTTCACGATCTCTAGGAGCCAACACGTCAGGTCCGCTCCCTCTACCGATAACCACACGAATGCTCTCCAACCAAGACTGCGTGCTAGCGCCTCTAATGTCTCTTAGGGTTTCAGTTGCGGCTCTCAATTCTCATGTGCATATAAATATATTTGCTCTATCAAGTTTATAACTTATGAGGGCTATTTTCAAATTTCAAAATTAATCATCATTAATTTTGTAATTAATTAACAATTAATTATCTTGATGAGCTAATTAAATAAATTCAGTTTAAATTAAATCTGTCTAACAGTTTTAATTTAACCTATTTATTTAATCCAAATAAAGAGACATTAGATTTAATTTATTCATAAATTAAATCTGAGATACTATATATCTCTCATGTTAGTCATTAAATTTAATATATCTTAATAAATTAAATTTAAAACTAACACAATATAATAATATCATATAATATATATATATATATACATATATATATATAAGATATATATTTCAAAAATATACATATCTATATAATATTATTAAATATAATAATATCATATAATACACACACACACACACACACACATATATATATATAATATATATATAGATATATATTTCGAAAATATATATATCTATATAATATTATTAATGAATTTTATATTATATATATATAAATATAAAATTCATCCTAAATTAAACATTATCTCGTGTTAGGCCATTCTTATGTGCGACCCTGTAGGCCTATATGAAGTTGGCAGTGGGCCAATAACTATACTAACCCAAAAGTCGCAAGCGGCCTCTAGCAAGACTTACGACTATCCAATTCATATGAGGGTCGTTATCACGATGCAACCTTTCATACAACCATGTCACGTCCCTTTTGTCACACGATATATCGATCAAGGATAAGGCATGGATAATGTCATCCTCTTGTTCCTGACCATTACTTTCTCGATTCCTGAGTGCCTGATAACAGAGACAGAAACTTCTTTCATCATAGTATGGCCATACATTTCTCAGACTCACTCATCGAGGGGCCTAGTAATATCTCTCTACTAATGTGAGGGACAAATTCCATCTTGATCATTCATATTCCTCTACATGAAAAACCATTAAGCTCGATCGTAGCCTTTATCATTACCCGATCAAAAGTGACTTTTGACTAGTTCAAAGCTTAGCAACTCTCATATAGGAATCCATGATGACCTCAGGTCTAAGGGCATTATGACGTGGTTATACATGGAAAAAGCTTATGACTTGATCCATGTAGCTTTCTCATAGTGGATCGGTCCAGCACCTTGTACTCTTACAAGTGCCTAAGACTTTGATTCGTATCTCCATATCTTATCAAAGTCATACTGGTCTTGTTTCATCTCTGCTCCCGCATAGATGACCGACCAGGGACATTTTAGGACAATCTTTATGAATTATCCAAAGATACAATTATCACAGTTAACATGCAAATAATATGATAACAGAATGGAGAAATTTCATTAAAATAATAATGTTCAAAGTACAATGATTGGCCCTTAGGGCACAATTTCCAACATTTTTTATACCCAAAAAGCAATGTTGCTTTGTGAAATTTGTACATTGCTCGTAGCGAAAAACTTTGTTACTAAAATTGCACCTTAACCTTAAAAGATATTTGATGTGAAGTGAAAGGGTTAAAAGAATGGGAATAAAAAAGGAACATAAGACCATTGTCATTATAACCTAATAGTATGGATACTTCCTTATAAGTGAGAGGTCACAAGTTCGATCACACTTATAACCGCAGACCATTAGTGTCTGCCTCTCTTATTAAAAGAAAGAAAGAAAAGGAGCATTTTTTTTGGGAGGGGGGAGGGGAGTAGAGGGCAGTGTGAACTAGGCTCTAATGCCAAAATTGATACAAAGAAAGAGGAAAGGGCAAGAAGGAAAGCCAAAAGAGGATGGAGGATTATAGAAGAGAAAGGAGAGAAGATAGAACAAAGCAAATAAGAGGAAACCAAATGATCCTTCGTGTGTCTTTGGATTAGCTTTTGAGAATAGCTTTTACGATTTGAGGTAAGCATGTGAGATGAGTTTTATCTCGATTTGCGGAAAATAGCTTCTGAAACCACGGTTTGGGTGTTTCCCAAACACTAAAAGTCTACAGGAAATGAAACCATAAATAAATGTTCATACCCTAACTAATAAGATAATTTATAAATAAATAAAATTATAGAGATAATAACTCACGTTTACTTAAATGCTTAAGTGCTTGTTTGGGAAACTTCCAAACCATAGATTTAGAAACCCCCTTTTACAAGTTGAGGCAAACTTTTCTCACATATTTCTAAAATGCTAAAAAAAACATGCAGTAACTCAAAATAACCTAAGTTAATTATTAAATTAAATATTAATTAAATAATTCCTCATTAGTGTTATAATACTAATTTTATAAAATATTAAATTTGAACCACCTATTTTTTTATTTAAAGGTAAAGAGATATTGAGAAGAAAAAAAGTAGGAAGAGGGAAACTTTCCAAATGATCCATGGTCTTTACCTATGTTGGAGTAAGGGTATCCGAAAAGTATGTCTTTTTTCTGATTGTATAGAGGTCATTAATCTAGCAGTTAGATGTTGTGATTTTATTTATCCATTCAGAGATCTTGTGGATAAGATTAGGGCTCTTATTTATAGAGATTTACAGGTAAGTTTTGTTAATGTACAAAGAGAAGACCTTATCCTTACTAATAGATTGGCAAAACTTGTTCATAGCATTTTAGGTAATTTTTGTATCTTTGATCATCCTCCACCTCCCCGGATGTGGAAAATGATGAAAGAATGTAGGTTGTTGTAGAATCCTTTTGTATCTTTTGATTTGAAGGAATGATGTTCAGTATTATATTAAAAAAAAACTTTCCAAATGATTATATTACCAAGACAGACTTTCATTACACGTGAATCACTCATCCTTGTCTTCAGCTTCGTCGTAGTTGAAAGGTAATGGCACCGACTTGAATACTCTGAACTTGCCCACATTGTTCAAATGCTCATTCTCCACTCTGAAATTTTTAATTGCACCAATTTACTGCTTATTCATTTTAACTTTAGAAAAGGTTTATTATTCCAAACAATTATTCTCTTTCTTACCTGAAGGAGTTTCATTTGCCCTGATGTATGATCTCTAGACTATCTATAATGCTAATCATTGCTTGTTTATGCAGGAAGTCAACCTTGAAATCCGATACTATCTGCAACCACGCAAATCGCAGCAAGATATTCAGCACCTGCAATGGTAGAATTTTCCAGCATTTCCAAAAAAAAAACAATTTATAAAGAAGAACAAAAGAATTATTTCAAATTCTTCTTAAAGATTTCTAGGTTAAACTCATACCATGGCTGTGAAATATACGCTTTTATGAGGTATTATGAGTTCGTCTCTTAACCACCGATTCCTGGAATTCTATTGCAGTAGGCCCCAGTCTTTGACAATGTCCCAATATATAGAAAAGATTGCTGCACATATTGAGAGTTCCCAGGCAAGCAACTTCCAAGTCATTCCGATTTCAAGGCTGTATGCTGTTCTGAGGCAAACAGCTGCAATAGTGAAGAAGCATTTCAGCCCATTATATCCTTGCATTGCATCTTTCTCTTCAAAGAGTCGCCTGAGGAACTATTCAGAGAAAGAGGAAGGATCATTTGGGAGCTACTAAGCGTAAATATTGGCACTTGACAAAACACGATTGAAAGAAGGGAGAATTATATACATGTCCCAAGGATGAGAAAAAATCACAAGCATATCCCTTCACATCACCAAATTACATTGAAGTCCTGAGATCGGGTTTAGATTAATTTAAATTATGAAAATACCATTTTGCCCTTGTTAATTTGAGCAACTAATGACATGTTAGGGTGCCTCATTGAGAATGACAAGACCAACGACACTACTACAGAATAATGATACTACTATCCCAAAGGACGTCAATCATTTTTTAAAAAAGGGAAATAAAAAAAAATGTGGTGACAATTTTGTAAATATGGGAACACAGTGGGAAACTTTAGGCGTCACAAATTTGACTAATTTGGGATGCCTAAAGTTCTTTCCCGGCTTGAAACCCAAATATTTGGGCATGATTTTAGACTTTCCTACTTTTAAAAGGGACGTCTAAAGTGTCAGTGGACACTAAACTTTAGACGTCAAACTTTAGATTTCCCTATTTTAAAATGGGGATGTCTAAAGTGTCAATAGACACTTTGAATTCAAATTTTATTTCTTTGGGTTTCCATTCTATTTTATGTTCTAATTTGTGCTGTTATAGCTTGCAGATCGAGACTCTGAAATATGCTTCATGGCCCATGTTCCCCTCGAGAAGACAAGGTTCATCACTTCTTGTCGCTCTTCTCTATTCGCTATTATGAGAAAATGAATGTCAATAATAGAAGCATATGAGTTTTTTTGCAACTAATTCCTCTTATTGTTATCATATTTTGCCTATGAGATATAAGCTTTGGAGTTATTAATGTGTAGATTTTAGATTTGAAGTTCAGATATTAGATCTGTAATTTTATTGATGATGATATGTAATTTCTGGTTTTAAATAGTATTTAGTCCAGATATGTAATATAAACTTTTTTTTAAAAAAAAGGACTTTAGACGTCCCTATTTTAAAAAGGGACATCTAAAGTGTCAGTATAGACACTTTAGACGTTCCCATTTTAAAATGGGGATATTTAAAGTGTCAATACACACTTAGGTGTCCCTAAATTAAATTTGTGACACAAAAAACAATTCAAAATTTCCTTATTTGTCAGCTTTACACTCTTTCGCTCATCTTTGTCTTCTTAATTTAAATGGAAGACCCCTCCCCATCGCCGCTGCCACAAGAAGAACCACTACCACCACGCTTTTTAACTCTTGCTTCTTCTTCTTTATATGCTCTTTTTACTTTTGCTTCTTCCTTTCTCTCTCTTTTTGTCACCTCCATATATGTTCTGCTTTCTTACCATTTTTTATTATTTTATCTTCTTTCTCTTTTTTCTTTAGGTTTCCCTTCTATTTTATGTTCTAATTTGTGTTGTTATAGCTTGCAGATCGAGACTCTGAAACATGCTTCATGGCCCATATTCCCACCAAGACGAGGTTCATCTCTCCCTGTCGCTCTTCTCTATTCACTATTATGAGAAAATAAATGTCAATAATAGAAGCATATGAGTTTTTTTGCAACTAATACCTCTTATTGTTATCATCATCTGCCTATGAGATTTAAGCTTTGGAGTTATTATTGTGTACATTTTGGATTTGGAGTTCAGATACTAAATCTATAATTTTATTGATGATGATTTGTAGTTTCTGGTTTTAAATAGTGTTTAGTCCAGATCTGTAATATAAACGATTTGTTTTCTAAAAAAGGACTTCAGACGTCCATATTTTAAAAAGGGACGTCTAAAGTGTCAATGTAAACACTTTAGACGTCCACATTTTAAAATAGGGACATCTAAAGTGTCAGTAGATATTAAATTTGGGACGTCAAAACAATTCAAATTTTCTTTATTTGTTAGCTTTACACTCTTACGCTCATCTTTGTCTTCTTAATTTAAATGGAAGACCCTTCCCATCGCCGCCACCGCAAGAAGAACCACTACCACCATACCTTTTAACTCTTGCTCCTTCCTTTCTCTCTCTTTTTTTTCTCACCTTTAGATCTGTTTTGCTTTCTTACCATTATTTATTATTTTATCTTCTTTCTCTTTTTTCTTTGGGTTTCCCTTCTATTTTATCTTCGAACTTGTGTTGTTATGGCTTGTAGATTGAGACTTTGAAACATGCTTTATGGCCCACCTTCTTGCCAAGAGGAAGGATCATTTAGGAGCTACTAAGCATAAATATTGGCACTTGACAAAACACAATTGAAAGAAGGGAGAATTTTATACATGTCCCAAGGAATAGAAAAATCACAAGCTGATCCCTTCATATCACCAAATTACATTGAATTCCTGAGATCTGGTTTAGATTAATTCAAATTATGAAAATACCACTTTGCCCTTATTAATTTGAGCAACTAATGACATGTTAAGGTGCCTTAATGAGAATGACAAATAAAGTGTTACTAACGACTTGAAGACTTATCATTGGTTGCTAAAGTTAACAAGGGTAATGTGATCTTTTCTTAATTCAACTTAATCTAGCCTATGTCCCATGAGATTTAATTTTAATACAATTTGATGATTTCAAGAGATCTTCTTGTGATTTTTTCTCTTCTTTAGGACTTGTATGTAATTACCCCTTAAAAGAATTCGGCTGTGATTTGATGTGTTGCATTGTGCTTGTTCAACAGGTATAAAGGTATCTATATAACATATAATACTATTCCACCAAAATCACTGTTCACAAGCAACGCATGGATACGATTTCTTCTCCCATCCAAATTCACTTTTCAAAAGCAATAAACGGATCATATCTTGATGACATGTCTATCAACCTAACATAGGATCAGTGAATTTCATGTGCCTATCAATCCTCAATTTAAATTTTGAATTTAAATCCTCGTCTTACTTTTATTTCAAACTAGGGTTACAGATATCCTCCATTCGTATCACTTTTCTCTATTTTCGTCCCTCGATTCTCTCTACACACCATCTCTTCTCCATCAATTTCTTCTTCCTCTTCAGTATCTGTCTATCTCCTTCATATTCGATGATGAATCAGTCCTCTTCAACTTCACAATGTCTTTTATCTTCTTCTACTTCCGCCGGTGAAGAAAGAAGACAGAAATATCTCCTTTATCTTCTTCTATTTCTAATTAAAGAATCAATTTCCAAGCTTTTACCCTTTCTCTTGTGTGATGTTTGACTTTATGTGGCACTTTATGTATGTGTCATAACCTGAAGAGATGCGAACAAATCTGGTGAAAAATATGAAGGTGAAATCAAATCCCTTGCTTTACATATAGCGATCATTGTTGTTGTTCCTTTTTCCTTTAAGGTATTGAAAATATTATTCTTCTATAGGTGACAGAGGCAAGAACAGATTGAAGAGTAGTGTGGTGCTCTTTATATGATTTTAGCCTGGTATTTTTCTATCAAAGAACAACTTGTGCATCCATGAGATATTCATACTGTTGGTTTTCTTTTTGAAAAGGCGATTCACATTTTTTAGAGAGAAACTAGTAACTGCTTTTGCTTGAGGGTTGGTGAACCCTCAGAGAAGCAACAATTAGGTTGTTGGCGATGGTGGGGAGGCAGAGATGAGGTAAAAAACCCGTTAACAATTAGGTTATGCTTTTATTACATGTGTCGTCGAATCTCTTTTGCAAGGTTTAACACAATCAGGTTTTTTAATAACTGTAAAGCAAACTAATGCACATTTTTCTTTCATTTGCTCTAATCGATTTAATTTTACAAGCAAAGGTATGAATCATTTAAATCGAAGTATGAGTAACAGTTTAGGTTACATGCAGGTGAAAAATGATACTCACTCATTGTGGACATGGCACCATAATCAGGACATGTATAATACTACTATAGATTAGATATACATAGTTAGGAAGTCAAAAAATGTTTAGTGAAACCATAGGTACACAAACCATTCATGTTTCATTTTGTTTGTTGATAAATAACCCTTCACATTCAGGATTTCATTAGCATGATTTGAATAGATTTTTTAACCTCAATGATTTATTAACTTGATTTTCAAGGATCCTTGAGGAGTCAGCTCAAAAATTTAATTGGAAAAAATATAGAGCATGGAAGCAAGTTGAAGAAGAAAGGAGTCAGAAGTGTACCAGATTCATGAACAAGCTTAATAATAAGCTGACATTGTTTTAAGATGTTTTTCACATAAAATATAATTATTGTTTCATTGGAAAGGTATATGGTAATGAGGTAAAAATAAGGGTTTAGATCTAAGTTCACTCCTATCCCACCCTCTTTTATTGGTTGCAAGGTGTGAAATCTATTTTGCTGGTTGCAAGAAGCAACAATCAGGGATACTTGATGGATTAATTTCTTTTTCCTTAAGGTTTTGAATAAATTGTTTTTCTGGAGTTTTCTTAAGTTGAGGGCTGTATGCATCCTGATATACTCAAGTTTCTACTGATGAATATTGGTTAAGTGACATGACATTTAATTGATAATTAAATAGCATACTTATCCCTTATTTTGAAGTATTTTAGTTCTAGGTGAAATTGTTATTCTTTTTTACTTTTTATAAGCTAATATCTTCTTTAGAGTTGTTTAGTAACTATAAAGCATTTTTTTTTTGGAAGTGTTTTGATCAAAATTTTCCATGTCTTAAACAAATAAGGAATATTAGGACATGGATATTTCACTTGATGAAGTCCTCTTAATTTGTGTAAAGAAATCTTAATGAAACTGATATGCACGTTTGCTTCTGGATTATGTTGCTACCTTTTGTTATGGGTAAAATGGGATTATTTCTTCCTTTTTTTGTTTCCCTAAATTTGTAACATCTAGAACCTATAGGTACCCGTTGCAGCAAGAGATTGCAAAGGTTAGATTGATTATTTTTTCAAATTGGGATATTGAGATTGTACATGCTCATAGGAAGGTAATGCGTTGTGTTGACTTTTTAGCTAATATGGCACATGAGGTGAACATGGAGCTAAGTATACCTCCAACTCCATGCTTGGATCTAATGTTAGCTGACCTAGGCTAAGATTGGATAGGGTTTTTGTTAGTTCTTTAGGTGTTGCATGGTATAATGCCATGTTGTAACTTTCAAGTGTAATGCTTATATGTGATTGGGATAAATAAGCATCACAAAAAAAAAGAAAAAAGAGAGAACCTATAGGTACCTATCCAATTATGTTGAATGTAAAAAGAAGTCATCCTTTGTTTATCTTTCATTAGTTACTATAACCTTTGAATGTAATGTTACATATAAGCTTATTTAATAGACTATCGATACACAAACAATTCAGAGGGTTTTCTATTGAAGGTAAATGTGTTCCATTACCATTAGTCATTCATTGCCTTCTATTAAGCAATGTATCAAACATGATACTCCTACAAATTTCATGATTAAGGAAACATTATATGTATCACTTTATGAAAGATGATAAGTTTGGTTCAATAATATAAAACTCGTATCGATATTGCATGATTCAATAATATATAAAACCCATTTATATTGCACATGTGAAGCTTTAATTAATACCTCTGCATATAAGATTCCCTTGGGTGATCTGATGCACATGGTCCCCATCCTCATCTTCAATATGCTAGCTTGGAAAATTATACTTAACTATGATCAAAATCATAAGCTTAGATACATGAGAGGACCACATGCGGTAGCATTCCTCTTCTAATAAGGTTTGGAATGCACTCATGCAATAAAATGAATCAGGAAATAGCTTAGTGTGGCTATCCTATGATGAGCACTTTCATGTTGTTGTTTGAGGGCCTTATACAATAATTATACTATTATGTAATACCTGATTCATTAATTGGCATTTTTCTATTTCATGCTTATTCATTAATTCACTAATTCTCTAACTTATTAAGTGGTTTTTTTGTTTCATGTGGCATCACAAATTACCAAGTCTGTATATTAGTACGTTATGTGGGTTTTGCTTTTATCTTGTGGTTAATATCCATTCTTTACATGGGGTCCGGGAATTGTGTGCTTTATCTGGTATCTACCTGCATCTTTAAGGCTTTGTTTGGTTGGAGGTTTTATTAGGTTAGGTTAGGTTGGAGTAAAGTTGGAGGTAAAAAAGTGGTGTTTGGTTGGAAGGAGGTTAGGTTAGGTTTTAGATGTTTTTTTATCTTCTAGTGGTCACCTAACCTAGGTTGTGAACTCTCTAAAATTGGGGTTTTTCCTATGTGAGAGAATATTTATCTTCAATTGTGACTAAATTGCCCATGACAATTTTTTAAAATTCCAGCAATGCCCTCCGCTGTAAAAAGTCGTCATTTTGTTTCATTCTCTCTCCTACCCGAAATCCCATTTTCTATGATCTTGTTCGTGCGCTCTACAGTCGACTCCTTCGCCACGCTACTCCTCCAACGTCGTCTCGGGTCCTATAGATCCAGCCGCTGCCTCCTCGAGTAATAAATACATTATAAAAGAAGAAGGAAAATATGTAAAAGGACATTTTTATCCACTTATAATTAACTCACCTAGCCTAACCTCCTGAACCAAATAAGATACCAAACCTAACCTAACCTCTGTTTGAACCAAACAACATTATAACCCCCTTTAACCTAACTTAAATAAACCTCACTTAACCTAACCTCCGTTGAACCAAACATACCCTAAGAGGATTCAATGACCAGCCCTATTATTTTGTCTTTTTCTGAAATAAAACAACATCTTGAAAAGATTATTTCCATGTTGACCCACAAGTATACTATTCAGTTTTTTTTTTGCAGGATGGATGTCCAAGATTTCTTAAACACAGCTTTTGCCTTTCCTGTTGTCCAGGTGGCATGATTTTCTGCACAAAAGATCTGATAAGACATTCCTTTCACATTTAAATTTCTCTTATTCCTTGTCAGCTCTGTCCATTTGAAGTCAATGTAGTATGTATGTTAGCCGTCTAGCTTTACCGCAAGCGTACAGGTCGCAAGTAATATAAAAAAATCGTTTCCACGAGGACTGTGACAAAAAATGAATTAATTATCTCAATTGTTCTCAATTAGGTTGAGTGAGAATATTTTGATATTTAATTTGTTTAAGAAGGATTTATTTTAGAATTCTAAAGTTAAGATTTTTCTTCAAGATTGGAGGAATCTAGGATTATTTATCCCTTTTATATTTCATGAACTAGTTAATTTACCCTCAATAAGCAATAAAACGAAGATTTGTATTTGTCTAAGATTCAAAGACATTCGATAATGCTTTCTTGAGTCAAAACCAAATATTTATCCTAATAAACTAATTAATCTCTTGTATTAATTTATAAGGACTAACTTGAAACACCAATCTTAATTTGACAATGCTAGATTAGTAACTATATTTCTATGATACTAACAAACCATCCATTTAATACCTAAACTTCAAGTCTAACATGATATACCCAAGTTCAATACTTAAATTATCCTTCTCAAGATTAATTTAAATGAACAAAACAACTAAATGGTGATCAGACATTTAGATGTATCAAGAGCAAAATAAAATCAATACAAAAAAAAGAGAGTAAATAAATAATTCAATCCATAAATAGGTTCAAAAAAATCCTAGAATGAAAACATTAGTTGCTCATGTTTATCATAATTAAATCACAAAAATAATAATAAAACATTCAAGATAGTCTATAGTCTAGGATAAAGATAAAGGAGAAAAAAGACAATTAAATACAGAGTAGAAATAGAAATCCACTGCACTAGTCCTTGCGTCTGTGTTCAAGCTCCCTCAAGCCACGCTCGTTCTCACGTCACTGGTTTCTCCAGTTAGTGCTGGGAAAACGGGCCGGCCCAGCCCTGCAGGGCCGGTCCGTGACGGGCTCGGGCCTAAACAGGAAATCCGTACCCTTTTAGGGCGGCCCGGCCCATTTAAGTTAGGCCCGCAGGCTTTTGGCCCGTTTACAATTTTTTTTTTCCATTCCTTTTTTGTTTCTTATTCTCATAAAGACTAAAATACCTAATTTAAAACATAAATATCATCAACACTAATTTAAAACATAAATATTATCCAAGTTTAATAGAACACAAACACTAAAACTTAAGTCCAAACCATAATTAATGTTCATAACCAATTAAAAGAGTTCACAGCCACAATCAAACAAGCCTACAAGCTTCAAATGTCAATAATAATATAACACCTGATTTGGATTTTGGCGTATACATGCAAAAAAAGAAAAAAGAAAATCAAAGAAGAGAAGCTTTAAATGATGTCTGAATCAATGTGAGAGCATTTTTGATATGAGGGTTAGGTTAGGTTAACTCTACCTCTGACCAATGCTTACTGCCCATTGTCTTGTGCCCATTTTTTTTTTAAAAAAAGTTAAACGGGTCTAAAAGGGCCAGCCCTCAGGGCTTCAGGGCCGGCCCTACAGGGCTTGCGGCCCTACACGGCCAGCCCTTTTAGGCCCGCTTCCATTTTCAGTCTCCAAATCATAGGCCCGGCCCTTGACGGGCTCGGGCGTCGGACCGACCTGAATTCCCGGCTCTATTCTCCCGGCTATAGTGAGTCGCTGCCGTTCCTCTGATTCAACTGTGTCTCGTCTCTGCCATCTTCAATCAGGTCCTCTTGTGTTACTATCTAGATCTGTCTCGCGTCTCCTCTCCTCCAAACTGGAACCCGTTGCTGCTGTGTCCACCTCCCTCTTTTGCTCCTCCTGTTGCTATCCTTTTTATAGACAGGGCGCCTTTTTCTCTTTTTGCGGTGCGCTCCACATCAACTTCCCATATATGATATAACATATATTGGCAAGTATGTTTCTCATTGTGGTTCACCTTCATATTTTTCGTGGTCTATATCATGCGAGTTATAGCAGTCCTAGGGAATTTGTTCGGTGTCTCGGAGTTGTAATCTTCCTATTAATGATTGTGACAACTTTTACAGGATACGTACCACCTTGGGGTCAGATGAGCTTTTGGGGAGCTACAGTAATTACAAGCTTAGCTAGCACCATACCTGTAGTAGGAGATACCATAGTGACTTGGCTTTGGGGTGGTTTCTCCGTGGACAATGCCACCTTAAATCGTTTTTTTAGTCTTCATCATTTACTCCCCTTTATTTTAGTAGGCGCCAGTCTTCTTTATCTGGCTGCATTGCATCAATATGGATCAAATAATCCATATTTGCATCTTCAAACATCACACGTGGGACCCACATTTCATGCCTTCAATTTTGCTTTTCTTTCATCGCATGGGACCCATGATTTCTTTATTCCTTCAATTTTTTTTTATTTCTTCCAATATCCTTCAGTTAGTTTTTTCATCGGGATTTACATTTTAGCTTGAATTATTTGCTTGAGTTGGATATTATATATATGTATATAGATATAGGTATATATTATATCATTCTCCTGCTCCTTAATTTATTTGATATTTTTCTTCTTTCTTCAATATGATAGTATCCCCTACAAGATAAAATAGGATATGATTAAATTTTATATTCAGATTCCTCTTTTCTCTTATAATTAATTAAAGAATAGAAAATATATAAAATATAATTAAATAGGCATAAAATGTTAATAAATCTAGTGAATATATCCAAAATATATATCTATTTTATTATAAAATATATACTTATCAATATATCATATTTTTCAATCTTTTATCGTCATGATTAAAGATGATCTTTTCATGATATTGTGTATAACTTTTCCGCATGAACCTGCATATCTCTTTTTAAGCCCTTGCAGGTGTAAAAGGATGATATTAGTCCATCCTGCTGTCATTACTATGCTATCACCCTTTTGTCCTTGTAGTATAAATGCTGATAAGCTTTCTTCAATCATGTTGCCTTATTAGACACAGCTTATGCATGAAATTGTCATATATCATAATGAATGTCTCCCTACAACTAAACACTTCAATTTGTGATGTCTTTGGCGTGAATTCTAACCCTTTTACAAGCTACCATATCCAATTTGTGGTGCATCCTTTGACCATTATGATATACATGGAACGGCCACTTGCAAAAAAGATAGGTTGAGATGTCGCTTTCAAGCTTTAAAGTATATACACATTGTGCAGTCATTTTGTCCTGATCATGTCATTAATTTATGTATCATATGAATTGTCTTTTATAGTCATATTTAAAGTATATTGTTTTATAGTTTTGGTTATAACATTTTTTCATACACTTACGTGATTCTTTGTCATGAGTTGCAGATGCAAGTCCTTAAAACATGAAATGCGACCATGATGTTGTCATTAATCTG
Source organism: Inga laurina (assembly GCA_963855925.1). Classification (NCBI taxonomy): domain Eukaryota; kingdom Viridiplantae; phylum Streptophyta; class Magnoliopsida; order Fabales; family Fabaceae; genus Inga; species Inga laurina. Next base: position 51,217,503 of record OY979710.1, read on the forward strand.
TTATGAACATTTTGTCCCTCTTGTTTTAAATGTTGTATATGTGTTTTATTATCTTCCCGCATCATTAGACTACCTTTTTTGACCTTAACTTTTGCAGATTCTTTAAACATGTTATAAATGAACGCTACTATCATTTGCAAGCTAAGACATGCCTAGTTGCTTTATGGGTTTGTTTGGTGTGAGGGATTTGGAGGGGAGGGGAGAGGAGGGAAAATTTTTATGAGTTGAATTTTAAAAGATTGAAGAAGTGGGGTAATAAAATTTTAATAAAGAGAATATATAAGATAAAAGATTAAGAAAAATTAATTAAGAATTTTTAACCCCACTTCTCTAATTTTTTTAAATTCAACTCAAAATTTTTTTTCCTCCACCTACTTTCCCTCCCCTCCCCTCAGACCAAACAAGCGCTATAATATTGTTATCTGTGTGAATACCTGAAGGCATGCACTTCCTTAAAAAGCAATCGTTTTCTAATAGGGCACCGTATATTTTTGAAGTTTATTTTTCCAAAATGCAATAGTTTGCCCACCGAGTTGTTTGCTTATTATCCAGTTTGAATTGCTGCCAAAATTATGCCTGACCAAGATTACCAATTTCATCAAATCTCTTTCTCAATATATGGGAGTCATTCGAGTCCAAGTATTTGTATTCTCAACATAAGTCCTATGGTTTCAGTTTTCATTACCATGTAACTTAGATGAGGGAAAGTTTCTAAAGTTCCCTTAACCACTTTTAATATGTGCTCAATTGATACTATTAAATCATGGGGTAAAAATACGCAGCACATGGATTATTGGGTCATAAAATTACAACTGAATGTTAAGAATTATCTTATAAGTAATTTAATGATAAGAAACAATTTGTTTGCAACCTAGGTGAAGGACAATGCAGCTAGTTCCCTTAAATAGGTTTGAAGATTCTCTGGTAAAGGACACTCTCACTTTAAATTATTATGTTTATTAGGCAAAGGAAACTTTCCTCTACTCTTTCTCTCGCCTGCCATTGTTGTACGCAGCTGCATTGCTGCAGATAGTTAACATTAGCAATGCTGCAGATAAATAATTAGTGTATAATAATATGGGTACCCATATTGCAATTGTTTAACTTATAGTTCTTTTTTCCTTTTTTTGTTTCTGATGATATATTTAGTTTTTCTCTCCAGAAATATATATGCATTTCGCACTGCTTAAAGTCCATTGAGAAAACTGTTGAGAACATGAGAGCATTGTTGGGTGTACACTGTACAAAGTTGAGGGCAGATATGTCAAACCTTTGTACACTGTACAAAGTTGAGGGCAGATAAATAATTAGTGTATAATAATATGGGTACCCATATTGCAATCGTTTAGCTTATAGTTCTTTTTTCCTTTTTTTGTTTCTGATGATATATTTAGTTTTTCTCTCCAGAAATATATATGCATTTCGCACTGCTTAAAGTCCATTGAGAAAACTGTTGAGAACATGAGAGCATTGTTGGGTGTACACTGTACAAAGTTGAGGGCAGATGCGTCAAACCTTGGGCTAAATGAGATTTGAGTGACTTAGCTTGGACCTTATTGTTATGCATATTATTGTAGAGAATTGCAAGTTTTAATGACTAAATAGTACTGTATTAATTTAACAATTGCAGTTCATGTGTTGTTTGAAATTGTTCATGGGCTCAGCCTCTTGGATTTATTGTACTGCAATATTTGTTTTATGATTTCATTTATAGTTGTACTCTTGTACTTTTCTTAATTATTTCATTTAATAAATTTAATTCTATCCGTTTATTCACTTTACTTTCAATATAATATGTATGATGCTGTTTGTCATTTGAGATAATGGAACATTTCTGTCAAATTTCAGCTACTGCAATAGCATTTAAAATCATATAAAGATCATAAAGTGAAGAAAAATTTGATGATTTGCTTATGGCGAACCCATGCCGCTCAGCTTGCTAAAAGACCTTCAAGTAGCTATAAATAATAAAAGTGACAAATCTACACAACAATTGGATTTATCAATCCATTAATTTTATTTCCAAAGCCTTTAAAAAGGTTTTGAAGCAAGAGAATTTTTAGATTGTTTGGGCAATGGAAAAAATTATATCATTATGACTTTGTTACATAGTAAAATATGTTTATATAAATAATTATGATAGTAGAAAGCTCAAATATTATACTTTGCAGTGAAATTTTTTTGCCTTAAAAATTTGCCCCCCACGTGGCACGTGAAAGAGTTCATGCTAGTTTTCTTAAAATTGTCATCACTTCATAGTTTAGATGTCAAAATAAGCAGAAATTTCTACCTTATATTCTATCTCTGCCAAGCTCTAACTAGCATGGTATGAAGTGTTTGAGATGAGAGTTGGTACCTAAAGAAAACGGCACCAGTATGGAATCACCGCAACAATGAAGGAAAATGTTCTGAATATGTTGCTTGAGTTGCAAGTGTTTTGTCTTTGCTTGAAATCTCCCCAACCATAGTAGCAGATATAAAACTTTAAACTTCTCAGAGCTTGCACCGAGATGCATAGAAAGGGAATGAGATCGGATATGGAAAGTGCTAAGAAGCTATGATATCATTTTAATTTCTCACAAACCTGGAGGGTAAATTGATCCGCCAAAAAGAAATCTTGATGTAATTGAATTTTTTTTTTTTAGTTTTTAATACTCAGTTTTCATATATTTAGTACTTATATTCCATATTTCTTATTTCAATACTTATCAGTTTTTCAACTTTTTTAGTATTCATTTTAGATATTTTAAATACTTATCTTTTATTTTTTTAGCACCGGAAAAAAATGAATATTGAAAACAAGAGAAATGAATAATATTCAAAATATAGAAGATGAGTGCTATCAAAAATTAACTCATAAAAATTTTAATTATGATCAAGAATTATGATTCTTTATGAAATTTCAAAATTATTTCGAGATACTACTTAATTATCATTAATATTCAAAGTCCTTAAATATCATTTTCCCTTTAATAATTTCTCGCTCACTAAACTAAACTAAACTAAACAAGGCATCTTATTTCCACCCATGATCTTGATTTCATTATATTTAAAAATGAAGATTAATATCCATTATTATATAGCCTCACCCAACATTTTATAACAAACACGAACCAAATAAACTTTCATAACATTAATAGAATTTAAAAGTTAAAAAATGGTCCTAAAATGTTTTATTGATTTTTTTTTTTGATAGTAAAAGAGAAGGCATAGCCCTACAAACTCTAGTCTACTAACTCAGTACAAATGTATTGGTTCTTAACATTTTCCATCAGCAAACGTTTAACTTCAGCAGATTCTCTGTCAACTATATGAAAATCCACTGTCATATCACATGCTATTTTTGCCAAGTAATCCGCAACTCTATTCGCCTCCCTACAACAATATAGAATCTCCACATCCCACTCGCGTTCCAGCATCGATTGAATTTCCAAAAATAAAGTAGCATCATGATATTCATCAGGCACCAGTCCTTGAATAAGATCCAATACTTCACTGCAGTCACTCTCAACAATAATATGCCTAAATCCTCCTTCCCAAGCTAATTTCATACCCCACAAAATTCCCAGGCTTCTGCTGTGATCACTACTACAGAATTGAGATATAACCACCCCAAAAGACGTCCCAAATTGAAAATTGGGTGGTTAAAAAGATAGGCGGTGGCATTTTCGTAATTATATACATGTAGGGGAACCTTTAGGCATCCCAAATTAAAATTTGGGACGTCTAATGTGCTTCATGGCGCGAAATATAAATTTCACAAATTTTTTTTAGCGCCTGGAGCTGGGTTTAGGCGTCCCAAATGTGATTTGGGACGCCTAAAGTCACTACTTTAGGCGTCCCAAATGGATTTGGGACGCCTAAACTTCACCTTTAGGCGTCCCAAATGGCATTTGGGACGCCTAAAGGCGTCCCTGCATGTCAGACACTTGTCTGACATGCGGTGTTCTATCTATCATTCTATCACACCAATCTCCTCTCACCCTTACTTTACTCTTCTTCCTCCTCTCCCACCCACACCACCGTCGGCCTCCCTCCTCTGATTTTCTTTCTTCAATTCCTCACACCACAAAACTCTTCTTCCTCCTCTCCCCACCCACACCGTCGGCCCCTCCTAGAGTTTTTTTGCTTCAACTCCTCCCTCCTCCCTTGTTCAACCGTGGATCCCTCCTCCTCCCTTGTTCTTTGCTCTCTCCTCCTCCATTGTTCTTCTTCCTCTTTGTTTCTTTGCTCTCTCCTCCACCTTGGTCGCTCCATTGTTGTGCACACACCACCGTGGATCTCCATCTACCTCTCCAACATACTAGCTAGCTGATCAGGTTGGTTATTTCTTCGTTTTTAATTTTTTTTTTGTAACAGAATGTTATATTTTGTTTTTGAAATATAAATTAAATGGTTGAGATTGTGCTTATTATATATTGCGTATATATAAATGGTTGAGATTGTGCTTATAATTGCTTATATAGCCTGATGTAATTACTCCCCTGTTTCAATTTGCCTCTCATTAATTATTGAGTAAACTTTGTTCTTATAAGATAAAATATTATATTAAATAGGGATGTAGTTAGAAAGGTTTTAAATTTAAAAGATAGAGTTAATGAGATTTAAAGATTTCTTTTATAAGGTATATAGGACCCCTTATAACATGTTGTGCATTTACACGTTGCTAAATTCCTTTTTAAATTCATTACAATATGTTGCTGTAAGAAGTAGAGAGACATGTGAGGTAATATGGATGTTGAATACAAATATTTCAAGAGTTGTAGTGTCTTCTTCGTCTCACTTAGCTTGCAAACTTAAAGGCAACTATTAACACAAGGCATGTGTTTCATTGCAATATAATCAATATAACACAAGGGATGTTGAATACAAAATATGTAAAAGGTAAATACGTAGAGAAAAGCATTGCAATATTAACACAAGGCATGTGTTTCACATAATCAAACTAATTTTAATTAATATTCTACTCAAATTAGATAATAAAATTAAATTCATATTCATGCATGTAAGTTTAAGCATTATTTATAATTTCAAATAAATGAAAAATTATTGTCAAATACTTTTTTTTGCCAGAATATTGTCAAATACTTATTAATTGATATTTACTCTTCATTAATTAATAGAAAATAGTGATAGGGTGCAATTGTGCCGTGCGAGTTTTTTGGAGAGGTTCTTATATAATTCCCCTACATATATATAATTACGAAAATGCCACCGCTTATCTTTTTAACCACCCAATTTTCAATTTGGGACGTCTTTTGGGGTGGTTATATCACAATTCTGTAGTAGTGTAGCCTCCCCCACAATATTCATTAAATGATTGTTATCTAGGAGAGATGAGGCTAGGAGGGGGCAATAACTTAATTAGGCAATCCCATCATATGTCGTTGAGAATTGTACTAAACGTGTGAATGTTATTGGTAATGCCTTAGGTGGTAACAAAATGGATCATAGTTGGATGAATGCTTTGAGAACTAGTGAAGAATATGAGAAAGGGGTGGACGAATTTATTGAATTCGCTAAAAAGAATGCTCCTGCAAGAAATGGGAAGTATTTTTGTCCTTGTGTCAATTGTTTGAATGAGAGTAGACGGGATGTTGATGTCATAAAGGATCACCTACTTTGTGATGGAATAAATCTGCGATACACAAGGTGGATATGGCATGGTGAGGAAGTAACTGATTGTCCGTCACACAAGAAGGAAGCTGTGGATGTCATAGATGAAGATAGAATGGAGAGAATGATTAACGATGTTGAGGCAGAATCCTTTGCGCAGTCACAGGAGTATGACAGCCTGCGGAGTGATGCAGAGACACCATTGTACAGTGGTAGTAAGTACACGCGGCTGACAGGAACATTACATTTGGTTAACTTAAAGGCAACTTGTGGGTGGACCGATAGTAGTTTCACATTGCTCCTTGAACTATTGTGTGATATGTTTCCGGAGGATAATGTACTTCCAAATCGTATGTATGAGGCCAAGAAAATCCTGTCTACAATGGGTATGGAGTATAAAAAGATACATGCTTGCCTTAATGACTGCGTACTGTACAGAAATGAGTACGGAGGTCTTAGTGAGTGTCCTAAGTGTAAAACTGCACGATACAAAGTGAAAAAAGATGGTGGTTGTGGTGATGTGACAAGTAAAAGGCAACCTTTAAAGGTTATGTGGTATCTTCCAATAATACCACGTTTTAAACGTTTGTTTGCGAGTGCAACAAAAGCGAAGAAGTTGAGATGGCACTCTGATGAGAGAATATCTGATGGGAAATATCTTCGGCACCTAGCTGACTCTCCACAATGGCAAAAAATAGATGAAATGTTCCCTCAATTTGGGAGTGAGCCGAGAAACCTACGGCTTGGGCTTTGTACAGACGGCATCAATCCGTATAGAACTCTTACTAGCACACATAGTGCATGGCCGGTTCTCCTTGTAATATACAACTTGTCTCCCTGGCTATGTATGAAACGTAAGTATATGATGCTATCTATTATGATTTCTGGACCAAAACAGCCAGGGAATGATATTGATGTCTATTTGGCGCCTTTGATTGAGGACTTGAAGAAGTTGTGGGAGGAAGGCGTAGATGTGTTTGATGCTTATAAGAAGGAGTCTTTCAAGCTACGTGCAATGATTTTCACAATGATAAACGACTTCCCTGCGTACGGAAACTTGTCAGGGTACAGCGTGAAGGGACACAAAGCATGCCCAATATGTGAAGCAGACACACACTTCCAGCATGTAAGATTTCTGTCATCATGATATAGAACTTGTAATTTTCATATACTTTATATCGTTGATTCATTTTTTGTTGTTTTTCATTCATAGAAATTAAGTGCAGCAAATGCCCAGAGGCAAGCAGAAAATAAATATAAACATTTCATGTCTCGCGGTGGATATCGGAAGCTTGAGCGGCAAATGATGGCAGAAGAGTTACAGAAGATGAAGGAAGCAGCGGAATCTGATCCTAGCGTTGTTATCCAGCCACCAGCACCTCCTCCACGTCACAAAAAATGGAAAGCAGGGAGGATTAAGGCTGGGAAGTACATAAATCCGACTGTTGCTGAGGTTGCTGCGAGGATTGTAAGTAGTTATACCATAAGTACCTAATTTTTTACATGTTGCGAGTGGTTTTGATACATTTACGATAAACTGCATGCTACAGGATGACCTGGACGAGCAGAGTAGCCAAGGTTCATTCAATCCAAGTAGACGGATGGATATCTTGTCAACGGCTATTGGGAAGGCAGATGACCTTGGTCGTGTTCGAGGAGAGACACGGGGAGTAAGTGCCGTGAGGTATTTTGGACGAGAGCCACGTTATTCGTCACAAGCTGGACCTAGTAAGGACGTTGTGGCCAAGATTCGAGAGGAGCTCGAACGAGAGATCGAGGCCAACCTTCGCGACAAGCTCCGACAAGAGCTGTTGCCAGAGCTTCAACTTGAAATGGCAAAGATGTTTGAAGCTCAAAGGGCAAGGGACGAGCATAGAACTCAGCAATCCCCGGCCTTCAATAGCACCAGAGGAAGTTACAACCCTCTGGAGCAACCACTTGGCGTCCCTTCTCCCACTCCAGTGTCGGGACCACTTGGCGACCCTTCTCCCACTCCAGTGTCGGGAGACCCTTGCACCCTCTATTTGGATGATCCACTGTTGCGTGTTGTTGCTGATGCTCTCGTTCACACATATGCTACCACCCACCATAATCTGCAAATTCCGGAGGATTTTCGTAGGGTGAATGTGATGAGTGTTAGAATTGGGGAATAAGGTACAGCCATCCCTGTTCCTGATCCAGAGGTTGGCACGTTAGGTCAAGCGATAGGATCTTTCATCCTTTGGCCTCACAATCTTATTGGTTCAGACGCAACACCTCCAATGGTAGGAATTACCTTACTGTTACTGAAAATCTGTTGGCATTCTAATAACAATTTGTTTTTTGATGTTCTAAAAGGATGACGAAGCTGCGATCAAATGGCCCTTCTTAGCACGACTGCAAAAGATCTACAAGCGCATTAAACAGATTGACTTGAAGATGCCTCCAGGGATTGTGGGCCATGAGGAGTATCCCTACACGATTGACAATAAAGATCTCAAGCAGTTTATCAGGTTGGAGGAGATAGATGCAGGCTGGGTCAAATTTGCAGTCCGGTAAGTTTTTATTTTTCAATTTTCCCACAGAATTCATTTAGTGGTTTTTTGTTTTCATACATTCAAGAATTGATTCCTTATTTTAATTCTATTATAGCATCTTCCACGATCTCTGCACAAACATGGAAAGAAGTAATTGGTATGGATTCTTATGTCCTGCGAATACAACAGGGGATACTTGTACTGTGGCGCATAGGACTCACTATATTGGCTACCAAATGGCAAATACCAAACTTCGTTGTTATCTAGCACCCATTGTCCAACGGTTCGTATTTACATTTTGTCAATTTAAGAAGTTTAATAAATAATTGTCTTCTCACTCATCTAACTTCATTTTAATGTGTACATGTTGTTAAAGTTACCACTGGAGTTTGTGTGTTATATGTCCCCGCCGCAACGTAGTCTATTGGTTTGATCCCTTGAGTAAAAAGCCAGACAGAGATACAAAATCCGTCTTCGACACGTAAGTTATTCTGTTTGTATTTCATTGACAACAAAAATAAATGAATGGTTCTAATTTCTGTTCATTTTGCTTTTCATGATAGTGCTTGTCAAACATATAGAATCCTAGGTGGGTCACGCGAGGGTGCAGTTATTAAAAAGCCAAAGTGGTTTTATCCCATAGTAAGTACATTCGATCCTACATAATTGTTTCATTAACGGTCCTTTTAGACATACCTTTATTGATTTTAACAACCAATTGCATCCCTTTGATTAAAAGTGCCCTCGGCAACCTGGCAACACTGAATGCGGATATTATGTTATACTTTATATGTATAACATAACTCAAAGTGGAGTTACTAGTGATTTTGAAAAGGTAATCGCTTCTTCATTCTCAAATGATAATATTTTTGGTGTTCTAATCGAAATGCTAATTAATTCATTTGCTTGAGATTCATTTCATCAAAGCTTATTACTTTCTAATTTTCATATTTTTGATAATGAAGATGCCTACCTACGTCAAGACCTTGATTTGATCAGAGATCTTTTGGCTGGACATCTTCTTCAACATGTAGAGCAGTAAACTTGTTATTTTATATTAGTTTGTACTTGTGTGATGACAGCGTTTTGACACTTTCTGGTTGTTTTTTGTTGATATATATAGTAGTAGGTTGCATGAAAGGTTATTGTATGTATATATAGTAAAGATTGTAGTGCTGGATGTCCTTACCAGTTTGTAACGGACAGTGTGGTTTATGAATCCATCTTCTATTCTGTTTCTGCAGTTTCAATTCGTTGGGTAATACAGAATGTAAATTATGGTATAAAAAAAAAATCTAACTTTTAGACGTCCCAAATTAAGAATTGGGAGGTCTAAAGTCCCCCAGGGTGGGACTTTAGGCGTCCCAAATTGTAATTTGGGACGCCTAAAGTCCCACCGTGGAGGACTTTAGGCGTCCCAAATTTTAATTTGGGACGCCTAAAGTCCTACCCTGGGGGGACTTTAGGCATCCCAAATTGTAATTTGGGACGCCTAAAGTCAGACTTTGGGCGTCCCTATCTTTTGGGACGTCTTTTGTTGAGACTTACTACGCCCCCAGCATATACGTCCCCCCGTTTTGGAACGTTAAAAGTGTCAAATTTGGGAGGTTAAAACCCCTTTTTGTAGTAGTGGATAATCGACTCGCGTCCAATCCTAAACATGAACCCTTGAATAAATCTGCTTTGTTCATCCCTTATCACCCCACCACAAGTACAACACCCCGATGCTTCATTCCTAGATCCATTCGTATTAACTTTAACCATCCCAGCAGGTGGAGGTCGCCAACCCATACTTGGTGTGATATAAGACTTCGGTTGCATGTGGGTAGACATACCCCAAGACAACACCGAACAAGTACGTGCCAATAGCTCTTGTTTACTCCATTGTTTATTGTTGAAAATATGGTCATTCCTTGCCAACCAAATGTGCCTATATAGAACTGTAAACCAATGTCAAAACTCGTAGCCATACACATGATCACGACGGCGTAAACACCATGTTAACCAAGTGTTTCTATCTGTTGAGCCAAAGAAATGCCGATGCCATGGACTAGGTAGAATCTCACTCCATAATTCTTTAACCCTCACACACTCTCGTATAACATGCATAATTGATTCAGTCTTATTTTGACAAAACATCCATAACCAAGTGTTTTTATTGATTTTAAGCATGTCCTGCAATAAAAAAACACTTTTTTTTTTGCGCCAACCAGGGACAGGGCCTGGTGAAATAAAAAAAGCAACCAGAATAAAAAACATTACAATGAAAAAATAAAACTTCTTTTGCTCTTTAATATAAGATAAAGTTGATTTTTTTGAAGATATTAAAGAAACTAATTAAATTATTTTAGAGTGTTTATATTTTTACTTTTTTCTCTAAACTAATTAGTTTGGCTAACAAATTAATATATTATTTAAGAATATATAATATATGATATAATTAAGTAATTTATTTGACTTCTTTGATCTCTAAAAAAAAAAATCAACTATTTATTATACTTAGAACAAGCGGGAGTAATATTTTAGGCATGGTGGCTTTTACGTACTGTTCAAGAAAGAATAGAACTGCCCATGCAATCTGCAGGGAAAGAAGAAGAAGATCGATGATTGCGGCTAAAAAATTAATCCACATATTCACATTTGTGCGTCGAAGTTGGATCCGAATCACTCATCCTTGTCTTCGGCTTCGTCGTAGTTGAAAGGTAGTGGCACCGACTTGAATGCTCTGAACTTGCCCACATTGTTCAAATGTTCAATCTCCACTCTGAAATTTCGAATCGCAATAGTTCACTGCTTAGTCATCTCTAGAAAAATTTGATTACTCCATACGAATTTTCCCTTTCTTACCTGAAGAAGCTCCATATGCCCCGCCGTATTATCTCTAGACTCGCTATTATGCTAACCATTGCTTGTTTATGCAGGAAGTTGAGTTTAAAATCCAATACTGTCTGCAACCACGCAAATCTCAGCAAGATATTCACCACCTGCAGAGGTAAAATTTTTCAGAAATTCTCAAAAATAAAGTGCTTAAAGAAAATCATTAAAATTATTTCAAATTTTTCTTGGAGATGTCTATGTAAATTTCATACAATGGCTGTGAAATATACGCTTCTATGAGGCATTATGAGTTTGTCTCTTAACCAGCGATTCTTGGAATTCTTTTGCAGGAGGCCCCGATCTATGACAATGTCCCAATATGTAGAAAAGATTGCTGCACAAATTGAGAACACCCAGGCAAGCACATTCCAACTGATTCCTTGATAATGGCTGTAAGCAGTTCTGAGGCAAACAGCTACTATTGTGAGGAGATATTTCAGCGCATTATATCCTTGCATTGCATCTTTTTCTTCAAAGAGTCGCCTGAGGCACTGATCAGAGAAAGAGCAAGATCATTTGAGAACTAGTAAGCGTAAATATTGTCATTGCGACACAATAAAATTGAAAGAATTTGGTTGTGATTTGATGAGTTGCATTGTGTCTGTTCAAAAGGTACAAGCCTTTTTTCTTAAAAGTTTCTATTCTGCCTTATTTCTCTTACAAGATCTAGCCAGCGTGGTATGAATATGAAGTGTTTGAGACGAGAAAGTTGGTACCTGAAGCAAGCGACTCCAGTATGGAATCACAGCAACAATGAAGGAAAATGTTATGAATATGTTGTTTGACTTGCAAGTGTTTTCTCTTTGCTTGAAATCTCCCCAGCCGTAGTAGCAAATGTAGAACTCTAAACTTCTCAGAGCTTGCACCTGAATGCATAGAAATGGAATGAGATAGGATATGTAAGGTGCCAGGGCACTATGATATCATTTTTTTGCTTCAAACGAACCTGGCTAGTAAATTGATCCGCCAAAAAGAAATCTGGGAGCGTGACCTAAGGAACATTAAAAATAGCATAAGTTGGATTTCCAGATAAGAATAGAGCTCAGATTAGTGTTTTACCATATATTACCTTGTAGAGAGGAGCACAGATGCAGTGGAACAAGCATGTGAGAAAGAAAAACCGGCTTGAACGATACATTATGTTGAGTGGGCATGATAAAATGGCAATCAAAACCTGCAGAGTAAGAAATGGAGTCATCATGTAAGTTTAGAAGATAAATGAAGATCCAATGAATTCTGTGAAAGTGTAATTATCTTACAAGAACCAAGATCAGAGCAATAAGCTCAGTGAAGGCTTTGTATTCTTCTGTTTTTGGATCCATCTCCATGTCAAGGTTTGCAAGAACACTGCCTAGTGCCAATGCTGCAACGACAAAAGCTAGGAGGAGAACATCAAGGTAGCTCAACTCATTTCCTTTCTTGAAACCAAAAATGAATGCCTGGTTCACTCTGTATCGCATCCACAAGTATACATTGGCAGCATACATGAACATGTGTAGAACTATGAATTCAAACAAACTGCAGGAGATGTTGTTTATATGGTAAAGAATACGCGTAAGTTTTTTTTTTTATATATTTATTAAGTTATGAGATTTTGAAATAATATCTCACCAAACTGTATTTTGAATGATAAGGTTACCTATAAAGAGGAAACATGGTTTCCATGTACTGACTACCCCCTGGGTGATTCATGATTTTGCGGGCATGGATGATCAGAGCAAGTGCTAAAACTAATACCGCTGTGCAGCCAGCCAAAAAGCCTGAAAATTTGAACAGCAGAAAATGTAAGGGGAAAGATAGATATCAAAGACTAAATATGTACTCGTGCTGATAATTTTTGGACTTCAGTAAATCTCGATTCTTATCTGTGGAAAATGTTATTCCATGTCTTGCTTTAGCCTGTTTTGGTCTAAGAAGGTTCAATCCCTTATTACGATTGGAGTTGCAAAAGTGCTTAACGAATGTTTTCTCCACCCTCTCCATAAGCTTGATGACCTGTATAGGAAAGTTAAGCAATCATATCTCATAAAGATTTTAGAAGTTTGCTACTCCCTCCTGCCTTTGCCTTTAATGTCGGGCCTAATTGAGGAGTTGAACTTGGTCCCTAATGTAAGAGTTATTTCTTATATTTGTCATTATTTTTCTAATTTACCCTTATTGATACTTCCTCAATAATAATCAAGTAAGAGAAAGAGGGAGGGAATTAAGAAAGATAAATAGGGCGTTTAGAAAAAGAAAAGTGTCATATTAACTAACTTAACTAACTTCCTTGATCTAATCAAATTTGGTAAATAGGTCTTACATTAAACACGGGGAGTAATTTCTATTGAGATGCATTGGATTATGATAATGTTGAGGTTTATTGTTTTCATTCCCAGTAAAAGTCACACCTCATCAGAGCTACCCAGGTAGGAGTTGTCAATCATGCTCACATAAGCTTTTGCTGCACTTCTTGATGTAATCTGCAGTTAAAGTTAAAGAAGTTGAGGGGCTAGATAGATTTTCTGGGTTGTCTTCTGTGCCAACTTGTAGTTTTTGAAAGGTGAGGAGTACCTACCTTATCATATTTCTTCATTATCTTTGAAAATGCCAATGCGTTCAGAAAGCTGTTTAATTAAAAGGTACACAGATTAAGAATAAATATGAACGAAACTACTTGGTCGAGTTAAAATAATTGGCAGTGGATATATATAACCTGTAGTTCTTTAGAAGTCGAAGCTTCTGGTAGAACTCAATGAAAGCTCTTTTGAGTTGTTCTTAAATTTTGTTCAAATTCTTTCTGTTGAAATGTAGCTCTGTTTGTGCAGAGTAATTGAGGAAGCTTTTTATGGTGGAGTGAGGAGTCTCAGGAGTGTTGTTGAAACGAACATGATTAAGGATCTCCAGAGGAGCTGGTTTGGTACCCCTCTTATCTTTTTCCTTATCTGTTTGAAGACTTTGGCCATCTAACTGAATTTCATCATTTTTGTTCTCATTAGACTCATTTGATTGACCTTGACGGTTGCTGTCCTCATTGATTGTCTCCGTGACCATGGAAACTCTTCCTGTTTAGGAAGTTGAAGAAGATTAAGTGCTCGTTTGGGATAGCTTATTTTTGGACAATAAGTGCTTATAAATTGTGATTTACGGTATACGAGGTAAGTATGTGAGAGGAGTTTTATCTCGACTTACATAATAATTGCTTATTGATCCTGAATAAGCAATACCAAACACACAGTAAATCAGGTAAGTAAACTTCCATGACTGTTTTGCAAGCTCTAAGATGATCAGGCCAAATAGATCCTGGCTTTTATCATAACTAGCAATTTTGCTGAGATCGGATTGGGCCAATTGTTTTTAACAAGGATGGATGCTTAAAAGGAATCAAATTATAAGGACCAATCCCTTATAGTATAAAAATCCGATTTCATTTAGTTTTGACCAATTAACGTAAAAATTGTTTATTTTGATTTATAAAATTTTATTGACTTTATGGAATTTAGGCTTTAACACCTGTACATTTCTATAAATAAAATGGCACAAGTTAAAATTAACATATTAAAGTTTCAATTCAAAGTAAACTACATGAATCTAATTCAGAATTGAAATAGATGATTAGGAGTGTGTTTGGGGTCACGTTTTGAAGGCAAAACATGCCATCAAAATAGAAAAAACATGATGGGGTCAGTTTGTTTGGATTAGTTTATGGCTAATAGGTTAAGTGTGTGTTTATATTTTTTAAACCTTTACAGGAGCTATTTTCTAAAATATATTTTTCAAAAACTAATAAAAACACACCCTAATATGACTTTTGGGGCAAAAACTACTTAGGGCTCGTTTGGTACGCTGGAATTGATTTTGATGGAAATGAATATGGATATGGATATGGAAATAGAAATGGAAATGGGGACTAAAAGTATGTTTGGTATGTCATGGAAATGAGATCTAATTTTAGTATAAAAATACCAAAATGTCCTTCAATTTTTTATTTTTTATTTTTTTTGAAGTTAGTGGAGGGTAATAGATGGAAATGATCACATGAAATTGTAAATCTTAAGTATTTTGATGGAATTGATTGGGTGGAATTAAGCCTATTTTATTTAGCTTTCACATGAAATTGAAAAATTTTCCAATTCCATCATATCAAACAAGCATCATGATGGAATTGATCCTCAATTCCATTTCCATCACTCCTAATTCCATCATATCAAACATGGCCTTAGGGTCTGTTTGGGAAAGCTTTTGGGTACAAAAAAAGCCCTTCTGGCCACCAAAAGCTCTAAAAGCCCATTTGGGGTGTTTGAGAAAGCTTTTGGGTTGGTTGGGTTTATGGAAAAAATGGAACTTTTGGGAGAAGCTGATCCAAGTAGCTTCTCATACTCCAAAAGCCCATTCATGTATTTTTTTTTTTTTAATAATAATTGCTCCTTTTTTATTTTATCAATTTTTTAAAAAACTTTTTCGTTTCAATTATCACAATATATATAACTAATATATATATATATATATATATATTCAATAAAATTCATGTTATTTTCAGTCATTTTCTATCTAAACGGGCTTTTCAAACACTAATTCAAATAGGTTTCAGGTTAGAAAAAAAGTTACTTCTGCCACCACCAATCCAAACACAAATCACATCTACAATCTAACTTTTTCAAAAACCCATCTATGAAAAAAGCTCCTTCCCCGCCATTAATCCAAACACGTTGATATCATAAGCCAATCAAGTTGCTTCTATAAAAAAAAGTCAGATATCACCGTGGAGAGAAAGAAAAGCATTGGAGGAAAATGACAAAAAAGCCACCTCATGATAAAATAAAAGACAAAAAGAGAAGGGAGTAACGGAAGAACAAAGAATTGTATCAAAAAAAAAAAAACGGAAGAACAAAGAAAAAAGTTTCCACCGACCTTTAGTAAAAAAATAAAATTACTTTACAAGACCCAATGATTTGCTGTTTGCAAAATACCCTAAAAAAATTAATTAATAAAAATTTTAAAAATAATATTCAATAGCCTATGTACAAAAATCACATTAAATCTTGTTACAAACTTAGTCTTTAATTAATCATTCAAATAAGTTTCATCTGCTAAATTGATTTTTTTAACACATCAATCAAAGTCATTTTCAAAAATAATATTTAATAGCCTTACACTAAATGATTTTTACCTTATCTTAAGTTAACAAAATTTATATGAAATAAAAGTTACTTTTAGTGCTGCTAATCCAAAAACACTAGGATTTGTGAATTAAGTTTTCTCCTAAAACTAATCATATATTAATTTAATTATAATCCAGCCAATTAACTTCGAGCCAGTGCCTACTATTCTAATTTTGAAAACATTGTCAGCCAGCAGGTCACTAAATTTTAGATATTGAATGCATCTGTAGGCTATGAAATACTCCAGTGAAACCAAGATGAAGAAAAAGCTTAATTACCGTGCAATTTGGCCGCTCTGGGTGTAGAAGATGACAATGCAGCAGCTGAATTAGCTACATCTGAGGCAAGATGAGTCATCTCCGCAGAACTATTCAACCATTGATGAGAGGGTTTCTCAACTTTTACCCGGAAAGCAATCAAAGCTTCCATATGCTTATTTAACATATCAGCTTCCTTCATCACTTCTTCCACTTTAGACCTATAAAACTTGTTCACTTTGTTATACTCATCATCTAGCTTCTTGAAGTATATCAACTCAAAATCTCCACCTTCTTCTGCAGCCATCAGAAAAGCAGTTTGATAGCTTTCAGACCCATCTCTCTGCACTGAGTTCACCATAATGGGTTGGCTCTCAGCATCTTCTTGTTCATAGGGATTGATGGAATGGTGGGGTTGTCTCTGAATTATGAGTCCACTGAAAGCCCTGCTCAGTGTTAGCTGTCTCTTTAAACCTCTTGGAGTTGCAGGTGGCTTGGTTCTTCTCTGCTTGTAGCGTTGGACATCTTTCAAAAGAGTCTTCAAGTATTTATAATCCATGTATGCTTCCTTCCATTCTGGCACCATTTGTGCTGCAAATTCTTTCTCAAACTTCATTTTTTTTAGCAGTGCAAACTATTGACTATTTGATGTTTGATGATAATTTTACCTACTCTTGCAGAAAGCAGATTGAGCACAGGAAGTAAAGTTAGAATGGAAAGGAAGTATTAATTGATCAAAATGGAAAGCCCTGTGAAGAAAGTTTCTGAAATGAAGATTATTGATATGAATATTGAATATATATAGCTTCACCGACGTAATATAGGAAGACTCTTTCAGGTTGTGTTTGATGTTGAAAATTCAGATAGAGGAAGTGCCATGGTTTTCTTTGTCCAAAAAAAAAAAAAGGATAGAGTTACTGTCATGGGAAAGAGAGCAATGAACATATTTTCATGGGCAAGGAGGTGTAAAAGGTGATTTGACATGGTGGAATGGTAAAAGGAAAAGTTCTACTTTAGTTTCACCAGGTTCTCTTGCTTAATATGGCGCGTGTTTGAATTTTGGGAAACTTTCAGTCAACTCCTCTGTAATAAATTAATTTGAGTTAACCCCTTGAAATTTTCTGAAGCTTTACTTTACTTTTTCTCAAAATAAAATTAATTTTTGTGAGTGAAAAAATAATGATATCCTTTTTTTTTAAAAAAAAAAGAGTATTTATAAGATAAATAAGGGCATTTACAAAACAGAAAAAGAGATTCAAAAGAATGTAGGGAATTAAAAACATTTGGACCATTTATAAAATAAATATGAAAATTCACAAGACAAAGAAATATATTCAAAAAAACC
This sequence comes from Inga laurina, assembly GCA_963855925.1. Classification (NCBI taxonomy): domain Eukaryota; kingdom Viridiplantae; phylum Streptophyta; class Magnoliopsida; order Fabales; family Fabaceae; genus Inga; species Inga laurina. The sequence continues at coordinate 51,235,255 of OY979710.1, forward strand.
TAGGGAGCTAAAAATATTTTGATCATTTATAAGACAAATATGAAAAATCACAAGAAAGATATGGGCATTTACCAAACAAATAAAAGGGATTCGAAAGAGCAGAGGGAATTAAAAATATTTTGGCAATTTACAAGACAAATATGAAAATTCACAAGATAAATATGAGTATTTATACAACAAATAAGACTTTTATAAGATAAATAAAGTAAGAACATCATTATCTTTTCACCCACAAAAATTAATTTCATTTTGACCATAGAGTACAGTATAATTTCAAAAAAATTTGGGCAGCTAACTAAAATTAATTTGTTATAGGAGGACTGACTGAAATTTTCCCTTGAATTTAATTCCTCTAATCTGTGGGCAACCTCAAAGTTTGGTTCTGACTGTGTGCTCCCTAGGCCTTTTGTTCTCAAGGGAGTATTAACAAGCATTTGTCATGCAATGAATTAGTCAAGCAAAAAGCGGTAACTTTTGTTTTTCGGCCAACAAAAGAAGTCAGTAACGTAAAAAATACCATTTGATGGGTTTATAAGTCCAAATATTTGTCTTGAAAATTTCTAAAATCTGGTTAACCGTGTAAAATTATAATATTTTAACTTGGAATGAATTAGTCATACAAATCAATTGATTTTAAAAATATTTTAGACAAGAAAAAACAAGGGAAAATTCCAAAAAACTACACTCAAAATATAAAAAGGACAAATCAGTACATCAAAATTCAGAAAAGACAAATCAGGCGGGTGTCAGAAAAAGGAGGAATCTGGCATTTTGAAATTTCAGTCAAATTACGAAAATGCCCTTCAGCACTTCAGGCCCACTTCAGAATAACAACATGATCCTCGGAATTAACACCTCCGGATTCGTTATTAACAACTTCAATTCTTTTTTGACAATTTACAAGTTTCAGGGCTAATAACACCACCGATTTCGCCATTAACAACTCCGAATTCGATATTAACAACTCCATTTTCTTCTTTCGCACTTAACAAATTTCAGGGCCAATAACACCATCGATCTCGCCATTAACAACTCCGGATTCGCCATTAACAACTCCTATGTTGTTATTCCGACGAGGGTTGAAGGGCATTTTTGTCATTTGGCCGAAATTTCAAAATGACAGATTCCTCTGCCCGTCTGACACAGCCTGATCTGTCCTTTTGCAATTTCAATGTACTGAATTGTCCTTTTGCTATTTCTAATGTAGTTTTTTTGGAATTTTCCCAAAAAACAATACAAATAATTAATTGTAACACAGATAAATAATTTAATATTGAGTTTAGTTATTGTTTAAAATGAAAAGGTTAAAATAGGTCATATAAAGTTTATGAGACGTCACCGTATTCAATATTCATAAGCATTCTTTTTTGTCAATTTTTCTTTTTCTCATTTTAGTCTTCTCCATGTTCATTTCTATTTGAGGTGGTACCTTCAAATAAGATCATTGGATACAACAGTGAGAATGATTGATCAAGTAGTATACGGAGTGATTCTTACTCCAACGTTCTTTGAGACATGAAACAACATTGAAATCTCCAATCACCACCCAGCCTCCAACAACCAATTGTTGAATACCCTCAAAAGTGTGCCACAAATGGCATCTAATAACCATATTTGGATGCCCATACACCACAGTAAGTGACCACTCATCACTTGTGCCTTTATTTACCATCCTATGTATAAATTGATCACCTAAACAAGACACAGAGAAATCTAGCGTAGAATCCCAGTACAACCATATACCTCCACTAAAGCCTTGTGCTTCTACCACGTGCATATTCGTCCATCCCAGCTTCCTTGCAATGAGCTTAGCTTTCATCCCTACTTGTCTAGGTTCTAACAAAGCAAAGAAATTGACATCATGCTTGGCAACAACATCACTAATTAACCTACAAAAAAAGGCACCACCGACACCCCCGAGTATTCCAAGTTATAATAATCATTAAAACTTAATAAAAAGAAATAGAGCACAACCAAACTAGGCATTATTAGGACATATGTCCCTCCTGCACATCCTCAACACCATGCATCACCATGTCATTATCACCTCCAAGTTGATTAATCCGAGATGCAAAAGTCTCCTCTCTTACTTCACCTGGATCAAGAGAGTTGGAGGCTTCTAGTTGGATAGTGGGGGACTTGGGGTCTATTTTAATAACATTCTCTTTAATTCCTGACCCCACAACCTCACTTAAATTACACGACGGTCCAGCTTCTTGAGTTAATAGGTGAGAACTCAACATATAAAAGTCCACTTGTGTCTTTATTTGCTACATTTTCAAGCTCATAAAGATTCCTTGGGAAGCTCCTACCTCAATCCCCTTCTTCTTAGTTGTATGGATCCCATGTGGTTTATTCAACTGCTTTAAATGCCTAACACTATTCACAGAATCACAATTTATCTCCTTTTACCCTATATTTATAATATCTGATCCATTATTCCCCTTGCTCCCTTTATTTAATCTAGGTAGGTGACCAGATCTCCCCCTTGATTCACGTGATGTCTCTCCTAGCTTTAAACTAACACGAAGCTTCCCCTGACACTATCACCATAACCTCCATCATTAATTCCCATATCTTCAGCATTAAGAGCCTCAAAGCATGATCCTCCTACCATATTCTGAGAACATAAATCACGCCTAGATTCATGCCCATAATTACCTTTCCTTGCATTGGAGATCTATTGGCCCCTTCTCCAACGCTGTGCCACCATCCACTCCCCATACATTCCGACAGCAGTCTCGGAGGACATGGGCGACAGTGTTGTAGCTGTAGAAACTAATAGGTTCACCATGCATGGTGACTTTGACATGTTTGTTGCTTGATTATTAGGGCAATGCTCAGTGTCATGGCCATACCGCCCATATGAGAAGCAAATCAAATGCAAACCTTATAAACAATCTTCTTTTCTTTCCCATTAATCATCAAGGATAGGAGCAAAGGTGCACTCAAATCAACCTCAACACATATGCGGGCAAAACAACCTTTGGTTTGTCTAAGGGTGTTTGTATCCACTTTCAAAACCCGTCTAATTTGGTTACCCACCACATATAAAATACTCTTATCATAGAAATCAACAGGGAATTTAGGAATTCTTACCCATGCTGTGATTTTGGAAACCTCAGCAAAGTCAAGATTAAACTTTGACTTCCATGGTTGCACATTATAGAATCCTCTTAAATAAGTTGAGAAGCTTCCTTTGGGGACTTGTAATGAAATTGACAAACGATATCATAACTTCCTATAGGGAAGTAGCTTAGCTAATAGAAAACCTCATCTAGTTTCATGGGATTTGGTTTGTGCACGTAAGGAGGATGGAGGCCTGGGTCTTAGGAAGACTCGTTACTAGAACAAGCCATTCATGATGAAGCTTGGATGGAGTATGATTAATAGAAGAGACTTGCTCTGGGTCAGGTTTTTGAGAGAAAAGTATAAAGCCACTGATGATATTATTCCTAAAGTTGAGAAGTGTCAGTCGGAGTCTAATACGTGGAGGGGTATCCATAACAATTGAGAGAAGGTCACATATAGTATAACAAGGAGAGTTAACAATGGCTAGAACATTTCTTTCTAAAATGACGTATGGGTGCCACACTTGGACAAGCTTTAGAGTTTGGTAACCTGAGCTTTTCCTGGAGACATCACTAAATGGAGAGTAGTTGACTGCATCACTCCCTTCGGACAGTGGGATATAAGCAAGTTTGATCACCTATTACCAGGACATGTGTGTATAGCTATCAGACGCGTCAATATCTGTCAACTAAATGGGGAGGATTTCATAGCATAGAGATGGTCTCCTGATGGAATTCTCTCCCTAAGATCTGCTTACAAATACCTAGTGGGTACCCCACGGCTTCAAGCTAAATACCGGTAGAATTGTCTTTGAAAAATGAAGGTCTCTTAAAGGTGCCGTACTTTCTTGTGGTTGTGCTTTTATGATTGCTTAATGACAAACATGGTGTGTTTTTATCATGGTAGTCACCCCCAAGGGTACTTGTGAAATATGCCATAATTCACGTGAGTCAATTCTCCACATTTTACGGGATTGCTCGGTCATTTCTAAATACTGGAATGTTTTCTTACCGACGGGTTGGCGTGATCTGTTTTTTGGCATGTTGGATAGGAGTGACTGGCTTGCATGGTATATGGGGAGAAAGAACGTAGTACAAGAATTCGAGTTTCGTCTTTGGTTTATGGTCCTATGTCAGTATATTTGTTTAGCTCGTAATGACCTCTATTTTAATAACAATACTTGGAGCAGAAAGGCCAGTTTCACCCGTGCTCGTGCCTGCTTAACATGGGGTAATACAAACTTGTTTCAAAACCATGATGAGGAAGGGAGTCGTCCCCATTCGAAGCCACCACCGCCTGGGTGGGTAAAGATTAATATTGATGGATCTAGGAGTGACAACTTGGGGACGTGTATTTGTGGAGGCATACTGTGAGATCATAATGGTGAGTTTTTGTTGTGGTTTATGTACCAGATTGGGCAAGGAATGGTGGTCTCTGCTAAAGCTTGGGGTGTGTTGTGAGGACTTAAACTTGTTTGGGATAAAGGATACAGACAAATCTTGATTGAGGGTGATTGTAGTGAAGTCATAGAACTGATTCAGACCACGGTGTCTCAAGAACACCTAGGCTTTCACCTTATCGTGGAGGTTCACACGTTGATGGATCGAGAATGGGAAGTGGAAATGTTATATTGTACTTGAGATGTTAACATAGTTGCAGACGCCATGGCAAAGGAAGTTTGAAAGATGGCAATAGATCTCCATATTACCGATTCAACTCCTGGAGTTATTATGAGCTTTTTACTTATTGATGAGAAGAGGTTGAGACTGTATGTTGACTCAGGAGGATAGCTTCTCAAGATATTGTAGTATGTCATGTTCTATAAAAAGAAAAAGAGTCCTCTAAAAAAAAAGAAGCAGAGGAAGACCAAAATGAATATTCAACTATCACCAACTATGATGAAATTCATGCTATCAAAAAATATGATCATTCATACACAATTTAAAATTGAGGAAGGGGGTGGGGCCTTTAGGCAATCGAGATAATTGCCCAACGCCCTAACATAGGTATTGACCCCATATATCCATGAACTCTCTGCCCCCTTTCGAGATTTAGAATACAAAAGGTCTTTACCTTTTCCAACAAGTATGCTTCATAGGATCAAACATGTATTCTCCTTCTTTTAGAGGTAAAACCACTTACGACATCAACCAACGATTTGTTGGTCATGCACTATCTTTTGCTTACAACATTAGATTATAGAAGAATTTTTGTATCCATAATATAAGTTTGGATTTGTAAAATAACTAATGTTTTTTGTCATTTTTAAAATTCATGCCACCAAACCATATGATCATGGGCACAAAATTTATTTCGATTGATCAAGGTTATGAGGGCCTTTAGGCAATTGAAATGACGGTTTGAAACCTCTCTTTTCTGTTTTTTTTAACCATAAAATCAATAATTGAATGGTTTATATTTTATTGTTTATAAAACTATTATTAAAAAGTTAAATTATAAAAAGAAAAATAATTAATTAAATACAAATTGCTAAATTTTGATGTGAATAATTTAATACTACAATAAAGAAATTAAAAATAAGATTTTGTTTAAAATTAAATTTGAAGCATTCAAATGTTGATCTTGTAGTTAGAAAATAAAAAATAGAAAACCATCAAGCATTTGAATCAACTAACAAAGGGGTTGTTTCCACTTAACTAGTGGTATCATATTCAAGCCCTGGATATATAGCTGCTATAATTACTTGGAGGTAGAGAGGTGTCCCTATAGTGGGCCTACACCACCTATCGGTGGATTAATCCAAAAAAAAAATAAAAAACAAAAAGAAAAGCAGGAAAGATGGTGGGAAGGGGAAAGGTGGTGTTTCGAACTAACTGAATTAGTTGGTTAAGGTACTCACATAAGTACAGGCCAATTGGCAAAGGGTTGTTTCCACTTAACTAGTGGTATCATGTTTGAGTACTGAGTATGCAGTTGCTATAATTACTTGGAGGTAGTAAGGTGCCTCTATAGTGGGCCTACATTTTCTATCGGTGGATTAATCCCCAAAAAAAGAAAAGAAAAGTAGGAAAGATGGTGGGAAGGGGAAAAGTGGTGTTCTGAACCAATTGAAGTAGTTGTTTAAGGCACTCACATAGTATAAGCCAACTAGCAAAGGGGTTTTTCCTACTTAACTAGTGGTATCATGTTCAAGCCCTAGGTATATAACTGTTACAATTACTTGGAGGTAATAAGATGCCCCTATAGTGGGCCTATATTCTCTATAAGTGGATTAATCCAAAAAAAAACAAATGAAAAGTAGGAAAGATGTGGGAAGGGGAAAGGTTGTGTTCCTAACCGATTGAATTAGCTATTTAAGTGCTCGTTTGGAATAACTTATTTTTAGGTAATAAGTGCTTATAAATTGTGATTCACGGTATACGACGTAAATATGTGAGAGGAGTTTTATCTTAACTTGTGTAATAAGGATTTATTGTCTAAAAATAAGTGATACCAAATACAGGCTAAGACACTCACATAGGTACAGGTTCCAAATAGTTTCTTACGTTGAGGATAGGATCAACTCTACAATTACATTAAAAATGAGAAAGAATATTAAACTACGATATACTAGGCCGAGGAAGATGCATATGCTTTTGGGGGGGTGCCAATTATTTTCCTCTAGCTTACTTAACCTGGGCCTGCAAGTGCAATTGATTGCCTCCATTCTGGGTTCGTCATTTTTTTGGTAAATAAGGAGGAAAACTTACATTACATCAGGTCAGATGGGTATGAGTCCTATCAAATCATTACGCATAAAGTCTCCAATAAATGCCATATACGTATGCATAATGTGAAACAGAACAGAGACAGAGAATGTGAACAGAGAATATGAACAAGCAGCCATCGTTGACATTCATATGATGTATGCACTGACGTTGTAGGGGGTTGGTGTGTGGTTGTCGGATCTGACTTTTTTATTATTTAAAGCATTTATGAGGTTTCGTTTTTAGTATAAATAGGTGTTCATTTTTCATTGTAAACACATCTGAGATTGAATAAACACATTGAGTTTGGTTTCTATACCATTTTATTTTGGTATCAGAGCCTGGTTCCAGAGGGAGAGAAAACGAGAGAGTGAGGAATAGGATAGAGAGAAAAAAATGTTGGGAAAACAGGGTGTGCAAATTCCATCCTGCCGGCCTTTTCTCCAAAATCTGACCACACCATCGTGTTCAGAAGGTCCCAAAACCCAGAACAGGAGTCGGCCACCACCAAAGACCCACGCGCCGGCCACGCGCCCAGAGGTTGAAGACGACCAGTCAGTCGCCACGTCATCTGCCACGTCAGCGCAGTTGACCCAGTCAGCGCCACTTTGTCCAATTAGATTGCGCCACGTGTCAAAAGCGCCACGCCAGCAGCACCGTCAGCGTTGCCACGTCACCCAGTCCAGTTAGCCGCCACGTCAACGGTCAACGCAATGTGGACCAATAACGGACTGCCACGTGTCACTGTTGCCTCGTCAGCATACGGTCAGCTCGAATTTTTTTAAAATTACCATTTTGTGCCCTAAATTTTGCGATATTTACATTTTGACCCCTAGAAAATTGCCAAAATTACATTTAGGTCCCTGAACTTTAGGAAATTACATTTTGACCCCTAGATTTTGCCAAAATTACATTTCAGACCCCCAAACTTCCTGAAATTACATTTTGACCCCAGATTCTGCCAAAATTACATTTCAGACCCCCAAACTTCCTGAAATTACATTTTAATCCCCAGATTCTTCCAAAATTACATTTCAGACCCCCCCAAACTTCCTGAAATTTCATTTTGACCCCCAGATTCTGCCAAAATTACATTTCAGACCCCCCAAACTTTCTGAAATTGCATTTTGACCCCCAGATATTGCCCAAAATTACATTGTTGCCCCTAATTACCCAAATTTCCTATTTTACCCCTGACTTTTCCATATATACAAATCCTTCCCCTACCCTTCTACCTTGTACCTAATAACTGCGTACTCAAAGTCATAACCTGTGAGACAAACTGCAAAAATTCCTCCAAGACGCAGAAATAGACATGAAATTGAGATGGAGGAAATGAGACGCCAGATTCAAGAACTAGAGGCCACTATAGCAGAACAGCAAGCCTTGCTCGAAACTCGTAGAGACCACTCAGAAGATGATTTGAATAGCCACAGTTCGTCATCCTCTGACTACCGTCATCGTCCTCGCCAACAACCATTTTGCTTCAATGACATTAAGGTAGACATTCCTGAATTCGAAGGAAGACTCCAACTGGATGAATTTATTGACTGGTTACAAACAGTTGAACGAGTCTTGAGTACAAAGAAATTCCAGATGAGCAGAAAGTTAAAATTATTGCCATCAAATTGAAGAAACATGCCTCCATATGGTGGGAGAATCTCAAAAGAAGGCGTGAAAGAGAAGGAAAAAGCAAGATACGAATGTGGGACAAGATGCGACACGAGCTCTCATGTAAGTTTCTTCCAGAAAATTATTATCAAGATAATTTCCTTCAGTTACATAATCTCCGCCAAAAGGCTATGTCTGTAGAGGAATATACCAGGGAGTTTGAGAAACTTATGATGAAATGTGATATACAAGAAAGGGAGGAGCAAACAATAGCTCGTTATCTCGGAGGGTTAAATACAAACATCGCCCATCCAGTACAACTCCAGCAATACTGGACTCTGGATGACGTCATCCGTTTAGCCATCCGTATTGAGAAGCAGATACCCAGAAGGCCTCCATACCAACCGTCTCCCTCAACCAGAATTCCTTTTGATGGGAATAAGTCACAAATACATCATCCTAGCTCTTCAAATGCGCCTCCACCAAAGGCTACTAAGGAATTCAACTCCAGAGTACCTAAGTGCTTCAAATGTCAAGGATTCGGTCACATCGCTTCTAACTGTCCTAACCGTAGAGTTGTCACTATTATGGAAGGAGAAGCTTCTACAGTATTTGACGAAGAAAGGGAGCCTATTCCCTAAACGGAGCCAATATTTGATGAGGAAATTACTCCTGCAGATCACGATGAATCCCTTGTTATTAGGAGAAGTCTGCATACAGCCACCGTGAAAGAAGAACCTTGGCTACGTCGCAACATTTTTCATACCCGCTGCACAACTCAGGGTAAAGTCTGTGACGTCATTATTGACAACGGAAGCTGTGAAAATGTAGTCTCCAACTACATGGTAGAGAAATTGCAACTACCAACTCATAACCATCCGAGCCCTTACAAGCTTCAATGGCTTAACCAGGACAGCGAGGTAAAAGTTTCGAAACGATGCCTTATTACTTTTTCTATCGGTAAAAGGTATCATAATGAAGTTTGGTGTGATGTTGTTCCAATGGACACTTGTCATCTTCTTTTGGGAAGACCTTGGCAATATGATCGAATGTTCTGTATGACGGTCATGCAAACACGTATTCCTTCCAGAAGGATGGCGTGAAAATTCAACTTTCTCCTTTGCCACCTGATAAACACAATAAAGGCAAGAATGAATCCAAACCTTTAGTGTCTTTAGTCGAGAAGGTGACCAAAACAGACAGCCAAGTAATGGGTTTTCTTCTATTACTCGAGACAAACAACGGAACTGTCATTCCACCTGAAGTGCAGCTATTGTTAAAGGAGTTTCCTGATGTAATTCCAGATGAAATTCCGTCGGGATTACCACCCATGCGAGACATTCAACATGCTATGGATTTTATTCCAGGAGCAGTAATTCTTAACAGGCCAGTTTACAAAATGAGTCCTCAAGAACATGCTGAAGTTCAAGGCCAAATTGAAGAATTGCTTAAGAAAGGATTAATCCGTGAAAGTGTCAGCCCCTGTGCCGTACCTGTAATCCTAGTTCCCAAGAAGGATGGAAGCTGGAGAATGTAAATAGATTGTCGTGCAGTCAATAAAATCACAATTAAGTATCGGTTTCCGATACCCAGGCTTGATGACATGCTCGACCAGTTATATGGCTCTACCATCTTCTCTAAGATTGACCTTCGTAGTGGATATCATCAAATCCGAATTCATCCCGGAGATGAATGGAAGACCGCTTTCAAAACCAGAGATGGGTTGTATGAATGGAATGTGATGCCATTTGGGTTGTCAAATGCTCCTAGCACGTTTATGCGCCTGATGAACCAAGTCCTTCGTCCTTTCATTAGCAAGTTTGTTGTTGTCTATTTTGATGACATTCTTATCTACAGCAAGAGCATAGCAGATCATTTAGAGCACTTACGTCAAGTATTGCAAGCTCTTCGTGAACAAAAACCTTATGCCAGCTTGAAGAAATGCACCTTTTTAACAAGTGAAGTCATCTTTCTGGGTTACATTATCACGGTAGAAGGTGTACGAGTGGATCCAAGCAAAATTGAAGCCATTAACAGCTGGCCAACTCCGCAATCTATCCAAGAAGTTCGGAGCTTCCATGGATTAGCTTCCTTCTATAGGAGGTTCATTCGAAATTTTAGTGCCGTTGCTGCACCCCTTACAGATTGCATCAAGGGAGACAAGTTTCAATGGACAGAAAAGGCTCAAATAAGTTTTGAAGAACTGAAGAAACACTTGACAGAAACTCCTGTGCTAGCTCTTCCTAATTTTGACCAAGTGTTTGAGGTCAGTTGTGATGCCTCCAACACTGGGATTGGTGCTGTTTTGAGTCAAGAAGGCCACCCGATTACTTTCTTCAGCGAGAAACTTAATGATGCTAAGCTCAAATACTCTACCTATGATAAAGAGTTCTATGCTATTGTTCGAGCTTTGCAACATTGGAGCCACTACCTGTTGCATAAAGAGTTTATTCTCTATTCCGACCATGAATCACTCAAGCATTTGAATTCTCAACAAAAGATCAATTGAAGGCATGCCACTTGGAGTAAAATGTTGCAGACTTATCCATTTTTACTCAAACATAAGGCTGGAATCCTAAATTCAATAGCTGATGGGCTTAGTCATCGCCATGCTTTGATAACGACTATGTAAACCAAAGTAGTAGGCTTTGAAACTATAAAAGAGTTGTATCAAGATGATCCTAATTTCCAGGGTGCCTGGAGTACTACTGAATCTCAACCATTTCAGCAGTATTACAGGGAAGGAGGATTTTTATTCAAAGGAAAAACTCTTTGCATTCCTCGTTGCTCACTTCGAGAAGCTATAATTTGGGAAGCATATAATGGAGGATTAACTGGTCATTTTGGTAGAGATAAAACTGTAGCCTTAGTAAAGGAGAACTTCTATTGGCCAAGACTTGAACGGGATATCAACAAGCATATCCAAAGATGCAGAACATGCCACCTGGCTAAATCCAAAAGCCAAAATACTAGGTTATACGTGCCATTGCCAGTACCCAACGCACCTTGGGAGGATGTGAGTATGGATTTTGTCCTCGGGTTACCTTGGACCCAGAGACAAAAGGACTCTATAATGGTGGTTATTGACCGTTTTTCAAAAATGGCTCACTTCATTCCTTGCTAGAAGACTAATGATGCGGTTCAAATTGTAGATTTGTATTTCAAGGAGATTGTTCGTCTCCATGGAATTCTAAAAACCGTCACCTCTGATAGAGACATCAAGTTCGTAAGCCACTTCTGGAGGACTTTATGGAAAAAGATGGGAACAAAACTTCAGTTTAGCAGTGCTAGCCATCCACAAACTGATGGACAAACCGAAGCTGTTAACAGAATTCTTGGAAATCTTTTACGAAGTTTTGTTGGAAAGAACTTGAAGCAGTGGGATCTTATTCTTGCTCAAGTTGAATTTGCTTACAACAACTCAGTCAATCAAGCAACTGGAAAGTGTCCATTTGAAGTTGTTTATGGCACCCATCCTCTCAGCCCACTTGATTTGACACCATCTTCTGATAAGCAACAATATAGTGTCAATGCGGACCAGCGGGCCACGAAAATTAAGAAATTACATGAGCAGGTCTGTAATAAGATTCAGAAGCAGAATTTGAAACTCAAGACACAACGAGACAAGCATCGGAAGCATCAAGTCTTTAATGTGGGGGATTTGGTCTGGATATATTTGAGGAAGGAACGTTTTCCTAAACAACCAAACACCAAGTTATCTCCGCGAGCTGATGGACCATTCAAGATCGTACAGAAAATTAATAATAATGCTTACAAAGTGGAATTGCTTGGTGCTTACGGTGTTTCTGCCATTTTCAACGTTGCGGATCTATCTCCATATATTGATGATGTTGATTCTGACTCGAGGGTGAGTCCTGTCCAACCCCGAGGGAATAAAATATAACAGAGAATATGAACAAGCAGCCATCGTTGACATTCATATGATGTATGCACTGACGTTGTAGGGGGTTGGTGTGTGGTTGCCGGATCTGACTTTTTCATTATTTAAAGCATTTATGAGGTTTCGTTTTTAGTATAAATAGGTGTTCATTTTTCATTGTAAACACATCTGAGATTGAATAAACACATTGAGTTTGGTTTCTATACCATAATGGTCCATTAATCGCGAATCCGAATTATTCATCCTTGTCTTCAGCTTTGTCGTAGTTGAAGGGTAGTGGCACTGACTTGAATGCTCTGAACTTGCCTACATTGTTCAAATGCTCATTCTCCAATTAGTCATTTTAACTTCAACAAAATTGGATTACTTCAAAACGATTATTCTTCTTTATACCTGAAGAAATTCCATAGGCCCCGACGTATGATCTCTAAACTCGCAATAATGCTAATCATAGCTTGTCTATGCAGGAAGTTAACCTTGAAATCCAATACGGTCTGCAACCACGCAAATCTCAGCAAGACATTCAGCACCTGCGATGGTATAATTTGTCAGTATTTCCCTAAAACATAATGCATAAAGAAAATTAAAATTATTTCAAGTTCTTCTTGAAGATTAAGATTTCTATGTTAATTTTCATACCATGGCTGTGAAGTATACGCTTTTATGAGGTATTATGAGTTTGTCTCTTAACCAGCGATTCTTGGATTTCTTTTGCAGTAGGCCCCAGTCTATGACAAGATCCCAATATGTAGAGATGATTGCTGCACACATTGAGAATGTCCAGGCAAGCACCTTCCAAATGATTCCTTTATTAAGACTGTAAGCTGTTCTGAGGCAAACAGCTGCTATTGTGAAGAAAAATTTCACCCCATTATATCCTTGCATTGCATCTTTCTCTTCAAATAATCGCCTGAGGCACTACTCGGAGAATGAGTAACATTATTTGGGAGCTAGGAAGCATAAGTATTGGCATTGCAACACAACAAAATGGAAAGAATTTGGTTGTGATTTAATGTGTTGCATTGTGCATACTCAGTACGCCAAAAAAATTATCTTTGCTTACTGGTTTGGAGGTTGAAAAAGCAGGAAATTCTGCTTTTTCCCATCTATTCCAGGTTCTAATTAGCATGGTATGAAGTGTCAGAGATGAGAGAGTTCAGAGTGGTACCTGAAGAAAACGACAACAGTATGGAATCACAGCAACAATGAAAGAAAATGTTGTGAATATGTTACTTGACTTGCAAGTGTTTTGTCTGTGTTTGAAGTCTCCCCAACCGTAGTAGCAAATGTAGAACTCTAAACTTCTCAGAGCTTGCACCTGGATGCATAAAAAGGAATGAAATGGGACATGTAAAGTGCAAGGGTGCAATGATATAATTTTTTGTTTATTGTGAATTAGTGTAAACTTCTCAGAGCTTGCACCTGGCTAGTAAATTGATCTGCCAAAAAGAAATCCGGGAGTGTGACCTAAGGAACATTGGAAACGGTATAGGTTGGATTTCCCGTGAAGAAAAGAGTTGATTTAGAAGGAGTCTTTGTTAATTTAGTGTTATTCCATATTCTTTACCTTGTACAGAGGAGCACAGATGCAGTGGAACAGGCATGTGAGAAAGAAAAGCCGGCTTGAACGATACAAGATGTTGAATGGGCATGATAAAATGACAACCACAATCTGCAGTGGAAGAAATGGATTCATCGTATGAGTGTAGAAGATAAATGAAGATCCAATGAATTCTGTGAAAGTATAATTCTATTACAAGAACCAAGAGCAGAGTAATAAGTTCAGTCAAGGCTTTGTAATCTTTTGTGTCTGGATCCATCCCCATGTCAAGGTTTGCAATAATACTCGCTAGTGCCAATGTTGCAAGGACAAAAGCTAGCAAGAGAACATCAAGGTAGCTCAACTCAGATCCTTGCTTGAGACCAAAAATGAATGACTAATTCACTTTGTATCGCCTCCAGAAGTATATATTAGCAACATACATAAGCATGTATAGAACTATGAATCCAAACAAACTGCAGGAAATGAATGCTCATAAGTTTTAATTCATTGGATTATGCTCTGGGATTTTGAAATGAAATCTCAGCAAATTATATTTTGAATAATATGGTTACCTATAAAGAGGAAACATGGTTTCCATGTACTGAGAACTCCGAGGGTGATTCATAATTTTGCGGGCGTGGGTGACCAGACAAAGTGCTAAAACTAATGCTGCTGTGCAGCCAGCCAAAAAACCTGAAAATTTGAATAACAGAAAATGTCTGGGGAAGACATCAAAGATTAAATATAAGCCTGGGCTGAAATTTTTTTAGCTATAGTAAATCTTGATTCTTACCGGTGGAAAATGTTATTCTATGTCTTGCTCTACTAGGTTTAGGTCTGAGGAGGTTCAATCCATAATTACGATTGGAGTTGGAGAAGTGCTTTATGAATGTTTTCTCCACCCTCTCTATAAGCCTTGTGACCTGTATAGGAAAGTTGAGCAATCATAACTCATAAAGATGTTATAAAAAAGGCGGACCCCAGTGCTGCAAGCAGCTCCCGAATGCTCGGGCTCAGGGGAAGGAGACCCTATGTGTACGCAGCCTTACCCTGACATATTGCCAAGAGGCCGTTTCCAGGGCTCGAACCTTAGACCTGGGGGCGGAAAGCCATCGCACCCACCATTTACGCCAAGGCCCGCCTTCAACTCATAAAGATGTTATAAGTTTGGTAATTTCTATTGACATGCTTTGGACTATTATGATTATGTTGAGCTTTTATGATTTTCCTTCCTTATAAAAGGCACACCTCATCAGAGCTACCGAGGTAGAAGTTGTCAACCATGCCAACATAAGCTTTTGTTGCACTTCTTGATGTAATCTACAGCAAATATAGTGAAACAAGGTGAGGGGCTAATTAATCTTCATTGGTCGTCTTCTGTGCAACCTTTTAGTATTAGAAAGGTGAGGAATACCTTATCATATTTCTTCATTATCTTTGAAAAGGCCATTGTGTTCAGAAAGCTGCATAATTGACTAGTGAACAAATTAAGATGAAATATGAAGGAAGCTTTGTTGGTGAAATTAAAAAAATAATGCCAGAGGATATAACCTGTAGTTCTTTAGAAGTCGAAGCTTTTGGTAGAATTCAATGAAAGCCCGCTTGAGTTGTTCTTCGAATTTCCTCAAATTCTTTCTGTTGAATTGAAGCTCTGTTTGTGCAGAGTAATTGAGGACGCCTTTTATGGTTGAACGAGGAGTCTCAAGAGTGTTGTTCAATCGAACATGATTAAGAACTTCCAAAGGAGCTGGCCTGGTACCCCTCTTATCTTTTTTCCTATATGTTTGAAACTTTTAGCTATTAAGTTGAATTTCATCTTCTTTTTTCTCACTAGAGTCTTCTGAACCATAACGAAGACTGTCCTCATTGATTGTCTCCATGGCCACGGAAACTCTTCCTGTTTAGGAAGTTGAAGAAGATCAAATCAGTTAAGTAAACTTACATCAATGTTCTCCAAGCTCTAAGATGATTAAGCCAACGAATAGATCCTGGCTTTTATCATAACTAGCAATGTCACTAAAATGGGATCGGACCAATCACTTTAAGCAGAAAATCAGCACTGCATTGTTCTGTGGGTTCTTAAAGTCACGTGTAAAAACCTGACAAAACCAGTCACTAAGTTATAGTGAAACCAAGATGTAACAGAGCTTATCGTGCAGTTTGGCCCTTTTGGGTGTGGAAGATGATAATGCAGCTGTTGAATTAGCAACATCTGAAGCAAGACGAGTCATCTCCACAGAGCTATTGAACCATTGAGAGGGTTTCTCGACTTTTATCCGGAAAGCAATCAAAGCTTCCATTTGCTTATTTAGCGTAGCAGCTTCCTTTATCACTTCTACTTTAGACCTATAAAACTTGTCCACTTTGTTAAACTCATCATCTAGCCTCTTAAAAAATACCAACTCATATTCTCCACCTTCTTCTGCAGCCATCAGAAAGGTTGTGTGGTAACTTTCAGATCCATCTCGTTGCAGTGAGTTCACCATAATGGGTTGGCTCTCAATATCTTATTGTTCATGGGGATCGATGGAATGGTGGGGATGTCTCTGAATGAGACCACTGAAAGCCCTGTACAGTGTTAGCTTTCTCTTTAAACCTCCTGGAGTTGCCAGTGGCTTGCTTCTCTGCTTGTAGCGTTGAACATCTTTCAAAAGGGACTTCAAGTAATTATAATCCATGTATGCTTCCTTCCATTCTGGCACCATTTGTGCTTCAAATTCCTTCCCAAACTTCATTTTTGGCCTTTTCTAAGCAATGCAAACTATTTGATATCTGATAATAATTCTCTGGCTGTTGCAGAAAACAGATTGAGTTCAGGAACTACAGTTTAGAATGGAAAAGGAAATACAGGATGATCATGTTGATTGTGGAAAAGAGTTCCACATCGGTGGGATCTCTTTGGATGAGGGAGGATTTGTAGTATAAAAGGGAGCCCCCTCCTCCCTTTCTCTTCACCCCTCAACTTGCCTATTTTCTTCTATAAGGCATTTTGTATCTCCTCTTCTCTTATAGAATTTCACTTGTAAATTATTTAGAGTGAAATTAGATTCTGGTATTTCCCTTATTGGTATCCTATTTATTATTTATTAGTTGTTATTAGATATAGTAGTTGTGATTTATTATATTATTAAATTACGTCTAGAGACTTTGTTTCTAGTTTGTGATTTTTTAGTATAATTGGTTACGCTCTATACATCCCGCTTTTTCAATAATTGGTATCAGAGACAAGGTTCTGTCTGAGTATGCTTTGTGGTTGCAGTGTAACCTGAACTTCCACATCAAAAAAGAATTACTTTGGGCTTTTGTATTGACAGCTATTAAATAGTATCTGGAGCAGAAATGACGGACAAGAAGATTGAAGAATCCACATCAAATGTCGACAACTTGTCGTTGACATCTTCACTTATGGCAAGAATTGTGTCAAATGCGAAGGTTGCAGTTGAAATATTTGACGGATCTGGACATTTTGGGATGTGGCAGAGCGAAGTTTTTGATGTCCTTTTGCAACAATCACTAGACTTTGCTATTGAAGAGAGAAAACCAGATAGCATGGGGGAGGAAGATTGGAGGAGGATCAATCGTGTTGCTTGTGGTACCATTCGATCGTTCCTTTCAAGAGAACAGAAGTATCCATACACAAAGGAAACTTCTTGATATAGACTGTGGAAGGCACTGGAGGACAAATTTTTGAAGAAAAGCACTCAGAATAAACTTCATATGAAGAAAAGACTGTGTCACTTCACCTATGTACCTGATACCACAATGAATGATCATATTACCAGCTTTAATAAGTTGGTAACAGATTTGCAAAATCTGGACGTGACCTTCGAAGATGAAGATCTGGCTTTGATATTGTTGGGATCACTTTCTGATGAGTACGAGCACCTGGAGACTACTCTACTTCATGTCAAAGAGAAGGTATCTCTTAGAGACGTTTGTTCTGCGCTATACAGCTATGAACAAAGAAAGAAAGAGAAACAAAGAAGTGAAGAAGCAGAGGCACTAGTCACAAGAGAAAGTATTGAAAATCAGTCGAGATCGAGGAAAGGGAGATCCAAATCGAGGTCCAAACCCAGTAAAAATGAATGTTCCTTTTGTTGAAAAAAAAGCCACTAGAAGAAGGATTGTCAGAAATTGAAGAACAAATCCAAACACAACAATGAGAAGGCTGCTATGGATTCAAATGTAGCTGACTGTGATGATGAAAATTTAGATTTTTCATTATCTACAACGACGTCATCAAAATCGTCAGGCGTATGGTTGTTAGACTCAGCTTGCAGCTATCATATGTGTCCCAACCGAGACTGGTTCACTGATTTCCAAGAAGGAGGATGTGGAGTTGTCTACACAGCAGACAACACTTCACTTACCGCATATGGCATTGGTTCAATTCGTTTGAGGAACCATGATGGACTAATCAAAACATTGACTGATGTTCGATATGTACCGGATTTGAAGAAAAATATCATTTCTGTAGGAACTTTGGACTCAAAGGGATTCAAAATCGCCATAGAAAGTGGAGTAATGAAGATACTTTCTGGTGCACTGGTGGTAATGAAGGGTATACGGAAGAACAATAACACGTATCACTATCAAGGTAGTACAGTTATTGGAACAACAGCAGTGACATCCAGTGATGAGAAGGAAGTAGAAGCGACGAGGTTGTGGCATATGCGCTTGGGACATGCTGGAGGTAAATCCTTAAAAACTCTATCAGATCAAGGGTTGTTAAAAGGATTAAAGCATTGCAGTTTGGATTTTTGTGAGCACTATATAAAGGGGAAGCAGACAAGGGTTAAGTTCGGAACAACTATCCATAATACAAAAGGTATTTTGGATTATGTTCACTCTGATGTTTGGGGTCCTTCCAAAACACCGTCATTGGGAGGAAAACATTATTTTGTAACCTTTGTTGATGATTTTTCTTGAAGAGTATGAGTGTATACAATGAAGACCAAGGATGAAGTGTTGAGAATCTTTCTTAAATGGAAGGTGATGATAGAAACACAAACAGGCAGGAGGATCAAATGTCTTCATACAGATAACGGAGGAGAATACATAAATGATCCTTTCCAGAAGATTTGTGAGGAAGATGGCATAGTTAGACACTTCACAGTCAGGCATACACCACAACAAAATGGAGTGGCAGAACGCATGAACCGGACTTTGCTGGAGAAGGTTCGGTGTATGTTGTCCAATGCTGGTTTGGGCAAAGAATTATGGGCTAAGGCAATTACATATGCGAGCCACCTCATTAATCCTCTACCATCTTCTGCTACTGGTGGTAAGACACCATTGGAACAGTGGTATGAAAAACCTGCTACAGATTATGATTCTTTACATGTATTTGGCTCAACTGCATATTACCATGTGAAAGAATCAAAAATGGATCCGAGAGCAAAGAAAGCCATTTTTTTGGGAATCACTTCTGGAGTCAAAGGATATTGTTTATGGTATCCAGAGACAAAGAAGATTGTATTCAGTAGGGATGTTACCTTTAATGAATTTGCCATGGTGAGAAAGGTAGCAGCTGAAGATACCAAGCAAGGTGATGGTGTTTCAAAGTAGGTGGAGTTTGAAGGAAAGTTGATTTTCCCAGTACGAGGTGCAGACAAGGAAACAAAAGAAGACTTTTCTGTAGCAAATGAAGAGCCAGTTGAAAGGGAGGTTTCAATTCATGAACCTCAACAGCAACGTGAATCAATAGCAACTAGCAAGCCAAAATGAACAATAAGAAAGCCTACTCGTTTCGCAGACATGGTGGCTTGTGCAACCTCAATTGCAGCTGATGATATTCCTTCAACTTACAAGTGGGCTATCTAGAGCTCAGAGAAGGATAAGTGGAGGAATGTCATGAATGAAGAAATGCAGTCCCTTCATCAGAACGGCACGTGGAAATTGGCCAAACTCCCGAAGGGTAAGAAGACAATTGGTTGCAAATGGGTATATGCAAAGAAAGAAGGATTTCCTAACCAAGGTGATGTACGCTACAAAGCAAGATTGGTATCTAAAGGCTATGCTCAGAAGGAGGGAATTGATTACAATGAGGTATTTTCTCCAGTTGTGAAACATTCCTCCATTAGAATTTTGTTGGCTTTAGTAGCACAGTTGGATTTGGAACTAGTTCATATGGATGTTAAAACTGCATTTCTAAATGGAGACTTGGAAGAGGAAATTTACATGACTCATCCGGAAGGATTCAAAGTTACTGGAAAGGAGAATATGGTGTGTAAACTTGAAAAATCGTTATACGGATTGAAACAATCTTCGAGACAATGGTATAAACGATTTGACAAATTTATATTGCGGCATAAGTACAAAAGAAGCAGATACGATCATTGTGTTTATTTGCGAAAGCTTGAAGATGGATCCTTTATATATCTCCTCTTATATGTTGATGATATGTTGATAGCTTCGAAAAATCAGGTAGAAATTGAGAAGCTGAAGGTTCAACTAAAAGGGGAATTTGAGATGAAAGACTTAGGAGAGGCAAAGAAGATTCTCGGCATAGAGATAACAAGAGATAGACAATCAAAGAAACTCTTTTTATCTCAGAAGGAGTATTTGAAGAGAGTGCTAAATCGATTTGATATGGATGAGAGAACGAAGCCGGTTAGCACTCCACTTGCCCCTCATTTTAAGCTTAGTGCTGATATGTCGCCAAAGGATGAAGATGAACGAGAATATATGTCAAGGGTACCATACGCAAATGCTGTTGGTAGCTTGATGTATGCAATGGTTTGTACAAGACCTGACATTTCACAAGCTGTTAGAGTTATGAGTAGGTATATGCATGATCCAGGAAAGGAGCATTTGCAAGCTGTGAAATGGATTCTACGGTATATATGTAATACTGTGGATGTTGGTTTGTTTTTTGAGCAGGAAGATGACCGATCTTTAGTTGGGTATTGTGACTCAGATTTTGCAGGTGATTTGGATAAACGAAGATCAACTACTGGTTATGTGTTTACTCTTGCAAAAGCACCAGTTAGTTGGAAGTCGACTTTGCAGTCAACAGTTGCTTTGTCTACCACAGAGGCAGAGTACATGGCAATTACAGAGGCTGTGAAGGAGGCAATTTGGCTTCAAGGATTTCTAGGAGAACTTGGTATTGATCAAGAAGACATTATAGTATTTTGTGATAGCCAAAGTGCTATTCAATTAGCAAAAAACCAAGTCTACCATGCAAGAACGAAGCACATTGATGTTCGATATCACTTCGTACGAGAAATTTTAGAAGAAGGTGGAGTCATGATACAGAAGATACGGACAAGCGAGAATCCTGCTGCTATGCTGACACAGGTGGTGACCTCTGTCAAATTTCAACATTGTTTGGATTTGATCAACATTGTTGAACATTGATTGTTGAATTGTAAATAGAATTTGTAATTAGGAATGTGGGAATTTTTTCAAGGTGGAGATTTGTTGATTGTGGAAAAGAGTCCCACATCGGTGGGATCTCTTTGGATGAGGGAGGATTTGTAGTATAAAAGGGAGCCCCCCTCCTCCCTTTCTCTTCACCCCTCAACTTGCCTATTTCCTTCTATAAGGCATTTTGTATCTCCTCTCCTCTTATAAAATTTCACTTGAAATTATTTAGAGTGAAATTAGATTCTGGTATTTCCCTTATTGATGTCCTATTTATTATTTATTAGCTGTTATTAGATATAGTAGTTGTGATTTATTATATTATTAAATTACGTCTAGAGATTTTGTTTCTAGTTTGTGATTTTTTAGTATAATTGGTTACGCTCTATATATCCCGCTTCCGCAACAGATCATACCGAACGGCCCTGTGAAGACTGTTTCTGAAAGGAAGATATATATCTATATATACATATATAAAAATAGCTTCGTCACTCATTCAGATCATATTTGCAAGTTGAAGAAAAATTTCTCCAAGTTGAATGTTCTTGTGGAGGAGCTGTCGGAGAATTGAAAGCCATGAACATTTTTTCAGAGCCAATGAGAGGTAAAAGGTAAGTTCGATATGGTTGAAAGATCAAAAAATAAAAGTTTTATTTGCCAATGTGGGGCATATGCTTTTCACATTGTCACTCATGTCTTTTAAAGTAATAATATTAGAATGCAGTAATTCTTTAACATTAACCAACAAAGGCTGGTAAAAAAAAAAACCAACAAAGAACTTATAATCAAAATCATAACCACAACAATTTGTAACTTAGATCATATTTTTAGATAAGTATTATCTTTAAAAATTTTCCAAAGCCAGAGTGCTCCATTGCAGGGAGAGATTGGTCCTTGCTTTGTTTGGTTCTTGCATGATTCGGTGAATAAGTAGGACAGTGTCAGTAAGCTGTCATCATTGAAAAATTTTAACAGAGTGGCTCGAATAACTAAAAAAAGGTGGTGTGTTATTGCTATGGGGACCATGGTTGAGCTACTTTTCTGCGTTACTATGCTTTTTTTTTTTTTTTTTGCTCAAAGTTACTATGCTTTTGCACTAACGTAGTTCTGATTATCTGTGCCAATTCGAACTCGCGACTGACCAGTGAAGGGTGGAACGCCCAAACCAGTAAGCCTCGAGCCTACAAGGCTGCACTAATGTAGTTTAGAATGCGACCAACCTTATCTTTTTTACGAGTAACTTTATCCCTCTTTGAATTGGTTTTTTTTAAGTATTTTTTTTTCTTGTGTCTTCAAATTCAAACTCTTTTTTTTTACTCTTATTAAATACATATCTTTATATTAATTTTTCCTCACTCACAACTAATTCTCTTTCATTTACTCATTTATTACACATTTTCTCTCATATTTTATATTCATACTCTCTCCTATGCTATTTTCATAAATAGGGGCATATATAGAAAAAATATGACATTTTTAACATTTTTATTGTTTTTAATTAATCTTAACCACCAACTCGTTTTGGGTAATAAGAATAAAAATTGTTCATAAAAAGGATCGGAGGGAGTACTACTCAATACCCATATATAAGTCACTTTTATCTAAAAATTTTTATTCAAAATATAAATCCCTTGTTGGATATTAAATGAGATTTTGCCAAATTTATCTCTGTTGATTATTGGCAATGCACATGGAAAAGAGAGAAGAGGTATAGAGGTGAAAATGTAAAATGATAAAGGGATAAGAGAGCAAAATTGCATCATTTCATAATAAGGGTAAATATGAAAAAAAAAATTATCCATTTAATATTTTTTTAAGTTTGTGAGAATAAGTTATATTTGGGATAGTTTATTTTTTATTTATAAGTGTTTTTTATGTAAATCCAAATAAAACTCCTATCATATACTTACCTTATATACAGTAAATTATGATTAAAAAGTATTTATAAATTAAAATTAAATTATCCCAAACAATTAAAATCCAGTATTTTGTACCTGCATTTATGAAACAGAGTGGCTGAATAATTGTTTCTATCTCTCATGAAACAGAGCAAGTTTTGTCAGGTAGAGTAGTTAATCCAAAGCGTTATTTGCGCTACTTCCAATGAACTTTTGCTTTGTGCCTAGTTAGGAAACTACCGGAAAAGCTCTTAATTGTTAATTCTGATCCACTCCAACTGTGCTGAATTCAAAAGTTGTTATAAATAATGGGTGGCATTTGTCACCAATAATAATAATAATAATAATAATGGTTGGCGTCAGCGAAAAGATTTGTTGATTAATGGATGTTGATGAAGAGTTGGTTTCTCTATCCTAATTCTATTGTAATGTCCCTGTTGAGATAATGAATTCGGTTTTTATTAAAAAAAAAAAGAAGGGGAATTTGTTGAATATTTGAAGCTTAGTTGATATGGATAACAAATATGCTATGTAGGGGTGGGTATGGGCAGGGCGAGACTCCTGTCTTTTGCCATGCCCGAATGATGAACGGGCTGCAACCTGGCCGTACCCGTTAAAAGCCCTAACTATTTTGGGTTGGGTAAGGTGGACTTCCTTACCCAAGTGATAACACATTGTCTTATCCACATATCAAAAAAAAAAATAATTCTGTGTAAATTTCATAAACATTCTTATAGTTACTAATACCATATGTCTTAACTTTACCCTAATTAATATAAATTTCAAATGCATTCGATGATTGCACATTTTGAAATATTTTAAAATAAGTCTACAACTTAAGTCTTGAAATTTAAAAAATACCATGTCTTAACAAATATCCATACTTTAAAAATTAAACAACATCCATAATCCATTATAAATAAGGAAACAAAATGATTGTAATTAAAGCTGTGAAGTCAAAGTAGTTTGCATCAATTCAATGTCCCAAAAGTTGATCAAATGATGAAGTATCTGGAAAAAAATAAAAAACAACTATAATTTAATACATCACAAAGTAAAGAAGAAAGGAAGAAATTTACTTGTAAATAGTGTTTAGTGGCTAGGGCAAAAAAGAAAGGACCAGAAGAGTATTATACAATAGACAATATATATTTTAAATAAAAATATATATATGAAATAATATTTAATTAATATGAAATTTTATATTTTAAATAAATGAAAATAACTTTCAGGGCAGGACCAAATGGGCAGGGCAGCACCCCTTGCTCGACGCTCGACCCTGCCCGATTATTAGCCCACCTAAAGCTACCCAAAATTTATTCGGGCCACTTTTTTAGGACTGGGTTGGGCAATTTTTTACAGGGCTAGGGTGGGCGCACCAGGCCACTGGGCATCATGCTCACCCCTAATGCTATCATCCATGGGATAAAACAGCAAAAAGCTCTTTACTTGGTGTGGTTTCTCTTATTATTTATTTTCTCATTATCTCTCATAATATTTAAATTATGTCCGTCCATTCAATATAAAAGGTAAAAAATGAGGCACGTCATCAAATTATCACTCCCTCGACTTTTCTCTCATCTTTCTAATCAACGATCCAGATGAGCTCCTCTTCCCATCAACAATTAAGATGGGTTAATGAGGAATGATGAGAGGGTCTGCTTTCTCTTTAATCATCACTCATTTAAAGAAATTATAGAAATCCTTGTAAGCAAGGCTATCCATTGGATATAACATCCTAAACACTCACGGTAATTTAGTACTACTTCGGTGTTTTTAAATATCTATGAATTAGATAATTAATTTATAAATATTAAATAAATTAGTTTAGTTAGCTATTTATAACAAATGTATGTCAGTTTTCATAAAATACTTCATTTAATTATCACCCTCTATTGATAAAAACTCTTTTAATATATACAAATTTAATAATTAAAATAAATTGAAATCTTATATTTAAGATAAAAATATACCTCTCAACCACTTTCCCATCTAAAATAGTCGGAGTATTGCTCATGGTGATCTTTTTCAGAAGAAAAGTTAAGCACATGTAATGAGTTGACATCACTCATGGAAAAAAACAAAAAACAAAGAATCCTCTGAAAAATTGAAACCTGTTATAAAAGTATATGTGATAAGAGAGAAGATTGATATGATTCAGAGAAAATCGATAGAATCTCTAGAGAGAAGTTAGAGAGATATTCTCATTCAGTTCAATTGAAACAATCGATTACAGCCCTTTATATAGAGGCAGAAATTTAACCCTGGTTGTATTACCATGGTTATATTTAAATGACTATGGTTACTCTATATCGTCTTTATGTCCTTGTCTCCTTTTGCTGTCTTTATGTCCTTGTCTTTTTTTGCTGTCTTTATGTCATTGTCTTCTTTTACTTTTGCTTTGTATCAAATCATCTTTTCTTCTTTATGTCAAGTTGACTGGAAGAGTAATATGAGTCAATAGACATCCACATATTTAATATTCATAACACTCCCCCTTGGATGTCCATTATGAATGCGCCTCATTAAAAAATTTAACTAGGAAAAACCCAGTGGGATAAAAACCTAGCCAAAGAAAAGAGTACATCATTCATTGATACACCATCAAGTGCTGCCTCATTAAAAACCTTTCTAGGAAAACCCAGTGGGACAAAACCTAGATAAGGGAAAAAGAGTACAGCGTGTATCGACTCCCCCTCTTGATAATATCAGTTGAAATCTTTGAATCTCCGAAGACCAATATCATGAACAAGTTTTTCAAAGATTGTACCTGGAAGTGACTTGGTGAATAAATCTGCTAGATTTTCACTTGAACTGATTTGCTGGATATCTATTCACTATCCTTTTGAAGGTCGCGAGTGAAGAAGAATTTTGGTGAAATATGCTTCGTTCTATCGTCCTTGATATAGCCTTCTTTAAGTTGAGCGATACATGCAGCATTATCCTCATAGAGGATTGTTGGGATCATTTTGCCAGAAGATAAATGACAAGTTGTACGTATATGATGTATTACTGACCTCAACCACATACATTCTCGACTTGCTTCATATATTGCTAGAATTTCTGCATGATTAGATGATGTGGCTGATATAGTCTGTTTCATAGATCGCCATGAAATAGCTGCACCTCCACATGTAAATAGATAGCGTGTTTGTGATTTACCATTATGTGGATCAGATAAAAATCCAGCATCTGCATAACCAACCAGTTCATGCTTGGATACATTTGAGTAGTATAACCCCATGTCTGTTGTACCTCTGAAATAACGAAGAATGTGCTTTATTCCATTCCAATGCCTTCATGTTGGTGAAGAACTATATCTTGCTAGTAAATTAACAGTAAATGATATATCAGGCCGTGTGTGATTAGCAAGATACATTAGTGCTCCAATAGCACTAAGATATGGTACTTCTGGACCAAGTAGTTCTTCATCACCTTCTTCACTAATTTCTTGAGGTCGGAATGAGTCTTTATCCACTTTCAAAGATCTTACAATCATTGGGGTACATAATGGATGAGATTTATCCATGTAAAATCGCTCTAGGACCTTCTTTGTATAAGTTTCTTGATATACAAAGATCCCTTTCTTAAAGTACTCAATCTGTAATCCAAGACAAAATTTTGTTCTTCCCAAGTCTTTCATTTCAAATTCTTTCTTCAAACAATTAATTGCCTTTTGAAGCTCTTCAGGAGTTCCAATGATGTTGATATCATCAATATAAACAGCAATTATAACAAACTCACTATTAGATCTTTTCATAAAGATGCATGGGCATATCAGATCATTTTTGTATCCTTCTTTCAACAAATATTCATTAAGGCAATTATACCACATGCGCCCTGATTGTTTCAGGCCATACAAGGACTTATTTAACTTAACTGAGTATTGTTCTCGAGAACTTGGATTGGATGCTTCTGGCATCTTAAGTCCTTCAGGAACTTTCATATAAATATCATTATCAAGTGATCCATATAAATAGGCAGTCACAACATCCATTAGATGTAAATCAAGTCCTGCATTTACTGCTAGACTGATTAAATAACGAAAAGTAGTCGTATCTACTACTGGTGAATACGTTTCTTCAAAATCAATGCCAGGTCTTTGCGTAAAACCTTGGGCTACTAGACGTGCCTTATATCTAGTTATTTTGCCCTTTTCATTTCTTTTTCGTACAAAGACCCATTTGCATCCAACTGGTTTTACATCTTCAGGTGTAAGGACTACAGGTCCAAATACTTTTCGTTTTGCCAATGATTTTAATTCTGCATTAATGGCATCTTTCCATAGGGGCCAATCTCTTCTCTGTTATCTCTCACTAATGGATTTTAGCTCATGATCCTCATTATCATTTATTACATCATATGCTATATGATAAGCAAAGATGTCATCAACGTTGACTTCATTTCTATCCCATCGGATTCCATTCATAACATAATTTATTGAGATCTCATTATTTTCACATATATCATGTACCTGGGTCTCTTCTGGGACTACAACATTCTCTTCTGGAGATAATATCTCTTCAGGAGATGGCTCTTCTGGAGCTACTAATTTTTCTTCATTATCCTCGATTTGACCATCTAAATTCTTTGCTCCTTTTCTTTTTCGAGGATTTTTATCTTTGGAACCGATGGGCCTGCCACGCTTCAGGCGTGCTTTGGATTCATTCATAGCAGGTTGTCCTTCAGGGACATCAATTTTAATAGGAGCATTAGCAGCTGGGATATGTGACTTTGTCACTTTCTTTGGGTCAGTAAATGCTTCTGGCATTTGATTAGCTAAATTCTGTAAATGAATTATCTTTTGAACTTCAAGTTCACATTGTTTTGTACGAGGATCAAAATGAGCCAATGATAATTCATTCCAACTAATTTCATTACCCAACTGCTTGTTTTCTCCCCCTAATATTGGAAAAAATGATTCATCAAAATGACAATCGGCAAATCGTGCCTTAAATAAATCTCCTGTAGATGGTTCTAAATATTTTATAATTGATGGAGATTCATACCCAACATATATTCCCATCTTTCTTTGTGGGCCCATCTTAGTGCGTTGTGGTAGTGCTACAGGCACATATACCGCACACCCGAAAGTTCTTTTGTGGGAAATATTAGGTTCCTGACCAAAAACCATTTGTAAGGGGGAAACCTTTAAATAACTTGTTGGCCTAATGCGAATTAACATTGCTGCATGCAAAATGGCATGGCCCCAAGCAAAAATTGGTAGATTAGATTTCATAAGTAAAGGTCTTACAATTAGTTGCAATCTTTTAACAATGATTCTGCAAGTCCATTTTGCATATAAACATAAGCTACAGGATGTTCAACATCAATTCCAAGGGACATACAATATTCATTAAAAGCTTGTGATGTAAATTTACCAGCATTATCAAGACATATTTTCTTGATAGGATAATCAGGGTAATGTGCTCTTAATCTAATCAATTGAGCAAGTAATCTCGCAAACGCCAGGTTGCGAGAAGATAATAAGCAAACATGCGACCATTTAGTTGATGCATCAATTAAAACCATATAGTACCTAAATGGTCCGCATGGTGGGTGTATTGGCCCACAAATATCTCCCTGTATCCGTTCTAGAAATGTGAGAGACTCACTTTCTACTTTGCTTGGTGAGGGGCGAATAATTAACTTTCCCTTGGAACATGCAACACATGAGAAATCATGGGATTGTGGTATTTGCTTACATTTCAGGGTATGTCCACATGAATTCCCAATTATTTTTCGCATCATTATTGAACCGGGATGGCCTAACCGGTCATGCCAAACATTAAATTCATTAGTAAACTTCTGGTTTACATTATCAAACTGCTGGTTTGTATTGGCAAGCTTCTGGTCTGCATTATTGAACTTCTGGTTCACAATAGTATGTGTTTCAATTGTGCTTATACATGTGTAATACAAACCAGAAGAAAAAATAGGAAAACTTTCTAATATGCATTTTCTACCAGCAACTATATTTGTAATGACAAGATATTCCTTATTATCTTTAGTTGTTGTTTCTAAATGATATCCATTTCTGCGGATATCTTTGAAACTCAATAAGTTTCTTTTAGACTTGGTAGAATAAAATGCATTATCAATGCATAATTTTGTTCCTTCAGGTAACAAAATATTAGCTCTTCCGGAGCCTTCAATTAAATTTATACTACCAGATATAGTCTGAACATTGGCTTCTCGTATTACCAGTGAAGAAAAATATTTATCATGTCTGAGTATGGTGTGGGTTGTTGCACTATCAACGAGACATAAATCTTCAGGATTGATGCCAATAGAATTCATTCTTCATAAAACATAAATAAAATTAATACATATGATAGAAACAACTTTAAATAAAATATAACAGTTCAAATTATATTAAGAAATCTGCAACATCCAAATAGTTATTATCTATATCGCCATACTCAGAATTCTCGCCCTGATCAACATGATTAACTTCAACATTTGATCTTTTACCAATATTTTTAATTGATTCTTGGTAAAGATCAACTAGGTGCCTTGGTGTACGACAGGTACGAGACCAATGGCCCTTGCCACCACATCGATAACATGGATTATCTGCATATTTATTATGCCTACTACTTTCCCCTTTTTGGTTCTTATCAGTCTTTTCCCACTTCTGGTAGGAATTTGAACCTCCATGATATCGACCACGGCCACGCCCACGGCTGTAGCCACGCCCACGTCCACGTCCTTCTCCACATCCACGACCACGGCCACGGCCACTATAAAATTCATTTGTTACTACATTCACTTCAAGGAATGGAGTTGAGCCTGTTGGACGGGATTCATGATTTTTTAACAAAAGCTCATTATTTTGTTCAGCCACAAGGAGACAAGAAATTAACTCAGAATATTTCTTGAAACCTTTTTCACGATATTGCTGCTGCAGGAGCAAATTGGATGCATGAAATGTGGAGAATGTCTTTTCTAACATATCATCATCAGTAACATTTTCTCCACATAATTTCAATTTAGAAGTAATTCTGAACATAGCTGAGTTATATTCGCTTATAGATTTAAAATCTTGCAAGCGTAAATGCATCCAATCAAAATGAGCTTTTGGAAGAATGACCATCTTCTGGTGATCATATCTTTCTTTCAAATTGTTCCAAAGGACAAGTGGGTCCATCACTGTCAAATATTCAGTTTTTAAATCCTCATGTAAGTGGTGGCGAAGAAAAATCATGGATCTGGCTTTATTTTTGTTGGATGCCTTATTCCCTTCTTGAATCGTGTCTTCCAAACTTTTGGCATTCAAGTGAATTTCCGTATCCAACTTCCAAGATAAATAATTTTTCCCAGTAATATCAAGAGCCACAATTTCAAGTTTTGCCAGGTTTGCCATTGTTCAAACTAATTAAAGAAATAAATAAAAATAATTAAAATATGAAATATAAATATGCAATATAATAACTGTAAATTCATAAAGGCAATAAATAATTCATAAGGCGAGATAAGAAAATTAAAATATGTATGACTTCAGGCCATTTAATCTCATGACTTCAGGCCATGTATGGCTTCGGGCCATTTAATCTCAAGATGAGGAATTAACTATTATCTTCAGGATAAAAGTTGTACATGACTTCTGGCAGTATAATAAGATAAAAGATAAAAATATATATAGCTTCTGGCCATATAATAAGAATGGATATGGCTTCTGGCCATATTATAAGAAATTAAAACATTATGACTTCTGGTCATAATTTCAAGAATCAGATAAGTATGGCTTCTGGCCATAATAACAATAATAATAGTAATAATAATAATAATATAAAAACAATAACGATATCCAATCTTAACCATGGAACCCGATGTTATATAACAATCGGTAAAAGTATCTTTCTAATTCCATATAGTGGCTCAGATTATCCCAGATATATAAAATAAAACAGGATATATATAATCATTAAAGAAACCATAAGAAGATCATACCTTCTTTTAGAGCTTCGTGCTGATAACGTGTTATAAAAGTATATGTAATAAGAGAGAAGATTGATAGGATTCAGAGAAAATCGATAGAATCTCTAGAGAGAAGTTAGAGAGATGTTCTCATTCAGTTCAATTGAAACAATCGATTACAGCCCTTTATATAGAGGCAGAAATTTAACCCTGGTTGTATTACCATGGTTATATTTAAATGACCATGGTTACTTTATATCGTCTTTATGTCCTTGTCTCCTTTTGCTGTCTTTATGTCCTTGTCTTTTTTTACTGTCTTTATGTCATTGTCTTCTTTTACTTTTACTTTGTATCAAATCATCTTTTCTTCTTTATGTCAAGTTGACTGGAAGAGTAATATGAGTCAATAGACATCCACATATTTAATATTCATAACAAAACCCTCCTAGTTGTTGTTATTATATATGAATAGCAAAGCGGACGCCTTTAATAATTGATTTTCCAATCCAAACAAGCATGCTTATCGTCCTTTTTTTTTAAAAAAAAAAATTGAGGTCGAAATATCACTATCAAACAATGATGGCATATCGCATATGTGACAAAATAGAATGCTTCTAAAATGATGAATACCTTCTTGCCCTATTTCCTTTTTTTTTTCCCCATGAAATTAAAAAAGATATTAGTAAATGATAAGCTTGCATTGTCCCTTCATCATGCATACTTGGTAAAATAATTAGTAAGAATAGAATGAAAAATAGAGGCTAACACGTGATGATGAAAAGATGTCGTCCTAAAGCTCAGCTGAGCATGTTCAACTATGCTTATTAAGCTCCTCCTTTTTATTTCCGGTTTCTAATAATATTTTTTTTATAAATTAATGAAGTTAATTAAAATGAGTTATATATGTATGGTAAAATATCAAAATTACTGTCAATGAAAGTCATCATTAGTTAGACGAATTTGACTAAGTACTTGAAAAGTTTTATAGATAGTCAGGGATATTAGTTGGAAGAATTTGACTAAGTACTTGAAAAGTTTTTTAGATAGTCAGGGATACTAAGTAAAAAATTTTAAAGATTTTGACCAAAAAAATATAAGAATTGGAGGGAGTATTAAGTTAATAATCCTCTGGTAGTTTCAGTGGCTCTCATAGTCACAGCAAAAATCATATTTGAACAAGCATTTTCCTCACAGAACCATCGAGAAATTAAGTGCATGTTTAAATTAATACTCCCTCCTTTTTTTTTTTGTCAGAAAATTAATGCTCCCTTTAATTTTTAATATAAGACATATTTGAGAAGTTAAACTTAATCTTTAATGAAAGATATATTTTTTATATTTATCAATATTTTCCTAATTTATCCTTATTGATTCCCTTAAAAAGAGGGAAATAAGGAAAATAACTATGGTATTCTAAAAAAATACATATCATATTAATTATTTCAACTAATCTAATCAAATTAAATAAATATGTCTTACATTAAAGATCGAAGAAAGTATTATAAAATGTTTTAGTGTAATTAAATACACAGTTAATTATCTGCTTTCACTTAAAATCATGGTGTTAGTGTTACTGAACATCAACTAAACATAGCACTCCCTTCGACCTCGTCTTCAATTGTTCTATCTGCCTTTCGTCTAGCTGATATTCTTCTGCTATATATATATATACATAGACACACACTTGTGACCTCATTGTTCTATCTGTAGGAGGATTTGAAGATCCTCCCACAAAAGGAACCAAATAACGACAACTTCTTTGATTGATTTTTTTTATCATTATCATTATTATTTATAAATTATGAATGAAAATAAATAAAGTGTTTATTTTTACCAACCGAAGTTAGATATAATAGAAGGAATTATTGTTTTTTAAATTCTTGACAATATTTATTTATTTCTTTTTTTTTTGGTCAAAAATATTTATTTCTTTTCAAACTCTATTATCTCTGTATTTTTATTCATACATCTGAAAAAAAACCCGCGCAGTGATCGATAGCCGCCTTACGATGCTTTAGGATCCATAGCCTTCTTTTTGCTGCATTTCATGTTGTGAGATTAATCATCGTCGCTATCAGCTTCGTCGTAGTTGAAAGGAAGGGGCATGGACTTGAAGGCTCTGAACTTGCCCACATTGTTCAAATGCTCATTCTCCACTCTGAAATTTTGAAACGCACCAATTCACTGTTCATTCGTTTACTTTACAAAAAAGTCGGATTACTTACTCCAAAGCATTAAGTTCCTTCTTACCTGAAGAAGTTCCACATGCCCCGACGTATAATTTCTAGGCACGCAATAATGCTAATCATTGCTTCTCTATGCAGATAGGCAAGTCTGATGCCCACAACTGTCTGTAACCACGCAAATCTTAAGATGATATTTACGACCTGTGCAATTTGAATTTGTTAGGGATTCTAACAAAGGCCCAAAAAAAAAAAAAAAATCGAAATCTGCTTGAAGGTTTCTTTGTTAATTTCATACCATGGCCGCGAAATATACGTTTTTCTGAGTTAGAATCAATTTGTCTCTTAACCAGCGATTCTTGGAATTTCTTTGCAGGAGGCCCCAGTCGATGGCGAGGTCCCAATATGTAGAATAGATTGTTGCGAATGCTGAGAATATCCAGGCAAGTACCTTCCAACTGATTCCTTTATTAAGGCTGTAAGCTGTTCTGATGCAAACAGCTGCTAGTGTGAGGAAGTATTTTACCGCGTTATATCCTTGCATTATATCTTTCTCTTCCATGAGTCGCCTGAGGCACTTATAGGAGAAAGAGGAAGATCATTTGGGAGCGAGAAAGTGTAATTACGTACTCATAATTCTGACACAAGGAAATTGAAAGTTTCCCTATGTGATTTGTTGTTTTGTCTGTTCAAATGCTTCTTTCTAAAAAGGGTCTTGGCTTCCTAGTTTGGAAGTCAAATTCAAATCCACAGCAAAACCAGGCTATTTCACCTTATTCTATCTCTTTTAAGCTTCAACTAACTTCATGAAGAGTGTGAGAGAGAGAGAGAGTTGGTACCTGAAGAAGACGACACATGTATGGAACCGCAGCAACAATGAAGGAAAATGTTTGGAATATGGCGTTTGACTTGCATGTGTTTCGTCTGTACTTGAAATCTCCCCAAACGTAGTGGCAAACGTAGAACTCTAAACTTCTTAAGGCTTGCACCTGGATGCACAAAAATGAATGAAATGGGATGTACAAAGTGTTAGAGAA
Organism: Inga laurina; assembly: GCA_963855925.1. NCBI lineage: Eukaryota > Viridiplantae > Streptophyta > Magnoliopsida > Fabales > Fabaceae > Inga > Inga laurina. Next base: position 51,269,495 of record OY979710.1, read on the forward strand.
CTATGATATCGTGTTTGTTTCTCACAAACCTGGCTTGTTGTAAGTTGATCTGCCAAGAAGAAATCTGAGAATGCGACCCAGGTAACAATGTAAATAACGTAGGTTAGATTTGCCAAGAAATATAGCATGAACCTTTGCTAATTTATGTCTTCCACCAATTATTTACCTTGTAGAGAGGAGCACAAATGCAGTGAAACAGGCATGTGAGGAAGAAAAGCCGGCTTGAACGATACAAGATGTTGAATGTGCATGTTAAAATGGCAATCACCATCTGCAGAGGAAGAAATCAACTCATAATGTAAGTTTAGAAGGTAAAAGAAGGTCTAATGAATTCTATGACAGTGTAGTAGTCTTCCAAGAACCAAGATCAGAGGAACAAGTTCAGTGAAGACTATGTATGGTCTTGTCTTTGGATCCATCTCCATGTCAAGGTTTGCAAGCACACTGACTAGTGCCATTGCTGCGAGGACGAAAGCCAGGAAGAGGACATCAAGGTACTTCAACTCAGAGCCTTCCTTGAAACCAAATATGAATGAGTGGTTCACTCTGTACCTCCTCCAGAAGTATATGTTAGCAGCATACATAAGCATGTGCAGAACTATGAACCCAAACAAACTGCAGAAAATGTCTTTAGCATGGTTGGCATATGTATTGTAACACCCCAAATTTTATTCACCAAAAATATATTGTAATTACTTGAATAATTCAATATAATGGTGAATAGTCATGAATTTGGATATTGTGAATTTTGAAACATTCATATTCATAAGGAAATGGCCAAATTAATTTTAGTTAACAGCTCTATTCAAATACTCCAATTATATCTCGAATCAAGATATTAGGGTAAGTTTTCACACCCATAGATGTGATCAAAATCAACTATTCATATGCATTCAACCCAGAATGTTTTACACAGTCAAATACAATATATATGGTAAGTCCAAATCCCAATATACTCGTAGAACATATCCCTTACTTTAGATTGCTTCAAGGGTAATCTCAGGCGACTCCCGTATTTTCTCATGAGTAATCACTTCTTTGCCTCGAGCTTTTGAGCTAAGCTCCTTGGTTTGTTGTTGTCGTGGGCAATCTCTAGCCAAATGACCCGGCTTTCCACAGTTGTAGCAAATTCGTAACCTGATTAGGCATGGTTCATCACCATGAGGCTGGATGCAACGCCCACACGTCTTATTTCCAGAGGATCTCTGCTTGCTACCGCTATCATCCCAATATCGCTTTTTGTTATTGCTTCCAGAGGGAACTTCCGGATTCTTACATTTCTGGGAAGGACTCCCACTACCAAACACATCCTTGTAGTTGCCACTTTTGTTGGGGTACAAGCTCAACAAGTTGTTCTCAGCGAGTCGACTTTCTTTAACAGCCTTGGCGAACACTGTAAAGTGTTTAGAAATCAATTTCTTTCTCAGTTCTAGCTTCAACCCTCGTATTAGAATATCAGAGCTCCACTCCTCGTCGTCTTGATGTCTTAGGTACGAGGAATACCGAGACAATCAGACATAACGTGCCAGGTATTCATCGAAGCTCTCTTCATTATCCTGTCGTATGTTGAGGAATTCCTTTTCTTTTGCTAACTTGTTTGGTTGAGAGAAATATCTTTCGTTAAATTTCCCCTGGAACATTTCTCATGTTGCTGGAATATTCCATGCCTGTAGAGTCAATGTTGTATTCCTCCACCATATATTCGCCTCTCCTTCGAGTTTGCGAGCAGCTAGCTGAACTTTAATATCATTGGTGCACATCAGCCTTGTGAAAATTTGCTCCAATGCGGATAACCATTCTTCTGCTTGTAAAGGATCAAATCTCCCTCGGAAGGTAGGAGGTTGTTGTTTCTCAAATCGTTTCACCCAGGTTTGAAAAACATTCATTTTGTAAACAAATGCGATTGGCAGCTCCTGATGAAGTTGCGCAGATGAACTATATTCACCTACTTTCCTTTCAAGATGTTCTAATCTTCCCTGTCTCCGTCGTAACTCACGCAGCTCATCTCTCAGATCATTTATCACAAGTTGTTGTTGTGCCATCTCGTTCCGTATTTGGTGCGTAGAGTCAGGGCTAACCTCGCCGTTTGGGTCATAATCTCCTTCCCTTGTACGTGTCATTTTGATACCTCGCTGAATGAAATAAGGAAAAAAATAAATTTCCATATAGACACAAGGGTATTCTTGTCATTTCATAGTGATTCGAGTACACGAATACATTAAATATTTATACTAGTTATGGGGAAACTAAAGACATTACTCAACTTACAATATACTGTTCATCATAATATTAATTCTGTTACCATTATCAGAGTTGTTACTACTGGCATTCTGATAACGTCATTACGTTTATCGATTCTTTTATCCAGTGCACTAGTCTCATTGATACCATTGACTGGGCACTGATACCTCCTTCACCTGTGCTAATTCCATTATTTTCCGATACTGCTAGTACTCTCCTGATACCACTATCACAATAGCGGCTATCATTATTATATGCACTAGAACTATCGATACCATCAACTGGGTTCTGGTACTGCCTCTACATGCACTGATAATGCTACTTCCTTATACTACTGATATCATCCTGATATCACTGATACCATCCTGATACCATCGATACCATACTGATATCATCTCCAGGTGCACTAGTACCACAAATACTGCAATCTGGGTACTGTCATCCCATCTGAGTACCCTGATACCCCATTCTGTGATATCGCCATTACCGTCTTGATACCGCTCCGTCACGAAACTGCTCTCCTGGTATCCTTGTCTTGACATCTCAATGAATACTAAGTATCGGCCTCTGCCTGAGACTCGCTGTCGCTCAGCTCGTCCTTTGACATCTCCTCTGGATCGTAGTCAAAATCATACGCCTCCAGTGCATCTTCGATCTCTCCGACCTCTGTCATGTCTGGGGACGCCGGCCTCGGCTTTGGACCGTATACTTACAGTCTTGGCATGATCTTCTGCGTTGTGTACCGTATACCAACGTACCGCCGTTTCTAAAGTATTCAATCGTCGGTCCTCGGTACGGAATAAGCTGGTTAACCGTCGTCTCGCTAAAATTATTCACGATCACGATCATCGGTTCACTCGGACCATCCATGAATATAGGCGCACTTGGACTATCCATGATGTCCTCTCGCCGTGAAAACAAAACCTTATCAGTATACAATTCTGATAATGCCAGAACCGCTTATTAGCTCTGATACCAAAAATGTCAACACCCGTTTCCATTTTGATAATCGAAGAGTAATAAAGCCAAAATTCAATGGGCATACAGAAAAGTACAATTATACTGATAGAAATATTCGTTTACAATCCCAACGTCGTTCGTTTACAATTCCAATATTGTTCGTCGACGGAAACAGAAAATACAGCGGAAGTTTTAATATTTACAAATTATCCAAAATATTAAGGCATAGACTAAAGCATAACCACGTTCATATCCCGCCTCGAGACACGTGCCACTCACTTTTCGGCGTCAACGTCTTTGCCCTTTTTCCCACTGGTACTTGCTGAGGTGTTTATTTAAAAATAGGGTGAGATTCCAAAGAATCTCCATAGAGACATAATATCGTTCATAGAAAATGCGAAAAGTAAATATGTCATGTGCCAAGGTATGCACAAATTAATGAACAATATAAACACATCATCGTCATGTATATATGAGTAGGGCCCAGCCCCACAATCTACACCGGTTGGACTTCTGCCAACTCCCAGTATAAGTGCACCTCTGGCACTAACAGCCTCTTTCTAGGCAAATCATGTTATTAATAAAGTGCATTTACAAAACATTGACATCCACACAATCACATAACTTATGGCATAGTGTATGAAGGATAATGTCCCTACCTCAAAGCTATGATATTCCCTATTTAATAGTGTCTCGTAAAGCGTGCTGTCCCGGCGTCCGACTCGTTCCTAAAATATTAAATGTACCAGAAATAGGTCATAACCTATCCAAGTATCATTTTAGACTATTCCATGGTGTTTATTGTGGTTATATTAGTCTATGGTGAAAATTTACAAAAATACCCCCGGGAACCCGGTCCGACCCCGCCGTACCCGGCCCGATGGCACATTTTCCCAAAATTTTGACTAAGGCTATTCTGACTTATTTTCGCCCAAGGAATCCATTTTCGGCCTCGAAATTGCCAAATTCACGGTCAAATTACGAAAATACCCTTGACAGCCCCTATTTAGTGATTTCAGTGGCGTTTTCGTAATTATGCTTTTTCGGCCTCTACCGAAAAAGTGTCCAACTGTAACCCCACCTATTTTTTCCCACTGAGTCCAATGGAACCATTTATTTCATGAAAATCCAACTCCTTGTACCAGTTCTGGTCTGGCCGAAATATTGGTCAAAAATTGGAAAAATGGAGTTTTGTGTTTTAGCTCCCAAAACTTGTACTTTTCCATTTCTAATCCTTGATTAACCCATTTAAACACTTCATAATCATGATTTAAAGGATTTTGGGCAGCATAACCCCTTAGGGTTATGGATTTTCTAATTTTACAACTCAACTCAAAAATCATAAAAACCCAACAATAATTATCAACAACAACTCAAGAAGGTAAGATCATGAAGTTACCCTCTTTGGCTTCTTAGTTTCCTCTTAATCTAGGCTCCTCCTCCCTCTCTTCTTGATCTCAAAGTGTCTCTTCACCACCATAGATTCATGAGAAACAAGAGTTTAGAGAAGAATCTAAGGAAATGCCATAATAAAGAAAAACCAAAGGAACCTTCTTCTTTCTGTCTCCAATAGGCGAGTTCAGTGAGCGGGCAATAAGAGACTTTTCTTGCAGGCTTAGCCAATTAGCTCTGCTTATGCATCTCCGACTGCTGACTGACTTGCCTTAAAGATGATCTTTCTTTATACCTCTTCTTCTTCCTTCTCTCTAATCTCAAACTTCACAAAATCACTCTCTCTTTCTTTTTCCTATGACTTGTGCGTGAAGTGTACATGAAAGAGGAAGTGAAAATATGTACTAATCTTGTCATCTTTCATCTTGGCCATTGATTTGATCAAGGGCTTCTAATGTGACACTTGTCACACTCTTCTCTTCCTCATAATTTCTTCATTTGACTTCCCTTGCTTGCTCCCTAAAAAAAAGACGTCCTCTCCCTTTCTTTTCTCCATTAGTCCATGCTTCTTTTCCTATGTTCACACTCTTCATGCAATCATGTGTCCTCTTTCAAGCACCCAAGTACTCCACTCCTACACTCAAGCTTCTCTTCCCATTCTTACACTCAACATTAGCCTACCAACTCACTCAACCTTATGCCATCATTGAGTTGTGCATGTAGCTTTGTCAACATCACCTTCATCTTGCTTCTTGGATTACACTTTCCCTCTTCTTTCCTTCTAGCCCATCACGCATAAAGAGTGCTTAAGAAACCAAATTGGGTTTCATGTAATTGCCTTGGTCAAGTGTGTAACTATTTATTTTTTTTATTGCTAATAACACATGTGCTCATATCTTAGAAATTCTTATCCCACAAATCTTAATTTATTCCACTAAGAATATTCAATTTATATATTTTCCTTTATTTTCCTTGATTAATTGAAATTAACTCCAATTAATTGGAAAATAATTAATCTTGGGCTAAATTGGCAAAATTATGATTTTGCTATCACCTTTGTAATTTAATTCAATTTTTGAATTAATTTGGCCATTTCCTTATGAATATGAATGTTTCAAAATTCACAATATCCAAATTCATGACTATTCACCATTATATTGAATTATTCAAGTAATTATAATATATTTTTGGTGAATAAAATTTGGGGTGTTACATGTATGACATTTTGTTCCATGGTGAAGCTGAGTTTTTGAAAGAAAAATTCAACAGAATATAGTTTGAATGAAAAGGTTACCTATAAAGTGGAAACATGGTTTCCATATATTGGGTTCTTCCTGGATGATTCATAATCTCTTGAGCATTTATGATCAGACAAAGCGCTATGACTAAGGCTGCTGTGCAGCCAGCATAAAAACCTGAAATTCCAAACAGCAGAAAAGTCGGAAATGAAATCAAAAGCCAAAAATTTACTTAATCTGAAAATTTCTGAATTATAGTAAATCATGGTTCTCACCCACAGAAAATGTTGTTCCGTGTCTTGCTTTTTTCAGTTTGGGTTGGAGGAGGTTCAATCCATTGTTACGATTTGAGTTGGAAAAGTGCTTAATGAATTTTTTTTCCACCCTCTCCATGAGCCTAGCGACCTGTGCAGTAAAGTTTAGCAATTGTAAGGATGTTTGAAGTCTGCTGATTCATGTTGACTAACTTTGGAAAATATTAATGTCTTTCCCTATAAGAGTCTCACCTCCTCAGAGCTGCCGAGGTAGGAGTTGTCAACCATGATCATATAAGCTTTCGCTGCCCTCCTTGATGTGATCTGAAGTGTAAAGAGTAAAGTGAAAGGAAGTGAGGGGCTAATTAAATAAAGTTCCTGTGTTGCCTTCTCTGCCAGCTTATAGTTCTAGTAAGGTGTACCTTATCATATTTCTTCATTATCTTTGAAAATGCCAATGTGTTTAGAAAGCTGTTTAATTAACAAGTACTCAGGTTAAAAAAACAGGAAGGAAATTGTTTGCTGTAGTGTAAAAAGGAGAGAAAAATGCCATTGTTGCAACCTGTAGTTCTTTAGAAGCCGAAGCTTTCGGTAGAATTCAATAAAAGCTAGTTTAAGTTGTCCTTCAACCTTTCTCAAATTTTTCCTGCTGAATTCTTGCTCCGGTGGTGTAGAGAAATTGAGGACACTTTTTAAAGTTGAACGAGGAGTTTCTAGAGTGCTGTTCAACTGAACATGATCAAGGACTTCCAAAGGAGCTGGTTTGGCACTCGTGGTATTCTTTAACTCCTCTGTTTGAAACTTCTGGTTCTTTAGTTGAACTGTTTCATCCTTATTCTCCCTAGAATCATCTGATAGACCATGAAAGCTGCTGTCCTCTTTGATTGTCTCCATGGGCATGGAAAATGTTCCTATTTTTGAAGTTGAAAGAGATTTAACCACTAAGTAAACCTCCATGGCAATTCTAGAAGCTCAAGTTAATCTATAAGATGATCATGCCAATGAATGCATTCTATCACCTATCTCTACTGTCGCATGTAAAAAATCTACAAATTCAATGCATCAATAGACTATAAAACACTTGAGTAAATATAAAGATAGAATGTAAATTATTGTGAAATCGAGGTCTAAACAAGCTTACGGTGCAATTTGGCCCCTCTAGGCGTCGAAGCTGATAATGCTGCTGCTGAAGCAGCAACATCAGAAGCAAGATGAGTCATGTCTGCAGAGCTATTGATCCATTGGGTGGGTTTCTCAACTTTTATCCGGAAAGCAATCAAAGCTTCCATTTGTTTGTTTAACATAGCTGCTTCCTTCATCACCTCTTCCACTTTAGACCTATAAAACTTGTCCACTTTATTAAACTCATCATTTAGCCTCCTAAAAAATACCAACTCATATTCTCCACCTTCTTCTGCAGCCATCAGAAAAGTAGTTTTATAGCGCTCAGATCCATCACGGCGCACCGAGTTCACCATAATGGCTTGGTTCTCTACATCCTGCTCTGAGGAGGGACTGATGGAATGGTGGGGTCTCTGAATGAGTCCACTGAAAGTCCTGTACAGTGTTGGCTTTCTCTTTAGGCTTTTTGGAGGTTCAGGTGGTGTGTCTCTTTGCTTGAAGCGTTGGGCAGTTTTCAAAATGGCCTTCAAATAATTATATTCCATGTATGCTTCCTTCCACTCTGGCACCATCTGTGCTTCAAATTCTTTCCCAAACTTCATTTTTGGCCTTTAAAGCAACATAAACTCTCTGATATCTGATGTGAGCAGGAAAAAAGTATAGAATGGAAAGAAAATATTAAATGATCAAACTAGAAAGCCCTGTGGAGAAAAGTTTCTGAAAGGAGGGTTATTTATATGTATATTTCTTGGGTCATTTGTACTAATTTATTTTCATATTGGGAAGTATCATCTTATAAGAGTCTTTTGGTTAAACTTTTCCTAAACAACAGGGTTGGATGCGTCCTTGTGGTGTCTTATTCTTGCATGATTGCAGAATTTTGCCAATGAATATGACAGACTAAATCCAGAATTTTGTCTTCATTTATTGATGAAACGTATGATGTACATGAGAGGTTGAGTATTTATTCTGATCTCTCTTGTGGCACAGGAAGCTTTGATTTATCCTAAACATTACTGGGGATGTTTTCAACGAATTTACGCGTTGTGTCAAATTCAGGAACTACCAAAAAGCTCTTGATTCTGATAGCAAACAGCCAATTCATGGGATAAAACAGAAAATTCTTTATTTATTTGTTTATTTTTCTTTCTCTATTACATTCCTTCCCGCCCCCGGGAAGACCAAATCAGATGCTCCTTGTTGAATCACAATTTTTCATTCCTCATGTTTTCAGCAAAAATCAAAGGAATTAATAAATATTACCTCTAGTCCTTAATATTAAGAGTTAATTGACTAATTTAGATAGATAAAAGAAACTAAATAAATTATTTAATTATAGCATGTAATACATAATCTCTTTGAAATACTTATGTGTATCATTGGAATTAGATTATATATCAGTTTACAAGTCAAGCAAATTAGTTTAAAGAAAAATAATAAATATAAGAGATAAAATGAAAATTTATTTTATATTTAGCATTGAAATGAAATTTACTTTTAAACTAGGTCTTTTATTTAGGATTGAAAGTAGTTTAAAACTTTCTTTTTGTTTTTTTTTTTTTTGGATAGGCACATATCGTTCTGTTGGAGAAGATTATGTTCGAGACAGAATCGAGTACTAAATATTAACATCTCTCCTAGTGAAAATTCGAACATTGGATTCACACTGTAAGAGACTAGTCTCTTCCGCTAGAACTAACCCCCATTGATTAAATGTTCTTTCAGTCTTAAATGTTGGACCTCGTTTGTAATACAAACTGTAATACAAACTATTTCTACATTAAGACTAGAGGTAGTATAAATATTGGAGAATATCCTGTTTAGGGCACGATTGGGTTCAAAATGTGACCACATTTTTTCGGTGGGGAACCTTTATTTGCACATTGTGAAGGACTAGTTAATTCCTTTAAAGCCAACCATTAGTAAAATATAAATCTTACTTTCAACTTTAGTACAATAAATGATTTTCCCGAGTAATGCTTTCAGTAATAAAATTGATTTTATATGGTTGTTAAAGAATTTTACAAATTATTTCCTCCATCCCTATATATAAGAGGTTTTTTTTTTAATGGATTTGTCTCTAAATATAAGATCCCTTTTGAGTTTATCTTAATAATAAATGCAACTTTTTTTTTTCCCATTTTTCCCTCAATTAATTATTATACTACATACATTCTTTTTCATCATTTTTTAATTTATTATTTTCTCTCATTCATTCATAAATGGGGGCATTTTTTTAAAAAAAAGTTAAATTTCCTATATAACTATTACATTATTACATTTAACTACATTTAATTGTTTTTTTAGAATCTTGTGACTTGGTTGAAATACTTTTAAATATAGGGACGAAGGGAGTACCATTTATATTTGAACAACAAGGAACATCTTGATCCACAAAGTTATTGTGCTCTATCTCAAACCATTTCTTTTACTAAATTATTACCCAAGAGTTCTCATTATTTCTTCAAGTTTTCTTGAAACATTGATTCAGCAAATCATCCACCATGGTGTCATTTTTTTTAACTGTAAAATTGTTTTTCTTTGTCTCAAAATTATTCCCTACTTTGACAACGTTGCTTTATTATCTTTTTCCACATCATCCAAATTGTGAAACTGCTTGGAGACTTGTGAAATAGCATATCTCAATCTAAGTTAAAAGACATGCAATGGCCAAAGGGCCAACGACAAAAAAAAAAAAGACAAAAAAAAAAAAATCTCTTAGGTTTTATTAGGGGTGTTCGGATCGGGAAATACCATTCTTGATCCCGATCCTGAGAAGGGTTCAGGAATGACTTTCATTCCCGATCCCGATTTCGAAAATTTCCCGATCCCGAAAATCCGGAAATTTCCGGATCGGGATCAGGAATTTCCCGATCCCGGATTTGTTTTTTTTAAAAAAAAAATCTCTATATTGAATTTTTTGTTGTGTTTCCTTTAGTCTAGTATAAATATATAATTTGTCTAATATCATATTGTACCAAATAAGTTTAATATAAATATATAATTAGTCCAATACATGCTTAATGTTGTCGATTCAGCTGCAAAAAGAACAAAGACAAGAACAAAAAATTAGAATTATTTATAAATAATAAATGAAATTAACTAAATAAACTAAAAGAATAGATATTACCTTAAGGGTGTTAGAGATTTTCACATTTTATTTTACATTTGGTCTTATTTTCTTAAATATTTTTAAAAAATATACATGTGTATATATATATTTTCGGGATCGGGAAAAAGTCGGGATCGGGAAGTCCCATTCCCGATCCCGACTTTTTCCCGATCCCAAAATCACATTCATGATCCCAAAATTTTCGGGACAGGATTTTCCCGTCCCGATTTGTTCGGGATAGGGATGAGAAATTGATGAACACCCCTAGGTTTTATGCCAGTTTTTAAACCTGGACCGGCCAATTCAGACCGGGAACCGACTAACGGGTTCATAAACCGATCAAGTCTAGGGTTTTTTTATTTTTATTTTTTTAAAAAAATAATTTTTTTATATTTTTCTTTAGAATTTCATATTAATAAGCCTAAAATATTCAATTTCTCACTGGTTTGGCTCTGGGTTAGCTTCGATTTGACTCTAGTTTGACCCACTCTCAATTGGCCCAGTACCCCAATCAATCCAGTGACTCGTCCAGGTTTCAAAACTTTGATTCTACGTTGGTTTGTTGCGTGGATGTTTAGTTTAGGATGGGAATGGAATTGGTGTGTGGAAAGATGTCTTAGGTATGGAAATACTCACGCAGGGAGCAAGGCTTCTTTCATTTTCTTTTCATAATCCCATATCAACCCTTAGATTAAAAAAATAAATGGTCCAGATTTAATAATTTATATATAATTATTAATATAAATATAAATAAATAAATTTAAAATCTTAAAATTTGATCTGCATGGTTCATAAATGCAATATAGAAAAAATAAATAAATTTGAATTTATAAAATATTATAAGGATGATTTTATAAAACATTAAATTTGAATCATTCATTTCATGATTTAAGGGTGGAGATGAGATTCTAAGAAGAAAATGTAAAAAGAAAAGAAAAAGAGAGTATCCACCCCCCTCTCCTTGTCTGTTTCATTTTATAAAGGATTAAAATGTAAATTTATTTCAGAAATTTTTACTCAATAACAATATTATCCTGAAAGTTTTTTGAGGCTCAACGTCACTCCAAAAATTTTAAAACGGAGCAATATTACTCTAAAAATAATCGGGGGCAATGTGGCCCTATCCCATAACTAATGTTAAGTTTGATGGTTAAATTTGTGCTGGTGGACTATGTGATACACGAGGCACTCCAAATGCCATTCCCACGTGGCACTCGGTGCACCAAGTCAGAACTCAGATAATACATTTTTGCAGCACAAAATGAGCATGGCGCCATGGAATCTGAGTCAGATCTGGTCCCTTTGGTAATGTCTTCGGCCCCGATAACTTCATCTCTGGCCAATCCTGTGGCTGCCTGAAATTGCCCTCGAAACTTTGACTGCTTTTATTTAATAATCACAGTTTTTAATAAGACTTACTGAAATGCTTGCCCTTGATAGGCGGATTTACGAAACTTTTATTGGTTTTAGTTTGTAGATTGCCAGCTGAGATTTTTTGTGCAGCTTCACATGGTTATAATGCTTGCCTTTGATGGTTTGTAGATTGTGTGGCATTTTCACTTTCTCCATCTTAAAATGATTCGATGGCATATTGATCGCCATGTAGAAGTGTCACGTGTCTTTGACTGTCAAATTTAATATTAGTTAAACAGTGGGGGCGACATCACTCTAATCAAAACTTTCAGGGTAACATTAAATTTAAAAAATCATTTTGGAAAATATTATTCTTAAGTAAAAACTTCCAAAATAAATTTTGCATCTTAACCCTTTTAGTGTCTGTTTTTAATAAGATCACTGATGCTAAAGAAATCAATCAAATACAATTAAAATCTTAATAGTTCTAAAAAGAAATATAAATTTTCAGAAAAATATTTTCTATTTGATACAGTCTTGAACTCATACTTGTTATTACAAAATTCATTAATGACGTTTAATTTTAAAATAATCTTGATTAATTAATCATTATTTTTTAAAAAACATCTTACATTATAAAACATCGTTGGCAAAAAGGTATAATTTTAAAACATCAAATCATTCCATAAAAAAATCTTTTTTCTTTCCACCAACCATTCCATAAAAAATTGTCTTAGTAGGTTATAAATAAAATAGAATGGAGGGAGGACCTCTTACATTTGAGATTTGACATGAGGTGAGGTAGGTTTTTTAGTGCAAGATAAAATGACATTAAATAAGAATTATTTTACATATTGCATCTATTAAGAGATCCTATTAACAAAAGTAAAAAAGGTAAAATCATATGTAACAAATAGTCTGAAAACTAACACTATGTGCTTGTTTGAGATAGCTTAATTTTAGTTTATAAGTGTTTTTAAATCATGATTTACGATATACAAGATAAATATATGAGAGGAGTCTTATTTCGACTTATATGAAAAACACTTATAAATAAAAAATAAGTTTTTCCCAAATATAGGCTATGTTTGGATGAAGAGAAAATTAGGGGGAAAGAAAGTTATGAGAGAAAACTCCCAAAAATAATAAATTTTTTACCATTTTGGAAAGATTTTGTTCTCAGTATCCCCCTCCCTTATCTTTCCCTCACTCTTCTCTCCATCCAAACATAGGGTAAGAAAGTTAAAATCATATAACAGATAAAGTATTTCCTACCATGTCATGCTGGTTAGATGTGTGAAATTAGTAAGGAGTTGCAAGAAGCTTCTATTAACACAAAAAACTTAGAGAGGAGACTTGGTTGTGGATGCTATTAGACCATAATTTAAACTCCAAGCAAGAGATGCTCTCAAACATTTAAATGAGAAAGTGCTATTGGGGAATTAACAAAAGTTAGTCCAATTGATAAAAGAGTTGGCTAATAACCATAAGATTGTGGGTTCAAATCTCACTGATGTGAGGACCTTGTTGGTACGTAATGTGAGTTCATCTGTAAGCACTCTTTGAGTCCAAAGATATATCTTAATTCTTGTCAATCCTAGATAGCAAAGTGTTGCATTTATATACGAATCCATTATCCCTGGCCTCCAAATTCTTCAGTAATTTTCTTTTTCTTGCCAAAAAGGTTTTTCCGGATAATGGAAAGTTAACAGAAAACTCAAAAATGGCCAATTGAAAAGCCTCTAAAGCTTCTCAAAATGAAACATATTTTAGTCATTTTCTTTTATTTATCTTTATACTCCCTCTGGTTCTGAATATATGATATAATTAGAGAGTTGATCTCGGTTCTAAATATAAGATAATTTACAATATTAATCAATTTTTCTTAATTTATCCCTATTGATACTCATCAACAATAATTAAAGAGGAGAGAGAATGAAGAACTTAAGGAAGATGATTATGGTGTTTTTAAAAATATATGTCATATTAATTAACTTAACTAACTTTTTAAATTAATCTAATCAAATTAGGTAAATATGTCCTATATTAAAGACAAAATGGAGTATTATTTTAAAAAAAAAAATACAATTTCCTCTCATAAGGATAGCATGCATCATTTTTTCTGTTTTTCATTTCCATTTCACTCATATCTCCACGCCATTAAAAATTTTTCCTTCAAATCAAACAGGACCTTAGTGATAACAAAACAGGACATGGACATTGTGGAAAAGTTGGAGATATCAAGATTTCGTTTACTTCCATGTTAAAGTATCCTGCATGACAGTGACAAGAAAACAAGTAGCCCATCCATAAGATAAAACAACTAAATTCTGTTTAATTTTCAAAATATGAAATCACAACTTGCATATAAATTATAATATCAATTCATATTTACATAAACTAGGTAAACAATATTAAAATGTTCAAAAAAAAGAATCCATGAATTAGGTTCCACTAAAATTTCATCTTAATGATCCAAATCTGCAGGCGACAAGCTTTAATTAAAGATGTCATCTTAATTGTACAATTAATTGATTTCTACAAACCTTAGATTGTTAGATTTGGCTGGATTGTAGACCTCATGGTTCGTACCCAGCTTAAGTTAAATCGTATTGTATCATTTATAGATTTTAGAATAATGTCACTTCATGTAAACTTTATATAAATTTGTCTCGAAAATTTTTACTTAGAAGTCCGAGATATTTTGTTAAGTTCAATGTTGCCCTATAAATATTAAAATAGAGTAATATTGCCTTTTACCATTAAAAATATTAACTATAATGATCAACATTATTTTTTTAACATGGTGGAGATAATATTGCTATATTTCGAAATTTCCCCAATAATATTAAACCCAAAAAAACTCTTAAGCAAAATTTCTTAAACAAATTTGCACCTCAAACCTATATTATAATTGAGGGAATATAGTGAAAAAAAGAGGGAATATAGTGAAAAGTCCCTATTTAAATACCTAAATTTAAGTACTATAATTACGTTGTGACGTGGACTTTTCACCGATTTTCCCAACTACGATTTTTCCCAAAAAAGCATTGGCCAAGTAGTAATGCTTGTCCAAGAGTATCACTAGATATTACAATTGTGTTCCTGTTATAAAACAATTACCATTTCTGCTGGCAACCAGAATAAAATTTCAAAAATCAACGTGAGTCTGAGATTACAATTGAAACTGCTATATAACTTAATAACTATACTGAACACATTGATTGGGGAAAAAAAATTAATCAATGAGAATGAAAACCTTTTTCGAAGCCTTAATAAAAAGCTTCAACGTTTTTTCTTCTTTTCTTTTCTTTCTTTCACTTTCCCTTCCTTTTTCCATTTTCCTACAAAACTCGTGTATACGATGAACCTTAGCCAGTGATCGATCCAGATTGCCCCACTCTGCATCTAAGAAACTTTCAAAGAAAAGCTGCTGTTCTGAGATTCCACTAACTGGTTGTTGGGATGAACAGTGCTTTTCTAGATTTCATAGCACTTACCAATGGCACTTCACTAGTGGAATCATGAGGACCTATCAAGTCATCACAATTTGTTCCCTCACAGAGACACTCCTGAGGGTTTGCATAGAAATAGTCTTCCTCCTTTGGCTTGTCCGGAATAACCATACGGCGAGTTGGTTGTCCCATTCTCGTCTCATGGGCTTGTCGGACACCACTGACAAATTCATTCCATGGAAGTGTGCCATTATGATGCATATCAATCAATTCTACAAGCCTTTTCCGATCTAATAAGATAGTGTTCTTGAAACTGAATACCTGCAGAACAAGTAAAGATGTGAACTAACAATCTTCAGAAAGGCAGATTTCTACATCTAACCATTTGCAATATATAGAGATGGGAGAGAAAATGCTTACCTGCGATGACCTTCCACGAGTTTTGCCATGTTACCATAATAGGTAGGAATGAATGTGTTGCTAGCTACTGAAACCATAAAATCCAGAGCTGCCATCTGTGATGAATGATTCTGGAACTGCCGCAATTCATCGCGATCTAACAAAGTTTCCTTTTTCACCTAATGTTAGAAAGGATCAAAGTCAAATACTGCCAAGTCGAACGCATTTTAAGATGCTGGGATCATAGATGCAAAATATGTGATTTGGACATTGTCAACTAATCATCAAGAGCCTTGTATAAATTTGCCACCCAAGTGGTGACAAAAACTACCAGATGGGCGTCAAATATTTAAAGAGTATCAAATCAGATATACAATATGGATATTTGTTATATAAAATGTAAAATTAAACTTCTTTCGGGGAGAAAACCCTTAATCCATAAGAACAAGGAGTGCAGCAATAGTTTCTTCATTGCATACAAAATCAAATATGCACGTGAATAGAAAAGATAAAAGAACTGAATAACATGAACTCACTATTCGTTGAAATGAAGCTCTCAGTTGTGCAAGTCTACGTTCACCACCATAAATATCACCAGCTGCTATATAGATCTGCCATTCATTACCAAAACCCAAAGCTTTCAAAACTAGTGCCACCTCCTCTGGCGTCAAAGGACAGAGACCTTGTGATCTCCGCTCTTCAGACACTATCTCCTTCTCCCTCCACCAAGGGAAAGCATACCTGAATGACAAATAAAATTAACATCTCGTGTCAATAACTTTGATCGCTATTATTTTTTAAAACCATAAGTGTCAAAATATGACATTTTCAACATATATCAATAGTGAAAAATAGAACATTCTTTTTTTGCCGAAAGAAAAATAGAACATTCATATCCTTCAACTAGCAGAATCTAGCAATGTCAAGTCTATCAGCTTATAATCGTTCTGAATATACAAGGAAACTCTGAAGGCACAATTAACTATATAGAAAATTGTTACTTCAATTAATGATATGACAGAGAACACAAATGATATTCCTCTTTGTTGATCAGTATGTTATCGGGCAACCATTAAATAGAAAGTAATTTTCTCAGTTAATTACAATAGCACTATACGCACTAAAATGTGAAATATAATAGACCTCATCCGCTTGAGTTCTTCAGCTTCTTCTTCAGTGCAACCATGAGTACAGCCCGAGAAAGCCAACATGTCCATCTCGTATCTCAGATGCAAAGCAACAAAAGGTCCTCTCTCTTGAAGCATCCTAATCAATTTGCGCCCCAAGCTCTCAATTTGAGGGGTGAATCTGAGGGCCTGGAAATTGACACGACACCTAGGTTTCTGCAGATCAAGTGGAAGACCATTGTTTGCTAATCGAGCATCTGTTTTGTTAAAATGTAACACCTTGTGCTTGCCAAGAAGTGGCGGAATCTGCATAGTGAAGGAAATACTTTTGAATCAAGCTCAACAGGCAATGAGTGTTAATAACAAAATTGTCTCTCCAGTTACATTCAATCAAGTAACCCCGCCTATGTTTATAGCCGGTCCCAAGCCCGGGTAAAGGAGGAGGGTTGTGTTAGGCCCCGACAGCCAACGTAAAACCCTGTCGAATCTCTTATGAACATGGATCAACGAAGATATTGTGCTAATGCTAGGTCGTTGCCTGTAAGTAACGCGCTGTATGGCTCGAGTACAGTGATAAGTGAGCAAGGGCCGCTGCATCGTCGCCCGGGTGTAGTGTTAAATGAGCAAGGGCTACCGCTCTCTTCTGAACGGAGGCGGCTAAAGAAGCTAGTTCATGAGAGCAAGATCAGATTTGGCACTTGGAACGTTGGGACTCTGAATGCCAAATCTCTGGAGGTGGTGGGTGTGATGAATGAACGTAAGATTAATATCTTGTGCCTTCAAGAAACAAAATGGGCTGGAGAAAGGTCTCGGAAAATTAATGGTTTTAAGCTTCGGTATACTGGAAAGGTCAACGGAAGGAATGGTGTTGGTATCATCACTGATAATGAATGGAGAAAGAATGTGGTGGAAGTTAAAAGGGTTGAGGACAGAATCATTTCCTTAAGGATGATTGTTGGGAAGGATATTATAAACACTATCAGTGCGTATGCACCTCAAGTAGGGGCAGAAGCACATCTTAAGGAAAAGTTTTGGGAAGATTTGGAGGGGCTAATTCAGAGTATCCCACTAACCGAAAAGATTTTTATTGGAGGAGATCTTAATGGACATGTCGGTAAGGAGGTAGGACCTCATGCAAGGGCTCATGGGAGTTTTGGATTTGGGGTGCTCAATAGTGAAGGTCAATCTATTATTGACTTCTCCCTCGCATATAACCTCAAGATTGTCAACACTTGCTTTAAGAAGAGAGAGGAACATTTAATAACATATAAGAGTGGAGCTGCCAAGACACAGATTGACTTCTTTTTGGTAAGGAACTCGGATAGAAGACTTTGTACTAACTGCAAAGTGATTCCTGGGGATGGCGTGACAACACAACATAGGGTTTTGGTCCTTGATGTGATTATTAAGTGTGTAAAACAAAAGCACCGGCAAGTTTTAAATCCAAGGGTCAGGTGGTGGCAGTTAAAGGGGGAGAAGAGAAAGGTTTTTAAGAGAACTCTTTTGGAGGAGGGGGTGTGGGAGTTACAAGGAAGTGCTAACATCATGTGGGAGAATATGTCTAAAAAGGTCCAGAAGGTTGCTAAAGTAATTTTGGGAGAATCAAAAGGTTTTGGTCGGCAAGATAAGGAGATTTGGTGGTGGGATGAGACTGTTCAAGAGAAAACCAAGCATAAGAAAGATTGTTTTAGAGCAATACACTTGTGTAATAATGATGTCAATTGGGAAAGGTATCGTTTGGCTAAAAAGGAGACTAAGAAGGCAGTGAGTGAAGCTCGTAATAAAGCATATGAGGAGTTTTATAAGGAGTTAGGAACAAAGGCGGGAGAGCGTAAGATTTACAAGATTGCAAAGAACAAGGAGAGAAAATCGAGAGACTTGGACCAAGTGAGGTGTATAAAGGATGAAGAAGGCAAAGTATTGGTTACTGATGGAGATATTAAGAATAGGTGGGAAACCTATTTTCATAAGTTGTTCAATGAGGGAGGGGGAGGGCCTTGTGATTACGAAGATTTGACAACTCGAGAAGGTGATCTCAATTTGTCTTTTTACCGCAGGATTCGAGTTGGTGAGGTTAGAGAAGCTCTTAAGAAAATGGAGAATGGTAAAGCTGTTGAGCCTGATGGGATTCCTATTGAAGTTTGGAAATGTTTGGGTGAAGAAGGTGTTTTGTGGCTCACAAAATTATTTAATGAGATTTTACGATTCAAGAAAATGCCGGATGAGTGGAGGAAAAGTACTTTGATTCCTATTTATAAGAATAAAGGAGATATTCAAAATTGTGCAAACTATAGAGGAATTAAGCTTATGAGTCATACAATGAAATTATGGGAAAAGGTGATTGAACGTAGGTTGAGGTTGGAGACTGAAATTGCTGAAAACCAATTTGGATTTATGCCAGGAAGGTCTACAACAGAGGCGATTTATTTATTGAGGGGGTTTATGGAAAAGTATAGAAGCAAAGGAAGAGATTTGCATATGGTTTTCATTGATTTGGAAAAAGCATATGATCGTGTGCCAAGAGATTTACTATGGAAAGCCTTGGAAAAGAAGAGGGTGCGGTTTGCATATATCAAAGCCATACAGGACATGTATGAAGGGATTACTACCAATGTTAGAACGCCTGGAGGTGTAACAAAGGACTTTCCTATAAGGATTGGCCTACATCAGGGATCAGCTTTAAGCCCTTATTTGTTTAACCTAATGGTAGATGTTCTAACTGAGCCTATAAGAGAGGAAATCCCTAAATGCATGCTTTTTGCGGATGATATAGTTCTGTTGGCTGAGTCCAGGGAGGAAATTAATTCTAAGCTTGAGATATGGAGACGAACTTTGGAAGTGAAGGGTTTTCGTTTGAGTAGGAGCAAAACTGAATATATGCATTGTAAGTATGATAAGAGACAAGGTCGAAATGAAGTGGAAGTTATATTGGAGGGGCAAGTTATTCCACAAGTGACAAAATTTCGGTATCTGGGATCAATTATTCAACAAGATGGTGAAATTGATGGAGATGTCGATCACAGAATCCAAGCTGGATGGTATAAATGGAGAAAAACCACTGGGGTTATTTGTGACCGGAAAGTACCTAATAAAGTAAAAGGGAAGTTCTACCGCACTGCTATAAGACCAGCAATGCTATATGGTAGTGAGTGTTGGGCTTTAAAGGGATTACATGAGCATAAAATGGGGGTGGCCGAGATGAGAATGTTGAGATGGATATGTGGTCATACAAGAAAGGATAAGATTCGTAACAATCATATACGTGAACGAGTTGGAGTGGCCTCTATTGAAGGAAAAATGGTAGAAAATCGTTTGAGGTGGTTTGGTCATGTTCAACGAAGGCCGTTGAATGCACCGGTGAGGAGGATTGATCAAGCTGTATGGAGTCCTGTAAAACGAGGTCGCGGAAGGCCGAAACGAATGCTAAATGAGGTCATTGAGAGAGACCTTTTGATTAATAATATACCTAAGGATATGGTTTTCGACAGAGCACAATGGCGTCGTGCGATCCATGTAGCCGACCCCACCTAGTGGGATAAAGGCTTTGTTGTTGTTGTTGTTGTTGTTACATTCAATCAAGTGCTTGCGACCTGCTTTGGATGTTGCTATATCAGTAGTAAGCCATTCGGAAATTATTAATTATTAAATGCTTAAAATATCAAACAACCATCTCTTAAAGGTAACACACTAACAGCTATACTTCCAATTGAATTTAAAAGGACTCCATTGGTGGCATACGTAATTTACCTTGTCGTCACATCATAGCCTAAATTAAATGGTAGTTACAATATTTACAATAATAACAACTCTAAGACCACTTTCCTTTCACAATAAAAAACAATTTAGGGGAAGTTACCCCCTCAACAAATCTAAGCACAAAAACATCATGGCCTTCTCCTAGACTGACATATTACAAAGCCAGAACGTCCTAAAACAATAAATTTCAAGGCATAAAAGATAAAGAATCATTAATCAATCATGTTATCAACCTTATATTGTTGCAAAAGGAAAGGCTTAATTTAAGCAAAATGTGAGACTCTTGCTTAGATATAACATAAAAATAAACAGACCTGTTCCAAGTAATACTTTTCGTTCGACCAGCTAACAGGAGGCATCTCCAGGGTGGTGTTGCCATATTTTTTACCAAACTTTTTGGGCAATCTTCTTACTATTCGAACTTCATCTCTTAGAGAATCAATGAAATGTCTCACATCAAATATGCCCTCAAAATTACTGCAAAAGGGAAACTACGAACTTCAAAATGACAATGTAGTCAGAGTAGAGGGTACTCAGAAGTTCACAGAACAAAGGACGAACCTTGGGTCTGCCCAAAAGGATGTCTTATCAAGCTCTGGAACAACCAAGGTGAGATTCAAGAATCGAGCAACAGTGACCATGTCACAGATCTGAAAAGTCAAATATGCCAAATCAGTATTTCTTTCAACATATAATACAAAAAAATAAACTACAAAAATAGGCAGTACAAACCGCTGCACGCATTTGATTCAGACCCCCATTGCAGGACACTCTCAAGAAGCCATTACTTGTATAATTTCCTGCAATATTACAAACCCAAGACTTTAGCATTTACCAGAATGAGTAATAAAAGATATATCATATATTATAACCAGCATAAGTCTATTTATGACCCATATGAAATAAGTATTCTTTAAATTAGTTATCTCCATATAATCTATCCTATTAACAACTGCAAGGATTGTGCAGCAGGATTTTCACTGAAGCCTATTTGAACAACCAAAGAGAAGATGCAGTTCTTCTCTCGCACTTGGGAAAATGTCAAATATTTCTACCAGAGACAAGATTCACAAACAAATAGCATCACATGAACTTCAATTGATGCAGAAGAGAAACACCGAAGAAGTTAATAATTAGATATGGAAATTGTTAGTACCATTATGCAATAATAACCTCATCCGTTCCTACTAACAAGTCAACATGCAAAATTATCTTGCATGAGCACGCACCTATATTTTATAAAACAGGAAATATTTATCAGAATCTTTTTAGTTAATCCAGAAGTTTTTTTTTTTTTTTTTTGGTTTAGAAAAAGGGGCCAAAAGATCAGTAAAAGACAAATCTTGCTTGGCAAGCAGTCCTTAAAATGTTGGCAAACAACCAACTAATATTGACAAAAATAATTCAATAAGATTGTCTCCGTATTTGAAATTCTTATAAGAATTTAGAAAGTCAATTCATAAAAACAAGTTGTTCCCTAGGGAAAGAAGAACATGAAAAAAAGTGTCATACAAAATTCCAAAGCTTTCCAATTTCTAAGCTCGTATGTTATCATTCATGCTCCTAGATGGTTGCACAACGCATAAATGTACTCTAATACAAGGCTACAAGCTTTGAAGCAAAAAATCACAGGTTTTTCCAGAAAGAATTACCATTGCAACAATATTTAGAATCTATTTTCAGCAAGGTTAAATCTTTACCATCTATTAAGATGAATAAAAAGAATTTCGTGGCTAACTATAAGTCTCCCATTTCCAAAAGCTGCAATGTATTTATCATCCATAATCAAAGCAAACAAAAGAAGACGAGCTATAAGACCGGAAACTAACTTGCGGGAAGCAGAGGGGGAAAAGCATGAACTATCTCAGTTTCCGCTTGGGAAGGAATCTGAACTTGAGCTGTGGTCTGTATTCGATTAGTAATCCCAGAAATAAAATGTGAATTCCATAGTTCAGTAACTGTCACTAGTTGAACCAGACATGTCCAGAGCACAATACTCGAGCAAACACGAATAAACCAAATCCGCAAACGTGTCCTCGGAATCACAGGAGCCGGAAGCTTGTCGAACTTCACCTGCATACCCTCCGATCTAACATCCATATTCCCACTGTATCCTCATTGCCGCTTCATTGAACCTTAACTTTCATAAAGTCTCCACAATTCCACATTCGACGAATCAGTGCGACGCACCCCAACAAGGAAAAAAATTATATAAAAAAAGAAGATCATATGTACACAGTACATTGCGAAATCTGTAACCCCATGAGAAGCATTACCTCATGCACAAAAGTCGCAATTAAGTGAATCCGAGTGAAGAAACCAGAATACACAATTGAATCTGAAGCAGAGGCGCCAGGCCGATATTTTTAACCGATTGTTTCGCAGAATCTGAACCTCTTCGAGAATTACTACGAAAAAAACCCTAGAGAAGAAGAGGGGAAACAGGAAACGAAGACGATCCAGGAATCAAAACGAATGAAGAAGTTTTATGTAATAGCCCCCAATTTTGGGATTGGAGGCTTAGGAATAAGCCTAAACTAAATTGAGTGGACTACTAAGCCCTAGTTTATCGGGTGTCCCAAATATATTCTCTAATATTTCTAATATCTTTGGGGTATTAAGAAAGTAAAATGGTGAATTTTGGAGAATATAATTACGTTTTCGGTGAAATCGCATATGAGGTAGTGATCTTGTCATGTGATTTTGAATGAACAAATGATGAGAAAAAATTATGATATTTTACAGGATGAAAGTAAACATCCTAAGCTTTAATTTGATAGGTCATATGAATCAATTAGAGCTATACCCAAAAAGATATGAATTTTTGAAGTCAGCACAGATAAACTGTGGAATTTCTGGAACAATATACAAAGATTGAAATTCTGGGAATTTTGTGATTCCATTAAGCAAAATTCTATATTTTTCCTTGAAACTAGACTCAATAAGGGTTCTATAGGCTTTGGAATCACCTCATTTAGATTTTTCTAGAATTAGTTATGATTTTTCAAAATTGGGTGAAAATGCTGCCAGTTTTGGGCGAAAATCACAAAATGTATGGGCAAAATGGTAATTTGCCATATTGAGAAAAAGGAAAATATTTTCTTGTGATCTCTCACCTATTTCCGTCCAGAAAAGTGGAACAAGAGGGTAAAGTAATTTATTAGGGATTTATAATCATTTTTGGGCAAGGGTCAAAGAAAACAAAAAAGATAGCAAAAAGGGGTCAACAATTGCAACTCATCCTAATATTTGTGTGGAAGAGGATAAAAGTGCTAATTGAATGCATATTATTACTCCCTCTTGAGACACATTTTCGGCCAAGCAAATGGCCATAGAAAAGATGATGATGGTCAAGTGAAATTGGCACATGTTTATTCATAATAAAATAACATAAAAGAAAGGGGTGGATGAAGATAGTTTTAAAAAGACTTCTTATCTCTTTTTGGTCATTTTCGTGCAAGCAGATCAGCAAGAGAGAGACACAGCAGCTGAAGAAAACATGAAGAACAAGGGAGCATGAGAGAGCACAAATACCCAAGAAGCAAGATCAAGGTAGGTACAAGGTGATTTACCACTTGTTCTTGCCTTCTTCCTCATGATAACTCTCTCTAATCTCTATCCCTACTTGAAATATTCATGAATCAAGTGCAAATCAAGAGAGGAAGCATGAAGATGTCCCATGGTTTTCTTGTGTAGAGAGAGAAATTAAGAGGTAATCACACTAAACCTTGTCCTCTTTGTTGATTCTTGATGGTTATTGATGTTGTGGTTGGTTGTTGGCTTAGTTTTTATGATTTTGTAATTTTGGGAATACAAACCCTAAGGGGAGGTGCTGCCCAAATTATGATTAATCATGTTAAGGAGGTGATTAAGTGATCAAACAAGTGATTAGAGTTGTAAAGAAGGTGTTTTGTTGATTGGAATCAAGAAACTCCAATTTTCCCAAATTATGTTGATTTTCGTCCAGACCTGTTTTTCACTATGTTTGGACTAGATTTTGGTGTTTTTGATGATTCCATTGAGTTCAGGAGGGAAAATTAGGTGGGGTTACAGTTGAACACTTTCCCGGAAAAGGCCGAGAAAGCATAATTACGAAAATGCCCCTAAAACACTGAAATAAGGGCTGCCAAGGGCAATTTCGTCTTTTGGCAGTGAATTTGGTAATTCCGAGTTCGGAAATGAATTCCTTGGGCGAAAATATGTCAGGATAGCCCAGGTTAGAATTTCGAGAAAAGTACAGCCGGATCGGGTATGATGGGGCCGGGTCCCGGGGGTATTTTAGTAATTTTTCAAGATAGACTTATATAACCCCCAGAAACACTATGGAAGTGTCTAAATAGTACATTTGACATTGTAGGATCGAATATGGAGCCCCGAGCTGTTGGCACGCAAATCGAGGAGAACGACTGGAGGTAGGGACTTACCTTACTTGCATGTATTTGATATCTTTGCTTGTGTAATGATGTATGTGATTGCTTTACTTGATTGTGTAGAGCATATTTGAATAAATGAAGCTCTGTTTCTGTTTTCGCTGTGGCCATAGTCTTGTTGTATGAAACATTGAGCATGCAGAAAATGTCATTATGGGGCATACATCTAGATAAAGCTAACATGTCATACACATAGCATCAATCATGCATGCATTATGGTATATGTTTCCTACTGAGATTCTCTCGAATCTCACCCTCCCCTACCAACAATTTAGACAGGAGAAGACAAAAGATATGTTGAGAGCAAAGAAGAGAACTACACGAGAGGATTGCAGTGCGGAATGAAGTCAGGAATATGTTTCCGTTTCACTGGGGTGAGTTTAGACACCCAAATAGCCCTGTGCGGCTACACTAATTATAATTAGTAGGTACAAACCCCTATGGGGAATTTATGTAATCATGCACATATTATCAGTATAGTTATACTATTCCTGTGTTGCCTACCGAACCGCATATCGTTTTCCGCAAATACTCTGGTAAATATGAAATTAAAATAAGGGCATGACATTTTGGTATCAGAGCAAGGATTCTGGCCACAGAATTGTTTGCTCAGAGTAAGTGCGGTGGTTCTGGCAACAAGATGGTATACTGATAAGGTCTTGATTACACAGTGATAGGAAATATGCATGGACTGAAAGTACCAAAGGAGGGTATCTTTCCGATTTATGAATCTTCCCTGAGAAATGGCGAGTACTGAAGGGCTGCTAGTGGTGCAATACTAGACGAGAATGGTCTAAGGATATTGCGAACCCAAGGATATGGGTACGGCCAAGGCTTAATGTGCGGTCCACACTCAATATTTTGGTGACCGGATATAGCCGGTATGTCTTTTGAGACGAGGGTAGTCACGGGGTACCCGTGGACAGAAACAGTAGAAGCCGGTATCCACATTTGGGCATGGGTACAAAAGAGTTAAGCGTGCTCAACCTAGGGAAATGCCATGATGGGTGACCCCCTAGGAAGTTGTTGCATATGTTATGTCATATTATGAAAAAAGAGTAAGACATGTTGTACAGTAGTTCATAGGTTGTATGTTGTTGCAGGCTTTCCTTGACTACTGTAAACACCTGTGATATGTTGTTTTTGGGTACCTATGAACCCAAAACTTTGTGAAATGATAGATAAGCCCATGTGTTTATGTGTAATTTACCTCTTTCTTGCTTCATATAGCGAAACATAAAGGTGGTAAGACTAAGAGGTTTAGATGCTGGGCAAGGTCAGGAAGTTAGACCTAGCCTAATACAGCAAACACAGAGTAAGAGAATAGAATAGCAAACAATGATCAACGATCATCAGGAAGGTTATCCTGGAAAGGCCAATGTAGTAACTATAATCGCTCGTACACTATGTGATGGTTAATATGTTGTATGTTCTATATTCTGTGAATGAACACGTGCCTAGGGCACATTACCTAGCTGTAGTATGAGACTTAGCTGAGGTACATGAACATTACCTGGTTGTGGTTGTTGCCCAGCCGAGGTACACGAATATTATCTAGCTGTGGTGCGGGAAGTGTATATGTACCGTCCGATGGGAAGTGTATATGTACCATTCGGCCTAGTAAGGACCCAGCTAAGATACACGATTTACCTAGCTGTAGTCGGTGACTCGGCTGAGGTACACGCAAGGGTTTCAACTGGATGGTTGGCCCTGAACTTTGTGTACACACATGGATTGTTGTTTTAACTGGGTGTTTGGCCCTGAACTTTGTGTACACACATGGATTGATGTGATTTTCATTCTACACTATATGGTGCATGACATATTTATCTATCACATTTTCTATGGATGATTGTGGGTTACTATGGAGGGTCATGTGGTGTGAATAAAAAGGCACCCTACCCGACGAGGCTGCTAGCCACGTCCTAAGGGACTCGGGTTCGAGGCCAAGAAGGGCCATAGGTGTGACAATAATAAAAAAAAAGGGATGAGATGTTTATATCAAAATTTCCCAGAACTCAGCATTATGCATGGATGATGATTGTGAGAGGAGCTTCAGAGAGCTGATGATGAAAATTTATTAAAGTACCAACACTGATAATCCCAGATCTATAGTAGGCCTTTGTTGTCTTCATTGATGCCAGATGACATGGATTGGGAAGGGAATTGGATCCCTAGATGTTAGCAGGCATAGATCGAGATGAGAATTGATGCGAGCCGAGTAAGGGCATACGTATCTTGTCAGCTGAAGCTTCAGGAATTGAACTATCTCATCCATAATCTTGAGTTGATGATAAGAATATTTGTATTGATCAGGAAACATTGCCTTTATGGCATAATTGTAGAGTTGTACTGCGACCACAAAGATTGAAAGTTCTGATTGGAGAGGGCTACCTACGGTGAAATCTGATCGGAGAGGGCTACCTATGGTGAAATCTGATTGGAGAGGGCTACCTAAGGAAAGTTTTGATCGGAAGGAGGCTGACCAGGTGTATGGGCGCCTGTGTGAAGCACTGAGTACAGAACCCTAGAGTGCAGCCACCGTGATGATGAACCTACGAGTGCAGCCACCGTGATGATGAACCCTAGAGTGCAGCTGCCATGAAGTTGAATCATAGAGTAGAGCTACGGAAACGTTAGTCCTCAGCGATGATGTATTGTAATGAATCCCACAGTGAATGTGTTTTCTTGAGATAAGAGTTTCTATGGATCAGAATGATTCAAGTTCAAACAGGTAAAGAGTGGGAACAGAGGAATATAGATTGTGGGTGCTGTCAAGTGTCATGGGAGGTTCATGTAGGACTCCTATTAAATCATCCTAATAATATTAAAGCTCCTATAAGGAGATAGACCTCAGAGTGGGCAGCAAAAGTGTGATGAATATAGGTGCAATTTTGAAACTTACAGGAGGGGTTGATGTTCGCACCATTGTTGATCATCCCAAAACATAATATGGTCTTGATGGTCAATAGTGTTACAGTATATGTGATGAACATTATTACACTCTGAGTGGTGTACAATATTACATCCTGTGTGGTGTATAGTATTAAACCCTGTGTGGTGTACAGTATGATGACTTGTATGGTCAACAGTCACACAACCTTTGTAGTTTGTGGTGACACATGTGAACTGGAATTGGGATGAACCCTAATGTAGTAGGGTAGAATGGTGGCGAATACCTCTCAACAGCACCAGTGATAATAATCCCAGATCAACAGTCGACCTTTACGGTCTACACAGATGCAAGTAGGCATGGATTGTGATGTGTTCTAATGTAACAAGGTTGAGTAGAGGCATGAGCATCTCCATGGCTATAGCCTCACAGAATGAATCATCCACTTGTGATATAGTACAAACAGTGAATGGTGCATATAGTGAATAGTGCACATAGTGACCAGTGTACATGGTACGACAAGTGAATAGTATACATCGTATGGCTAGTGAATAGTGCACACAGTACGGCCAATAAGGGTCAAATAGTCATTTGATCCTGAACACCGAATAGGTAAGCATGGATTACAAAAAGTGTATAGGTTTGTACAAGACGGTAAGACCCGATGTGCAAGGTTGCATAGGGCAGTGTCTTTGGGCTGTAAGACCTATGTGTCTAGCACTATGGTCGATGCCTAGTGTGATGACATTGGACCAATGTGTCCAAGGTAATGTTTTGAGGTTGACAGAACATTCAAACTGTATCAGGTTGTAGTAGAGGCATTAAGACCAGTGTGACCAAGCGTTTTGGTGTTCAATGGTACTAGTCTCACGTGAGGTGCGACATTCTACCATGGGAGGAACCTAACGAAGTGAACCATGGCCGGCTCACTAGCCCAACAGACCTCATTAAGGGGGAAAGAAATTAGGCCGTTAAAAAAAAGTGATCGTGTGAATTCGAGTGAAGTCTCGAAGAGGCTGTAAGGCCTATAGAACCAAGCGCTGTGGGAGCCTGTGTTTGATTGCACGCTACCTACTGTGTACAGATTGGATAATGAATGCTGAATACTATCTGAGATTAGTAATGGAAGTATGACTACAGTGTTACATGGCTTTTGAGCTTGCATCTCATAAAAGAATGAGATAGGATTAATCCCTAAGTTGTAGACGTTCAAATTTCGAGGACGAAATTTATTTAACGGGAGGAGAAATGTAATACCCCGAATTTTGGGATTGGAGGCTTTGGAATAAGCCTAAATTAAGTGGACTACTAAGCCCTAGTTTATCGGGTGTCCCAAATATATTCTCTAATATTTCTAATATCTTTGGGGTATTAAGAAAGTAAAATGGTGAATTTTGGAGAATATAATTACGTTTTCGGTGAAATCGCATATGAGGTAGTGATCTTGTCATGTGATTTTGAATGAACAAATGATGAGAAAAAATTATGATATTTTACAGGATGAAAGTAAACATCCTAAGCTTTAATTTGATAGGTATATGAATCAATTAGAGCTATACCCAAAAAGATATGAATTTTTGAAGTCAGCACAGATAAACTGTGGAATTTCTGGAACAATATACAAAGATTGAAATTCTGGGAATTTTGTGATTCCATTAAGCAAAATTCTATATTTTTCCTTGAAACTAGACTCAATAAGGGTTCTATAGGCTTTGGAATCACCTCATTTAGATTTTTCTAGAATTAGTTATGATTTTTCAAAATTGGGTGAAAATGCTGCCAGTTTTGGGCGAAAATCACAAAATGTATGGGCAAAATGGTAATTTGCCATATTGAGAAAAAGGAAAATATTTTCTTGTGATCTCTCACCTATTTCCGTCCAGAAAAGTGGAACAAGAGGGTAAAGTAATTTATTAGGGATTTATAATCATTTTTGGGCAAGGGTCAAAGAAAACAAAAAAGATAGCAAAAAGGGGTCAACAATTGCAACTCATCCTAATATTTGTGTGGAAGAGGATAAAAGTGCTAATTGAATGCATATTATTACTCCCTCTTGAGACACATTTTCGGCCAAGCAAATGGCCATAGAAAAGATGATGATGGTCAAGTGAAATTGGCACATGTTTATTCATAATAAAATAACATAAAAGAAAGGGGTGGATGAAGATAGTTTTAAAAAGACTTCTTATCTCTTTTTGGTCATTTTCGTGCAAGCAGATCAGCAAGAGAGAGACACAGCAGCTGAAGAAAACATGAAGAACAAGGGAGCATGAGAGAGCACAAATACCCAAGAAGCAAGATCAAGGTAGGTACAAGGTGATTTACCACTTGTTCTTGCCTTCTTCCTCATGATAACTCTCTCTAATCTCTATCCCTACTTGAAATATTCATGAATCAAGTGCAAATCAAGAGAGGAAGCATGAAGATGTCCCATGGTTTTCTTGTGTAGAGAGAGAAATTAAGAGGTAATCACACTAAACCTTGTCCTCTTTGTTGATTCTTGATGGTTATTGATGTTGTGGTTGGTTGTTGGCTTAGTTTTTATGATTTTGTAATTTTGGGAATACAAACCCTAAGGGGAGGTGCTGCCCAAATTATGATTAATCATGTTAAGGAGGTGATTAAGTGATCAAACAAGTGATTAGAGTTGTAAAGAAGGTGTTTTGTTGATTGGAATCAAGAAACTCCAATTTTCCCAAATTATGTTGATTTTCGTCCAGACCTGTTTTTCACTATGTTTGGACTAGATTTTGGTGTTTTTGATGATTCCATTGAGTTCAGGAGGGAAAATTAGGTGGGGTTACAGTTGGACACTTTCTCGGAAAAGGCCGAGAAAGCATAATTACGAAAATGCCCCTAAAACACTGAAATAAGGGCTGCCAAGGGCAATTTCGTCTTTTGGCAGTGAATTTGGTAATTCCGAGTTCGGAAATGGATTCCTTGGGCGAAAATATGTCAGGATAGCCCAGGTTAGAATTTCGAGAAAAGTACAGCCGGATCGGGTATGATGGGGCCGGGTCCCCGGGGGTATTTTAGTAATTTTTCAAGATAGACTTATATAACCCCCAGAAACACTATGGAAGTGTCTAAATAGTACATTTGACATTGTAGGATCGAATATGGAGCCCCGAGCTGTTGGCACGCAAATCGAGGAGAACGACTGGAGGTAGGGACTTACCTTACTTGCATGTATTTGATATCTTTGCTTGTGTAATGATGTATGTGATTGCTTTACTTGATTGTGTAGAGCATATTTGAATAAATGAAGCTCTGTTTCTGTTTTCGCTGTGGCCATAGTCTTGTTGTATGAAACATTGAGCATGCAGAAAATGTCATTATGGGGCATACATCTAGATAAAGCTAACATGTCATACACATAGCATCAATCATGCATGCATTATGGTATATGTTTCCTACTGAGATTCTCTCGAATCTCACCCTCCCCTACCAACAATTTAGACAGGAGAAGACAAAAGATATGTTGAGAGCAAAGAAGAGAACTACACGAGAGGATTGCAGTGCGGAATGAAGTCAGGAATATGTTTCCGTTTCACTGGGGTGAGTTTAGACACCCAAATAGCCCTGTTCGGCTACACTAATTGTAATTAGCAGGTACAAACCCTTATGGGGAATTTATGTAATCATGCACATATTATCAGTATAGTTATACTATTCCTGTGTTGCCTACCGAACCGCATATCGTTTTCCGCAAATACTCTGGTAAATATGAAATTAAAATAAGGGCATGACATTTTAACAAACAAACGCAACGGCCTCGTGCATTTTATTCCCTTTTCCAGGAAAAAACTACCTCTCTCTCTCTCTCTCTCTCTCTCTCTCTACACACCACAAATCCACAACAACACCAATCTCAACGGACAATCTCCTTATCTTTCTTTCAGAAAATCAATCTCTTTTTCCCTCTCTGATCTTCATGCTCAGAAAATTCGTAGATGCAAGCACGCGATTATTAATCGGAAGTTTCTGGTTAAGAAAAATATTATTTATACTCGAATCAAGTAAAAACCAGTAGAATAGAAGAGTTCGCTCCTCTAGATCAAATTAAACAGAAAGCCAATATATATAGTAATAATAACAAATATAATAAACAATCAAGAAAACACAAAATGTAAAGGAAAATGTACAATTATAGTACGATGAATCCGATGACACAGTTACGTTTTACTTGCATTGGATGCTAACCAAGTAACCATGGACTCGTTCAACTTCGATGAATAATTGAATATAGGCTCTTCAAATAATTCCAGTTGAATTTGTTGGTATAATGGAGAGTGTTATAAATTTATAATCCAAAATTAAATGCGATTAACAGAATAAGCGCATATCAGGTCCTTTCTTCTCTTAATTGTAAATGAATGCTTCATTTTGTCCTACAATTTTAGCATTTAATATATTGACTTTTTTTTTCTGTTGACCCAGAAATATGTTCATATATTTGGGGTTTTTGTAACTTAATTAACCGTCTTCCTTAATATGAGGAATCATTTGTTGAGGGTATAATAAATACATATAATACATTATATCTCATCAAACATAAAAGAGATACTATTTTGATTCTATTTATAAGTCTGATTTAAGGGGGGGGATGTATTCTTTATTATAAATTCATTTTCAATATAATAAATGGAGTATTACAATTTTATTCTTATTAAAGGTAGAAAGAGGTGTAAAATCCTCATTCATAAATCAGGACAAAATCAAAATTTTTTTTATCAATTTAATTCATATTTATTGAGTTAACTAATTTTCTTTAATATGTGAGAATTAGATAATTTAGAATTATAAATAGGACCAAAATAATACATGAATTATAATAAAGAAAAAGAAATATAAGGAAACAATTAATTCTTTTTTATTAATGTTATCCCAATAATCAATGTTTAAATATATATGCTTATTATATTTCTCTCTCACATTTAAAACCTCATTTAATATAAGTAAAGTTAAAAATTTTTTTTTATTTAGAATAAATTTAATAAATTAAATATAATTTTTTAATTTTAATGCATTAGTTAAAATGATTTATATTATGCACCAAGACAATATATTTATATGATGATACTTCATCATTTTCTCTAAATTATAAATATTTTTGTGAAACTCTTGAAATAAAATCACTTGCACTAGACAATTATGGACCATGGGAAATGCGGAATTCTTTTGTTTTTTGTTTTTTTGACCCGGGGGAAATGTGGAATTCAAAGGGTATAGAATCAGTGGGCTAGAAATTAATTGTATAAAAATTAAGCCATTGAATGAAGACAGAAGTGAATATGGCCCATCTTGAGGGGGACGAGGTACCTATTTTGTTTTCTCGTTACCAATGCCGTCGGCCGTTATCACATTTAAAATTAATGCTTGCCCTCTTTATATGGTAACCTTTTTTCATATTCTCTGATTCTTTTTTTTTTTTTGATACAAAAGGAAAGCATAAAACAAAACTAAAAAATAAACACAAAACTAAAATAGCTGCATAACGCTAGCTAACGTGTCAGGGCTCATAATGGTCAAACCAGGGTAGTCGTTCAAAGCTGACTTGGCAATTAAATCAGCTCTAGCATTCAAATTTCTCTCTATATATTCTATCATCACAACCCAGTCGCGTCGTAGCATTTCTTTCGCTTCCATGATGAGAGACCAATCTTCGTGAAGGTCGGAAATATCATTCAGAAGAAGATGTATCACTTTCTGAGAGTCGCTTCTCAATCGAACCAGTCTATGACCTCCCTCCCATGCTCTCTTCAAGCCCAATAAGCAACCCCAGATTTCTGCTTCAAGAGATTCACCATTATCAAGCCTTAGACGAAAACCTTCCAATATACTTCCATTACAGTCAATAATAATTCCTCCACATGCACATTTTCCTTGGCACGGAGAATAAGCTCCATCGACCTCTACAGTAGTATAAATTTCCACATTATGAAATGTAGAGCCTTCAACTTGAACTTGATTGTTTGCAAGCTTCGTATATTTAATCCTATTCGTAGCTTCCATAAAGCTTCCTAGGATTGCCCTAGCCTTAGCATTAATTTGATTGAGATCCATGCTCGGACAAGAGTGAATCCTCTCATTACGATCCCTCCAAATGAGCCAACAGATTATAACAAAGAGATATTTCCATTGTTCCATATCAAGCCCATAAGAATGTCTCATATTCGCCTGGAACCAGGTATGAATATTACCCGAGAAGAACTTGTCATAGACGGATGGGTGAATGAGTTTCTCCCAGATGTTCCTAATGTCCTTGCAATATCTAATTGCATGAATTTCATCTTCCATGAACTCCTGACAACGGCCGCAACGGCCGTTAGGATGAAGGGACATTCGTTGCTTCAAGCTATTAGTGATAAGTCGTCCATGTAACATAAGCCAAGCAAACATCTTACATCTTTGGGGAATTTTGAGTTTCCAAACATCACTCCATCTACCTTCTAGAGAGACCTCTTCGTGAGAGAGGACCTTATATGCCGATCGCACCGTAAAGGAACCATGCTTTTCAAATTTCCAATGAGCTCTCTCTATACCGTCCCTGTCTGTAATTAATTGAATACCTTCTTGAACCTTAGGCCAGTTTCGTTTAATTCCAGTCCAGGTGTTGGATCCTGGTTTTTTAGAGTTAATTCGAGGTATGAGATCATCACCACAACCATACTTGCTTCTGATAACTTTAGCCCATAGAGAATCTTGCTCTTTAATCAATCCCCACCCAAGCTTCATCATATAAGCTTGATTCTGTTGTCTAATATGCTTCATACCTAGACCCCCTTTTGTTTTCTCAGTACAAACCTTATCCCACGATATTAGATGCATTCGTCTTCGTTCATCTGATGAACCCCAAAGGAAATTACGTGCCTTCTTTTCAATATTTTCACAAACAGATGCTGGAAGGTTGGTCGTCTGCATGTTATAAGAAGGCATCGCAGCTATGACTGATTTAACTAATGTATCACGGCCTGCAAGAGAAATTCTTGAGGCATGCCAACTGCTTAGCCTATCTTTTACTTTATCAACTAGATGCTGGAAAGTTTCAATAGTAACACGATCATGGTGCAAAGGTACACCCAAGTATTTCCCAAGATTCCCTGTGATTTGGAAACCCAACTCCTCGCTCATTTATCGTGCTCTATTATGATTAACATTTTTTGAGAAGAAGACTCTTGTTTTGCTTGCGCTCACTTTATATCCCGATGCATTGCAGAATTTATCCAAGCAATCCTTGATTGTCTCCACTTGGTCCATATTTGCCTCTGCAAAAAGTAACAAGTCATCAGCAAAAAAATAAATGGGTAATAGGAGGACCATTCTTACCTATTCTGATCGGTTTCCATCGCTTAGTAGATATCTTATGTTGAATGATGTGAGCCAATTTCTCCATACATATCACAAACAAGTATGGTGAAAGGGGATCTCCCTGTCTGATGCCTCGAGTTGGAGAGAACTCCTCCGCTCTACTACCTTCCCAAAGAATTTGCATAGATGGAGAAGAGATACAGGCCTTAACCACCTCTATAAGACTGTTTGGAATTTGGAGTTCCTCTAGGCAACTCATGAAGAATTCCCAACAAACTCGATCATATGCTTTTTCTAGGTCTATTTTAATGGCCATAAAGCCCTTCTTTCCTTTCATGTTTCGCATAGAATGTATCACCTCTTGAGCAATCACAATATTATCAGAGCTGGCTCTTCCCGGTACAAAACCACATTGGTTAGGCGAAATAACCTGAGGAAGAAGGAATTTAATACGATTAGCAATAATTTTAGTAATAATCTTATAAATTACATTACATAAACTAATGGGTCAAAAATCTCGAATAGTTTCTGGGTACTCCCTCTTAGGAATAAGCTCAATGTAGGTATGGTTGATATCTTTTATTGATGATGGATTCTCAATAGCACTCTTGACCACTTTGATCACAGAAGGACCTAGGATATCCCATTGACTCTGAAAGAAGAGAGCATTCAAACCATCCGGTCCTGGAGATTTCAGAGCCCCCATGTTGAAAACCGCTGATTTGATTTCCTCGCTGGATATATTACTCTGGAGACTTAATAAATCTGCTGGATCAATCCTTGGGAATGGGTAGATAGATAAATATGTTATTCTTCCATTATTTTCCTCATGAAAGAAATTAACAAAGAAGTCAGTAGCAATATGCTTAATTTCGTTTGCATCATCGGTCCATTCACCCGAATCGTTCATAATGACTTCAATTTTGTTTCTCCTCCTTCTACCATTAGCACGTGCATGAAAATATTTTGTATTTTTATCTCCCATAGAATACCAATTACACTTCACTTTCTGAGCCCATAGAAGATCTTCCTAGATGAGGACTTCTTCCAATTCAAGCCAAAGCTTTTTCTGAAGCTGATCCATATATGAGGTAAGCCCTGTCAGTGCAGTAGAATTAGAAATCCCATCAAGTTGATTCATAAGTCTTCTTTTCTTGAGACCAAGGTGACCAAAAACATTATAACTCCATGTGCCCACTTTTGAAGTGAACTTTTCCACATTAAGCTCCCAGCAACACTCTTGGTCCCATGTATCCTTCACCATTCTTGTAAAGTCTTCATGAAGAACCCATGAAGCAATAACCCGAAATGGCCTATCCTTTATTACGTAAGGCTCTTTGATTGTAGTTTGCAAGAGAATCGGTCTATGATCAGATTTAAATCAAGGAAGATGCTTGACACAAGCCTCACTGTATATATACATGAACTTGTTATTTACTAAGACACGGTCAATTCGGCTCTCACACCCTTCTCTCTTCCAAGTAAAGAAAGGACCATGGCAGCCTAAATCCTGTAGCTCAAGATTCTCAAACCAACAACAGAATTCTTTATCAGCTGAAATAGGATGATAAGCCTTTGATCTTCGCTCATGTTGATAGAGAGTAGCATTAAAGTCCCCACCAATTAACCACGGCCAGGAGTTGGCAGGACATAGATTGTTTAAATCACACCACAACTGCCTTCTTCTGATCGGGTTAGTGCTAGCATAAACAGAAGTAATGAAAATTTTTTCATTTCCTCACTCCACCATCATATGAATAAATTGATTAGTCTTGGTAATAGTGGAAACACTGTAACCCAGGTCATTCCAAGCAAAACAAATACCCCCACGTAGCCCTTCAGCTTCAACCACTTCAAAAATGATCAAAACCAAAATGACGACAACGAAGGAAAATCTGAGCTAAGTTAGCTTTAGTTTCAAATAAGGCTATAAAATCAACCAGATATCTCTTCTTCATCTCTTGTATAAGCCCCGGAATTGATTTAGAGCCCGTACCCCTACTATTCCAGAAGAGACAATTCATGGAGCACCAATGGAAGGGGATGCATTGCTTATAGATCCTCAATTAGCTTCAGTAGAAGAGGTTATTTCCACCCCCGTTTTTTCCTCTAGATGCATTACGTCAATGGGCTCCTCCCTTCCTTCAGTAACCAAAACTTGAAATGGGTTAGGTGATTTTAGAAAATGAGGTCTCCCTTCTTATGCTTCAGTATCCACAGGAATCCATCTTTTCTGAAATTTAGTTCCCTTCCCAAGAACATGGGAACCCCCTTGTTTTGCTGTTACATTTTTTGACTTTCTCGGCACATTTGATGTATGTCTAGAAAACTTATCCAGATTATCACTTGAGAGATTTTTCCCTTTCTCTAACTCTGAATTTTTTTCCTTCATAATAGCTCCCATTAAATCGTCATTGACATGCGAGAATCTCCCCCAGCCTTGATGAGCAGTAACACCATGATCTTTGTTTCCTGATTTGGGTCGCCAAGGACGTTGCACCAAATTCCATGTTCCTAGACCCTCCTTCTTTGACTTCGTGTCGGCACTAACCATTTTGGTTTCTTCCATAATCGTTCGAGTGCGTTTTTGATTCAAATCTGTTGCACCAGGAACTTCAGAAAAACTATCTGCGCCTGTAGTCTCATTAACTTGCGGCTTATCTTTAGCCGAGTTAACCCTATTTTCGGAATTCAGAGTCATTGTCTTCTCTACCGTAGTTTGATCTTTTACATTCTCTGGACAAGCATCTTTATGCTGACCATATCTCCCACACCCAAAACAAATAAGATGCAAACCCTCATATTCAATACATCGACGACGTCCAAATATGCTAATCGCTGATTTCAATCATTTCTTAAGATCTATCTCAACACAAATACGAGCATATTTGCCTCGTTCACTTGCATAGGTAATACGATCAATTTTTAATGTTTTTCCCACTAAAGAGCCTAATCTCTTCAGACTAACCACATTGAAAAATTCAAGAGGAAGCAACGGAATTCTTACCCAAACGACTGTTTTCCTTTGCACTTCCGCACTCCATGGGTCGAAGTTTGGTCGCCAGCGCTGAACTACAAGATAATGATCTGCCACCATCTATGGTCCTTCTTGATAAATCCTCAACATGTCTTCCTCATCCTTAAAAGACACCACGAAGAACCCATTGTCAATATCCCTTGTTGTAAATGGTTTACTAGTGAGCTACAAGCGAGACAAACTAACTCTCATTGCCCAACTGGGAATGTTCTTACCAAGGAGTTTGATAATCAGAGGCCTCTTCCATGGTGCACACCATAACTCATATTCCTCTCTAGTAAACTTGAAAGTTGGGCAATCCTCATTGTCAGAATCTTCTTGTACCTCCTCCTCGTCAGTCATTTTCTGAAAAAAACCTTACAGTCCCTCAATATACTCAGCCCATGCATCATCAATAACACTGCTCCCTTTCTTATCCTTCGAGATTTGCACATTATCAGATCCAAGAAGTTTCTCCTTGAAAGATTGACCCTGATCTTTAAAATATTCATCATCTTGGTCATTTGGATCATCTGGACGACCATGCCTTACCTTGTTTTTCACTCGCTTTAGCTTTTCACTATTTTCCATTTTCTATTTTGCTCACAATCAAGAAAAATTCTCTACAAGATCTTCACAAGTGACCAGCGATGGCAACGCGATAATCAAAGGCCAATGATCAGACCAACAAACATAACAGAACCGATGAGCAAACAAACACAGCAGCACCACCTTCCGAACAGATCCCGAACAGATCTCAGATCGAAAGAAATAAGACAGATCTGGAGGACACAGATCCTGATTTCACACCGAGGAAATCGGATTGATAGATAGCTTTACCAAAATCTTCTGAGGCCAAACACGAGCTCAAATCTGTCAGAAGCCAACAACAGATGCAAACACGAAACTTACCCAAACACAAGGCATACAACAAACACGCAGAACAAAGAGCGACGCGGAGACTGAAGAGATGAGAGAAGCAGACGATCGGCGCTCAAGGATTGAGCCCAGAATGAGAGAGGCAGCGGCGTAACGGTCCAACCATATTTCCTCTCTGATTCTTTTAGTTATATGAAAAAATATTAAGGGAGAATTATATTCAAGTCCCACGCAAATGAAAAAAATAAAAAAAATGGTCCTCTGAAGTTGTTAATGACACTCCTACACTTGTCAATAGGATCATTTCTTTATTTTTTCTCTTGTACGAGACATGAATATAACTTTTCCCAAAAATTAACCCTTAATCACCAATCATTATGTACATACTTTTTTTACTATCACGTTAGATTTAATTATTATCAACCCCAATTTAATATATAACTCTTCCAATATGATTTTTTCTATCAAGTTTAAGTGAACTAGTTCTCCGGAGAACACTAGAGCGATATGATCTCTTTTTTTTTTTATGTGCTAAGCATAGGTATCTTCTTATTGAAGGCACTGTCGGGCACTAAATGTTATCACCTTTCTCAGAAGGGATTCAAATCTTAGTTTGCCATGTTGCGAGGGACTAGCCCCTTTCACTAAACTCAACCTCCATTGGTAGCAATATGATCTTTTTTTATCATCAAAAGTTTTGGTGAGTTAGATCTCCGAGGAGGGGCTCATCAAGGTCACAGTAGGCCTTAAGGCTAAGAAAAACCTCTTTATCAAATTGATCAACATTTGTTGGCTATTCATAAGACTTCAACTCTCAACTTTATTAAGGTAAAAAAAACTTTTAACTTTATTATTTAAAGAGATCCGAATCACTAATTAGATTATATTTAATAAAAGTAGCTAGTTCTTGACGACATGATGAACTATTTAAAACTTCTCCTTAGAGAAATTCTTACATTTAGTGCATGCTCGACAATGTCTATCTCAAATAGGATTACTGATAATTGAATAGGCCCAGAATTGATGAATGATAATTCACATTAAAAAATGATTAACTGTTCCTGAATACAAATAGCCTATGGCTATATATAGGCATCAAATGTTCTGTATAACTAGAATATTGTTTTTATCTAATAAACTAATTAATATCTAAAAATACAAAAGATATTTACATATATTCAATTATTTACAACACTCTCCCTTAAGCTAGGAACCCTATATCCACAAGTTCCTAGCTTGCTAAGTATATATTCATGTTGTGGTCCTCCTAAAGCTTTTATGAGGATATTTGCCAGCTTTTCTGAAGAGCTAACATGAGAAAAGGTTATCATTCCCTTCATCAATTTTTCACCCATAAAGTGACAATCCACTTCAATATGCTTTGTGCATTCATGGAATACTGGATTTGTAGCAATATGCATTGCAGCCTTATTGTCTCAATGGACTTTAACTGGCTTTACATCGTGTACATGCAGCTCTTTGCACAAGCCAGCCAGCCATGTTAGTTTTGATTTGGCCTTGGCTAGTCCACGGTATTTAGCCTCTGCTGAAGAGGTTGAAACATTGTTTTGTTTCTTGGACTTTCCAGCAAATTAGTGAACCACGTAATCTGACCAGAAAACCATCACAGACCTCCTTGTGTTCGGCAAGCTGCATGATCCGAGTCACAAAAACATTCTAACTTCATAGGGCTGGATGCTGACAGAAATATACCACGATCAAGAGTATCCTTAAGATATTTCACCAATTTGAGAGCTGCATTCATATGTGACCCCTTTGGTGTTTGCATAAATTGACTTAATACCTGCACCGAATAGGCTATGTCAGGTCTAATCAATGTTAAATAAAGTAACTTACTAATGAGTCTTCTATATCAGCTCCCATCTTGGAGAGAATAATCATCTTTTGTTTACTCCCCTGTAAGTCTTAAATTCTTTTCCATAGGAGTTAAAGCCACCTCTGCCTCATCCAGACCTACTTGTTCTACAAGTTCTAAAGCTTATTTCCTTTGGTTCAAAAGTATCTCATGTTGGGATCTTAAGACCTCTAAACCAAGGAAATACTTCAATGTTCTAAGGTCCTTAATTCTAAAATGATGTTGTAAAAACTGTTTCACATCATCTATATATTGCTTACTGCTACCAGTGATCAATAAATCATTCACATATACAAGAACAAAAACAATATCATGCTTAGTACATTTTTAAACAATGCATAGTCATATTTACTCTGCTCAAAACCCCCTTTTATTAAGGCTTGAGTCAATTTTTCATTCCATTGTCTTGCAGCTTATTTAAGCCCATATAGGGACTTTTCAAGCTTATAGACTTGAAAACCATTCTTACCTTTCCTCTCAAAACCTTGAGGAATGGCCATGTAGACCTCCTCAAGTAAATCTCCCTACAAAAATGCATTTTCTATATCCATTTGAAAAAGAGGCCAATTATTTATAACAGCTAAGGTAAGTATGATTCTAATAGTAACAATTTTAACTACAAGAGAAAAGGTCTCATAAAAGTCTATTCCTTCTTTTTGACTATATCATTTTACAACTAGTCTAACTTTAAATTTATCTAAGGTTTCTTATGATTTATATTTAACTTTGAATACCCATTTGCAGCCAATTAGTTTCTTCCCTTTAGGTAGATCCAC
This sequence comes from Inga laurina, assembly GCA_963855925.1. Taxonomy (NCBI): domain Eukaryota; kingdom Viridiplantae; phylum Streptophyta; class Magnoliopsida; order Fabales; family Fabaceae; genus Inga; species Inga laurina. Next base: position 51,311,085 of record OY979710.1, read on the forward strand.
CATTTTCCAAGTTCCATTAGTTTCAAGGGCTTTCATTTTAGTTTCCATTGCTTTTACCCATCTAGGATCCATTATAGCATCTTGATAAGAATTTGGTTCGATTTCCTTATCTGTAGCAGAGAGAAAAGATTTATAAGATAATGATAAATCGTTAAGGAAAATACAATCAAACAAGGCAACATGATTTACCAAATCAGATTCTAATTGTATATAAGTAATAGAGCTAGAAGAAGGTAATTTCTCACAATAATAATCCTTTGTCCAGGTTAGAGGTCTTTTCTCCCTTGTTGGCCTTATGTGTGGATGAACATATGTTGGTTCTTGCCCCCTTTCTCCATCTCGTGGTGACTCTTGGTTGGAAGGAGAGTTTTGATGAACATGATTGTCATTGTGGGCTCTAGGTATATAAGTTGGTGGCATCCCACTGTCTAGAATGAAGGGATCCATCTGTCTTTGAGTAGCTCCCCCTGAAGTGTGGGGTTGTGTGATAAGTGAAATATGTGCATATTTATTTTCCCTTATATGATGATTTTATGGACGATATTTGAGCTTAATATAATATATTTGGGTGTAAAATAAATAGTATTTAAAAATAAAGAAAAATATAAAAAAATGTCAGTATTGTAGCGTCGGTCACTATTTATGACGGAATCACTGTATCAGGACGTTACTGTAGCGGATGGATGTGACTGTAGCGGATGGAATCACTGTAGCACTGTAGCAACATGGAAAAAATACGTAGGTTTGCTGAAAAGTCATGTTCATGCGTGAAATGAAGGCAAAATACTGTAGCACCTGTGGAAAAGAAGAAGAAGAAGCAACAGACGCACTTCACTTGCCTATATATATATATGTGTGTGTGGTTCTTTACAAAATAGAAGGAGGAGGAGAGAAAAAATATAGTGGAGATATTTCTCTGCATCTCTGACAGGGAGAGATATTTTCTCTGACAGTTCTAAATAAATTGTGTTATTTTTTATTTCTAATTTTATGTATTGTATTATTTTTTTCATGCCTCCTACATGGAAGGTTTAGTATTATATTACTTTTTGCATGCTTCCCATATGGAAGGCTTAGTATTGTATTACATTTTTCATGCCGCCTACATGGAAGGTTTTACCTCCTAAAGGGATGGTTAGATTTGTCCATTTTTCATGCATCTTGTTGGTTGTATATTTATGTTTGAGAATTTAATATTCAAGTTTATGCAGTATTTATAAGGATTTTATTCTAGCTTTATATAATGTCAATTTATTTTGATTTTGTTTTTAATTTTATCATGAGCTAAATTTTTATTTTCCTAGGGTGATGACGTAGCTTACTAATGACGGATTGAATCTTAACTTATTAAATCTAGTTTTAATTTCTCTTTCATGATTGAGTTTTAATTATTGTTCTTAATGCTTTCATTTGATTGGCCACCTTTTGAATGATTACAATATGCATGTTGAAACCGGAAGGAGATACATGTGTGTAGATCCTATAATTAAAACCATGACTTTAATATGAAATAGGAATATATTCATATGAGTTGTGTAGTCTTATTGAGTTCCATAAATCTTAATGCATAATTAATTGCTTAAATTCATATAGGAATATATTGGATTAGCAATTAATTATAGAATTGTTTGACCTTGGAAGAGGCTAGTAATTAAATTAGAGAAACTCGACTATCAATCATGTGAAATAAATTGGGCTAGAATAGATAAGTGATTCAATCCGGAATTTGTTAAGTGAAATCTAATCCATAGGACTTTTTCTCATATTTATTTTCATATCATCTGCACTCATATTTAATTATTTTTCTTTTATTTGTACTCTCAATCACCCATTTTATCGATTGACTAAATAGAATTAAAATTACCCATTTTGGTACTTAGTGATCAATCCTCGTGGGAACGATACTCTACTCACTCCTATATTACTTGATTACGACAGTGTACACTTGCACTATTTAATTGATCATTCACACTCGTAACATTGTGCATCCTGAAATGGAAATTTATTTTCAAGAAAGATAACATGTCTAGATACTACAAGGGATTTTTGGATTATAATATATAATATATAACCCTTTTGTGTAGATGGAAAGCCAAGAAAAATACAAGGGTCAGCCCTAGTTTGAAACTTATCCGAATTATTCAATTTCACTCCATATGCAAGGCAACCAAAAATCTTTAAATGAGAAAGGTCAAGAGGCTTACCATGCAACATCTTATATGGAGTTTTGTATCCCAATAACTTGGAAGGAGTCTGATTTATTAAATGTGCAGAAGCCCTAATAGCTTCGCCCCAAAACTTAATAGGTAAATTAGATTGAAGCAAAATGACCCTGCAAACATTCAGAAGATGCATATGTTTCCTTTCCACTACTCTATTTTGTTGGAGGGTAAAAGGACAAGACCTTGATGAATTATACCTTTATTTTCTAGAAAATTCCTTACTTCTTTATTAACAAACTCTGTTCCATTGTTAGTTCTTATACTTTTAATTTTTAGCATATGCAATAAATGTTTTCATGAACCTTGCAGAATCTGATTTAGAATGCATTAGGAAAATCCAAGTATGTCGAGAGTAGTCATCTACTATAGTAAAAAAATAGCAAAATCCTTGATGAGTTGGTGTCTTATAAGGACTCTAAACATCCATATGCAATAATTGAAAACAAAATTGACTCTTAGAAGAGCTATGAGGAATAGATAATTGGGATTGTTTAGTCTGAATATAAATCTCACATTTATTGCTATTATTTGAGATAGAAGCAGCACTCTCACGTAAATATGCTTAGGGTCTGTTTGGGAATTCGTTTGGAGGTTAAAAAATCCCATTTAGGGGCTAAAAGCCCTAAAGCTCATTTGGTGTGTTTGGGAGAGCATTGGTGATGGATGGGCTTCTGCAGAAAATTGAGCTTTTATCAGATGGAGATTAAAACTACTTTTACTCTGATGGAGATAAAAAAAAGTTACTTCTGCCACCGCCAATCCAAACACAAATTACATCTACAGTCTGACTTTTTTCTATATGACTTTTTCAAAAGTTCATTTGCAAGAAAAGCTCATTCTCCACCGCTAATCCAAACAAGCACTTACACATGTGTCAAATGTTTTAAAGTGTCTAAAGGTGCGTGTCCTAGTCTATGGTGCCAAACAATGCCTTTATCAGAATTAGGTTCACAAGTAGTATTCATCAAAACAGATTTGGTATTTCCAGTAGTGTTCATCAAAACATATTTGGTATTTCTTTCATCTTGTTGAAGTATGTATAATCCTCTTGCAAGTTTACCAGTCCCTTTGATCATCCCACTTACCATATCCTGTAAGACATAAAGATTAGGCCAAAAGGAGGCAACATGCATGCTATCCAATACAAACGTACTAACAGATAAAAGGTTATAACAAAACTCTTTAGCAGATAAAACATTTTTCAGATAAATGTGTTTTGTAATTTTTGCCTCTCATATAGGAGTAACTCGAATTCGTTGTCCATTTGGGATTTTAACAACTTTTAGTGGTCCAGTATATAAGATGCATTTATCTAACATTTTTACATTATTAACTATATGGCAACTAGCTCCATAATCTAAAATCCAGTCATCATGGAGTAAGTTTGGATGCAAACTTGATAGAAGCCTGAATTCTAATTGCAACTTCATTAGGGTCAGAATCGCGCTGCAGTAGTTCAAGTATTTTCTTATATTGCTTAGGGGTAAACATGGCATTCTGTGGAATTGAGGATTCTGGAATGCGACCACTTGTCTTGACAGAAGCATCAGTAGAGGCTTGATTAGCTTGATCATCCTGCTGCCTCTTGCCAAAACTTGGTGGGAATCCTATCAGATGGTAGCAATTCTCGCATTGGTGACCTCTCTTATTGTAGTGGGTATAAAGGTCCTATAATCGTCCCCTACCACGTCCTCTAGTGCATCCTCTCCCTCCTCTATTCTAGAAGCCATTATAGTCCTATCTGGAATAGAAGTAGGGCTATCAGAGACAATTTGTCTCTGTGATTCTTCTTGCAGCACCTAACACCATAGAATATGCTTGGTTTGGGGAAGGAAGAGGAGCCATGAGTAATATTTGGCTCCTTACTTGCTAAAAGGATTCATTTAAACCAACCAGGAACTGAAAAAGTTATTGTTCTTGAACTATTTTTGAGTACTCCCTAGAGGTACTACATTGACAGTTAGGAAGTGGCACAATGGCAGCATATTTATCCAAAATTTCTTTGAGCTTCGTGTAATAGGCAGAGACAGACATGGCACCTTGATTGAGGAAATTAATAGCACGGTAGAGGGAGAAAATTTTCACCCCATCGCGTTTGTCAAATCTCTCCTTGAGATCAACCCAGACCAGATGAGAATTGAAACTAAAAACAATCCCACTTGCAATTTCTTTGTCAACAGAATTGATTAACCAAGATAAGATGACAGAGTTACACCTGTCCCACTGATCTCGGAGGTGTGGTTCTTGGTCATCTTGGATACATGTGCCTCTAACGAAACCAAGCTTATTTTTAGCATGAAGAGTGAGTTTGATAAATCTGCTCCAGATTGGATAATTATTACAACTGGTTAACAGTTGAGATACAAGAGTCACGGCTTGAGTGTCAACCAGATGCAAATAGAGGGGATGATTGTAATCAAGGGCTTGGTTTCTCGGTTCCCCTGAATTCTTTGATATGGTAGAAACTGTTTCTTTAGCCATATGTTGGATCTTAAATCTTTACCTTGATTTTAGAGAATTGGCAGCCAAAATAGAATCGACACCAAGGGCATGAAGAAATGACCAGATCAACTAGATGAAAAGGGAGAAAGACGGAACTGACTGATAATATAGGCAGAAGGAGTCTGGCACAGTGTCAAGGGGGAACCGACTAAATCACGTTGCAAAGAGTTCCTAGCTTCATCTCTAGAATTAATGGTGTCAAAAAGAAACTTTGCTTAGCATCGAAAAGAAACTTTACTCATTTTCTAGAATTAACTGTTGGACGGAGATAGATCTTGGCGAGGAACAATCGCTACAGTGAATATCGCAAGTACTGAGGTAGATCTTGAGAAGAGAGAGACAATCAACAGAGTGAATCATCCAATCTTTAACAGGAAGGACTCTGATCTTGGCTCTAGATTACCCATTGGAGGGGAAATTTTGAAGACGGCAATGAATTACTGAAAGAATTGGTGAAGTTCTCTGGTAATTTTTGTTGGCTCGACAGAGTCTTGGGAAACATACCAACTCGGGTAGCGGATTTTGAAAATGGAACAGGGCCAGGCAATAGCTCTGACCCAATTGATCTTCTGGGTCATTCCATAGGCTCTGGTACCATGATAATTGAATAGGCCTAGAATTAATGAATGATAATTCACATTAAAAAATGATTAACTGTTCCTGAATACAAATAGCCTATAGATATATATAGGCATCAAATGTTTTGTACAACTAGAATATTGTGCTTATCTAATAAACTAATTAACATCCAAAAAATACAAAACATATTTAAATATATTCAATTATTTACAACAATTACCTCCCATAAGAGAATTCAAATTAAAAATGCAATGGTTAGTTCTATTTTAAAAAAGGGCAATTTGGTTCTTTTACACTGAATTATTTCCATTCACTATCTATTTCCCACTTTTACTGCTCAACAAAAAATGTTATTCTTTTCACTTGCATATTAAACCTCATTTTCATACCTATTTGGATTAACCTTAATCTATAAACATTATCTACCATCAAACAATGACCTCTGAATATCCTTGAAATCACTTCAAAAAAATAACTTCATTCAACGAAAAAGAAATATTCAGGGACATGACAAAATGCGCCAACGTCAATGAAAAGTAATTTGAAATTGTGGTATGGATTATGAAAAAGCGATGGCTTTGCTTTGACGAAAGGGTATGCCTTTTCTGATCTAAATTGATAGAAAAGCTGTGAGGCAATGATGTGTATGTATTGGTTTGGTGCAGTTAATTAAGTAATTTTCTTTCTAGAAAGCGTTATGAATTTCTTGATAATACGAAAGGGTACTTGCTTTAATGATAAATAAGTTAGATTATAAAATTGGTGAACTAAGTTCAAATCTCAATTTGTTAAAAAAAATTATAAGGAAAAGTATTTTAGTCACAAAGCCTGATTCAGACTAGTCAAACCCTTTAAATTCTTTAATTTATGTAGATAACTCTCGTATGATTAATTTTGCATACATTATTTGTCCACATGAAACTTAAAATTTAAGCAATTATCATATTAATGAAAGTTTGAGGGGTTAATTATATGCAAATAAATCTGTAGTTTAAAAAGTATATAATTGATAACGGGAAGGTTATATCTGCACATATTTAAAAGATGGATCATACTTACATCAAATTCTTTATATCTATTATACTTCCTTCAGTCATAATTATAAGATAAAGTTGACTTTTTTGGAGAAATTAAGGAAGCTAATTAACTTACTTTAGAGTGTTTATATTTTTATTATCCTTAAATTATATATTAGTTTATTAATCAAATTAATTAGTTTAGAGAAAAAAATAAAAATATAAATACTCTAAAGTAATTTAATTGGCTTCCTTAATTTCTCCAAAAAAGTTAACTTTATCTTATAATTAGGACCGGAGGGAGTATCAAGTTTCCAATTACATATGACCAGGTGTCTTATTTTTTTTTTTTCCTATGTATTTATAATTAAATGATAATAATTCAAAAATATGATAAATGATCACATGTGATTGGAGAACTTATTGAAATAAATATAAGGAACTTGATCTAAATATTTTCTATAAAAGATCAAGTATCGGAGCTTTTTAGTAGATTTAACGGTTAAAAGAGTTATTCTTAAATGATTCAAAATTTAGAGGATTTTGTGTAATTATTTTCCGGACCATCGCATACGCGTATGTACACGACATATAAGTAAAGAAGAAAGGGACAAGTAATGAATTTGAAAGGCCAGGGCATCGTCAACAAGCTGAAAAGACAAGGACATGTTTTTTTTTTTGAACAAATGCGCATTTCTCATAGATAAGGAAAAATACAAAGCAATTCCAAAACAATGTGAACAAAAAGCAAAATCAAAGCAACATTAACATAAAGCAAAAACAAAGCAGCGTAAACACAAATCAATTCATAGTGCTTTAGCCAACTCCCGATCTAGCTACTGGCATCACGTTCTCTGCAGGAGACCATTGCACTTCATGAACATCCGAGGTTAGAATTGAAGACAAAGAGAGTGACGGTTGTGATACCCACCCTATCGGGCACACTCCCTTAAAAGCCTTTGCTGCTAGTAAATCAGCTGCAGCATTTCCAAGTCTAGGAGTAAAAGAAACGGAGAACCCAACTTCGGATGAAATGAGATTAATGATATCATGCACGATACCCCTACTTTTCCAGTCATAAAGATTCGGCAGTTGCATTTCGACACAAGATTGCAGAAGTTTGGAATCAGTTTCAAACACAACCTTATCATTTCCCAAATCAACAGCTAGCATGAGAGCTCTTTTTAGAGCAAGTGCCTCGGTCATAAAAGCAGATATTGATTTAATTTTATCCACAAAAGCCCATAAAAAACTGCCCTTATCATCACGACAAACAATCCCCAACGACGATTGGCCTGAAAATTCTTGATATGCACCATCACAATTTATCTTGATAAAACCTGGAGAGGGTGGACACCAACTCGCATTTTCTGAATTGGGCATTGTAGTAACATTAGAGGATTTCCCATTAACAGACAAACATTCATTATTCCTTCTAGTAGCTAATTCAATCACCAATGAAGGATTTAGTTGGTCCCCATTAAAGATCCTATCATTTCTTTGCTTCCAGATCAACCATAATAACCAGCAAATCAGTGTAATATCCACATCCTTAAGGCCACTGTTAGCATCATTAATCCTTTGCCACCAGGACGTTAAATTTGCAGTGATGCACATATCTAACTTTACACCGAGTCGGCAGCCAAACCAAACACAACGGGTCCAACTACACCTGAAAAAGAGATGCTCAATGGATTCATTCTCCTGATAACATATCGAGCAAAGTGGAGTTAGAGATCTCTTTCGATGGAAGAGTGCTTCATTTGTAGCCACTGCATTACTCAAGATTCGCCAAAGAAATTGTTGTATTCGGGGAATGGTTTTTAACTTCCATAAAGATTTCCAATCAGTAGTGGAGACCATACATGAAGAGCTAGCTTTTTGAATTGCTTTGTCACCACATATCTTTCCATGCTTGTACCCAAGTTTGACTGAGTATTGACCATTAGGAGCTACCTTCTAAAAAAGCTTATCCTCAATATCATTAGCAGGGATTGGAATTTGAGAAATAGCATGAAGTACATTTTCAGGTAGCAACTCACGTACTGGAGCAAGATCCCAAACACCATTTCTTATCAAATCCCTAACCTTGCCATGGTTCACAATAAAATTTTCTGAATCTGTAGGCTTCTCTGGAAAAGTAATACTTGGCACCCAATTATCACCCCAGATTCGGATTAAAGTTCCTTTACCAAGATCCCAAAATAAATCATTCTTTAAAAATTCTCTTCCTTCTAGAATACTGGACCAGCACTATGAAGCTCTGGATCCTTTCTTGGCCTCAATAAACTGCTTCTTGGGAAGTAGATGCTTTTGAAAACCTGAACTCATAAGGCATCCGGACTATGCATGAGATTCCATGCTGTCTTTGTGAGAAAAGCATTATTCATAATTACAAAATCTCTGAAGCCCATTCCTCCCTCAGATTTACTCCTAGTGAGCTGCTCCCAGGCTTTCCAATGAGTTTTACCTCCTGTTGCACTACTATCCCAAAAGAAATTTGAGATAATAGTATTCAACTCTCTACATGTCTTGATAGGGAATTTGAAACAATTCATGGGGTAGATAGGAATGGCATTGATCACTGATTTAATCATGACTTCTCGGCCAGCATATGAGAGAGTGGATTTACACCACCCCTGAACTGTGTAACAGACCCTATTCCGGATATAAGAAAGAGCTTGATGTTTAGATTTTCCCCAGATACTTGGAATGCCCAAATATTTGCCAGGATCTCCAGCTGCTTTTATGCCCAGAAGTTCACCCACTCTTATTTTAACCTCTGTTGGAGTGTTTGCAGAAAAGAAAACACATGATTTATCAATATTGGCAACCTGTCCCAAAGCATTACAATAACAATTCAGGATTTGTGCAAGTTTGAGGCAGTTTCTATCACTAGCATTCATAAACAACAGAGCATTGTCACGCCCTTATTTTAATTTCACCTTTACCAGAGTATTCGCGGAAAACGACATGCGGTTCGGTAGGCAACACAAGAATAACATAACTATACTGATAATATGTGCATGATTACATAAATTTCCCATAGGGGTTTGTACCTGATAATTACAATTAGTGTAGCCGCATAGGGCTACTTAGGTGTCCAAACTCATCCCAATGAAATGGAGACTTCTTCTCGTCTTCATTCCACTACTGTAATCCCCTCGTACGGTACTCTGCATTATTGTTTACATATCTTCTGTCGTCTCCTGTCTAAATTGTTGGTAGGGGAGGGTGAGATTCGAGAGAATCTCAGTAGGAAACATATACCATAATGCATGCATGATTGATGCTATGTGTATGACATGTTAGCTTTATCTAGATGTATGCCCCATAATGACATTTCTGCATGCTCAATGTTTCATACATCAAGACTATGGCCACAGCGAAAACAGAAACAGAGCTTTATTTATTCAAATATGCTCTACACAATCAAGTAAAGCAATCACATACATCATTACACAAGCAAAGATATCAAATACATGCAAGTAAGATAAGTCCCCTACCTTAACCTTTTTCGGTCTCGAAACGCGTGCCTCGATCTACGTGCAAACAGCTCGGGGCTCCATATTCGATCCTACAATGTCAAATGTACTATTTAGACACTTCCATAGTGTTTCTGGGAGTTGTATGAGTCTATCTTGAAAAATTACTAAAATACCCCCGGGGACCCCGCCCCATCGTACCCGGTCCGACTGTACTTTTCTCGAAATTCTAACATGGGCTATCCTAACATATTTTCACCCAAGGAATCCATTTCCGGACTCAGAATTACCAAATTCACTGCCAAAAGACGAAATTGCCCTTGGCAGCCCTTATTTCAGTGTTTTAGGGGCATTTTCGTAATTATGCTTTCTCGGCCTTTTCCGAAAAAGTGCCCAACTGTAACCCCACCTAATTTTCCCTCCTGAACTCAATGGAATCATTAAATCATTGAAAATCCAACTATAAGACCCATTTATAGCCCAGACCGAAATATATGGGTTTTCCAGGGAAAATTGGGGTTTTTCGGTTTCGGCTCCGTAAACACGTTCCTTTCTACTCCTAACCACTTTATTGACTATTCCATTAGGTTAAAACTACCATTTAGTATCAATTTGGGCAGCATAACCCCTAAGGAAACCCATTTTCCATTTTTACAACCAATGACAATCCGGCGAAATTTCACCGATTAAATTGTCCACAACAGCCATAATAGTCAATATACAAGAGTTTGGAAGTTACCTCAAGCTCCCACTGGCTTTTCTCAAAGTGGCTGAACCCTAGACCCTTGATACACCAAAAGATGAGCTTCCAAACCTTAAATCATATGCAAAGGAAGCTTAGGAACGGAGTTATACGCATTAGGAACCGATTTACCGAAGAAATCACTTACCTTTGTAAGTTTTTCCTCCTCCTTTTCTCTCTCTACAATTTTTCTCTTCCTCTCTCTAATACTGAAAATGGCATCAGATGCAGGGCTGAAGAAGAAATAAAGAGCTTATATCATATTATATATTCTATTATATTCATTTACCAATTTTCCAAAAATTTCGGATTTTACAAAATTTTGGCAGATTTCTGCCCACACTTTGAAAACTCATAACTAATTCTAGAAAATTCGAAATGAGGTGATTCCAAAGATAATAGAACACTTATTGAGTCTAGTTTCAAGGAAAAATATAGAATTTTGCTTCCTAGAATCACAAAATTCCCAGAATTTCAATCTTTGCATATTGTTCCAAAAATTTCACAGTTTATCTGTGCTGCTTCAAAAATTCATATCTTTTTGTGTATAGCTCTAATTGATTCATATGACCTATAAAATTAAATCTTAGGATGTATACTTTCATCCTGTAAAATATCATAATTTTTTCTCATCATTTGATCATTCAAAATCACATGACAAGCCCACTACCTCATAGGCGATTTTACTGTAAGCATAATCACTTTCTCCAAAATTCACCATTTTACTTTCTTAATATCCCAAAGATATTAGAATCATTAGGGAATATATTTGGGACATCTAGTAAATTGGGGCTTAGTAGTCCACTTAATTTAGGCTTATTCCAAAGCCTCCAATCCCAAAATTTGGGATATTACATTTCTCCCCCCGTTCAATAAATTTCGTCCTCGAAATTTGAACGTCTACAACTTAGAGATTAATCCTATCTCATTCTATTATCACATGCAGGCTCATAAGCCATGTAACACCATAGTCATACTTCCATTACTAATATCAGATAGTATTCAACATTCATCATCCATTCTATACATAGTATGTAGTGTGCAATCAAACACAGGTTCCCACAACGCTTGAATCCATAGGCCTTACAGCCTCTTCGGGACTTCACCCGAATTCACACGATCACTTTTTTTTAACAGCCCAATCCTCACCCCCTTAACGAGGTTTGTTGGGCTAGTGAGCCGGCCATGGTTCACTTCGTTAGGTTCCTCCCATGGTAGAATATCGTGCCTCATGTGAGACATGGAACCATTGGACACCAAAACGCTTGGTCACACTGGTCTTAATGCTTTCGCTACAACCTGATATAGTTTGAATATTCTGTCAACCTCAAAACATTACCTTGGACACATTGGTCCAATGTCATCACACTAGGCATCGACCATAGTGCTAGACACATAGGTCTTACAGCCTAGAGACATCGCCCTATGCAACCTTGCACATCAGAACTTACCGCCTTGTACAAACCTGTACAATTTCTTTAATTCATGCTTACCTATTCAGTGTTCAGGATGAAATGACTATTTGACCCTTATTGGCCATACTGTGTGCACTATTCACTAGCCATACGATGTACACTATTCACTTGTCGTACCATGTGCACTGGTCACTATGTGCACTATTCACTGTGTGCACCATCCACTGTTTGCACTATATCACAAGTGGATGATTCATTCTGTGAGGCTATAGCTATGGAGATGCTCATGCCTCTACTCGACCTTGTTGCATCAGAACACATCCCAATCCATACCTACTTGCATCTGTGTAGACCGTAATGCTCGACTGTGGATATGGGATTGTTTTCCCTGGTGCTGTTTAGAGGTATTCGCCACTATTCTACCCTACTACACTAGGGTTCATCCCAATTCCAGTTCACATGTGTCACAACAAACTACAAAGGTTGTGTGACTGTTGACCATACAAGTTATCATACTGTACACCACGCAGGGTTTAATACTGTACACCACACATGATGTAATATTGTACACCACTCAAGGTGTGATACTGTTCATCACATATACTGTAACACTATTGACCTTCAAGGCCATAATATGTTTTGGGATGATCAACAATGGTGCGAACATCAACCCCTCCTGTAAGTTTCGAAATTGCACCTAGATTCATCACACTTTCGCAGCCTACTCTGAAGTCTATCTCCTCATATGAGCTTTAATATTATCAGGATGATTTAATAGGAGTCCTACAGGAACCTCCCATGACACCCGACAACACCCACAATCTATATTCCTCTGTGCCCCCTCTTTACCCATTTGAACTTGAATCATTCTGATCCATATAAAATCTTATCTCAAGAAAACACATTTACTGTAAGATTCACTACAATGCACCATCGTTAAGGGCCAATGTTTTCATAGCCCTACTCTACGATTCAACTTCATGGCAGCTGTACTCTAGGATTAGTCATCACGGTGGCTGCACTCGCGGGTTCATCATCACGGTAGCTGCACTCTAGGGTTCATCGTCACGGTGGCTGCACTCTAGGGTTCTATACTTGGTGCTTCACACAGGCGCCCATACACCTGGTCAGCCCTCTTCCGATAAGAACTTTCTTTAGGTAGCCCTCTCCGATCAGATTTCACCGTAGGTAGCTATCTCCGATCAGAACTTTCAATCTTTGTGGTCACAATACAACTCCACAATTATACCATAAAGGCAACGTTTCCCAATTCAATACAAACATTTTTATCATCAACTCAAGATTATGGATGGAATAGTTCAATTTCCGAAGCTTCAGCTAACAAGATGCGTATGTCCTCACTCGGCTCGCATCAATTCTCATCTCGATCTATGCCTGCTAGCATCTGGGGATCAATTCCCTTCCCAATCCATGCCATCTGGCATAAGTGAAGACAATAAAGGCCACTATGGATCTGGGATTATCAGTGTTGGTACATTAATAAATTTTCATTTCAGCTCTTTGAAGCTCCTCTCACAATTATCATCCCATGCATAATACTGAGTTCTGGGAAATTTCGATATAAACATCTCATCCCTTTTTTTTATTATTGTCACACTCGTAGCCCTTCTTGGCCTCGTACCCGAGTCCCTTAGGACGTGGCTAGTGTTAGAGCAAGCGTTTCACCCAAGAGGGGGGGTGAATTGGGTGATACTAAAAATTTCGTTGCAAATATAAAATTTGACGTTGAAATTAAAACATGAAAGAGTAAGGAGAAATATCACCGAAGTGTACACCGAGAGTTATACTGGTTCGGCCACAACCACTTTGACCTACGTCCAGTCCTCAGAGCTTCTCTGAGAGTTTCACTATATCTTCCAAGATTCAGTGGATTCTTGGCACCTCAGTACAAGCAAGTTCCTACACCTGGACACTCGCTCCCCCTTACAAGTTGTAATCCAATCCCAACTCAAGGTTCCACAACCTTAAGTTATCTCAATAACAATTATTGAGTTTGAATGAAATATCTCTCTTCACAGAGTAAATATGAATTACTGAAGCATAGAAATACAAGTGTAATGAAAACAGAGTAATGAACTTGATGATATGTTCGTAAGTGTGTTCTTCTCTGTTCAGTTGTTCACATATATATAGATACGTTGGTAATGATTGCTGGAATGTATTTCTTCATGTCCGTTGGAGCGTGCGCAGCCATTATTGACTTTTCCAGTTTTTTGAAAAACATACGTTGTGGTAGGTGACCGTCGGTGACATTTGAACGTTACATTTGACTTCCATTACTTGATATGATTTCTTCATTGTTCATCTGTAAATAGGCTAAGTAGACTAATATAATGAAAAGTTAATCATATAGAAAGCAAAACAATGAACGTCAGAGTGATCTCAGAATTTCTGGGTTGGCTTACTCGAGTAGCTACTCGAGTATCACTTGAAGTTTACTCGAGTACTTACTCGAGTATCATCGGGTATTCTCTGATCAACTGCAAGTTAATGAATAAATACAAGATTACTCAGGTAGTGCATGGAATAACCAATTTTTTAATCATTTGGAAATATATGTTTACTCGGGTACTTACTCGAGTAATGTTCTCACAACTTTATGAGTTACTCGGGTACTGCCTCGAGTAAACCTTTATAAAAACTTTTGGTTACTCGATGCTTTACTCCAGTAATGTTGCAGGATTTAAATGCCGAGAGCACTTACCTCATTACTCGGGTACTGACTCGAGTAATGCACTCATTTTTCCATAGGTTACTCGAGTACCACCTCAAGTAACATTACTTTTTGTGCATAACTTACCCTGGTACTGACTTGAAGTTTAACTTGGGAATATTTCTTAATACTCGGGTACTTACTCGAGGAATCAACTTAAAATAGATCATTAAATAATAGCATACTAGAGGAATCACTCGAGGAAAATGAAACAGAGAGAAATCAAGTTAATTGGGTACCAACTTCAAGTTTTCACTTACTCTGATGTATTACTCGAGTAGCTCCTCGAGTAAATGTTGCAGTGGTACAAAGTGCCGAGAGCAATATTTTTGAGAGATAGGGTTACTCGAGTAGCTCCTCGAGTATCTTAGGCAACTTGAAGGTAACTGGAAGTTTTTCACTTGGTTACTCGAGTAGCTCCTCGAGTAAATGTTGCAGTGGTACAAAGTGCCGAGAGCAATATTTTTGACACACAGCGTTACTCGAGTAGCTTCTCGAGTGCCATTCGAAACCTGAAGGCAAACTGGAAGTTTTACATAAGGTTACTCGAGTAGCTCCTCGAGTAACACTGGCAGATCTAAAGTACTTACACTATTACTCGATTAGCTCCTCGAGTAATGCATGCTGGTTACCGGAAGGTGCTTCTGGTTACTCCAAGTTTTGGGTCATTACTCGAGTACCGCCTCGAGTAATGCCTTAGAAAATGTGCTTCTGATCAGGTTCCTTAGCATTTTCTCTTGGCCATTATTCATTACTCTAATGCTTACTTCAAGTAATGCTTGTTCCTGTCATTACTTTGTTCAAGCTTGTTTATTAACCATTGCCTTTTCAAACCATTCTTTTGTTATCATCAAAACATGAGATCTAACATTCTCCCCCTTTTTGATGATGACAAAACTTGGTGATTTTGAACATGGTTTTTCAAATTGGATTCTTAATTTAATATGTCTTATTAATTTTGAATTCATAGTATACACCTTGCATACACAATAACTTCATTAGTCCAAACATGTATCATAATTTAAAGCTTGAATGAACTTAAAATGGAATCATAACTAAAACATACTTGCATTAAACTTAAAAACTTTCAAATTACAAGATAAAGTTCAAAATGCTCCCTAAAGACCCATATACAACCAAATATCCCAAAATAAGTTCCGATACTTCCACAAAATCACCCTCAAGCTCTTCTCCCCCTTTTTGGCTTCATCAATCAAGTGGAGGACTAGGAGGCTTGACTACTGAAATGGGTGTTACTGGAAGAACAAATGAATCTTCTGAACTAGAAAGATCAAAAGAACTAGAGGGGATTGGTTCAGGCAGATTGACTGGAGGGACTTGAAGGTCATCGCTGGGAAGAGGAGACTGGTAGGCAACCATAGTGGAGGTTTCTCCTTCTGGAGTGGGCTGAATCTCAGGGGTGGTCTCAACCTCGGGTGTAAGCTGTTCAGAGGAGGATGAGGAAGGAGAGATTTCCTCTGTGGGGGCAGGCGATGGAGTTGGTTTAGGAGCAGTTTCTGGTTGAGGTTTAGGAGGTGAATCATCAATGATGATATGAGTGGCCTCATGGGATTCAGGATCATTCACTGTGAATAAAATGTCTTTGCCTTGGGGCTCAAGTGGATCCGAAACCAGAGGGGTAGATGGTTCATCCTCAGGGATAGGAGTGTCTGAAGGAGGGTTAACTGGAGGTGGTGGTGGTGCAGATGAGGAGGGACCGACAGAAGGTCCAGGGCCCAAAGAATCCTATCGTGCCAAGATCAGTCTCAATGTCTCTCCCTGGGCACGTTGCTCTGCTAGCAACTCTTCATGCCTTCTATCCATTCTCTCAACCAATTCTCCCATTTTGGTGTTCATGTGGGTTATAAGTTCTGCATTAGTGTTGGCTATGTCCACATGAAAATCTCTGAGCATATTCTCCATAAAGTGCTGGAGAGTGGCATTGAGGAAGGATGGCGTTGTTGTGGTAGCAGCTGGAGCCGATGACTGAGTGTCATCCATCCTACTGGTCTCTGCCTCAGTGGCCTTTCGCTTCTTCTTGGACCCAGACTCCAGAGGGCCTTTGAGAGGGATGTCGATGTTCAGTTTCCCAATTTGGTTTCTTCCGACTGGGGACATCCTCTCAATTGGCTCTTTGCTATCCAAATACCATATTTTGTTCTCTTTCAGGATTAGAGACACAATCTGGGGATATGGCATTGGAGTAGTACCCTTTCCATCCACCTTGTACCTTTTCATTTTCTGAAAATATATACACTCCCAGATCCTTTTGCTCCTTCAGGAGAAGTGAAGCAAACCATCTATAGTCCCTATCGGAGAAGTGGGTATAGTTGTTGGCTTTGTTCACTAGGGACCTAGAGTAGATGTACCATAGGACCCTGTGATGATCACACATATCACTTGGTTTAAAATTGAGGGGGCCAACTAACTCACCGGGCTTAAGGATAGTGAAAATTTGATTTGGCTCAAGCTCAGAATATATATCATCTGGGGGGTTCTCTATCCCTAGCCACAAATTAATCCTAGAGGGTGAAATCAATATTTTCTGGCCTCTAACAGTGGTGGTCATCTCTTCCTCAACTGAGGTTCGGTTAGGTTCATCTATTATCTCTAGGTTACAATAAAAATGAGTGATTACCTTTGTACAAAAAGGTAACCTAATGGATAACCAAAGCATAAATGGATCTAGATAAGGACTTAGGTCATGCTTCACTACCTCTTGAAGTAGCTTGAGATCCACGTAATGTGTCTTGCACACCTTCCTTCTTGAGAATTGTGTCAAGTACTTTGGAGACTCCTCCAGTTTGCCCACATTGAATCCCTTTGGAGGGGTAGTGATTTCTACTTCTGGAATCTTGGACTTCCTTGAAGATTGACCTTTCTCCATTTGGTCAATGATCCCAGCCATTGCCTTAGCCACGTTTTTGTCATATTTTGGCTTCTTGATAGGCTTTGGAGTGAAAGAGGGTGTAGAGGAATCAGAGTGAGGAGGTGAAGGAGACTTGGCACTCTTGCCTCTTCCAGTAGATGTACTCTTTTTGGATTGAGCCCTAGTCACAATAGGCTCTTTAATGACAATTCCTTTGGCTTTCGGTTGGAGAGGAATTTTTGCTTTTGGTCTTGGGGTCAACTTTCTTCTCTTTTTGGGAGGAGAAGAAAGAGGATCAGAATGTTGTTGGGACTCAGAGGATTCTAAGGGAGTAAGGTTTTTGGTTCTCATTTTTCAGAAAGATTGAAAAACGAAAAACTCAGAAAAAGAATGAGAAACTGTCGCAGGTTAGGGCACAGAGAATCTGAAGGAAACAGAGAGTTTTTGGAACTGAAATCTCTTGGGTTTTGACCGAAATGGGTCAAGGAATCACTTGAGAAAAATTTTTGTGAGAGGATATAGTGATTTACTCGAGAAGATTTTGTGGAAATGACCGAGTTTGCGATAGATAAAGACCTAAAACACGACTTTACTCGAGGCCTTACTCGAGTAACATTCATATTTACTCGAGGCCTTCCTCGAGTGTTCATAAAGAAAAATCATAAAATAATTCATTTAAATTGCGTACCTGGCATGAATAATATTGTAATTATCCATGGATGTTCCCTTGATCATTTATAACCCATTATGAGCATATTTGAGTCATTATTCATCAATTTTGAAATTCTGGACTCGCAGTTACTCGAGGCCTTACTCGAGTAATGTTCAAGTTTACTCGAGGCTCTCCTCGGGTAAGTTGTTTTTCAACTTCTGACTCTTCATTTCTTTGAAAACTGAACCGTTACATTTGAAAATCAAGTAACTTGATCCGTTACTTCCAGTGTTGGAGACCATTACTCGAGTACATACTCGAGTAACATGCTACTTTACCTCAAGTTGTTCCTCGGGTATTGCATTTCTGTCACACATTACTTCAAGTTGGTACTCCAGTAACGATGTCCTCTGATCACCTCTGTTTTTGTTTCTTAAAAACAGAGTTTCTTCCTTCCTGCAAAATCATTTTCTATATACTCCGATGCTTAAGTTAGTAATTATCAAAACTACATTAAGTGACTTCATCTAATATTATGAAAAACTTAAATAACTCACAACTCATTGGGATTTACCATTCCCAATTCCCTTCTTATGTATAGAAATTGATCTTTTGCAAGGGGTTTCGTGAAGATATCAGCTAGTTGAAGATGAGTAGGAATGAATATCACTTTCACATCTTTCTTTTGGACATGGTCTCTGATGAAGTGATGTCTGACATCGATATGCTTGGTTCTAGAATGTTGAACTGGATTCTTGGCCAAGCTTATCGTACTAGTATTATCACAATAAATTGGTATTTCTTTTAGATAAATACCAAGGTCTTGTAGCTGTTGTTTTAACCATATTACTTGTGCACAACAACTTGAGACTGCAACGTATTCGGCTTCCGTCGATGAAAGAGACACAATATTTTGTTTCTTGCTAAACCAAGATACAAGTGATCCTCCAAGAAATTGTCCTTGTCCACTGGTGCTCTTTCTGTCTGTTTTGTATCCTCCATGATCAGAATCTGAATATGCAACAAGATATTCACTTCTTCCTTTGGGATACCACAGACCCAATTCGGGTGTGTCAGCAAGATATCTAAAGATTCGTTTGACCGTTTCAGCATGTGATTCCTTTGGTACCGATTGATATCTTGCACATATGCCAACACTAAATTGGATGTCCGGTCTACTTGCCGTGAGATAAAGTAATGATCCAATCATTCCTCTATACTTTGTTATGTTGTAGTCTTTCCCTTTGACATCAGCATCAAGCAACGTAGTTGAACTCATAGGTGTGTCTGTGCCATTTGCTTCATCCATTCCATACTTCTTTAATAGCTCTTTTAAGTACTTTGTTTGAGATATGAAGATTCCATTCTTTCTTTGTTTGATTTGTAAACCAAGAAAGAAATTCAGTTCTCCCATCATTGACATCTCAAATTCTCCCTGCATTATCTCAGAAAATTCCTTACACAAAGATTCATTAGTAGCACCAAAAACAATGTCATCAACATATATTTGAACAATTAAGATATCATTGTGTTTTCGTTTTATAAAAAGTGTTGTATCAATTTTTCCCCGTACAAAACCTTGATCAATAAGAAACTTACTGAGCCTTTCATACCAGGCTCTTGGAGCTTGTTTTAAACCATATAAAGCCTTTTTAAGTTTGAAAACATGATCAGGTTTGGTAACATCCTCAAAACCTGGAGGTTGTTCTACATACACTTCTTCCATGATGTAACCATTTAGAAAAGCACTCTTTACATCCATTTGATAGAGTTTGAATCCTTTGATGCATGCAAAGGCTAAGAGTACACGTATAGCCTCCAATCTAGCCATTGGAGCATACGTTTCCTCATAATCAATCCCTTCTTCCTGATTATAGCCTTTGGCCACCAATCTTGCCTTGTTTCTGAGAATAATTGCAGATTCATCGAGTTTGTTTTTGAATACCCATTTAGTACCAATGATCAGATGATCTTTGGGTCGGGGTACCAAATCCCAAACTTGATTTCTCTCAAATTGATTTAGTTCTTCCTGCATTGCTATAACCCAATCATTGTCTGATAGGGCTTCATCAATGTTAGAAGGTTCAATCTCGGAAATGAATGCAGAAAAACTTACTTCATTGAAAATTATATTTCTAGTTTTGATCCCTTCCTTCATATCTCCTATGACTTGATCTAAGGGATGACTTTTATTGTATTTCCAAGCTCTAGGTTGACCTAAGGATTGATCTTCTTCCTTAGTTTCATCAACCTCTGGAATAAGAGATTTAGAAATAGATTGACCATTCTCTTGATCTAAAATAACTTCCTGTTCTTCATCAATGGTTTTGTCAGAGGATTCAAATTCGTCAAATACAATATGAATTGATTCTTCAATAATACATGTTCTTTTATTGTAAACTCTATATGCTTTACTTCGGTTAGAATATCCTAGGAAAATTCCTTCATCTGTTTTAGAATCAAATTTTCTTAAGTTATCTTTACCATTATTATGAATGAAACACTTACAACCGAAGATGTGTAGATGAGCAAGGTTTGGCTTTCGTCCTTTATACAACTCGTATGGTGTCTTTCCAAGTTTTGTTCTGATATATGCTCTATTTGAAATGTAGCATGCTGTGCTCATAGCATCAGCCCAGAACACTTGAGATACATTCTTTTCATTCAACATTGCTCTAGCCATTTCTGTGAGCACTCTATTCTTTCGTTCCACGACCCCATTTTGTTGAGGCGTTCTTGGAGCAGAAAAATTGTGATCAATACCATTAGTATCACAATATTCTTCAAAAGCTTGATTTTCAAATTCTCCACCATGATCGGTCCTAATTCCTGCAATGGACATACCTTTCTCATTTTGCACCTTCTTGGCAAAAACAATAAATTCTTCAAAGGTCTCATCCTTTGATGATAGAAAAATAACCCATGTAAATCTAGAGAAATCATCAACAATGACCAATGAATATAGATTGCCACCAAGACTCTTTACTCTTGCTGGACCAACTAGATCCATATGAAGTAATTGTAATGGTCTATTTATTGAAATCTCATTTTTCAATTTGAAAGATGATTTAGTTTGTTTACCCTTTTGACATGCATCACAAATCAAGTCATTTTTGAAATTTACTTTGGGTAGTCCAAGCACTAAATCCTTTTTGAGTAATTTGCCTAGTTGGTGCATATTGACATGAGCCAATCTCTTATGCCATAGCCAAATTTCATCGGCATTACTCAGAAAATAGTTTTCAGATTTATTTCTATTAATATCTAGAGTATAACAGTTACCTTCCCTTTTTGCTCTGAGCTTAGTCTTGATATTCTTCTTATCAAGCTGTAAGTCACTCTTGTTGATAATTAAACATTCTTCTGAATCAAATATTACCCAGTTGTTTTTATCTGCACTTTGACTTACGCTCAGCAAATTATGGCACAATCCTTCAACATAATATACATCTTTGACTTGTATTCCTTTGTCATTTTTGATTTCACCAATTCATGCTATCCTTCCGGATTGATTTCCTCCAAATTTTACCTCTCCACCTTCTTTAGGTTGCAATTTGGTAAAACTATCGAAATCACCGGTCATATGTCTAGAGCATCCACTATC
This sequence comes from Inga laurina, assembly GCA_963855925.1. NCBI lineage: Eukaryota > Viridiplantae > Streptophyta > Magnoliopsida > Fabales > Fabaceae > Inga > Inga laurina. The sequence goes on from OY979710.1 coordinate 51,332,905, forward strand.
AATGTACCACTTGCTATTTTTGGATGCTTTAAGACATTCCTGCAATCAAATGACTAGGTCTTAGGTACCCACATCTTTTTGGGTCCTTTTGGGTTAGTACAAATAATTTTCTGAATATATGAACCTTTAGGTACCCATTTGTAGGTTCCTATCGTTCCTTTCTTCTTATGAATGCATGAAGAAGTATAATGACCTTTTCTATTACAGTAATTACAAAATGCAAAAGGATTTGATGTATGTACAGAATGCTGGAAATAATTCAGATATGACTTACCTCCTGCTTTCTTTCTACCTTTCCTTTTATCGGACTTTGGATCATATCCAATTCCAGATCGATCATTTACAAATCGTTGAGCTTTTAAAATAACATTTAGCATCTCACTTCCTTGTGTAAATTTTTCAAGAGTTTTTGTGAGATCAATGTTTTTCTTTTTCAAAGATGAACAATCTTCACAATTCTTTTCTTTAAGTTCAGTTTCAAGAGCTTTGTTTTTCTTTTTGAAAACAATCAATTCTTTAACTACTTTGATGAATTCAGAATGTAATGCATTATATTCGGAAAGTAATTCATCATAGGTAGGTTCAGAATCATTTACCTCTCTTTCTGTTTCTTCTTGAGCTACGAGACATACATTAGCTACTTCTTCCTCATCACTTTCTTCGTCAGAGGAGCTATCACCCCATATAGCAGATACGAAGGCTTTCTTTTTGTTGAAGAACCTGTCTTTTCTCTTTTCTTTGCTCTTTTGATTCAGTTCTGGATATTCTGATTTGATATGTCCTGATTTTCCACATTCGTAGCAAATGATATGATCTTTGCTGCTAGTTCCACCTTTTTGAAAGTTTTTGAATCCTTGTCCTTTCTTGTAGAACTTTCTGAATCGTTTTATGATTAGGCCCATTTCATCATCGTCAAACTCCTCGTTCTCATCTTGATTCTCTTCTTTCACCTTTAGTGCAAGACCTTTCTTTTTCTTGTCACCAATGTCATCTAGTTCCCGTTTGAACTTTAGTTTGCTCTCATATTCAGAAAGACTTCCAAATAGAGAAGCAACTGATCTCATTGATTCTCCTTTGGCTTCTTCTATCGCAGTGACTTTGGCCTCCCACTCTTTAGAAAGAATATTCAAAATCTTTCATACTTGGGTATGTTGATCATAAGATTTCCCAAGTGCTGCAAGTTGATTAACAAGATGAGTATATCTAAGTTCAAATTTAGAAATTGATTCACCTGATTTCATTCAAAGTAGATCGAATTCTGTAACTAAGGTGTTGATCTGATTCTCCTTTATTCCCGAAGTTCCTTCATGAGCTATTTCCAGAGCTTCCCACATTTCCTTTGCTGTTGGAAGTGTACAAATTCTGAAATACTCACTTTGACTCAAGGCACTTTGTAACATCAGAATTGCCTTGCTGTTGAGAGTGATAAGCTTCTTGTCATTCTCATCATATTCCGCTGGCGTCTTGGGAATTTTCTGAGAATCTACAGTTTTTGTAGGTTGATAATTTCCACTCTCAATCAAATCCCATAGGCCATATTCGGTAGCCATCACGAACACTCTGAATTTTGCTTTCCAAAAGGAAAAATGTTCTCCACTGAATCCAGGAGGTCTAGTGATGGATGCTCCGTCGGGAAGAATTCCTTCGCCCATGCTTGCCATTGGATCCTTCTTAGGTTATTATACCTTAACAAGAAGACCTACGCTCTGATACCAAATGTTAGAGCAAGCGTTTCACCCAAGAGGGGGGGTGAATTGGGTGATACTAAAAATTTCATTGCAAATATAAAATTTGACGTTGAAATTAAAACATGAAAGAGTAAGGAGAAATATCACCGAAGTGTACACCGGGAGTTATACTGGTTCGGCCACAACCACTTTGACCTACGTCCAGTCCTCAGAGCTTCTCTGAGAGTTTCACTATATCTTCCAAGATTCAGTGGGTTCTTGGCACCTCAGTACAAGCAAGTTCCTACACCTGGACACTCGCTCCCCCTTACAAGTTGTAATCCAATCCCAACTCAAGGTTCCACAACCTTAAGTTATCTCAATAACAATTATTGAGTTTGAATGAAATATCTCTCTTCACAGAGTAAATATGAATTACTGAAGCATAGAAATACAAGTGTAATGAAAACAGAGTAATGAACTTGATGATATGTTCGTAAGTGTGTTCTTCTCTGTTCAGTTGTTCACATATATATAGATACGTTGGTAATGATTGCTGGAACGTATTTCTTCATGTCCGTTGGAGCGTGCGCAGCCATTATTGACTTTTCCAGTTTTTTGAAAAACATACGTTGTGGTAGGTGACCGTCGGTGACATTTGAACGTTACATTTGACTTCCATTACTTGATATGATTTCTTCATTGTTCATCTGTAAATAGGCTAAGTAGACTAATACAATGAAAAGTTAATCATATAGAAAGCAAAACAATGAACGTCAGAGTGATCTCAGAATTTCTGGGTTGGCTTACTCGAGTAGCTACTCGAGTATCACTTGAAGTTTACTCGAGTACTTACTCGAGTATCATCGGGTATTCTCTGATCAACTGCAAGTTAATGAATAAATATAAGATTACTCGGGTAGTGCATGGAATAACCAATTTTTTAATCCTTTGGAAATATATGTTTACTCGGGTACTTACTCGAGTAATGTTCTCACAACTTTATAAGTTACTCGGGTACTGCCTCGAGTAAAACTTTATAAAAAATTTTGGTTACTCGATGCTTTACTCCAGTAATGTTGCAGGATTTAAATGCCGAGAGCACTTACCTCATTACTCGGGTACTGACTCGAGTAATGCACTCATTTTTCCATAGGTTACTCGAGTACCACCTCGAGTAACATTAATTTTTGTGCATAACTTACCCTGGTACTGACTTGAAGTTTAACTTGGGAATATTTCTTAATACTCGGGTACTTACTTGAGGAATCAACTTAAAATAGATCATTAAATAATAGCATACTAGAGGAATCACTCGAGGAAAATGAAACAGAGAGAAATCAAGTTAATCGGGTACCAACTTCAAGTTTTCACTTACTCTGATGTATTACTCGAGTAGCTCCTCGAGTAAATGTTGCAGTGGTACAAAGTGTCGAGAGTAATATTTTTGAGAGATAGGGTTACTCGAGTAGCTCCTCGAGTATCTTAGGCAACTTGAAGGCAACTGGAAGTTTTTCACTTGGTTACTCGAGTAGCTCCTCGAGTAAATATTGCAGTGGTACAAAGTACCGAGAGCAATATTTTTGACACACAGCGTTACTCGAGTAGCTCCTTGAGTACCATTCGAAACCTGAAGGCAAACTGGAAGTTTTACATAAGGTTACTCGAGTAGCTCCTCGAGTAACACTGGCAGATCTAAAGTACTTACACTATTACTCGATTAGCTCCTCGAGTAATGCATGCTGGTTACTGGAAGGTGCTTCTGGTTGCTCCAAGTTTTGGGTCATTACTCGAGTACCGCCTCGAGTAATGCCTTAGAAAATGTGCTTCTGATCAGGTTCCTTAGCATTTTCTCTTGGCCATTCTTCATTACTCCAATGCTTACTTCAAGTAATGCTTGTTCCTGTCATTACTTTGTTCAAGCTTGTTTATTAACCATTGCCTTTTCAAACAATTCTTTTGTTATCATCAAAACATAAGATCTAACAGCTAGCAGCCTCGTCGGGTAGGGTGCCTTTTTATTCACACCACTTGGCCCTCCATAGTAACTCACAATCATTCATAGAAAACGTGATAGATAAATATGTCATGCACCATATAGTGTAAAATGAAAATTACATCAATTCGTGTGTACACAAAGTACAGGGTTAAACACCCAGTTAAAACATCAATCCGTGTGTATACATAAAGTTCAGTTCCAACCATCTAGTTGAAACCCTTATGTGTACCTCAGCCTAGTCATCAACTAGAGCTAGGTAAATCGTGTATCATAGCTGGGTCCTTACTAGGCCGAATGGTACATATACACTTCCCATCGGATGGTACATATACACTTCCCGCACCACAACTAGATAATATTCATGTACCTAGGCTGGGCACCAACCACAACCAGGTAATGTTCATGTACCTCAGCTGAGTCCCAGACTACAGCTAGGTAATGTGCCCTAGGCACGAGTTCATATCACAGAATACAGAACACACAACATATTAACTATCACATAGTGTATGAGAGATTATAGTTATTACATTGGCCTTTCTTAGATAATCTTCCTGATGATTATTGATTATTACATACTACTTGTTATCGGTATGAATCAGAATAACAATATGCAGTTTGGTGTACCTGTAGGTACCATGCTGGGTCATACTCAGTGTACCTGTAAGCCCTATGTTTGATATACCCGTAGGCACTATGATTGATGTACCCGTAGGCACTATTCATCAATTTCAGTAAATCCACCCCCTGTCAGTAAGCCCAATTAAGGCCCAAGGGACATGGTTCTGGATTTATCAGTTTCATCTTTTTATTATCACAGTCGCACTAGATCGCACCAGCATCACACCCTTCCGGGGGAAGCTGGGTAACTGGGTACCTGGACACAATCGAATATTCTTGCTCATTTTTTTATGTCACATCCCTATTCTTTCTGATTGGACCCCAATCTGATAACTGAACAACCTAGTCTTTGGGGCCAGGGATGGACTCACAAAGATATCGGCATTCCCCCTTCTGATGCCTTTCTTTTGACTTTCACAGGATTCGAACACTCACTCTAGGGGTTAAGATGAGTGTCGTGGCAAAACCCTGCTACCATTGAGCTAGTGTCACACCCCCAATCTCTGACTGGACCCTACTAACTGATACAAGATCACCTGGCCTGGAGGCACCTGCCTCGGGGTCGAGGGTGAACTCACAAGGATATCCCTACTCCCCTGATCCTCAATCCCGTTGTAGAACATGCATCACGTATACCGCTCCAACTCTGGGATCAGTAATGAAACCCGGATCTGTCTCTGTCTTATCTGTTTGTGGCAACACAGGAATAACATAACTATACTGATAATATGTGTATGATTACATAAATTCCCCATAGGGGTTTGTACCTGATAATTACAATTAGTGTAGCCGTACAGGGCTACTTGGGTGTCTAAACTCATCCCAATGAAACGGAGACTTCTTCTCCTCTTCATTCCACTACTGTAATCCCCTCGTACAGTACTCTGCATTGTTGTTTACATATCTTCTGTTGTCTCCTGTCTAAATTGTTGGTAGAGAAGGGTGAGATTCGAGAGAATCTCAGTAGAAAACATATACCATAATGCATGCATGATTGATGCTATGTGTATGACATGTTAGCTTTATCTAGATGTATGCCCCATAATGATATTTTTGCATGCTCAATGTTTCATACATCAAGACTATGGCCACAACGAAAACAGAAACAGAGCTTTATTTATTCAAATATGCTCTACACAATCAAGTAAAGCAATCACATACATCATTACACAAGCAAAGATATCAAATACATGCAAGTAAGGTAAGTCCCCTACCTTAACCTTTTTCGGTCTCGAAACGCGTGCCTCGATCTAAGTGCAAACAGCTCAGGACTCCATATTCGATCCTACAATGTCAAATGTACTATTTAGACACTTCCATAGTGTTTCTGGGGGTTATATGAGTCTATCTTGAAAAATTACTAAAATACCCCCGGGGACCCCGCCCCATTGTACCCGGTCCGGCTGTACTTTTCTCGAAATTCTAACATGGGCTATCCTAACATATTTTCGCCCAAGGAATCCATTTCCGGACTCAAAATTACCAAATTCACTGCTGAAAGATGAAATTGCCCTTGGCAGCCCTTATTTCAGTGTTTTAGGGGCATTTTCGTAATTATGCTTTCTCGGCCTTTTCCGAAAAAGTGCCCAATTGTAACCCCACCTAATTTTCCCTCCTGAACTCAATGGAATCATTAAATCATTGAAAATCCAACTCTAAGACCCATTTATAGCCCAGACCGAAATATATGGATTTTCCAGGGAAAATTGGGGTTTTTCGGTTTCGGCTCCGTAAACACGTTCCTTTATACTCCTAACCACTTTATTGACTATTCCATTAGGTTAAAACTACCATTTAGTATCAATTTGGGCAGCATAACCCCTAAGGAAACCCATTTTCCATTTTTACAACCAATGACAATGCGACGAAATTTCACCGATTAAATTATCCACAACAACCATAATAGTCAATATACAAGAGTTTGGAAGTTACCTCAAGCTCCCACTGGGTTTTCTCAAAGTGGATGAACCCTAGACCCTTGATACACCAAAAGATGATCTTCCAAACCTTAAATCATATGCAAAGGAAGCTTAGGAACGGAGTCATATGCATTAGGAACCGATTTACCGAAGAAATCACTTACCTTTGTAAGTTTTTCCTCCTCCTTTTCTCTCTCTACAATTTTTCTCTTCCTCTCTCTAAAACTGAAAATGGCGTCAGATGCAGGGCTGAAGAAGAAATAAAGAGCTTATATCATATTATATATTCTATTATATTCATTTACCAATTTTCCAAAAATTTCGGATTTTACAAAAGTTTGGCAGATTTCTGCCCAAACTTTGAAAACTCATAACTAATTTTAGAAAAATCGAAATGAGGTGATTCCAAAGCTAATAGAACCCTTATTGAGTATAATTTCAAGGAAAAATATAGAATTTTGCTTCCTGGAATCACAAAATTCCCAGAATTTCAATCTTTGCATATTGTTCCAGAAATTTCACAGTTTATCTGTGCTGACTTCAAAAATTCATATCTTTTTGTGTATAGCTCTAATTGATTAATATGACCTATAAAATTAAAGCTTAGGATGTCTAATTTCATCGTATAAAATATCATAATTGTTTCTCATCATTTGTTCATTCAAAATCACATGACAAGCCCACTACCTCATAGGCGATTTTACCATAAGCATAATCACTTTCTCCAAAATTCACCATTTTACTTTCTTAATATCCCAAAGATATTAGAATCATTAGGGAATATATTTGAGACATCTACTAAATTGTGGCTTAGTAATCCACTCAATTTAGGCTTATTCCAAAGCCTCCAATCCCAAAATTCGGGATATTACAAGCATCATCTGCAAAGAAACTATGTGCCAATTATGGGCAGGCATTACTCAATTTGATCCCACAAAGTTCTCGAGACTGCAAATTTTTAGTTATCATATTGCTCAAAACTTCTACAACCAGAATAAAGAGATAAGGGGAAAGAGGATCCCCTTGGCCGAGTCCTCTACCTAGAGTAATAGAGCCAACCTTCTCACCTGAAAGGCATAAGTTCAGTTTGATTGAGCTAACACAGCGCATTATAAGAGTGACCCAATCAACACAGAAACCCATTCTCAATAGGACAAGTTCCAAAAAATCCCACTCAACTCTGTCATAAGCTTTACTCATGTCCATTTTTAGAGCAAACTCATATTTGCAGCTTGTCTTTTTCCTTCGTAAATAATGATACACTTCATGAGCTATAATAATATTATCGTGGATAGATCGACCAGGGATAAAAGCACTCTGATTTGGGGAGACACAAACATCTAGAAGGGGTCTCATGCGATTTGCAATGATCTTGGAGATAATCTTATAAGAGAAATTACAGAGCCCAATCGGTCTAAACTGGGAGATGTGATCAGGTTTATCAACTTTAGGGATCAAAGTGATGTTGGTATCATTTATATCATGAATGAGAGCATGCCCAGCAAAAAAATTCAATACCAAAGAGCAAATTGTATCTCCTATCTCTTTCCATGCAGAATGATAAAATTTACCTGAAAAGCCATCAGGGCCAGGTGCTTTAGTACCTCCAAGACTGAAAGCTGCTTCTTTGATTTCCTCCCTTGTAATAGGCATCATCAAATCTCTGTTCATTTGTTCATTAATTCTTTCATCCACATAGCTTAAGGCAGTTTCCATAGATCTTTCCCTACTAGAAAGGAATAGCTTCTGGAAAAATAGAGTGATATTAGATGCAATATCCACTTTCTCAGTAAGCTATTGCCCTGAGTCATCTTTAATACGCAAAATACTGTTGAATTGTCTCCGCTTGATAGTGGACAGATGAAAAAATTCGGAATTCTTGTCACCTGCTTTTAGCCAATCTACCCTTGATCGTTGCCACCAATATTGCTCCTCAAGTTGCAATGCTTGATTAAGTAATTCAGTGAGTTCAGCAATTTTTTGGGAGTTATTAGATGATAGAACATCCTGGGTGCAAGCTGCTAATTCAGTTTTCAATTTCGCAATGATAACTTTTCCATTTGGGTATTCGCGCCTACTCCATGTTACCAACTCTTTTCTGCATGAATTAAGTCGTATTAAAAAAGAGTTAAGAGGAGAGATGTCACTTACAGAGGTATTAGTCCACCCATTTTTGAAAATATTCAAAAAATTGTTATGAGATGCCCAAATAGCTTCAAACTTGAAATTGTTGCTCTTCCTCGGTTGGGTAAAACAACATTTAACAAGTAGAAGATGATGATCAGATCCGATTGGATCAATATGGAATACTTGCAGATTTGGGAATTCTTCCCGTAACTGGATATTCCCCAGAGCTCGATCAGTTTGTTCCTGGATTGTCTCCTGATCCGTTCGTTTATTACACCATGTAAATTTATAACCATTGAACCCGAGATCCATTAATTCACAATCTGCTACAAAGGACTGGAAATTAAGTATTTTCCTCATAGCACATGGATTGCCACCCAACTTCTCATCAAGAGACATAATATCATTAAAATCACCCATACATAACCAAGAGCGGTTAAGACCATTAGCAATTCGTTGAACCTCTTGCCAACATAATAATCTCTCATTTTCCTTTGGCAGCCCATATATAAAAGTAATATAAGCAGGAGTTTCAAAACCAATGGCTGAGACCAGAGGGTGAATTATATTAGAGGTAGAATAAAGAATATTTACCGTGACATTTTCATTCTACCATAGAGCCAGTCCACCACTTCTTCCCACAGGATCCACCATCCACTCTTCCTGGAAACTACACTTGCGTCTCACCTTCCTCACATATCTACTTTTTTGTTTTGCTTCCATGAGAAATACCATTTGAGGTTTATTCACCTTACATTCTTCCTTCAAATTTTGAACTGTCAAGGCAACCCCAAGACCTTGACAGTTCCAAGCCATGAGATTTATTGTGAACCGGTGGCTGGTCTCATCCAACCATCAATATCATTCTTAGGGGCGCACCAACTTGCAGGAAAGTCAATTTCACTATGAAGATCTATATCTGGGACTATCTTGGACTTCTCTGCTGATAATTTATGAAGGATATAGTGCTTCAAGGTTCGAATATTTCTCCGAGGATTAGCTTTCCCAACCACCGTTGAAATTTCTTGATTAAAGCTGGGCACCTCTGCAGAAAAATTAAGGCCTCGACGTCTAGACCTTTTAGTGAAATTCTCACTATTTTCTAGATTCCTTTTTAGACTGATATCCTTAAGCCCATTGGTCATAGCAGAGATAGGAGACAAACCGTTAAAAGGAATAATAGCACGGGAACAATCTTCAACTTCTTTTGGGAATTCCACTTTATGAGAAACATTATTACCTTCAACATCCTTTTGACTGGGATGTGATGCACTTCTTGAATTCTAACTCGTGAGCCCACCAAATCATTCCTAATAATAGTGATATGCCTCCTTATCACCTCCCCACGTTTTCTTACTTCAGGACATAATAAATTAGAATCAATCCGTGGGTCCCTCATAGCCATAATGTCCATTAAGTCTTCCTTTCCACCTTTTGAGTCATCAATCACACCTTTTGACTTTTCAGTACACTTTGCATTAAGCTTTTCCCCTGTAATGATACAATCCTGCGTAATTGACGCCGAGGATTGATTCTTTTCAATATTATCTTATGGGAGCAAGCATTTTACCTTCAAGGATTTTCCGGCCGGTGACCTCCGATTGCCATAGATTTTAGCTTCCAACCAGTCCTCCCTGCAGATATCCAAGAAATTATCAAGAGTTTTAACATGTGGGGTACCGACCCAGTTGCCAAAATCACCATTACTTTCTTCATCTGCATCTTTACCTCCACCTTCCCTATAACCCCGTACTTCATGGCCAATACGGCCACATTTATAACAGAAATTCTGTAGTCGTTCGTATTGAACTCTAACCCACGCTGGATCTTTATCCTGATAAGGAACCCAGAAACCAACCACCAGGGGGTTCTTCAAATTAATAAGAGATCAAACACGTATAAAACCTCTGGTTAATTTTCCATCCACTTCAGGCTTCTTATACATAATTGTCTCTCCAACTGCATTACCCAACATAACGGCATTCTCATTGTCGAAAGCCTCCAACGGAAGACCATGAAACTGTACCCAAAAAGGTGAAGTATTGAAATCAACCTCATCTAACACCATGTAATCTTCCCAGACTTGGATACTCAACAGATGGCCTTGGATGGACCAAGGCCGATCTTTAACAATCCGATGGTAATCTTCTACATTCTCGAACCGAAATAAAAAGATGAGCTTATTTCGATCGAGATCATGAACCTCAATTTCTTCATCAAGTTGCCAACCTTTCTTGATTATCGAAACTACCGTTGGCTTATTCAGAATTTTGCCAGTCATTAGTCGACCCACCAGAGCTCCACCTGACTTCTTTTCTGGCTTTTTATTCAGATTCAAGAACACTTCTTTTGATTTTTTCTTCCTACTACCCTCACCAACCTCCATGCCTCTTGTTCGCTAACCACACACACACACACAGAGACTTAAACTTACTCACTTTCCCAGAAAATAAGTAGATGGGTGAAGAAGAAGAAGAAAAAGAAGAAGAAGAAGAAGAAGACCACCGAAACTACCGAACGTCGTTCAAATAATGGCGATGACAGGTCACGCAATGGACCTTAGTAGACTCTCACCAGGGAGAGAGAAGAAGCTCTCACCATGGAGAGAGAGGGCCGTGATGATTGAGTTGATGAATTTAGACAAGGACATGTTTAGTTAGTCATTTAAGTATGAACTATTAAAACCTATTTTTGTCCGTTAGATTTCGACCTCAAGTGTATTCTTATAATAGACAAATCACCATATATGGAATATTATTGTTAATTGATAAGTGAAAAAGACCATTAAATTTCAATATTCTTAAATCAAAGGCCTGATTTACGTGAATATGTCTATCAAAAGATGTTTAATAGTATCCGTAGAAAAACTAAGATGTTTAATAGTTGAAAAATAATATAAAAAAATTAAATTAATATAAAAAACGTCATCTCTCGTTTGAAACTACTACACATTCTCTGGTAAAAAAAACTACTACACATTCTTTAATTTGAATCTTGTGAGTACTCCCACCATGCTGGGTCCTTAATATATAAAGTTGATCTTAATCTTAGATATGAGACATAATTTTTATATTTTTTAATTTTTTTTTTCTAATTCACCTTTATTGATACTCTTTTAACAATAATTAAGAATGAGAGGGAAAGAAATAAAAAAGATGACTAAGGTGTTTTAGACATTACATGTCATGTTAACTAACTTAACTAAATTCTTTAACCTAATCAAATTAAATAAATATATTTTATATTAACGATAGGAGGGAGAGAGTGTGCATTTTTTATTTTTTTGAGTTGAAGATTTCATAATAGTTGAGTTTATAGTCTTTTAGCATCAAGTTCAATTGATTTGGTACATATTCACATTTGATTTGGTACATATTAACGATAGAAGGGAGAGAGTGTACATATTCAATTGATCAAGTTCAATTGATTTGGTACAACCCTTTAAAATTTTATATTCACATTTAACTAATTCTTTTTTTATAGACATATTTATCATTTTATTAGAGACAATTTTATTTGAAACACTATCGAGCATCAAATATAAAAACTTCTCTTAAGAGGATCGATCGAATATTAGTTCCTCACATCATGAACGATTGACTTAGTCGTTCCCACTAGATATATACAAGTATATACAACCCTATTGGTCAAATATATAGCTAATTCTTCTTATTTAATAAAAACATATAATTCTAAACACGCATGTTGTCTGACCGTTAACTGGTCAATTATAACAACTTCCATCTTTATGTAGCGTAGAAAAATTGTTAGTTGGATGAGATAAAATAAAAATATAAAATTGTGTATGAAACTTCATGGATAAAAAATTTCATCATCACAAAAGATATTACATCGCACGTAATTAAAGCTTCACTCCAATTATAGGACTTGACCTGATTTAAGTCAATTAAGGGCTTGTTTGGTATGAAGGGAGGGGAGGGAAAGTGGGCGGAGGGAAAATGTTTTTGAGTTGAATTTAAAAAAATTAGAGAAGTGGGGTTAAAAATTTTTAATTAATTTTTCTTACTCTTTTATTTTATATATTCTTTTTATTAAAATTTTATTATACCACTTCTTCAATCTTTTAAAATTCAACTTATAAAAAATTTTCCTCCCCTCCCTCCAAATCCCTCACATCCAAAAGATTAGATGTTGGACGCAATGATTTTTTAAAAAGGAAAAAACGCTAGACGAGTGATTCATAGAGATAATTTGGAAACATGACTAAGAAAATGTCTCCAGATAGGCATAAATAATTGTGTGATCATTCATCATCATCATCAGTAGACTTGTATTATTATGACAAGAACAAAATAATTCCGGAAACTAATGGTCTTTATTCCATTTTCTGATTTATCATCGTAACCTGTCAACACCCGTTTCCATTTTGATAATCGAAGAGTAATAAAGCCAAAATTCAATGGACATACAAAAAAATACAATTATACTGATAAAAATATTTATTTACAATCCCACGTCGTTCGTCAATGAAATACAAAAAATACAACGGAAATTTAATATATACAGGATGACCCAAAATATTTAGACATAAACTAATTATAATCATGATCTTGACCTCATCTCGAGACACGAGCCAACTACTTTTCGACGTCTAAGCCTTTGCCTTTTGATCCACTGGTACCCGCTGAGATGTTTATTTAAAAATAGGGTGAGATTCCGAAAAATCCCAGTAGAAACATGTTATTGTTCATAGAAAATGTGGAAAGTAAATATGATATGAGTCATGTATGCACCAATTAATGAACAATATAAACATATCATCTGCATGTATACATCAGTAGGGCCTAACCCCACTATTATGCACCGGTTGGATTCTCACCAACTCCAATGTAAGTGCCCTGACACTATTGGCCCATCTCTAGGCAAAAAATATTGATTAATAAAGTATATTTACAATAATGGCAACCACACAATCATATAACTATGTCATGATGTATGAAGGATAATGTTCCTACCTCAAAGCTTTATAAATCTTTGTTTAAATGTCTCTCGTAAAACTTGTCGTGTCTAGCCTCCGACTTGGTTGTAAAATATTAAATGTACAAGAAATAGGTCATAACCTATCCAAGTATCATTTTAGACTCTTCCATAGTATTTATTGTGGTTATATTAGTTTATGATGAAAATTTACTAAAATGCCCCCGCCATACCTGGTCCAATGGCACATTTTCCCAAAATTTTGACTAAGGCTATCTTGACTTATTTTAGCCCAAGGAATCCATTTCCGGGCTTGAAATTACCAAATTCACTGTAAAATTATAAAAATACCCTTGACAGCCCCTATTTCAAGTTTTAATGGCGTTTTCGTAATTATGCTTTTTCGGCCTCTACCGAAAAAGTGATCAACTGTAATCCCACATATTTGCCCACTAAATCCAATGAAACCATTTATTTTATGAAAATCCAGCTCCTAACCCCTGTTCTGGTTCTGGCTGAAAGTTTCACGAAAATAAGAAAATGAAGTTTTGTGTTTTAGTTTCCAAAACTTGTACTTTTCCACTTCTAATCCTTTATTAATTCATTTAAAAACTTCTTAATCATGATTCAAGAAAATTTGGGCAGAATAACCCATTAGGGTTATGCCTTTTCAAACTCACAAACCAACTATGAAACTTGAAAAGATTTCAAGAAACAACATAACAACCACAAGAGAACAAGTTCATGAAGTTACCCTCTTGCTTCCAATCTTGGCACCTTAACTCCTTCTCTTCCTTGGAGACTTAACTTGCTAAACACATATATTCATGAAGAAAAGAATCTTAGAGGAAGTGTTACACAAGTATAGGAAGCCAAATCACTAAATCATAACTACTTTACCTTAATCCTCTTCCTCATTTTCTCTAAATCTTCAAGGTTTTTCCAAGTTCTCTCTCTTCCTCTCTTTCTTTGGTTTGGCCGAATGAGCACATGGAAAGGGAAATGTTGTGTTTTATTAATTTAAGTCTTCTTGCCTCTTGATCATTGATCTCATCAAGGGTTGGCATGGTAACACAGGTCTTCCACCATGCTTCCTTCCACACTTTAACCATACCTCTTCACTTTATGCCATACTTCCTTCATCATTTAACTTACTTGCTCCCTTACTATCATCCATCATGATCTTCATGTCCATACTTCATATCATACCCACCTTACCATTGTCATCATTATTCTTTTCTTGTAGCATTTTGGACATGTGCTCATGAAATTAATTTATTCCCCTTAATTTTATGTGTTGGCCAAAATTTCAAGAGGGAAGGAAAAGGAAAAAATGATTTCAACAATTCCATAATTCATATAAATGAATTATGTATAATTCCCCTTAATTTTATAATTCTTGATTTATTCCATCAAGAATACTCCAATTATACATTTTTCTTTATTTTTCTTGATTAATTGAAACTAACTTCAATAATTGGAAAATAATTAATCTTAGGCTAAATTGGCAAAATTATGATTTTGCTATCACCTTTGTCTTCTAGAATTAATTTACTCATTTTTCCATGAATATGAATCTTTCAAAATTTACAAGATCCAATTTCATGCATATTCACCATTTTTATTGAATTTCTCAATTAATTATAATATATTTTTTGTGAATAAAAATTTGGGATGATACACAACCTAATTAACAGCAACCTCAAACGAGAGAAAGCTAGGACCAATCAAATTGACGATATATTGCTTGATATGGTTGCATGATTTAATTACATATATATATATCCATATCAATAGGCTAATATAGAATTAAAAAATTTTGCAAAATAAACAATAACATATATTGATCAATATAAACACTGGTGTGAAATATATACTATATTCAACGTCTGTTAAAAATAATGCATTTCCACGACAGCGTATAGGATGCAGTAGAAATATTATATATAAACAAATGAAATTGATCAATTATCTCATAATGGCTCAGTTGATAAAAAAATGATCTCATAATTGCAATAATAAAGCGTCCATTAACAATAAAACAAATGCGAAAATTATGATAAATTTATTACTACTTTTGTTTCCGTACATAACAGACGCAAGAATGGAGCGTAATTCGCACCAGTAAAACCTAAAGTTGTAATTAACTGCATGGTGCACATCACTCCTGGAATCTGCACGCACTCATGGTTAACTACTCTCCTTGTTTCTTTTTCTAAGATAAAATTAACTAAATCATACAGTAAACTCCTTGTTGTATGTGCACAAAGGGAATAATGCATCTGAAGGATTAAACTAACCTTGTTAGAAATTACGTTGCAGGGATCTTGTACTCAGGCTTGAGTGAGTGAGAGAGAGAGAAGAGAGAGAAGGAGTGACTTGGAATACATGCCACTTTTTGTTTTGACTCCAATGAATGAATCCGGCGCCAGAAATATTCCGCCGGATAGAGTGTCGAAACCAGTTTTGGCTTCTGGGCAAGGAAAGAAATCTAAGAAAGGTAATGCTGAGGAGGCCTCAAAGTTAGATAGGAGGCTGGTTGCGAAAGAACTTTCAGAGGCTGATGCGAGTAAGAGAAAGGATTCCCTGTCTGGCATAGCAGGCTCTGGTGTTTCTTATAAGGAATCATTATTAGGATTCAAGGGATCAGAGTACAATGGAGTTGCTTATGGAAGCTTAAGCGAAGAGGGGGATGCTAATATCTCAGACTTGGTGGACCAAGCTTGGAACATTCCTGAACCTTCTGATGCTTTAAAGCAGCTTATGGAGATTTACCCAACATTCCACATGTCCCAGGATGAGTATAACAAATGGGCGAAGCCTTGGAACAATACCCTGATTATTACGACTTTGGGTATTAGAATGAATTGTTATAGACTGAAAGAGCATTTAGCAAGGATTTGGAAAATTAACTGCTTTGAGTTAATCGATCTACCGAATAATTATTTCGTGGTGAGATTCAAAGACGCTGAGAGCTGGGAGAAACATTACAGAATGGTCTTGTTCGATGGTCCCTGGATGGTAGCTCAGCACTCCATTCTTGTACAGAGGTGGTCGCCTTACTTTGACCCCTTCTGTAATCCTTTGGGCAGAGTTGCTTCTTGGGTTAGAATTCCCCATGTACCTTTATTATTCTACAACAAAGAGTGTATGTGGAGATTAGGGGATATGATCAGAAAGACTATTAAGGTGGATCTGAACTCTATTGCTAACATAGAGGAGGATGAAGCTAAAATTCGCAGAGGACGCTATGCCAGGATATGTGTTGAGTTGGATCTGCAGAAGAAGCTTATCCCACAGATTATCTCAGCTGATGCGCTTTTCAACATTGAATATGAGGGGCTTGATCTTATTTGCTTCTCATGTGATAGATATGGCCACAGGAAGGAGAAGTGCCAATGGAGTCTGTTGAAAAAAGATGCTAGTACGAAGGAAGTTTCAGCCCAGGGGAAGGAAGCAGGTCTGAAGTTGTCATCAGAAAAATATCTCCCGGTGAAGGAAGACATGTTTGGGCCGTTGATGCTTGTTCACAAGCCAAGTAGAGCTCGCTTTCCAAGGAAGGAGAGAAGAAGGAGCAGAGTGGGTGATAGAGGGCCGTTCAAGTGTGCAGAGGGTAGGGCAGATGGCAGTGATTTTCAGTCATGGTTTGCTGTGTTGGGTGAGCTAGATCAAGATGTGGGTGAGGACTTCGAGAGGATTTTGAATGCTAAGAGTAAAAAGAAAGAGGCTGCTGTTGTTCAGGGTATGGGTTCGGCAGAGGAGGGGAAATTTCTTGGGCAGGAGGTTCTCTCGGCTAAGGGAAGGGATAGCATTAATAAATCAAAGAAAAATTTGATTGAAGGGAAAAAGTGGGCTGTAGTGATGGGTAATGCTAAGCCTATTGCTATTGGTCAAGGAAAAGAGGCCATTATATCATCGGGTATGGATTCAAAGAAGGATAAAATGCTGGGGAGTCAAAAAGGGGAAAAAAGTCATATTTGGTGGGTCCCATAGAGAGCATCGGCTGGTGAGAGGAAGCATTATGAATAAAGGGCTTGATGAAGTCAAAAAGAAAATTGTGTTGGAGAAAGGGGAAGGTTCACGTGGTGATGAAGTAATTGGGCCCCTGTCGGTTGCTGAAGGGATAAGGAACAACATCACTTCCAATGGTAGCAATAAGCAAGCTGATTTGGTGCTTTCTTCACCCAAACACGTGGAAAGTTCTTTGGATCAACTAGATATGAGTTCTTTGAAGCATACAACGTCTCAACTTGTAGTGGAGGTGTTGCTGGAGAATATACCTCCTGACGGGTAATTCCCTTGTTTATTCCAAGAAGAATTAATTAATTTATTTTCCTATGATAGTGTCTTCTTGGAATTGTCGTGGAGCTTGTGGTAGAGCCTTTCCACGTATTTTTAAAGATATTGTTAAGAAGTATGATGTTAATGTCATGGGGTTATTAGAGCCTAGAGTCAGTGGTAATAGGGAGGATAAAATTGTGAGGGGTCTGGGTTTTACTGATTGGTTGAGGATTGAAGCTACCGGGTATGCCGGAGGTACATGGGTATTATGGAACAGTGGTGATGCTCAGGTTCATTATATTTCTTCTAATACCCAACTCATTCATTGTAAAATCACCGGGAAAAATAACCTGAATCTGATGTTGGTGACTTTTGTTTATGGGGACACCAGTGTTTCGAAAAGGAGGGAGTTGTGGTCATCTCTTCTGGGTATTAGTATGAATGTCAATATTCCTTGGCTTGTCCTTGGGGATTTTAATGCTTTTCTTGATCCCAGAGATAAGGAGGGAGGAGCAACGCCTGTTCCCAGGTCTATGCATGACTTCCAAAGTTGTATCGATGGTTGTAATCTAAGTGTTGTTCCAGTTGTGGGGGACCGTTTTACTTGAGAGAAAACAGGGGTTAAGGAGAGGTTAGATTGGGTCTTCTGTAACTTTGAATGGGAATTAATCAATCCCCAAGCCAAAGCTCACCACAACCTAAGGTTCAAGTCTGACCACCATGTAATTGTGGTGGCGGATAGACCTCGGGTATTGACAGGAATAATGGGAAAAGGTTTCAATATCAAGCAGCGTGGGTTTTGGAAGAGGGCTTTGATAAGATTGTCCAGTCTTCTTGGGAAGGAAAGAACTGGCTTCAAGGAAGGCTAGGTTTTGTGAATGAGGTAACAAGTTGGAATGATAATGTGGTAGGGAATTTGGCAAGAAAGAAGAGAGAGATCGTCCGAAGATTAGAAGGCATCGATCATGCCAGACGAGCTAATGGTAGCCAGAATGGTTTATTTAGATTGGAAAATCAACTTTGGGCCAAGTATCACAAATTTGCTTTGCAAGAGGAGTTAATCTGGTTTCAGAAGTCAAGATGCAAGTGGTTAAATGGGGGAGACAGGAATACTAGATTTTTCCATGCCTGTGCATCTGTTAAGAAGAAAAGGAATAAAGTTGAAGCTCTTCAGAATGAGGACGGCGTTTGGATCACAGAGGAAAAGCAGTTAAGAAGGATGGCTTTTGAGTATTTCAAAAACTTATTCACTACAGAGAACTTATCAACACCCTTTTCCCCTTGGCAAGCAAGATTTCCATCCTTGGATTCTAGCCAACTTGAGTTTCTTCAAGGACCAGTTTCCCATATTGAGATCAAAAATGCTGCTTTTGCGATGGGAGCATTCAAGGCACCAGGGCCTGATGGTCTCAATCCTCACTTCTTCCAATCACAATGGAATTTGATTGGTCAGAAGGTATGTGACTTGGTGATCAGGAGTTTTGAGTACCCGGAGGAGTCCCAGGCGGTGAATCAAACTAATATAGTCCTAATCCCCAAGGTTGACTCTCCTACAGCCTTGAAGGATTTTAGACCTATTTCCTTGTGTAATGTGAGTTTCAAAATTGTGAGTAAGGTGATTGCTAATAGGCTGAAAAATGTGATGAACTTCCTTGTGGCTGAAAATCAGTGCAGCTTCATCTCAGGAAGACAGAGTGTGGACAACGTTATACTGGCTCAGGAAGCGATTCATACCATAAGAAATAAGAGAGGTAAAAAGGGGTTTGTAGCAGTGAAGATTGATATGGAAAAGGCCTTTGATAGGCTTGACTGGCATTTTCTGGAATTTACTCTGCATAGCTTAGGGTTGAGGGATGAATTTGTTAATCTTATCATGCAATGTGTCTCAACCACCACTATGAGTATCGTGTGGAATGGTGTGGCTTCTGAGAGCTTTAAACCCTCGAGGGGGTGAGACAGGGAGATCCGTTGAGCCCTTATCTATTTGTGCTTTGCAAGGAGCTGCTGGGGCAACTAATACTCCAGGAAGTACAGTCGGGGAACTGGAAACCTTTGAGATTGAGTACCACTGGGCCACCTTTATCTCACCTTTTCTTTGCAGACGACTTGATGCTATTTGGTGAAGCCACA
The DNA here is from genome assembly GCA_963855925.1 of Inga laurina. Taxonomy (NCBI): domain Eukaryota; kingdom Viridiplantae; phylum Streptophyta; class Magnoliopsida; order Fabales; family Fabaceae; genus Inga; species Inga laurina. The sequence goes on from OY979710.1 coordinate 51,352,584, forward strand.
TCCCACCAGATGGATGAGATGAAGAGTGTAATGGAATTATTCTGTAGGGTATCTGGGCATAAGATCAATCTTCAAAAATAAAAACTGTTTGTATCCAGAAATGTCCACTTTAACAGGGCATATGAGATAAGCCAGAGGGTAGGGATCGGGTTGACAGCGGACCTTGGAAAGTACCTGGGGGTCCCACTCCTGCATAAGAGAATGGTAAAAGTGACTTTTGCTTCTCTAATTCAGAAGGTTAAATCAAAGTTGGCAAACTGGAAAGGGAGATATTTGAGTATGGCTGGGAGAACGGTCTTAATCAAATCAGTTCTATCAGCAATACCGCTGTATCAAATGCAATCAACGTTGATTCCTAAAGGAGTTTTAGCAACTATTGAGAAATTAAGTAGGGATTTTTTTTTGGAATCAGCAGGACGAATCTAAGAAACTTCATCTGATAGCTTGGGATTGTTGAAGAAAGCGAAGACGGAGGGAGGTTTAGGGATAAAGGACCTTCGGAGCCAAAACCAAGCTTTTCTCATGAAGCTTTGTTGGGGATTGATTATGAAACCGGAAGCTATGTGGGTAAGATGCCTTCATTTGAAATACTCATGCGGGCCGACTAAAGTTCCTCAAGTGCGAAGAAGACGTGATCAATCAGCCGTATGGAGTGGAATAGTTACAGTTTGGGAAGAGTTTACTCAGGGGCTAGGTAGGATCCTGAAGAGTGGGAGATCCACTCAGGCATGGCAGGACCACTGGTCTCCTCTAGACAGACCACTGAAGGCCTATGTTGATAAGAATGAAGAGTTGGTGGATATGGATGCCAGTGTCAGTTCCTTCGTATCTCAGGAAGGGGAATGGGACAGAGTAAGATGGGAGAGCTTTCTCCCTAACTGGGTTGTGGAGAAAATCATGTTGGTCCCTCCTCCTTCGGGATTTGAGGAGGATGTTATCTGTTGGAGATCGGCTTCTGATGGGAATTTTAGTGTTAAGTCAGCTTATGACAATTTATACCACAAGCCTGAGCAAAGCCGTCATTCTCACTAGCGTACTTTATGGCAATGGGGAAGTCCTGAAAGAGTTAAAATGTTTATGTGGCAAGTATTCCACGAGAGGTTACCAACGAACCAACTGAGAGCAAGACATAATCCGAATGTCCTAAACACTTGTCCCTTTGAGTGTGAGAGTGAAGAGAGTATCCTCCATATTCTGAGAGACTGTGAGCAAGCCAAGAGAGTGTGGTTTCTTATAACTAACAATATATATTATACTATGTTCTTCTCTGGTAATTTGCAGGAATGGCTTAAATGGAATTTACAAAATTCCCCTGGGAACAGGAAGATGAACAGATGGCCATGGCAAAGAGTGTTCAGTTCTGTCTGCTGGCTCCTATGGAAGAACCGATGCAGCTTTGCACTTGAAGGGAGAGCTGACAACCCGAGTCAGATTGTTCACAAATGTTTGTATCATCTCTTTGAAGGAGTGGAGAATGGCAGCTTCTGTCATCAAATTTTCCAAACTCCAGATAGGGGAACTGACCGCTGGCAACCTCCAGATCCGGGTTATGTACGTGTGGATGTAGATGGGACTAGAGATAACAACGGACAAGCGGCCTGTGGTGGGGTCATAAGGGATCACCAGGGCAACTGGTTATGTGGATTCCAACAGAGGCTAGGGCATAATAACTCAGCTGCTGCGGAAATTCATGCGATTCACTGCGGACTTCAGTTATGTAAACAGTTGGGTTTTACCAAGATCAGGCTCTTTACAGATTCTTTGCAAGCTATTTATCTGTTATCTATAGATGGCGGCACTGATCACCCTCTATTTGATGTACTCGTAGAGACTAGATCCCTCATTTATAGGGACTGGGACTTAGCGATCACTCATGCCCACAAAGAGACCATCCATTGCGCTGACTATTTAGCTAGGAAAGCTCAGTTGAGCAATCAGGATTATTTGGTGATAACAGCATCCCCGGTGGAATGCAACCAGCTCTTTGCGATGGATTGTGGTGGAATACTACAGGATCATTCGGTGATGCAGACTTCTTAGCACCCTTGTAACTCTTCAAGCTTTGTTTGCCTTTATACGCAAAAAAAAAAAGAAATTACGTTGCAGGATCTCTACGCAAAGTAGAACATACAACACCAAATTACATATCATTCCCTCTCTGCTGATGTAGGATCCACAACTACTCGTTGCTTATATATATATATATATATATGTCCATTACGCAAGCACTAAATGTCGTGTGTGTGTGTGTGTATAAAGGTTGGCTCAAAATGAAAATGCATAGAATGTCATGAGAGTGGAAATTCATTTGTGACCCAAACCGGATAGATACTAGTAGCAAATAGGACTAGAAGTGAAGAAAAGATGTGGCTGATTTGATTCTGTGGTATATTCTCATGAATCTACAACATTATTAGTTACACTGTCAACAAACTATGTGTACACACATTTAATGTCCAACGTATTTGATCATGTTGTCCCGTGACAGAAAAAATAAAGGACATTTGAATCTAAAGATTTGGCATAAGGTTTGTCATTATTATGGCATAAGGTTTGGCATAAGGTTTATTTTTTACCAGTAAAAAAATAAAAGCCCAGCTCAGAGTTCTAGCCCAATGTAGCTCACAGGACTCGTGTCACGTGTTGTTGATTGGCGTAGAGAAGTTTCGCAGTTATTTACTCTGTTAGAACTCAAAATGTAATTAGTTATAGGGTTAACGAGTTTTGTTCGATGAACGTATGACATAAATATGTTTTAGAAGGGGTAAAAATACTAATGAATAATTAAAAGGGGACATCCAGCATAAAAGCCGTTAAATCCGTATTAACGCCGTTAGGGGTTTTTTTTCTTAACGACGTTAGTACAGATTTAACGGTTTATATGTTGTATGTCCTTTTTTAATTGTTCATTAGTATTTTTGTCCATTCTAAAACATATTTGTGCCATATGTTCCTTAGACAAAACTTCGTTGGTAAATTTGCTTTTTAACCCTTAAGGTGTGTTTGGTTTGAGGGGAGAGGAGGGGAGGGTAGGGGAGGGGAGGGGAGCAAAATTACAATATTGGACAAAAGAAACCCAAAATTTATCTCCTCATTCTTTTAAATTTTGGGTTCCCGCTAAAAATTTAAATACCATCAAGCCAAAAAAGTAATTTAACCCTCCTCCCCTCTCCTCTCTCCCCTACCCTCCCCTCAAACCAAACACACCCTTAGTTATATTATTATTCCACGTGGCTACTTGTTAGTGGTTCCCGTGTAACGAATATATTTTGTCCTATTCTGACGTAAATACAAGGGTGTACGTACCTCTCACAGAAGTTAACCAAGAGTGTTCTTCATTTTTCTTCGCTCTCGCTCTGTTTTTCATTTCCTCACAAACTCTTTCTTGGCATAAGAGCCTCTCTAGCCTGTTTCATTTTTTTCTACCATGGTGACATCAAATTCCTCTTCCCTTCACTCATCCAGTTGTTTCTTCCGCCATAGCTAACTCTACCTCGAGTCAAACAAAGTCGATTCCGCACTTAGCAGCCTGAATCAGTCCGGCAGATCAGTCAAGTTGGACAGATCTAACTACTTGTTGTATTCTCTAGTTCCACCACCTCGTCGTGGCCATAGAGTGGATGGCTACGTGTTAGGCACTAAGTTGAGCCCGTCTGAGTTTATGTCAGATGATTCTGGCGTGATCGTCAAACTGGCTCCCTAATGACCAAATCATCTTCAGCTGGCTCTTGAGCACCATGAATGATGATGTGGCGTCTCAACATCTTTACTGCAAAACACTTCTCAAATTTGGAAGGCTGTGACAGATCTCATGAATGCTAACTTGCGTTCACAAGACACTATCTTCAAGTATGAACCGCAACATACTAGGAAAGGCTCGAGTTCGATAATTGAATATCTTTCAAAGATAAAGACATTGTCTGACGATTTCGCTATGGCTGTTAGCCTGATCTTGGAGGCAGATCTTGTTACACAGACATTAACTGGCCTTAACACGGATTACACGCCGATCGTCATTCATCTCTCTGATAAAGATGATCATACATGGATCGACATCCATGCTCGATTTCTAACGTTTGAGAAACATTTGAAACACCTGAATGTTGTTAATTTTGTTAGTGGTTCATTTGCTGACGTTGCAATTAGCTCTAATGTTTCACCTTCCTTTTCTCAACAATAGGGATCTAGACCACCTAAACGCACTAACTATAACGACCATCGTTTCCAAAAAAGTGGACGAGGCCGTGGTTGAGCACGCACGAATAATAAACATGTGTCAAGTGAGTGACAAATATGGTCATGCAGCAAAACAATACTTCTATTGGTTTGACTGCTCTTTTGCCACTTCTTCAAACTCTGGTTCATCTCAATCTGCTACTTATGTGACTACTCCAGAGGTTGTTGACGATCCTGGCTGGTATGTTGATAGTGTGTGACTAACCATGTCACTCATCAAGATGCACCTGGTAATGCTGAGTCAGGTAATCTTATAGTTGGAAATGATTCTAAATTGTGTGTTCACAAGTTAGCTGTGGCTAAACTACATAATAGTTACTCTACTCTTTCCTTGCATAGAGTACTTTTTGTTCCATAAATGAAGAAAAACCCTGTTAGTGTTGCTAAACTAACCACTGATAATAATGTGATTGTTGAGTTTGATTCTAAAAGTTGTTTTGTAAAGGACAAGGATTCGCTAAGGCTGCTGCTAACAGGGAGAAAGCGTAATGGTCTCTATTAGTTGGATCATGCTCCATAGTTCTAAGGATAGTCTAAAGCTACTAATAATGATGCTATTGTTCAAGTCTCTGTTTTAGATAGTTGGCATTGTAAAGTTGGGCATACTTCTTGTAATACTGTTAAACAAATACTTCGAGATTGTAATACGTCTGTCTCTTCTAAAGGGAAGCTGAATTTTTGTGCCGCCTGTCAATACGGTAAATCACACTTATTACATTTACTAAATCTCATTCTCGTGCGTCTTCTGTTTTGGATCTCATACATACAGATTTGTGGGGTTCCACCCTAGTGCAATCTTTGAATGGCTTCAAATATTATGTAACACCCCAAATTTTATTCACAAAATATATTATAATTATTGAAAATAGTCAATGAAATGAAATGGTGAATTTTGGAGAATATAATTTTGTTTTCGGTGAAATCATTTATGAGGCAGTGAGCTTGTTATATGATTTTGTATGACCAAATGATGAGAAAAAATTATGAATTATGAAATTTTACAAAATGAAAGTAGACATCTTAAGCTTTAATTTGATAGGTCATATGACTCAATTAGAGCTATATGCAAAAAGTTATGGATTCTTGAAGTTAGCCTAAAAAAACTGAAAAGTTTCTGGAACAGCATTCAGAGATTTAAATTCTAGGATTTTTGTGCTTCTAGTTGGTTAAAGTCTTTTTTTTTTTGAACTTAAACTCAATAAGGGTTCTATAGCCTTTAGAATTACTCCAATTCGATTTTTCTAGAATTAGTTATGATTTTTTAAAGTTGGACGAAAAATCTGCCAGAATTTTTTGTAAATCCGAAATTTGGGAAATTCAATAAATAATTAAATATCATAAAGTATATGATATTAAACATCATCATCCTCCTTTTTCCAACCCATTTCCATACACACAAAAGCTGAAAAGAGAGAGAAAGAGTTAAGAGCTTTTAGAGAGAGAAAGAGAAGAAATTTCGTAAGGTGGGTCGATTTCTTAGGTGAATTTGTACATAATGCGTATAACCTTGTTCCTAAGCTTATCTTTCATTTTCTTTAAGCTATTGGAAGCTCAATTTTCAGTGGTAAGAAGGGTTAGGGTTCAACCATATCAAGGAAAAGTCAAGGGAGCTTGATGTAACTTCCAAACTCTCGTACATTGACTATTCTGGTTGTTGTGGACAATTTAATCGGTAAAATTTCGTCGGATTGTCTTTGTTTGTAATTTTTTGGAAATAGGTTTCCTTAGGGGTTATGCTGCCAAAATTGGGTCCAAATGGTAGTTGTAACCTAATGTAATAATTAATAAAGTGGTTAGGAGTAGAAAGGAACACGTCAGTGAAATCAGAATTGGAAAACCCAAATTTTTTCCTGAGAATTGGGAATTTCAACCAGTATTATTTGGAGGGCTTAGAGTTGGATTTTAAATGATTTGATGGTTTCATTGAGTTCAGGAGAGAAAATTAGGTGGGGTTACAGTAGGTCACTTCTTCAGAAAAGGCCGAAAAAACATAATTACGAAAACGCCCTGAAACCCTTAAAGCAGGGCTGCCAAGGGCAATTTCGTCTTTGGGCAGTGGATTTGATAATTCTAAGTTCAGAAATAGATTCATTGGGTAAAAATGTCAGAATAACCCTAGTCAAAATTTTGGGAAAAATATGGTCGGACCAGGTACGGCGAGACCAGGCCGGGCCCTTGGGGGCATTTTAGTAATTTTTCAATATAGACTCATATAACCCCTAGAAACACTATGGAAGTGTCTAAATAGTACATTTGGAATTGTAGGATCGAGTGGAGAACCGATGTAACCCCCCTCCGTAATTATATACGAAATACGTAATTAAAATGAATTAGAGACCGTCGGATAAACAAAACTCATTTCAATTCCCCATCTTTAAGATAGGGTTTTCGCAAATACCTTTCGAAATCTAATACACCTGGTCTTATATTCATATTTTGAATACAATTACCTCGTGAAGATAAATCACATTCATAACATATCAGAGTGCACAATATAATAATCCCGGCAACCCTGGGTTCATACCTTTACTAAGGATTTACAGGGCACATTCGCCCTTTACAATTTTCCAAACAAGAGATTACACAATATCCTTTTCAAATACATATCCAAAAATACTCATCCGAACAAATACACATCCAGATAACCAAATATACATCCAAAACATATATAGTCATCCCAACCTACAACTGATAACCAACTACCAAATCTACATCCTGAAGGAGTCCTCACCTCCCTTGGTTGCTTACTCCCTCCTCGAGTCGCTTGCCCTGTCTAAATTGTTGATAAGGGATGGTGAGATTCGAGAGAATCTCAATAGGAAAACAATATCAATATGCATGCAAGATAAATGTTTAATGCATGACATGTTTGCATTACATAACTCATGCTCACATAATGACAAATATGCAAGTTCAACGTTTCGAACAACATACTTATGACCATAGCATAAATTGAAACAGAGCTCAATCATTCATATATGTTTCGTACAATCAAGCAAAGCAATAACATGCATCAATAGACCAAAACAAATATCAAATACATAGGAGATGTGAGTTTCCTACACTTTTTCTTTCCACATGTGCTCCAGCACAGCTTACTCATGATCAGAGTGAACATTGAACCCTATAAACCAAATCAAGGACATAGGGTTATTCTTGATTCCAAATTCTCACTTTCATAACACTTAAAGTTGGTTATCATTCACGACCTTTAGGTGACTACTCAAAGCCTAAACACATGCCTAAAGAATTGGGAAAGACTATACCGAAAACCACCTTTCAGAAGTGCAAAATACTAATTTTTAGAGGTTGGCCGCTGCCAAAAATAGGTCAGAAACATTTGGGCTACAGCCAGCCTCTTTTGGGTTGAGGCCAAAAGCAGGTTAGAAGGTTTTAGGTCACGGATAGCTATTAACTCATAAAGATCAAGAGTATTGTAGCACATTTTCTTCTTTTTTCACTTATTTTTGGATTCAAATTGTGCATATAAATAGATTATAGAAGAAAATGTGATAGGACGATGCTAAATCAAAATTTTGTTGAATCATGAGTTAAATGCACATAGTTTTGATTATTTGTGAAAGATAAAAGAGTTTATAATCCCTCCTCCTTGTAGGTGGAGGATGATAAGTTGTTAAAGCTATCAAAGATCATGGGAAGATGTGAAAGGAAGGGAAGAATGCAAGAGGAAGATGAAAAAGGACACTATGAAGGAGAAGCATGCATTTGATGTGGAAGCGTTGTATCCAAGCCATTGCAAAACCACCTCAGAAGATGACCTTTCTGTCTGCCCTTTGGCCGTGAAATCCGCTATCACGAATGCCATAGCAAAACCACCTGAAAAAGCCTTACTTCTGTCTGATGACAATTCGCTATGGCATTCGCTATAGCAAACCCACGGTGAATGAGCAAAACTGATACTGTGCTTTTTGAAAAAGTGACGCTGCTAATGCTATTTTAACCTAATAGGGGCACCGAAATTCACACATTCTGTATAGGGGAAGGGTCAAGAACACAAGAAGGCTACTTGGGAGAGAGCTCTTGGTGATTTTGGAGCTTTGGGAGAATATTTGTGAAGAAAGTCAAGGGTTTTCCTTGCTTTTTCTGGTTTTTCTCTCTTTTCTTCCCATTTTGCTAATATGATTATGATTCTTAGGCTTAGTTGTTGGGTTGTATTGATATGAATAGCTAAAACTCCTTTAGGATTACTTTTACCCATTGTATGGATTGAAACTATTGAATTATCTTGTTTTTGTTGGTTAATGAGTATATATATTGATTTTTCTTTGAGCTTAATGCTATCTTGTGCTTGATCACCACATGATTAGAGTTGTTCAATTGGAAGATGCTTGAGAGAGCTATTTTGATTATAGAACTTAAGAAAAATCATGCTAGACTTGAAATATAGGGATTAAATAGATGGTTTGCTGTTAGAATCGAGATTTATCTAACAACCTAGTATAGTCAAGTGAAGGCTTGCTTTGTAAAGATGATTTTCATTAATTGTAAACAAGAGATTGAATATTTTTAATGAGGATTAAAAATCAATCTTGACTTGAGAGAGCTTGATTGATGATTTTAGAACATTTGATGGGCATTTTAGTAATTTTTCAATATAGACTCATTTCATCAACATAAGTGGATAATTGCATAGTTTCATAAAAATACAATGGGGAAGAAGTAATCCTAAGTTAATACCTCTTGAAGTTAGATTCAATTTCCCAATTTCCACTATTTTGCTTTGTTATTTTTATCAAAAGCCGTTATACAAATTGATCAAATCTAAATGATTCCCTTCAACCTAATTAAGAACATGATTAAATTAGTTAACTCGCTTTTGTCATAGTATTTATGGTTCGACACTCATTTTTCACTAATTTATTACTTGCGACCCGTACGCTTGCAGAAGCTAAATGACGAACACTAGCCCCTTGGGCCGTGGCCACCCACAGACCTATCCTTTGGCTCATTTCCCAATGACCATAACTTTGGCCACATAACTCAAGATGACCAAAACTTTATATTAATGGAAAGCTTGCAATGTGAACTACAAATCTAGAAAGTTTCATATCATTTCAACATAATTTGCTATGTCAAAATACCATGCAAATTTGGTCACTTGCACAACATTTCAGACTTGGCCAATACTAGAATTTCCAGATTTTGCATAATGACTTCTAATGGTTCCATTTTCATATCAAACATCATTCCCACACAAATTTTCACAAGGAATCCATTAGAAACACTAAATCAATCAAATTCACATCACATTGACATGTTTCACTAATAATCACAACATGTCAACACAAGTCACAATTCAAACCCAACATTGCAATTGCTTTCCAATCAAAATTCCGAAACAATTCCAATGGCACCAAAACACACTTGACACTATTTTAACCACAATACACAATCCAATTCATCCATTTCAAAATTGAATGAAAATCAGGGAAAAATTCACAATTCACAAAACTTAACTAATGATCACAAAACTTAGGTCAAAATGTATCAAATACTCACCTCTTCTTCTTCTCAAGGCCAATTCCTTGATTCCTTCACTTTCCAAATTCTTCAAGCTCTTAAATACCTTCTTTCTCAAATCTAAAACCATAGAGATGAAGCTCTCATCACTATGAACAACATTAAAGAAGGGTATTTGAGCATAAGAGGACATCTACCAAGCTAAAACTCACCTTTTTCCTTTATCTTTCCTCCCTTGAGTTCACAAAAATGAAAGAATGAAGAGAGAGAGAGAAAGAGAGAGAGAGAGATGAGATAATGAAGAAGCATCATATTTTTTGGGAAAAAAGCCCCCTTTGGCCGACCTTAACAGGAAGAGAGGAGATAAGGAAGAGTTGAAACATTGACCACAATCTAAGGGCTCACATTGTGCCAAGTATCTTAATATTGTTTCATCTTCATAGGCACATATAAGCTCATACACATGGGATTCCATCCTCATAATCTTATAAAAATTAATCTTAACTATTGATCTTTGAGTTACCAATGAGCTTCCTCTTCAGCAACTGATCAATTGGCCGGTAACTTTCCCATTTTACCCCTGATTACGGTAATTCTTACTGAATCACCACCAAACACATCATATCTTCACATTTCACCATAATATGCGCCCTCCATCTATTTTAAGTCAATTTAGATATTAATCTACAATTGAACTTAAATACAAGGTTTCGACACTACTCATAACACACTCGAATCACAATTCACATCACTATCTCTAAAAGTGTTTATTTATCAATAATCACATCCACTTTTGGAGTCCTTAACCCTTAATAGGAAATTGGGATATTACAGCCGAGCTGCGACATGCATTGAGAGGCACGAAGTTCTTTGAGCTTACTTAAGGATAAAAAAGGGCTAAGGTAGGGGACTTACCTTATTTGCATGTATTTGATATATCTGCTTGTGTAGTGATGTATGTGATTTCTTTACTTGATTGTGTAGAGCATATTTGAATAAATGGAGCTCTATTTCTATTTTTTCCGTGGCCATAGTTTTGTTACATGAAACATTGAGCATGCAGAAATGTTATTATGGAGCATATATCTAGTTAAAGCTAATATGTCATACATATAGTATCTATCATGCATACATTATTAGTATCTGTTTCCTACTGATATTCTCCTGAATCTCACTCTCCCTACCAAAAAATTAGATAAGTGAAAATAAGAGGTGTATTGAAATTAGAGAAGAGAACTGCACGAGAGAGGGTTGCAATGGTTGAGCGAAGACAGGAAGAAGTCTCTATTTTACTGAGATGTGTTTAGACACCTTTGTAACCTTGTGCGGCTACCTTAATCGTAAGTATTATGTATGAACCCTTATGGGAATTTTATATAATTATGCACGTATTATCAGTATATTTATGCTATTCCTATGTTGGTTATCGAATCGCATATTAATATTTCACTTCAAGTTAATATAAGATAAGGGTGTAACATATTATATATGTTTTCTTAATGATTTTAGTCTGTTTTCATGGATATACCCGCTTCATAATAAGAGTGACGCTCTTAGTGCTTTTAAAAATTTTAAATCCATAGTTGAGAATCAATTTGATAAGAAAATAAGAGTTCTTTAGAGTGACTACTGACCGGGATGGGTAATTTCACTTATTTATCTCCGTTTTAACTGATGCTGGCATTATTTTTTGTTATCCCTGTACTCACACCTTGGCACATAACGAGTGTGTTGAACGTAAACATTGCCATATTGTAGAAATGGGGCTTAGTTTACTTGCACAAGCAGGTATGTCAACTAATTACTGGTGGGAAGCTTTAGCCATGGCCACACATATTATTAAGTACTTGCCAACTCTAGTCATAAACATGTCTTCCTTTGAACCTTTATTTAAGACAAAACTAGACTATTTTGCTTTACGTGTGTTTGGATGTGCCTGTTTTCCATGTCTATGACCTTATAAGATACACGAACCTCATTTTCAATTTGAAAAATACATCTATCTTGGTCAAAGTTGTTAGTGTCAAGGTTTCATCCAAGAGGGGCAGTGAATTGGGTGATTAACAAAATTTATAAATTTAAAATTAAAATTCTTAATTAAACAGATTAGGGTTGGAGATATATCACTGAAGTGTACAACAGGATTTATATTGGTTTGGTCTCAACAACTTGACCTACGTTCAATCCTCAGAGTGCCTATGAGATTTTCACTATACTCCTAAGATTCAATAGGTTCTCGTCACCTCAGTACAAGTAATCCTAGCAAGCTCCACAACAGGACACTTACTCCCCCTTACACTTTGTAATCCAATCCCTCTCAATGTCCCACTACCTTGAGAATCTATTTATAAATAATTATTGAAGATATTTAAAGCTCTCTCAAAGAGTAGATAGATGAAAACTAAGGAACGAAGAGTATATCAGAGAATGACAGATGGATATAGAACATAGCACTTAATGAACAGAATTAATATCGTTGTTAGTTGCTTGCTTCATCTTGAATGCTTCATATTTATAAGTAGAGGTAGTTTGAAGACCGTTGTGAGCATTCATATTTGTCCATTAGAGAGTAATTGTAGCCATTGATGAAAGAGAGTATTTCAGTCGCTTCTCTTTGCTACGTATTTAATGCTAAAGTCAGATTTTTGCTTTTCAAGATTTTGAAGTTAATTCGTTGGTTAAGTACCTGAAACTTACTAAGAGATGAGATTAGAAACATTTAAGAGTAATATAAAAGTTTAAGAAGTAATTTTTTTATCAAAAAAAACTTTAAGAAGTAATTTTAAGATGTAAAGAATGTATTTTGAATTTTTTGAGATAATGATTTTTGGTTTCTGGTAATATCACTTGAGTGTGTCTAATAATCACTTGAAGTTAATTCCAATCACTCGAGTATTGTTCATAGTCACTAGAGTGATCTGATTTTGCACTCATGACATATTCAAAGAGTTTGGTAGTAATAATTTTTGAAGACTAAGCATCACTCGAGTATGCAGACTAGTCACTCGGTGATCTTATGGTGTTTGAAAAGTTTAAATGATTACTACCAAGTGCTTATCACTTTAGGAAAGAGAAGAAGTTCAAGGTTAAAGGTGAGCCATTTTGACCTTGAAGATGGCCTCTATTGCTCAAAACCTCTTCTTTAATTTTGATAATCTTGATGAGGGTTTCATTCTTATGGCTTTAGATTTTCAAGAGAAGATGTTTTGTGAACTCAAAGAAAATTGGTGGTTGGAGAATCAAAGAACAAGTAAGAGGAAGACGAAAAGGTGAGTAAGAGCAACCTTTTGACATATATATTATGGTCATTGGTTGAGTATTTGAACTTGTGGATTTTTGCCCTATTTTTCATTTAATTAGGGTTTTAGTGGGTTCATGATGTTTTGATTGAGGAAATGGTGTCTTGTGGTGTGCATTGAACAAATGGAATTGATTTCGAACTTGAATGGAAAGTTTGGAAATTTTGGCAATTTGTGTTTAATTTTGCCCAAAATAGAACTTGTGAAAGGAATGGGAATTGATTGTTTTGATGTTTCTGTTGAATTCTATACAAAAAAATAGTATAGGGAGTAGCTCCGGTTGTGAATTCTGACTATTGGAAACATATGTTGAAAGATTTGAAGTTTTGTTAATGGAAACTCTGTACAGGGCAGTTAGATTGCATGGAAGTTTTGAGTGAGTAAATGATGGCTAAAAATTCTGAAACGTTTTAGTCTAATAGATCACATGCCAAGCTTTAAATTGATACATTATGGGAGTCATTTTGATTTATGTGCTGGAAGTTGTGCATTCTCAAAGTTTGAGGTTGAAACTGGACTTAATTTTGGAATAATATGGAGATGCTTTGAATTCTGTATTTTTATGGTTACGTATGGTAGTGGTTCATATTTTCCTAGATAGAGGACTTAAAAAGCTTCAAGTAGGACTTAGAATCACCTTATTTTGATTTTTATAGATTTAGTTATGATTTTTTGAAGTTTAGCTAAGAAATAGGAATTTTTTTTGCTCCGCCCAAATGTTTCTGACCTATTTTTGGCCACGGCGAAGGGTTTATTGCCACAACCAAAATTTTATGACCACTTATTGGCCATAGCCAAGGGATTTTTGGTAGCGGCCAACTCCCAATTTCAGCATTTTTGGACTTTTAAAAGGTGGTTTCTGGTTTAATTCTCCCCAACCCTTTAAGCTTTTGTTTGAGCTTCTCATAGCTACCTAAAGGTCTCAAATGACAACCAATCCCGAGTATTTTGGAGTTGAGAATTGAATAGGAAATAACTAGTCTCCTTGCTTATGATTTGTAGGATTTAACATATGCCTTGAGCATAAGAAACCGATGCCTAAGCAGGAACGAAAAGAACAAGGTAGTGATTCTTTCTCTTCTATCATGTATAATGCTTATATGTTTGTGCTTATCATTGAATTGTGACGAATGTGAAGGCTACCGTGAATACAGTGAAGGCTGCAGTGATTGTGAATACAGTGAAAGATGTCATATTGTATATACAGTGAAAGCTATCGTGAAGGTCATGTGGTGGGATGAATGTGTATAGAGCAAAAGCTGTCGTTATTGTGAACACAACGAAAGCTATCGTGAAGGCCACGTGGTAGGACGAAAGTGTATACAGCTGTGAAAGCTGCTGTTATTGTGAATATGCTATGAGAGCTTTCGTTTATGTGATGAAAGCATGAATGTGATTGCTACTTTGGATGCTGTTGTGTTGCTGCTTTGTGATAATTACTTACACGCTTTGTTTATTATATATCATATAAGTGAAAATGTTACTACAAAGATTCCTATTAATCTCATTCTTTCCAATGACTAACCTACAGTCAGGGTAAGCGGAGCAAAGGAGAAGCAGGTGAACAAGGGCGACTAGCGCTCCCAGCCAAGAGATTAGAGTTTTGTTAGTTGGTCATCATACTTTTGGATAAACGTATATATTGTAGTTATAAGTTTTATGTAGTGATGGTGGATGTATCTATCGTAGAATTGTATAATTGTATGTAATCTCCGGTATGGGAAACTGAGAATAGGCGATCAACCCTGTAAACCCCTATTAGTGAATGAATGAAACACAGGAATCTGTCGAGAAATTTTTTTATGCACTCTGATATTATAAATGAACAAAATTGAACAGGCCTAATATATTCAAAAAGTAGAAGTGAGACAGTATGAAATAGATTGTGAAAAGTTTTTGAAAACCTACTTTAGAATAGGTTTGAATCCTATCTTGAAGTTAGAGCCTTTAATGAGTTTTAAATTGTTCTATGGTCTCTTGTTTATTTTATGACACATTTTTTAACCTTATTAATGGCTACTAAGGAAGGGGGTTACAAAGGGAGTCTGCATCACTCGAGTGATTAACCATTTCACTTGAGTGATCTGATTTTCAGAATATATCACTCGAGTGATTTCTCCTGATCACTCAAGTGATATACTTCTTAACAAATGTCACTCGAGTGACCTTTACTTGATTATCCCATATCATATCACATTACCTGTAATATCACTTGAGTGCTTACCAATCACCTGTGTGATATTGTTCTTTTGCATATTCACTTATAATTCTTCTACCTGCAATTGATGTTATCACTCGAATGATTACCTATTCACTCGAGTGATCCATTATAGAAGCATTTTCATAGAATTTGATCACAATGAGATAATTGAGAATTTAATAATGAATCTTCATCACTTGAGTGCTTAAATAAGGTCACTCAAGTGATCTTCCATTGGTGATTAAGTTTAAATTTAATCTTAATCATTTCACCATGAAATTCACTTTTATTCTTTTCAAAGGAATTAAACATTACTTAAATCTAAAGAATCAAGATTTGTTATTATCAAAACATTCATGAGTGGGAGTCATAAAGGGTACAAGTGCCTTAGTCCTAGTGGCAAAGTTTATGTATCAAGGCATGTTATTTTTAATGAATTGGAATTTCCCTTCATAGGCTTAGTTTCTTTGTCCTCTGCCTTACTTGTGTCTTCTTGTAAGCTCGATGGTATTGAAACTTTAGCAGCATATGCACCTTCTCGTGTTCCTCTAGTTGCTTTTGAAAAGACTATAATTTCTTTATCACCTACAGTGACCCTAACTATTCCTTCACTAGCTCGTTCATGCTCTGTTTCTCCTCCTTCTAGTTCCTCGCCATCACCATCTGTTAATCAACACCCGATGATCTCTTGTTCAAAGTTGGGTATTGTTAAACCCAAAACTCCTTTTATTGGTGTAGCTGAATGTACCTCACCATCAAAGCCGAAGTCTATTAAAGAAGTCCTTCATGATGCTGGATGGCATCAAGCTATGTTAAATAAATACAATGCTCTGGTTTGTAATAACAGTTGGGTACTCGTTCCTCCTTTAACAAGACAACATATTATTGGAAATAAGTGGGTTTTCAAGAATAAGTTGAAAGCACATGGCACACTTGATAAACTTAAGGTTCGACTTGTAGCCAAGGGTTTTCTTTAGGAGCCGAGTATCAATTTTGCAAAAAATTTTAGTCCAGTGGTAAAGATGAACACTGTTGGCATTGTTCTGACCCTTGCCTCTTGCTTTCGTTGGCAGATGCATCAAGTTGATATTAATAATGCATTTCTTAATAGGTTTCTTATTAAAACTGTGCTTATGAAACAATCGGAGGGATTTGTCGACACTCATTGCCCTACTCGTGTTTGTAAGCTCACCAAGGCACTATACAGTCTTAAGCAAGCACCTCATGCTTGGTATGATAGATTGCATACCGCTCTTTTTTCATGGAAGTTTCAGATTTGCAAGTCTGACACGTCTCTATTTTACTATCATGATGCTACTCAGATCTTGATTCTTCTAATCAATGTTGATGATATTTTAGTTACTGGTAGCAATTCTTTAAGCATACCTCAGTTTGCTACCAAGTTGTATGCCATTTTTTCTTTGAAAGATCTGGGATCTATTCATTATTTCTTGGGCTTTGAGATTTATCAGGACACTCGTGGATTTGTATTGTCTCAATCCAAGTATGTTCATTATCTATTCTCTTATAGCATGCTTCATTGTGCTCCTTATTCCACTCCAATAGTCACAGGATGGACTCTAACTCTGAATGATAATGCCCTCTTTCATGATCTATACTTATATCGCAGTACTATTGGTGCATTGCAGTATCTTGTTAACTCTCGACATGATATTTGTTACTCAGTTAGCAAGCTGAGTTAGTTTCTTAGTTCTCCCACTGTTCTACACTGCAAGCTGTGAATCGCTTGCTTCATTATCTTAAAGGCACCTAGAATTATGGTGTTCTTCTCAGGCCATCGCTTCCTCTTTTGATAAAGGCCTTTATTGACATTCACTGGGCCTCTTGTCCAGATAACCGACATCAACAAGTGGTTACTTTGTGTTTCTTGGTGACTCTTTAGTTTCGTGGTCTTGCAAAAAGCAGTAAGTTATTTCTCGCTTCGCAGCTGAATCAGAGTATCGAGGACTGGCTAACTCTGCCACTTAGATCACCTAGGTTGAGTCATTGCCACATGAACTTTGCTTTCAAACACAAACTCCTTCTATTATGTTGTGTGATAATGTTAGCACCAGTGCTATTGCCTCTAATCTAGTCTTTCACTCTCGAACTAAGCATATCAAGATTGATGCTCATTTTGTTCACAATAAGGTGCTTGCGAATCAACTTCAACTCAACTATGTACCATCTGATGATAACATCACTAACCATTTGACCAAACCACTCATTGAATCTTGTTTTGTTTTACTTTAGGACAAACTTAGGCCCATCTCATCACCGTCCCGTTTGGAGGGGGGATATTACGAAGCATAAAAGCCCAGCTCAGAGTTCTGGCCCAATGTAGCTCATAGGACTCATGTCACGTGTTGTTGATTAGTGTAGAGAAGTTTTGTATAGTTGTTTAGTTTGTTAAAACTCAAAATAATTAGTTATATTATTATGCCACGTGGCTACTGGTTAGTCGCTCCCTTATATTAGTTATATTTTTGTCCTAGTCTGATATAAATACAAGGGCGTACTTCTCAAAGAAGTTAATGCGTGTTCTTCATTTTTCGTTCCTCTCACTCTATTTTTCATTTCCTCACAAACTCTTTCTACTATTAGCACAAGCGGCCTTATATATAAAGGAAATGATGAGTTCTGGAAGTTTTTTTGGGCTTTATCTCCCCCAATGAAAGGTTTGTTAATGATTTGGAAGATGCTTAATGATGTTGTCCCTACAATTGAGATCTTAAGGAAGCACCACATGAATGTAACTGGTAATTGTGCATTTGGCTACTCTAAAATTAAAACTCTATATCACCTTTTTGTAATTTGTCCTTTTGTAAAAGCTGTTTGGTTTGGTGGTTTATCTATCCTACTGTCTGTTAGAACTTTTGATGATTTTAAAGGATGGTTCAAGTCAATCTTGCAAAATTTGTACAAAGATAGTCATTTGCTCATATTAACCAAGGCAGTCAAACTAATCTCTGTTATCTGGATACAAAGAAACAACATCATTCATATTAGCAAGAAGGTCACTCTTGTGTCTGCAATTAAAGAAATTGAGCAATCATCATCTATGTGCCAATTAGCTTTTTTAGGGGGTCAGGACTTCATTCAAGAAAAAAATGATATCTTCATCAGTGATCCTAGTAGTTGAGCAAATCAATCAGAGTGGATGGATCGTCTTCTTGGAAAAATATGAAACAACGAACTCCACTTTCTACCAATCATGGAGTTGTTTTCAGGGCCAAGCGATTCAGTCTTTCCTATGGAAGAAAAGCAAACTCAGTCTTTCTTTGCCTTAAGCGTTTTTAGATCAACCATTCACTAGATTCTTAAATACTCTCGGTTTAGTCAGAATAAAGATCAGGGATTGGAGATTTTCTTGATCAAGAAACAATTTCTGCCTAAGGATGGATACCAAATTAACTCTTTAAATATCCTGCATAAATATATTGCTCATTCTCTTAGTTTCTTCTCTACTTTCAACATTTTTACTATTAGACATTTACATTGTAATGTTTTTAATGCTCTACAATCATGCCCAGTCATGATTGTGGAAACCTGATGTATTAATATTTTATTCTTAATGGCATTTGATATTTTATAAAAACAAATGGACATCTCGTTGCAAAGGAGTCTTCCCATGCTCCATAGATGCAGGCAACTATATGCTTGAATGCACTGGCTAATTGAAAATGAAGCAAGCAAATAAGAGTGGATGGAAATAGGTCAAGTTAAGCAAGCTTAGTTTTGTAGGTTAGAGGCTTAAACTTAAATTAGCTTTAGCCCATATAAGGCTTTTTAATTTAATGCTTAGACTTGAGCCTACCAAAAGGGCATTTTAATCGGAATACAATAAACAATAAAAAATATTATCAAAATGCTATAAAGAGAAAGTATTTACCATAATGCTATATTTAAAATCATTTTTGTGAAGAATAATTTTAGACTTGTGACAAAATTAGAAATCGTTGTGAACAATTTCTAATCGATGGAACTTTTTTTTAAAAAAATAATTAAAGAGTTTTGTTAGGAATATTCTTCTGTGCATTGTCCTTGCTAATCATGCACAATGCTCCTCCTCCCCAATGCAACTCCTCCTTCCCAATACATGGATTGGTCATGTCAACTTAATCCCTTCATACAAGCTTGAGAGGCAATAGTAATTAGGCGTGCTTGATACTGCGCATGATACTTAGTTTCTCAATTCATTGCAACACCCTCATTCTCATTCTTGCTCTCTATTCTTGCGTCTTACCCAGCTATACATTCCTCCTCCTTCTTGCTTCATTCTTTTGCTTTCTTGTTCCATTTTTGATTATTTACATTAGTCACTTTTCTTATTGTTGTTGTTGGTAAATTGTTTCTCTAGGTTTATTTTTTAATTTGTTAGTTTGTAATATCTCATTTGAATTTTTATTTATGCTGCCCTTGAGAACTATTATTTTACAATTTTTTTTATTTTTAGATGATCAGTGGTGGTACAAAAATTCGGAAAATCAAAATGGATACCTCTTATTTTGACTGTAAATACTATATATCCTATATTATATAGTAATATAAGTCAGTTTTAAGACCTTAAAATTTTAATTTGATCTCTATT
This sequence comes from Inga laurina, assembly GCA_963855925.1. Classification (NCBI taxonomy): domain Eukaryota; kingdom Viridiplantae; phylum Streptophyta; class Magnoliopsida; order Fabales; family Fabaceae; genus Inga; species Inga laurina. The sequence continues at coordinate 51,372,391 of OY979710.1, forward strand.
CTTTAAGCATGTGATTTCTTTTATGTGAACCTTGTGATATTTGGAACTAACTTTTGAAGTTGTAAAGAATTTTGAATATGTGAAATATATACATACACACATAGATATAAACTGCCCAACTTCACGACATAATAAGGCTGAAAGAGTATTTTTAGTTTTTTTTAAATATTTTTATTTTAGCAATTTTTTTTCGCCAAAACGTTCTTTATAGATTTATGTTATTTGCCAAAGACTAGTTCACCCAAAAAGTTTAAGGCTAGAAGGGTAAAACTAACAATATAATCTGATGTATATTCCCAACATATGGAATCACATGTAGTAGTATACTAGTATAATATTTAAAATATGGGTATAGATTAAGATTTTGGAATATATATGGTAAAACATTTAGAATATAGGTGTGTGTGTTTAGAATATTTAGAAAAAAAGATAGATTTTTTGGATAAAAAGATAGATGTTTTTAATAACAAGAAAAAGATATATTTTAGTAAGTATATATTTTTTATATAGTTGTAGTGATTTTATATTATTTATACATAATATTATTGATGAAATATTTATATATTGCCAATAATTTATAAATATAAAATGATAGAATATAAAGGTATATTTAAGTTAAAAAATGAAGCATATTCATTATTTGTGAGTGAAGTATGTTTTGGAAAAAGATTCATAAATAAAATAATAAATAAAAAAAAGTAACTAGGAATTATTTTTCATAGTTGCTTGAGACTAACGAAACATCTTGCGCTTAGAGAACAACAATTTAATACGAACCCTCAATCTGCTCCACCAATTATTGAGTTACCTCGATCACAAATTCCTTGTGACAGACATAGCAAGTGACTTGACAGTTACTTGTCTACCCAACCACCTATTAAAAATGAAAATGTTTGGCAACAAGAGCATCCAAATTTTAGTTAGCCTCATTACATGTTAGCATCATCATCATCCCATTTCACAGCTTCTAACCCTACACAACATGAACCTTATTACATGTCACTCTTATTATCTTCCCCTTCCAACTCACCCAGTCCTACCCAATTTTAATAATTCACAGCTTTATTACATAATCATGCTAAACACAAATTCTCTTACTTTTGAGTATAGTGAGCCTTCAAATAAAGCATTTGCCACCCCTAGAAAGCTCATTTCTTTAAATGAATTGTCGTTGTTTGATTTAAATACGTCATCTACACAAATAAATAAGACGATTGAATCTCAAGAAGTTGACGTATAATGTAACACCTCATCCTTATAACCCATATACTTAACATTCAATATATTAGCACCATTCTTATGATTTTTTCGATGCTGTCGCAAATATTCAAAGTCCAAACAATACTAGCCCAATATTTCCGAATATCATTTCAAAAGTTTAGGTTTTTTAGAAAAAACATTTTTTAATCAAAAGGTTTTATAATATAAAAATAATCCTAGTGTCATGGCAAATATAAAGTGGCATAAAAGAAGCCTAATATAGAGCCTACAAGCTCATTCCATATGTGCCTTCCCTTACTTCCCACTAAAACATTCACATGAAAATGTTAATATAAAGGGATGAGATTCCATGTCTTAGTAACTACTAAAAGTTTCTACCACACACAAGTAAACCACATATGTTTTTAAAAGAATGAACTGATTGCACACACACACACACACATAACTAAAGATGTATAGCTCAAGTCTGGATTATGCCTCCTCTCCTTAAAAGAACAAAAATAACGAGGTGTCACATGTCCCATAGCACCAATGCAATCCCAGCCAAAGGAAAACATGGAAGAATGGGCCTTGACAAGTGTCATCCACTGTGCACCAAGTGATAGCATACCACATGGTAAAAGATCTCACCATACAAATTCCTCCTTCTCCTTATTCCAACCCATAAAAAATGCAATCGATATGGTGGTTATATTTAATCACCAATCACCAATAAGTATAATGTCATTAAAAGATAATGTACAATAAATCATACTTCCATTTGTATCAAATATCATCACATATACAACCACGCCTGAAAGGAAATAATAATCCAACAATGCATTAATTATAATTAAAATGCTAACTATGTGAATAAAGTGGGTTATAAAGAAATTTACTTGAGAATTTATAATACATACACATATACATATAATCCAGCCCATTTTCTTTTAAAGATAATCATTCACGATTCAATTATACACAATTCATAAGCATATGGAAGAATATTCAAAATTACCTGTTACTCCAAATTAGCTTATGGATAATTATAAAAAGTTACTCCAAAGCTCTCTATGAGAGTCTACAAAATCACACACACATAAATGCCGATTAATACATTAACTAGAACTAGTCTAAAGCCTTAATACAACCTATGAAAAGTAGCTATATATATATATATATATATATATATATAAGTTACACATATAATTGTATATGTAGTTTTTCCCCTTTATTTTGGTTGAATACAAAAACCATCTCTTTTTTTTAGCAAGATGATTCAAATCTGAGAGCCCAAATACGTTTGAATAAATATATGGAAAGGACAAGAGGATTCCATGCATAGTAGAATCAATGGAATTATGAAGAACTAATATGTGTGTGTACACACAGAGAGGAGGGTGCATGATGAATGTGGAATTTTGATATATTTATTTTTAATGGCAGTAGGAAGCAACAAATTAATTCTAATATGTGCGCACAGGAAAAAAGGCAACTGAGAAGTCTTGAACCTAGATTAACTATGTATACCCACACGGCCCCACCCCACACATATAAGCAATACCAAATCTAGGGAGATAGGTTGGGTACAAAGAATGGATAAATAGAATAACAAAAAACCACAACAAGGAACCACAATGTGTCATGAAACAAGAATTTAAATTCATCCACACAAAAGGACGAACGGAGCTACAGGAGGTAGTGGGTGGTCATGAAGGAGTTTAGAATATGTATGTATGTTTTCTCACACATGCAATTCTGCAGGAATGAAAAGATGGATGCATCCTTTAGGGTGTGTTTGGTTTGAGGGGAGGGGTAGAGAGGGGGTTAAATTACCTTTTTGGGTTGAAGGTATTTAAATTTTGGGTAGGAACCCAAAATTTAAAAGGAATGAAAGGGTAAATTTTGGGCCGGAATCCAAAATTTAAAAGAATAAGAGGGTAAATTTTGGGTTTCTTTCGTTCAAGTTACTTAGCTTTAGTTTGAGGCAATTGTTGCATTTTGAGAATTTAGGATACTTGATTTTGCTATAATACATGTCTTCAATGAATATTTTATCTAGTTAGAAGTCAGAACATACATAAATAGATTGTGTAGCTTTATCCATTTTGTAACATTGAGTTTTAATTTTTGTTAATCTTGACCAGGTTGTTGTGTGATTCTATTCTCTTGCATTCTTTGTCTTTTCAACTAAAGCAGGTGAAACAGGCTATCTCTTTCTGTTTTTTTGTTGTTGTTTTAATTAGGAGGATTTGTATTTTAGATGCATGTAGATTCTAACAAAGTAAACCACTATTGTGAACCTTGAGCTTTCATATCATTGGACAAAATTTTGATATCAACATGCAACACTTCCATCTACATGCTGCATGTTCACTAACTAAATAAATAATAATAATAGTTTGAAAATTTTCCCAAATGCAAACCATTTTAAAAGGTTTTTGCCCTTACTTTGTTACATCTAAACATCACTATTCAAATTGAACACTTCACGTGCTTATTATATGCTGATTGAAGAAAGTTTTTGGATTATGTCTTTAAATGAATTTTCCAATTTATATAGGTTCCTGATTATAATTTTGTTATTTTGCTTTGTTAGATGGACCACGAACTTGAATACATGTTATTGGTGCCGTAGTAGGTTGAATTGTGCCAAAGAGCAATAGCTCTGATAGTGTGTGTTGTTGCCTAACTATATGTCAATGAGATTTGCTATAAAAAAATAAGTTATAGTTTGAGTGGCAAAAGAGAGAGGGTGAGTGATGAAATAATGAGTAAAATAAGTCGTTGCCCATCTAATCAAAATATCATTAAAATGGCTCCTAGAGCTTTCTTAGAATTGTGTGGTATGTTAGAAAGAGAAGGTGGTTTGCGAACAACATGATTTTCAACTGTGGAAGAACAAGTTGCAAAAAAATTTTATATAGTAACACTCAATATGAAAAGTCGTGAAGTAAATTTTTGGTTTAGACATTCCGGTGAGACTATTAGTCTTCATCTTCATAAAGTTCTGATGGCTATCATCGTGGTAGGAAGACCCGACACAGAATGTGTTAGTAGCATGCACATTTGACCTAAAGTTCAGTTATTTGCTCCCTGGATAGGAAGGCACTACATCTGACTCAATAATTATAAAAAATGCATTAACAAGGGAAGATAGGCTTCAAATCCCTGAAGGTAAATATTTTCCTAAATTTTATAAAGTTACATTTATGAGGGATTGTAAACCCATTATAGTAATTATCTTCATTTCTGATAGGTAAATATTACCTTGTGAATACTGGATTTATGTTAACAAGAGGTCTTATAACACCTTATTGAGGAGTCCGCTATCATTTGAAAGAGTATTCTAGGAGAAATCCACCAATAAACTATAAGGAGTTATTTAACCTACGACATGCAAAGTTGCGTAATGCAATTGAATGATCTTTTGGTGTTTTGAAGAAAAGATTTGCCATTATATCCAATGCAACTAAACCTACATATGGAATCAAAGTTCAAAAAATGATAATATATGTATGTATCATTCTTCATAACTTCCTCATGAGTGTTGACGGTGATGAACATCTTATAAGAGAGGTGGATATGAACCTTCGTCGACAAAGTGGATCAAATGACCATAATCGTGCTCCAAGTAGTAACAATATTGAGGTCACTCGGAGTGAACTTGTTAGAGACAATATCGCCACTCAAATATGGATAGATTACCAGAATAATTATGAGCATACTCTTGACAATGACCTTGAGGATGAGGTTGAGGGCTAAAGTTTGATTTATCATTTGTAAACTTAGTTTGTTATGTTCTTTGTTAAATTTAAACTTGAATGGCTTATTTTTTAGACATGAAATTTGTTGTATTTTATGTTCAAATTCAGTTAAATTTCAATTTCAAACATTATGTTTAATCTATTACTTGTTCAATTTTATTTTCATGTAAAAATTCCAGTTCTTATAAATTGTATTATATGATTATAGTCTAATTTTATAGGATGGCACCCCGCCTTAGTAAGGAAGCATTTTACTAGACAAAAAGTATGGATGATGCCCTTGTTAATGCTTTTATGGCTACATATAATGAGGGCCGCAAAGGTAATGGCAGTTTTACTTGCAAGGTTACGAAAATATAGTGGCAGAATTAAGTGGTTTATTTAGTCAACAAATTGACAAAGATAAGGTGAAGAACCGATGGAAGACTTTGAAGAAAAACTTCTTAAAAGTGTGTGACATATATAAAACTCTGAGTGGGTTTGCTTGGAACCCAATAACAAAATTGTGGGATACTGAGCTTAAGGTTTGGGATGCATTGATCGAGGTAAACACGTTGTCTTTTTCTATTGAATTGCACAATAATTTGATAAACAATTCACTTGTTTATGACACAAGCATGCATGTTTCTACACATTCTGCTCTGCTTTTGAAATTGTTTCCTAATTATTTTTTTAATGTTTTTGGGTGTTTATGATCATCAATTTTTGGCCATCTAATTCTAAACTGTTATTTGACATGAAACGAACTGTTTATTTTAGAACAATGAAGACTGTTATTGCAAACTGCAATTTTTATTGGTTGTTGCAATGGTTCCTTCTTCTGTTACGGTTCACTAAAGAAGATCATAGTTTTTTCAATTCTATATTTTGTTGGATCATGTCTTTGTTTTTTTGTTAGTATCATTAACTTTAAAAGGATGTTGGAAGTTGACAAGTGCAACTTATATCTCTTAGATTTATAACCTTTCTAAATCCTCTACTTTGTCGTTACTTTTGCCCACATTGTTTGAGATTATCATTATCACTATTTAATAATTACATATACATAAATGTCTGTATTGTAGGTTGTGTTATATTGTTTTTACTTTGCTAGAATATTCAATTTTTATTTATCATGTTTAATGTAATGGTCATAACTTGTACCACTGTAATCTCTGGTAAATCTGGATGTTGACATTGTGGAATGGATTATATGACTACCGGAAGCAAGATTCGTAGGAAGAAATTTGCTCACAATGCTTACTACTATGTGTTTATAGTATTGTGGGTTTATTAAATCTAAAACTTTATTTCTTCATTTGGGAACACATTCTGCTTTTTTCCTATGTCTCATATTGTCATTTTGTAACAAACCCTTTATTTTTTTGTAGGCTAAACCTAAAGCAGCACTATGGAGAACAAATCCTTTTCAAACTTATGAAAAGATGATGATATTATATAGAGTAGATAGAGCTGGTGGAGAGGATGGTAAAACAATGCTTCAGTTTAGAAAGAGATACTGTTCTCAAGAAGAGCTGACCAAGACTTTCAATGACATCAAAAACCTTGTTTCACAAGGTCGAATCACATCAAACAATATTGATCCTTTTGTTGAAGTTGATGGGCAAGGTAATTTACATGGACGTAGCCAATTTCTTGAAAAAGATAATTGTCGTAGCTTGTAATAAGAGGGCAAAGAGAGCAACTAGAGAGCAAGACAATAATATGAAGGATTTAACAGGGGTTATATCAGCAGTGGCTAATGAAATTAATAGAGGAATTGATGCATTAATTCAAGAAAATTTGGTTTTACAAAAAGCCTCCACCACAAGGATGCAAGTGCCACAATTATCTGGTGAAGAGCTTTGGAAAATTCTTGAAGAATGTGAATGTGATAGTGAAAGAATACCTGACATATATTGCTTTCTTATGGGTGATATTGACAAGCTTAGGATAGCGGTTCAGTGTCCACCTTCAGCTAGGAAACAAGTGATCATAAAAATGTTCTATAATTCACTTTAGTTAGGTGGTGATGCCTTGTATATATTTTGGTTAATGCTTAAAAAATATAGTTTTTGAGTATTAGTTATCACTTTTGAATATTTTGTTACATGCTTAAAATAGATATTTGAGCATGTAGTGATAACTTGTTTGTATGTACACTTTTAAATATTTTGTTACATGCTTAAAATAGGCATTTGAGCATGTTGGAATCACTTGTTCATATGTAGACTATTGAATATTTTGTCATCACTTTATAAAAAAAACATAGCTTTTTAGCATTATTGACTTTTACAATTTTTTTTACTCAATAAAACTTATTCATTTCATTACATTGACGAATTAGATTGGGATATGAAATTAGATGAAATAATGAGTTAAGAATGAGTAGATGCAAAATTAGGATGAATAAAGTTTAAATAATCAATAGTTGTTCCCTTCTACCCAAAAAGTAATGGATCAATAGCCAAATTTAAGATGTTTATGGATAAAAGGGGGAAAAATATTTCTGCTTATTGAACTATTGGATTGCTGGTTAGAGTATGTTCACTTCAATTTATAAGTCATGGGTTTGATGGTGCATGCCTAAAAGCGATCACTCTGTGATTGATAAATCATATCAAAAAAATGGTAAAGAAAAAATTTGTTAATTTAATATTTTAAAAATATTTATTATATTAGCTATTGATAAAAATATCATTTTTATACACATATTACAATATTAATGTGATAATTTAATTTAAATCCAAGTGTAAATTAATTTAAACAATATATAACTATAAAAGTACAAAATAACACATAAGGGTAAAATGGTCAATTAGTTATTACCTCCCTTCTTAAAACAAACAAAGGATCTCCTTTCCCTCCCTTCCCACCCCCTCCCTTCAAACCAAACCACTCTAAGGGCCTGTTTATTACGCGAAAAGTTGAGGAGGGAAAGGGAAGATTGCAATGTTCCATACCAAAAAATGTGTTTGGCTGTGAAAACTGACAGTAACTCATATTCCTGCAGTTGCAATATTCTTTTAAATATGGGAAAGTGAGTTCCTACCAAAAGTGGGGTGAACTTGAAAATTTTCCCGGGACAGATAAACTATGGGACAAAAACGCCCTCGAAAACATATAGATAAAAGACGGAGGCAGAATGAGCTGAAGGCTTTGGTGAAGAGTGTTGGTATAGTGTCGAAAGCTTGTTTGGAAAAGGGAAGAGGCAAACGGCATGCGAAATAGAACTCCGAATCAAGGTAATGTTGGTCTGATTATGTTGTGGTATATAGCGTGAAGTGGGCAATATTTTTCCTGTCTGCGCTTTGTGTTGAACAACCAAAGAGACGCTCAAAATGCTAAAAGCTGTGTGTATGTGGTTTAATTTTAAGCATGGCCTTTTAAATTGGTATGTTTGTGATGTGGGTCTTCTTGGCTAAATAGATGTGCAAGAAAGCAGAGTCGAAAGCTAAAATGTGTTTGCTTGCTTGCTAATTGACAGTGTTTTCTGTTTGGTGTCTTGCAATTGGGTTTTAATAAGTAAATGTAATTTATATCATGAATGCTTAACTGTGAATGAAGTTAAAAGTTTTTTAGGCTTTGGGTAATGTCGAATAATTACTAGTAAATGCAAGCAATGAAAGAGAAACAATGTCATTAGAAAGATAGAATGAGTTAGACAGCTTATGCATAAGATAAGTAGGTTGTGTTTAATGTGTGACAAGTATGGGTGTAATTATGTTCATTGGCTCTTACTTTAAAATGCGATATGTTTAAATGTGTTAGTGTGGTTTGGAAAGAGGAGTTGGTAGATTATAATGTAAAACGAATCAGTGTGGGAAAAATTGTGTAGGTATAGAGCCACAATTGGAAAAATGTTTGCCATGTTGGCTGGGTGCCTAGCTTTGCTTCTTGCAGTTAAGAGGTTGCTTTTAACTATGATAGTTGTTGTAAGAAGATGATATACAGTAGTGACACCACTTGCTTCAACCAAATTAGGATGTATCGAGCAACTTTTGATAAATTGTGTCACATATCAGACACAATTGGTGGATTAAGACCCACAAAATATATGTTAGTTGATGAGCAAGTAGCAATATTCCTGCATATATTGGGGCATCATGTCAAAAATAGGGTGATTTAGTTTGAGTATGGTAGGTCGGGTGAAACAATTAATAGATACTTTAAAACTGTGTTGAATGCAATAATTAGACTGCAGTCATTGCTTTGGAAAAGAGCAGAGGCCATTCCAAAGGACTCAAATGATCATCATTAGAAGTAGTTCAAGGTATAAAACTGTTATATTTGTGTCATAAAGTGTATTTACTTTTGATGTAAAAGTGAAATGTTTATTTAGGGGATGTAAATGCTAATTGTGTTTTCAGGGGTGCCTAGGTGCATTAGATGGCACTCACATACATGTACAAGTCCCGACAAAGCATAAGGGCAAGTACTGAAACAGAAAAGGAGAGGTGACAACTAATGTGCTAGGTGTATGCTCATCATATGCGTAGTTCATCCTTGTATTGCCTAGTTGTTAAGCCTCAGCTACAGATGGGAAGGTGTTGAAGGATGCTATAAGGACACGACATAGGCTAAAAGTACCATACGGTATGGCCTGCCAAAGTAACTTTTTGAGTAAGTTTGTATGATGCGGACATGTAATGTGCAAGTTACAAGCATTTCTCATATAAATGTTTTTATTGGATTGGGAAGGAAAGTACTACTTAGTTGATGCGAGGTACACGAATTGCCAAGGTTTTTTGGCGCCTTATAGAGGGCAAAGGTACCACCTTAATCAGTGGAGGTAGGGACACCAACCCCAAACTCCTCATGAGTGCTTCAACATATGGCATTTGTCAGCCTGTAATGTCATTGAAAGGTGCTTCAGGATACTAAAGTTGTTTTGGGCAATACTGAGGAATGCATCTTTTTATCCGGTAAAGATTCAAAATAAATACATCATGGCATGCTATTTGTTACATAATCTAATTCTTCAAGAAAGAATTCAAGATCCCTTGGATAAACAGCTTGACTCCTTTGAACCACCACCACCAACAATTGACAACACCCCTATGATGACTATAGAAAGTGTCATACCCTTATCTTAATTTCACCTTTACCAGAGTATTTGCGGAAAATGATATGTGGTTCGGTGGGCAATACAGGAATAGCATAAATATACTGATAAAAAGTGCTCGATTACAGAAATTCCCTATAGGGGTTCGTACATAATAATTACCATCCATGTAGCCGCACAGGGCTATCAGAGTATCTAAACCCGTCCGAGTGAAATGGAGACATCTTCCCCTCTTCATTCCACCACCACAATCCCCTCGTACGGTTCTTTTCTTTATTCTCAGCGTATCTTTTATCTCCTCCTATCTATATTGTTGGGAGGGAAGGGTGAGATTCAAGAGAATCTCAGTAGGAAAATAGTACCAATATACATGCAAGATAAGTGCTTAATGCATGACATACTTATATTACATAAACTTATGCTAACACAATGATATATTTGAGTGCTCAATGTTTCGTGCAACAAAACTATGGCCACAATATAAATAGAAACAGAGCTTCAATCATTCATATATGTTTCACATAATCATGCAAAGCAATAACATGCATCAATACACTAGCATAAATATCAAATACATGCAGGAGAGATAAGTTCCCTACTTTAGACCTTTTCTACCTCGAACCGTGTGCTTCGATTCTCTTGCCAATCCCTTGGGCTTTCAACTTGGTCCTAAAATGTCAAATGTACCAGTTTAGACATTTCCATAGTGTTTCTGGTGGTTATACGAGTCTATCGTAAAAATTTACCAAAATGCCCCAGGGACCTAGCCCGGCCTCGCCGTACCCGGTGCGACTGTACTTTTCTCTGAATTTTGACTTGGGCTATTCTTATATATTTTCACCCAAAGAATCCATTTCCTGACTCAGAATTATCAAATTCATTGTAAAACTACAAAAATACCCTTGACAGCCCTTATTTCAGGGTCTCAGGGGCGTTTTCGTAATTATGCTTTTTCAGGCTTTTCCGAAAAAGTGACCAACTATAACCCCACCTAGTTTTTCCTCATGAACTCAATGGAACTATCAAATCATTAAAAATTTAACTCCAAGCCCATTTTCTAGTATTGGCCAAAATCTAAGAAACTCCGGGGAAAGTGGGGTTTTTCAAATCCAAGTCCACAGACGTATTTTTTTATACTCATAACCACTTTATTAACTATTTAATTAGGTTACAACTACCATTTAGACCCAATTTTGGAAGCATAACCACTAGGCCATGTCATTTCCAAAAATTCAAACCAAAGACAATCCGGCGAAATTTCACCGATTAAATTGTCCACAGCAGCCAAAATAGTCAATATACGAAGGTTTGAAAGTTACCTTAAGCTCCATCTGGCTGTTCTCAAAATGGGTGAAAACCCTAGCCTTAGAACACCCAAATTTGTGCTTCCAACACCTTACAATACATAAAAGAGAAGCTAGGAACAAGGTTATAGGCGTTAGGTACGAATTCATCGAAGAAATCGACCTACTTCGCGAGATTTCTTCTCTTTCTTTCTCTAAAAGCTCTCAACTCTTTCTCTCTCTTGTTGCAGCACTAGGCACGGTTTTGGGGCTGATGGAGGAGGTGGATGATGACTTAATATGATATACTATTATTTTATAATTATTTACTAAATTTCCAACAATTTCGGATTCTTACAAAATTATGGCAGATTTCTGTCCAAACTTTGAAAAATCATAACTAATTCTAGAAAAATTGGAATAGGGTGATCCTAAAGCCAATGGAAAGATATTTAAGTCCTATTTACTAGAAAAATATGGATCAATGCATTTCATAACCACAAAAATACAGAATTGCACAAAAGTCCATACTACTCCAAAACAGATTCCAGTTTCAATCCCAAACTTTGGGAAATCATAACTCTTAGCTTACAAAATGAAATGACACAAATTGTATGTCCATTTTGAAGCTTGGCATGTGAAATTTAATACTGAAAACTTTTAGAATTTTTAGACACCATTTTCCTATTCAAAACGTCCATACAATCTGACTGCCCTGTATAAAATTTCAATGGACGGAATTTTCAACTTTTGCACAATTGTTCCCAATGGTTCCAATTTCACAACAAACACTCTTCCCACACAAATTTTCACAAGGAAGCCATTAGAATCACTAAAACAACCAAATTCTCATCACATCCACTTTTGAAGTCATTAACCCTTAATCAAAATTTGGGATATTACAGAAAGTAGTGATATGTAGACAAACTTTAGGGAGTGGCTAGCAAATGAGATGTTTGCTGCCTATATGGCTCATACGGATGATTGATGATGTTGTAGGTTAATATTTAAAATTTAAGAACATTGCCTTTCCTATGTTTGTGTGTATGGACAAAGTTTGTGTTATGTGCATTTGAATTAAATTAAAGTGCAACTTCCTGCCCGATATGTGTATGTTTAGTTTATTGTTGGCTTTAATTTATGTTAACAACCTTTTTTATGGCTGAGTCTTAGATGGACTAGAGTAAAGAGGGAAATAAGTTAAAGCTTAAAATGTAGTCTTCCGAGGAGGACAAGGTGCTGGTAGCATGCCTTATAACTCTGAGGATGAAGCAAAAGTTCATGGCCGATAATGGTTTCAAGCCAGGATTTGCTAATGCTCTAAAGGCAATGATGAAAGAGAAGCTTCCTGAAGTGGGATTAAAGCATGTCCTCACATTACCTCCAGGATCAAGACCTTGAAACGTCTATGGCAGGCTGCTTATGATATGGTTTATGGCACCAACATGTCAGGCTTTGGTTGGGATCCTGAGTCAAAATTTGTTACTTCAGAGAAAGAGGTGTGGGATGAGTATGTGAAGGTATGTGAATTTGTTGAGGAGTTAATTGTATTCAAGTAAAAAAGTGATAGGTGTATGGTTAAGCTACATGTCCTTAAAACTGTTTTTGTTCCACTTTCAGGTTCACCCCTGGGCAAGATAGTTTAGGACTAAGTCATTCCCAAACTTTGAGAATTTGTGCTTTATGTGGGCTAAGGACACAACAATTAGGGAAGAAGGAATATCACCTGGTGCAATGGAAGATGAAGTTAATGTTGAAGTTCAAGACCTTCTAGAATCGCCTTAGGTTGTAGGTGCTGAAGCGGACTTGTCACAAACTATGGGTGAAACTGCTATGAACACAACTCACATCAATGATAGCTCTTTCTATCCCAGGAAGAAGCACAGAATGAACAACTCTGAGGTGATTGCAGATGTATTACGCGAAACTATGACGTCGTTGGAAAAAACCATCGTCTATATGTTTAAGAAACTAGGCAATCAACTGTTAGGTCAGGAAAGGCAAGCACAATTAAATGCAAATGGTGCTAACTTGTTTATGGAAATTGTTGAGGTTGAAGGCTTAACACTGTCTAAAAAAAATACAGCTCATATCAAGATACTGGGTTCTAAGCAACTACTGAATGGGTTTGCAAAAATACCTATAGTGTACAAACCCTCATGGATCCGTAGCTTACTAGATAAGTAGTTATGTTATGGATCCATAGCTTAGTGGATTAGTATGTATGTAATGGCAGTATAGTATATTTTGGTGTAACATAGTGTAGTAACACAAGTGTCTATCTATTTTGGTGTAATATAGTGTAGAGACACAAGTGTCAATTTTTTTTGGACACATCTTTTAAGTCTTGAAATGGTCTGCAAAGTTTGGACCATGTTCACTCAGGGTTAAAGGAAATGTAAACATGGGACAAGGTTTGTGTCCATGCAATGTGGTTGTATAATTATAGTCTGCAAACTTTTGATATGCAATTATGCTACGTAAACATGTGAAGTGGAACTACTTGTAATTTTTGTGGATCAAATATAATGTTCCCAAATATGGTATAGTTTGTAGAATTATGTTGTAGCAATTATCTGTTATTTTTTTCTGTACATAAGTACTTGAACTTGACATGCAATGGTTAGCATTCCCAGATTTGTGTCAACTGGTTCAAAGTATGATATGTTGGTTCGAATTTAATGGTTAAAATGGCTATGAAGTTTGAATCCACCATGTAAGTTCGAACTTACAAATGTTATTTTAATTTAAATCTGACATGCAGTGGTTGTCATTCACAGATGTGTGTAAGCCGGTTCACTGTCTGATATGTTGGTTCAAATTTAATGGTTAAAATGGCTATAAAGTTTGAATCCACCATGTAAATTTGAACTTACAAATGTTATTTTAATTTGAACCTCGACCTGATACTTACCCAAGTTCGAACTTAGGTATTTGGTTCGAACTTCTGATATCGTCCATGTTTCACAGTAACTGCAAAATTATTTTAAATATTGAAAGCTGCCACGCGTAAAGTCGGCAGTTGAGATGTTGTTTGAATTTTAGGTCAACTGTTCGAAAGACTCTTTGCATGCTCTGTTCTATTCCCAGAAGTATTAGCCATCAGTCATTCTCTGTTCTACAATATCTATGCTTATCCCTTGCTCTTTGCTTATCCCTATCTCTCATTGTTGTAGTAAGGTGTTAAAATGGCTAAGGTAAAAATGACAGACGATCGACTAAAGGAAATAGGCATCACCATAGAAGAAACAACGGGAAAATTAGCTGAAACACATAGTCAAAGAGAGAGGTTAAAGAAAAGACAATTGGAGGAGGAGGAGGATTCATCAGCTGAGTCCTCTGAATCTGAAAAAAGGCGAAAGACAGAGGAAGTTAGGCAGGGTAAAAAGACTATGGTTGAGAGTGGCAATTCTTCAGCCTCTGACAAAGAAACAACTAGCTTAGGGTCTGATGAACAATCATCCTTGGCAATAAATACTGACGACGACGACAATGTAGTTCTTGATGAGATTAGAGCCAAGTTGTTGACGAAGCTGCAGTTGAAACAGAGGTCTAATATTGCAACTCAACCAAAGGATGATTTCAACAACTCTGCCCTCAAATAATACGATATCAAGTTAGTTGGCCGCACATTCTGTAAAATGAGTAGGATCAAAGTGGACACTAAATTTAGCTTTCGATTGGGAACAATATCGAAGCCTTTCAGGGGCATTTTAGAATTGTCATTGCCTTATTTTGAATCAGTGGTTAAGGTTTTTTACGCCAACCTGAAAATGTCTAGGAAGGGGGTTGTGACAACTTTTGTTAGAGGGTAGACTATAGAAATTAATGAAGACAAAATCTTGACCTGGTTAGGTGTCACCTGCCCACAATCGACAAACACAAATTTATCACAAGCACAAATTGACAATACACTACTTGAGGGGAAAAAGCTAGCTGACATTGCTCTGTCTCAACCAAAGCAGCTGCCTCCTAGGTTTCAGGTCTTACATTACTTATATAGTAGGAATTTTATGAACAAAGGGATGCACTACACTTCATTGACCCTTCAAGACAAACATATCCTCAGCTGTATGATCAAGGGCAAGCCTTTTTATATGGCCAAGAAGATTGTAGACACAGTGTTAAGGGCTGCTACTTTAGGAAAGAAGAATTCAGAACTTCCCTATCCCTCCCTTGTGTCTCTCATACTCTAACAGAATAAAGATTTGGTATTTGGAGGAAGGAGAAGCACCTATTTGGACTGAGGAATTTAGTGAGCAGGCCTTGAACCGAATGCAAGTACCCATAGGAAGGGAAGCAAGGTCTAAGGTAGCACATGATAGAAACAAGCTTGATGATAATAACCCTCCATAAGATGCAGCTGGTACTTCTTCCCATACTTAGAGATCAACTCTTTTAGAACAACCTGAAGCGTTGATAGAAACCATTGGCAAAATTGTTGACCAAACTCTGATGAAGTTTCAAGCACAATTGGAGGCAAGGCTTGGCCAACTTGAGGAACATGTAGTGAAGTTGCACAGTTATGTGAAAGAGCAGTTTGAGGAACATGTTGTCAAGTTGCACAGTTATGTGAAGGAGAAGTTTGAGGAATTTAGTACATATATTGGACACATGGACTCAACTATTGCTCACATAGACTCACGCGTGTATGAGCTTGCACTTGATTTCAAGGACCTACGAGAGTTCATTCACCTCTACTCTACTGAGTTCAAGGAATTTGCTTCCTATAAGGCTTCACATTATGAGGAAGCAGGGCCTTCTATGCAACCTACAAATGAATCTCATTCCCCTGCATAGGACAATGTTCCATCTCCAAAGGAAAGTGAGGGGAATGAAGAAGGTGGCACTGCATATGAGATTACTGACTTCTCTTTAGAGTCCCCGACAACCGGTGTTCCTCCTCACCACCATGTGCCTGAACCAAGCACCCCAGCTGACACACATAATTCTGATCCAATTACCCTACTGTCAACCATGCCTCTACCTCAACCTACCAACCCTCCTCATAAGCCCTCAAGACCAATACTTGACCCTCAACCATTGCAATTCATACCCACACAAGCTTTCAAGTATGGACTTGCCACTGAGAATATGGGCCATTTGTTCACAGTGTCGCATCCTTTCCTCCTCGACCTGTTGTAACCCCCCCTAAGTAATTATATCCGAAATACACGATTAAAATGAAATAGAGACCAATAATAATCAAAATTCATTTACATTCCCATCCTTAAGATAGGATTTTCACAAATTTCTTTAACAAATACTTTAACCTGGTCTCACATTCATATTTCGAATACAATTATTTCATGAAGATAAACTACATTCATATAAATATCAGAGTGCACAATAATAATACCGGCAATCCCGGGTTCATATCTTCACTAAAGATACGTAGGCACATACACCTTTTACAATTTCTCAAATGGAGATTACACAAATTTCAATCCAAATACATATCCAAATACACCTCCACAACATATCCAACCATATATCCATCCTAACATATACAACTCTAAATACATCCAAATCAACTACCATTATCCCAAATAGCAATGATAACTAACTACTAAATCTAAATGCCCATAAGAGATTCTTGCCGCCCCTAGTCGCTTACTCCTTCCTCGAGCCACCTGTCCTACCTAAAATGTTGGTAGGGGAAGGTGAGATTCTAGAGAATCCCAGTAGGAAACAGATACCAATATGTATGCAAGATAAGTGTTTAATGCATGACATGCTTGCATCACAATAACTCGTGCTCACATAATGATATATCCGCATGCTCAATGTTTCAACAACATACTTATGACCATAGCATAAATAGAAACAGAGCTTCAATCATTCATATATGTTTCACATAATCAAGCAAAGCAATAACATGCATCAATACACAAACACAAATATCAATACATACAGGAGAGGTAAGTTCCCTACCCTTATTCTTTCCACGTATGCTCCAGCATCGGCTACCGCAATCTGAGAAAATATCCAACCTTCTAACCAAATCAAGGACATAGGGTCAATCTCAATTCCAAATCCTTACTTTCATATCACTTAAGGTTAGTTACCATTCACACCCTTTAGGTGGCTATAATAAGGTTAATGAAAGCCTAAAGGATTGGGAAGTACTAGGTTGGAAATCACCTTTAAAAATCCCAAAATGCTGAAAATGGGGGTTGGCTGCAGCCAAAATATGCACAGAAGGTTTTTGGCATTAGAGGTCAAGATCATACCTTTTTCACAAGCTTTCCTTCCCCTTTTTCCTTCAACAATGGCGAAAATGAAGAGAGAAGAGAGAGATGAGTGAAATGATGAAGATGAAGAGCATAATTTCTGCCCCATTCCTTACTCATTTGCACAAGAGGGAGGGAGGGAGAGAGAAATGGATTTAAAATGATTTCTTGACTTTTCCAACCATTCTCTCACCATACCCACTTTCCAAGTGTCCCAATATCATTGGTTCTCATAAAGCAAGTAACCAAACTAGTTACTCTAACCATTCCATTAGCCATATAGTCACTCATCTCATATGCTCTTAATTAGTAATTAATCTCTTCCATTAATCACTAATTTAGAGTCATTCTTTCAATTTTCCCAACAATTATGGCATATTAATTAAAATTGCCATACAACACATATTTAATTCTTTTCCTCTTCTTTATGCGCCATTTATCTCTATTTTAGCCCAAATAATTATTTGTCACATAATTATGCTAAAATACAAGGTGTTGGGCATTTCCCATAACAAAGTCGGATATCAAATCCACTTTAATCCACATAATCATTCACAATAATTGCAATTAGCCCTTAATCGAAATTTGGGGCGTTACACTTGTAACATCTACTGGCCCCAAGTTCATCCCTGTCAACCTCCTTGGTTCACGGTCACCATCCCAAATGAGGTCCCAACTCAAATGGTCCCCAGATACAAGGAAGAAGAAGAATTAAGGCTGCATTAGTTTTTATTTATCCTTGTATTTTGTGATACTTCATCTAGGACATCTCTTTGCTTGGCTTTTGTTGATGTTGCATCTTTTTTCACTGATTATCCGATTTCAAACTTATCTGTTTAGTTCAAATTTTAACTATTTTCATTTACAAGCTACTGTTGTGATTATGTTGTGTTCGAAAATACAGTTAAGTTTGTTGTTGCTAATTTTCTGATCTTCACCACTCTATTAATGTGTCAGTGCTTCATGGAAGTGGAAAACGTGCCACCATGTTTGAAAGTGACATTTCTTTTCTGCATGTATTGCCTCTACCATTTTGTTCTTCCTGTTTAATTTTTTTCCCACCAATTGAACATTATTCTCTCTTTTCTTTCCCCTACCTTTTGGACATTATACTGATTAGTATCCCCTCAACCAGTAACAATGTGCATTCACTTGCTTATTCACACAAGACATGCATGTTGGCTCACATTTTCATAGCTTTAGCCATTGCTTACACATAGCAAACTTTTTACGTCTTTATCAAGCTTACAAGAACATTTGTACAACCACATTGTTCTCCTTTATACAAAACAAAATTACAAAAAAAATTGAGAAGCAATTACATCAAGAAATGTCAAAATACTTTTGAAAATGTTTGGTAGTAGTGTTACTACTCCCTTTTTCAATTTGAAGACCAACATATTCAATTCTTCATTTGCACATTTCTTCCATTCAATCTCAGTCAACATCACATTTTCACAGCTTTAGCCATTGCTTACACATACTACAATTTTTAAATCTTTAGCAAGTTTACAAGAACATTACCAAATTCACATTGTTCTCCTTTAGAGACAAACAAAATTAGAAAAGCAACAATGTTCCTTCAGGTCCCAATTTCATCTCCCAGCATGGTCAATACTGTCATTTTCTTCATAATCATCCTCTCTTCTACTCTCCCCAAGCAAAGCATAGATTTTCAAAGTGTGGGCAATCTTTGCCCTTGAACTTAGCAGCCCTCCTATCAACCTGAAAACAACAAATTAAAACATAAACATCAAACTACAATTTTATAAGTTTTACTAATCAATCTTATTGACAAGAACAAAACTATCTCTTCATACATGTAAGTAGGCATCCCACACATTTTCGTCTGCCTTCACACATGCATTCACACTGTCCCAACTAAAACCATTCACAATATCCTCATTTAACATGTTACACACAATCTTCTAATCAACCTTTAGGCTCCTAACTTGCCTCCGGATATCAGTCTTAGCCTTCAACCCACACCCTGGCAACCTCTCCTCCATCCTCCACTCCAAATGCATTAGATCTGTTGTCAACCATGCTGATTTAGCCATGTTATGCCCTGCTTTTGTCCTATTCAACCAGGGTGTTCTCTTCTTCACTTATCCACACACGTGCAGTCTTTCCTGACTCCAAACAAAAAATTAACAAAATTATGACAATGACCTACATTAGCAACACTTGCACACATCATTTTTTCCCTCCATCCTCCTTTCCGAACTAACCTATGTCTTTAAACAATGTGCTACTGAATCCATAACTTCTGCCATCTACGTCTTCCTTCTCTTCTCTAGTTGTCGTCCTGCTCATCGCCGTCACAGATCCCATCCACGCCACCTTTGATTTCCCTTCTTCCCCAACACACAGACACACTTTAACTGAGCCTCTATTTGTCTCCGATGACATCTATTTGCTCACATTTTGTAGCTTCTTTTATTACTTTATGCTAGGGGTATTATGGTCTTTTACCCACTATTTTCCACTTAACTCAATTCTTTTTCTTGCAACCAAACACTTTATTTTCCCTTAACTTATGTTCCGTTCCCATGTCTACCAAACAATTCACTCTTTTAAGTTCCCTCCCAATCTTCCCTCCCTTTTCATTCACTTCCCTTCCTTTCCGTTCCCTCCTAAAATATTCCTTGTACCAAATAGGCCCTAAGGGTTAAGGGGCAATTTTGCCCTAAAAGTTTTTTCAGGAGCAATTTTACCCTGGAAGTGTCAAAAAGGGAGCAATTTTGCCCTGGCCGTTATCCCAATTAATTTTGATCGTTAGTTGACTAAATATACTAAGCTGACAGTTCACATGTCATCCATGTCAACTTTGTTAAGGTGTAAATTTGCGTTGGAAGTCCATGTAACCTTAACAAAATGAACATGGATGACATGGGGACTGCCAATTCAGTATATTTAATCAAATAACGGTCAAAATTAAATGTGGTAACGACCAAGGCAAAATTGCTCCATGATAAACTTCCGGGGCAAAATTGGCTTTCAGTAAAAACTTCCAAAGCAAAAACGCCTCTTAACCCCATCCTTTATGACAAGACAAGACATATATGTATGGACTTTGTAGAGGAAAGATAGGAGGTAAAAACCTTAATAAGGGGAGATGACATCAAATCAGATGCATAGAGATGCTGAGGAGGTTGTGTGGCGCCTAGGTTGCAAAGTGGGTAAGGAAATAGGATACTTATAGAAGAGAGAATTAGGGTTTGTCTCTCTTATTAAAATAATATTATTTTTTTTAAATTAATAATAATGTATATTTATTCTCTCTCTTCTTTCTTTGTCTTCTTTTTTTTTTTTCCACATATAGATCCAGATTATTTTATGAAGATATTTCTCCTACATTTTTGTTTTTGCTTTTGTATTCTTATTAGTACCATTTGTCATTATTAATAAACTTAATTAATTAATTTTTTTATTAATATTTTTTTTTATAAAAAACCACTTCTCACAAACCATTTCATACTCTTTAATTATATACATCCTAAGGCACAAATGACTCTTTAAGTCCTAAAAATTTTAGGATGTTGCACACAACAACAATAACCACCATGTGGTGGTTATTGTGGTGGAGAACACGATGTGGTACAGGAAATTACTATTTATAATATTAATGCATTTTCATTTTTTATTCATATAAACTTAATTATTATTTAGTATTATTATATAATTTTGTAATCATTATCATTATCTATATTATTATGTAGTCATGACTTTTAGGAAATAATAATCATTCAATAAATCATTGTGTAAAATTATATCATTTCATTTATTAGAAGAGAGGGTGTAATTTATTATTATGAGAGAGAAATGTGAAGAAATCATTCTTCAAGTGATGAATTTTACAAATCATTTAGCAGAAGAACAATTTTTGTTTAGCTCAATCACATGATCATGGCGTAATATTGAAGAAATCGTTCAGGACGTCAATTTTAAAAGTTGTTCACCTAAAAAATGATTTTGACTATAATATTTTGGTAAATTCTTCCCACACTACATTATTTTAGTTTTTTTTTAGGTTTTAGTGTTTCCAGCTTTGAAAGTAGCTCATGCGACATTGACAATAGTTTATTCACTTATATGGTAGGGTGGGAGCCTTACGAAATCTATAGAAAAAAAAAATTTAACTTTGCTATACTTTAAATTTATTAAAGCGCGCGCGCACACACATTATTATATTTGTTTATATATTTAATATAAGAGTCAGCTGACTTTTGTTAAATAAAGTAAGAAAGCTAAATAAGTTATGCTCTCCTCCATCCTTAATATAAGGTATATTTATCTAACTTGATTAGATTAATGAAGTTAGTTTTTTTTTTTTGCCTAGGGATTAAGAAAATTAGTTGAGTTAGTTAATATGACATGTATTTTCTAAAACACCCTAATCATCTTCCTTAATTTCCTCATCCTTCTCCTCCTTAATTATTGCTGAGGAAAAATTAATAGGGGTAAATTAGAAAAAGATTGACCAATATATAAACTATATCTTATATCTAGAACCAAAATCAACTCCTCAAATATATCTTATATTAAGGATCGAAGGGAGTATTAAAATATTTATATTTATCATTTTTCCCCAAACTAATTTGTCTGACTTAAAAACTTATTCTAATCTAATGATACACAACATATACTATGATTAAATAATTTATTTAGCTTCTTTAGCTTTTCCTAAGAAAAGTCAACTAGCTCTCATGTTAAGGACAACAGGCAGTATTAACTATTAACTAATAATAATATAATTTGACATAAATAATAAGGAAATATTGTATTTTTTTTTGGGTACAGAAATATTGTCTTTTTTGGTTACAAGTGAGGGCTGAAGCCAGAAAACTGAATGACTAAACTATTTGAGCCTAAGTCACATGCAATATTTGTGCCACAGCCCATCATAACCTGCTGCATCCTATAGAGGGAGAATAGAAAACCTCATTGCTAATGAGGTTCGCCAGGCCTGGTGAAGGCCCAAGTTCCATGGAGAACCCAATCTGCTACAGTAGTTTTTCCCTCCTCATGAGAGAATTGTCTAATGCACACATTTCTTTGATTTTCCTTCCCTCAAAAAGCCAATAATCATTGAAAAATAACAATAAATCTCCCATTTCTCAATAATGTCACTTTGCTGACACATGAAATGCCAAAGTTTTCAGTCCCCCTTTGTACATTTGGAAGAGTATACTAATGACAGGAGAGACTAGTTTACTACAACATAGTGAACCAATATTTAAATTCTTATTGGAAGAAGTGTCCGTATTTAATATCCGACATGCCTCAAATATAATTATCTCCAATAAGAAGATACTTATGCTGAGGGGGAAAAAAGAATAGTCTTGGTATCTTTGCTTCTCACCATATGCTAGCACTCCTGACACCAGGTTCCAAAATCTTAGATGATTAGAAAGAAAAATGGGCCAAATTTCAACATAGGACCCATCCTGTGTTGGGCCTACTTTGTCACCCCACTGAATAATTTTAACAACCAGATCTGTTGGAGGCAAAGAAAAAAGAAAAAGGAATTACGTGATATAATAAATGTTTGGAATAGCTTATTTTTAAAAATAAGCATTTATTACATAAGTTCAGATAAAACTTTTTTCACATACTTATCTCATATATCATGAATCACGAATTATAAGTACTTATTACCTAGAAATAAGCTATTCCAGCACATAAATTTATTTAAATTAATTAAACCCCGTTCCTCTTTTTTTTTTTTTTTTTTTTTGCCAAGAATTAAACCCCGTTCCAAGGGAATAACAAAGAAGCATTTACGTGTATCATCCAATAGAAAATCGCCACCTAGGAACTAATTTTCTGACCTCCCCAAAACAATACAGTTTCGAAGGTTATGAGCCGGGGGGGGGGGGGGGGATCTGGCCAAAAAAAAAAAAGAAGAGAGAGAGGGGTATCAGACGATTGGAGACTTCGAGTTCTGCTTACCATCATCAATTCCCAACGCTTACAGTTGAACCCTCATTTCATCCGTCTACCGTTGCGTCTTCTTCTTCTTCTGTTGTAGAGCACTGGAATCTTCTCAGCTGTCACACTGAATTTCCCCCTTTTTATCTTCCACAATGGTTAGATCAAATCTACAAGCCCTTCTGCTCCTGCTTGTTCTGGGGTTGTTCTCGCCTTTAATTGAATCCCTAAGATTCGAGCTTCAATCTGGTCACACCAAATGCATCTCCGAAGACATAAAGAGCAATTCCATGACCGTCGGCAAGTACAGCGTTGTCAATCCGAACGAAGGCTTTCCCTTACCTGATTCTCACAAAGTCACCGTCAGGGTATCCGTTGAAAAATCCCCGATTCTTCATACCCAATTATTCCAATCATTTTCTTTCTTGCTGAATTTGATTTTTCTTTTTGTTTTAATATCTTAATATGTAGGTAACTTCGTCTTATGGGAACAATTATCACTATGCGGACCAAGTTACGACGGGGCAGTTCGCATTTGTGGCAGTGGAGGCTGGAGATTTCATGGCATGTTTCTGGGCTCCTGATCACAATCCCCAGACAACAATGACAGTCGATTTAGATTGGAGGACTGGTGTTGCTGCGAAGGATTGGTCTAACGTTGCTAAGAAAGGACATGTCGATGTAAGTCACTACTTCGCTTAACCACTCTATTCCACATTGAAGGCTGATATAATTTCTGTTGGAGATTAATAAATTAAAAATTTACCTGGTATCGAGTATTGTGTTGTTTGGCCTGGTTATATTAATTGCTTTTAGAATGTTGATTTGTAGGATCATGTCTAGTGTGTTGAATGGTTATCGCTTATTTACTACAATATTGATATAATGATGCTATTGGACCTAGTTTGCTATTGATAAAACCAAAATCTTGTCTTTATTTCTAGGGGACTTTTGAAGTTTCTCAATGAAATAGTTTCTGAGAACCAAGTATAAATGTTTGGTGATTTGGTTGTCTCAAGATTGCCCGGGGTATGACATCTTGATTCCTTGGAGTGTATTTGGTGTTTATCTGCATGATTAAATCTAGTGGTCCACCCAAGTGAGTATTTCAAATGAATGATCTTGTCGTTAGTAGTTTTTACCGTAATTGTCCACTCTCTATGTTACTTATAGAGAACTATACAGTTTTAAAAAATGTACTCCTCTCTAAGTAATCCCTAAGCTTGTGAATAACGCTAATATGGGGGTGAATCCTGTCCATTTCAGTTGATTTGGGTGAAATATTAAGTTGGAAAGTCCTGAAGGTTTTATTTGTAAGGAAGATAGTGATGTTTAAGGACAGAAGAAAAATAGTCATGCTGGTCTTAGTGGTTCAAGTTCAGTCTGATTGGTCAAGCAAGTGTTCATTCTATGAAATAATTTTTGTCTATTGCTCAATAATTTGGTAGATTGATTGGCGTATCTATATTATGATAGATTTTTAGTCTTACCGTGGATTTCTAATCATGACAACAGGATTTTGCAGAGGGGCATGTTATTTTCTGTTTAAATTATAATTGAAAGCAGGGCATCTATCATGTTTATATTTAGAATCTAGGGATAAACTTAAATTTTCTAGGTGATATTAGTTTCTCCGGCAAGTTGTAACTCGTTTTCCTGGACCATGTATTGCCAGTGGCTTTAGTCTCCTGACTGACCACGTTAAGGGTACTAAATGGTAGCATGACCTCAGAAACACTAAATGGTAGTATACTTTTGAAAGATAAAGGAGGTCTGTGTGCCTTTTGGAAAATAATAGAGCAAAGATTCATGTATTCAATCAAGAAATGATATATATATATATATATATATTTTCTGCAGTAAAAACTGAGATGATATATTATGGGGAAAATATTGGATATTGAAGGGATAAAAGAGCAAAAATGGGATAACAGAGATGAGAACATTAGGATAAATGTGTGGTTATAAAAGAAAAGACATGATATGAAATGACTGTACAAAAAAAAATTGGCATGGCATTTATTTAGGAGAAAATGGTTTAAACAATCAATTATGATAGGTTGAACATGGGAATAGAAGGCTACCAAATGCGTGAATCATATAATTTGAGTAGATTATCTTTAGCTCTATAAATTGTAGACTGAAATTAAGAAGGACATTTAAGGAAGTCATAGTGCATGCATGATTCTATGTTTTGGTCAAAGCAAGTAGTTACCTCTTAACAAAATATGATTTTCATTGTTTCTAACATGAAACCAAACATGCACATAGTCCAGCTCATTTAGTAGGATAATACCTATTTTTGTTGTTTGTCTTTTTTGTCCCGATATATAGATATAAAATATTCTGCAGTCCTTAGACGCCGCCTAAACCTTCTTTCACTGCTCAGCTCAGGAGTGTACTTGAGCCAAGAGTTTTGCTTGCTCCATTAGTTCCTGTAGCAGTAATCATTTCAGACATCTATGACCATTACAGGGTAAAATTCTCACTGTTTTTCACCCTTCAAACATGTGTTAGGCAATGGAGCTGGAGCTAAAGAAGTTATATGAAACTGTAACCTCCATTCACGAGGAGATGTACTATCTTCGTTCAAGGTAAGCATGAAGACATGCATGTCTATATTCTAAATTTAACACATTCACGCAGGATATCACCATGAAGAGTCGTCGTTCTAGTTCCTAACTGCTGTCTTTTTGTTCTGTCTACGTTCAGAGAAGAAGAAATGCAGGAATTGAACAGTGCAACCAACAAGAAGATGTTCTGGTTGAGTTTACTTTCGCTTCTCATTTGCCTATCAGTAGCAGGGTTGCATCTATGGCACTTGAAGACCTTTATCGAGAAAAAGAAACTCATCTAGAATCATGTACTACTACTATTCACATTTTTAGTTTTTCTCATGTACTCTTGTCAAAATATAGAGAGATTAGTTAAGCTAGAGAATAACTCGTGATACAGTTTTTTACGGGTCTTGTTATTTCCAAATTTGAATCATGGCAAAACGAGTTTCAAATATTTGGTCATTTTCTCTATTTTGTGTTTGAGCAAATAACATGATAGATGAGTTCCCGTGTTATGCTGAACGCGAGATGAGGATTAGCCATGATCAATGTTTTGCAATTGATGTTGGACGTTCACAAATTTCTGGTTTATTTGGAATTTCTGGTTGCAGGCACATCATAATCATATTTAATCATTCAGTCATTCTTTGAAATAGGTCATTTTAACTAATAAATTATTGATTGAGGTAACCAACGGTTTTATCCATAAAAAAAAAAGAATATAAGTTCGAATTCTAACAAACACATTTGTTAGAGAAATCAAAAACTTTTACGTTCTAAGCATTGAAAGGGAATATCTTTGAAAAAAAAAAAAAAAAAGCTCACTTTAGCACTTTAAAGTCCTGATTTATGTCACGTTATTAGATATATTTGACATTTAAGATTTTTCAGTTGGTTGCGTAGATTAAACTTTCATATGATGTTAAAACGATTGCCCCACTTCGATTTGGTTTTATGTTGAAAATAACCAATAATTATGGTTTTTGAAAATAAACAAAATATAACCATTTACTTTCAATTAAATTATAGTTTTAATTTTAATTATTTTCCATGTGAAATCAAATATGCACTTACAAATTATTTACACATTTACTGGATTACACTGGATTTCATGGCTTTGTTATTGGAACGAACTTACTTTCTGTATATGATCATAAAGGTTATCTATCTCCAAGATCCGAAGAGACATAATCATCGAAAACAGAAGTTAGGTACAACTGAATGAATACAGAAACCATTGCATTTGCAGGGGCAGAGCTAATCTAAAAGCTTATGATAGCATATATATTCATCATCTTTTGTTTTTTTAACCTTGAGCATCTATCTATATCAAAACATAATACAATTGAACGTGTTGCACTTAAACTACACTCAGTTGAATAAATCGACTCACCCAATATCTTTGATGGGATCAAATGATTAAGGGAAGTTAGCAGCCTGAAAAAGGAAATCAACATCACCCGGTTATCTCATCAGAAATTCAACTAGCCTATTTGCCTTTGCTGGGTCTATTCACAAAAGCCTCACATCAGTATAGGAGGCAAGCACCAGAGGAATGGTGATGGCAAATAAATCATCTGAAAGTTGTGTCGCATTAATACCAGTGATCATGTGTGACTAGATTATATATATTCTCGTCTTTTCAAGCTGTTGGAGGATCTGCAATAGGAAGGTCCTTGACATTTAGGAAGAGAACAATTTCCAGGAATGATCTGAAGGTGGATGATTTTCTTTGATCTTCTCAAGTCGTCTAAGGATCTCCAAGAAGGAAGGTCTTTGATGGTAATCAGCTTCCCAGCACTGTTCTGTTAACCTTAAAACATGCATGAAGAACTATATTAGCAAAACACAGAAATATGATTACAGGACCAAAATAGATTGAATTAATGAGTGTTATCCACTGCTCAACTGTTTTCTGGACTACACTTTTGTGACATAAACACATAGATACTTCTCTCTAGCTTGCCTATAATTGATACCCATCTATGCAAGCATTTCTCCTAGAGTTGCTTTGTCATATAATTTGACTGAAAAAAAAAATTCAGCATCCAATTCCACAGTTGCCATAGGTCTAGTAATAATGTTATTTTTCACCTTATTAGTTAATTAACTAAATTATGAGTCCTTCGCTATGCATGGAATTTTAAACATGCCGCATTATTCATAACTTATAAATGACACTTGTCCTATAGATTTTATTATATAACATCCATGTGTGTGTGGATAAGTATCCTACAACAATAACATGCATCTAAAGAACATAGCCTAGAAGAGTAATATTAGGTTTAAAATGCAAAATGGTATTACTTATTAATCATGTTAGGTATATGTGCGTTCACAAAGTAATATCTTCATTTGCATCCTTAAGCAATGCTACTTACTCTCGCAGTTCAGGGATATAACCCTTTGCCTTCATAGTTGGTCTGTGTCCTTCTGCCACATGTTTACACATGGATAATATACCTTGGCTTAAGGTCTCGATGGATTATAACATTTGGTTCGTTATGAAGATAGGCCATCCCTCTACAAACAGCATTAACAATACTGGGAAGTCAGCGAAGTTGCACAATTTCCAATATTTCCGGTTGCTATTTTTCTAAACATCAATAAAACAAAGGGATGCTCTGGAAATAACTCTGTCATATTTCCAAGCGCACTCTTCAATCTCTCTGGAAATATCTGAGATTGATCTTCAATCTTGCAGCAATCAGGTTGGAAGTAAGAAGGTGCGACACCATATTTTTCCTCATGCTTTATGTGTTCATAGATTTCAAAGTAGAGATTTCTTGGCATTAGATTTTCTGACTGTCAAGACATGTTTCTGAGGAGGATTTTTCTACTGGAGTCAGAGAGATTGAAGGGCTCTTGTGAGCTAATGTTTTGTTTGTTTCTGTGAACCATGCATGCTTCAAAAAAGAAAATTGTGTCCATGTTCGACGCATAGGAAATTCATATCAGGAAACTCACGACCCTTTAAATTACATATGATGCTCGTTTGGAACAGTAATTTGAATATTTAAAAACAGCTTTTCAATCGTGATTTACGGTATTCGAGGTAAGTATGTGAGAGGAGTTGTGTCTCGATTTACATGAAAAGCAGCTTATAAGCAATCTAATCGCTAAAACAAACATGCCCGACACTTCAGATGTTGTCGTGGGCAGCGTCTGGGTCAATGTCTATCTTTCATATGTTTGTTTCATAAGTTTGGTATATTTCCTACTTATATGTATTTCTCTTTTCTGGTTCTAAATAATTTTTCCCTATAGAGTTTAAGAAGGCAAGACACTACCTGGCAATATCTAAGGCAAAGCTGACAGCAGTCGATGGACTAATTGAACCTTTTTCCTTAAGATGCTGATGAAGATCGCCCTGTAATTGACATGACAGTGTAATTTACTCAAGTTTACCTTTCTTACATAAATTTATGAGATCAGAAGCTGGATTAGAGTGAGTGCTAAATCTAAAGAAGAAATAAGCGTTCATATACCCCTCTAAGATATTCAGTAATTAGCATAAGAGGTTTCTTCTCGGTAACAGCTCCAAGAAACTTGGACTACATTTGGGTGTCGAAGCTTCACTAACAAATTAACCTCATGCCTGAAGTCCTGGCTGCATTAAAAATTTAAATAGTTTAAGCATAAGTAACCTACACATTACTCTGAAGAATCTTAGGACATGGAAAATCTATAGTATTGAATTTGATGCAAAATAACATGCTTAACTAGTCTGTGTGTATCTACCCTTCCCACCTAATTAAAGCCTAATATCATCCGTCAAAACAAACTTGTTGAATCGGTGCCCTATTGCCCCAAGCAAGACTTAAAAAATGATATGTAAAACCAAGTTTAGCTGTAACAGATTCTTCAGTCACATGCAATCAGATGATATTTGCATCGCACGTCTCCAGAAATTAGTCGCAGACCGATTCCCAAAAAAACACTAGAAACAGAAGAAAGGTGAGTAAATCTTACACCACTAATTTATCATCTGAAAGAGATGGAAGAATGCGTTTGACAGCAACTGGTGTCCCACGCCAATGGGCTTTTAAAATCTCACCAAAAGATCCCTGCATGCTAATTTCGTTCATCAACAGTGTAATTGCAAAATAAAAGTGGATATAAACAGCTATGCGAAAGCACAAGAATAACAGCAACAGATGTATCGGGAAAACAAAAAAAAAAAAAGAATAACAGCAGGAGAGTCAGGGTGGAAACTAAATTTTGATTAATGCAAGATAACAAAAGTATCTTCTACAACATGAACAATGAGACCAATATACAAAGGGACGAAAATAAACAGCAATGCAAAAGCCAACTAATGGAAAGAAACACAAGTTTGGATGGAGTGATGCAAATAAACTGAGTTCGAAAGGCCAGATTACATCATGGGAAAAAGGCAGACTTGCAACCATAAAATGTACAATTACTAGGTCTTGAAGCATTATAAAATTAAAATCTTAGAAATACGCATGATATGCAAACCCAATGCTTTACTGCACAAAAAAAGTTGACCGATACACATTGTAAGTTTCCAAATCAGTTGCAATGATCTTGATACATTCAATGTCGCTGCCACAAAGAAAATGTCAAGACACCTTTCCAATACGAGCTGAATGTGAGAAGTCCAGCTCAGTAGGGTCGACTTCCCAATCACACTTGTTAGACAATGGGGGTGCAGCGGAATTCTGTTCAGTGTGGCTTCCTCTTTGGCCCTGAGCGGTCAAATATATGATTCAGAAAAACAAATAACTAATAAAGCAATAAATCCATCAGACGTTAAAGGTTCCTTCAGAAGCAACTAATTTCATAATTCCCATAGCTGTCAATAAGCATGGGTTGGGAAAGAAGAGCCACTCGACCTCGTTGCCTTGAAGTTCGGGTGATTGGAGGTAAATATAACGTTACAAAAACAACACTACCTCTGATCCTTTATATAAGATCCACCTTGTAGTTCAATTTCTTCATTAAAGTGGATCTTATATCAAGGATAGAAGGAAAGAATATGTGTCAATAGGACATGATATAGTCATACTATGATCATCAAAATATATCTTCCCATTCTCTCTGCTAGGAGACTAATTTAAAATTATCATGGCCAGTTACCAAGTGGAGTCCGTAAAAACAATCCCATTTTATAACAATCCTACTAGTTGGGAATGATTCTTAAACAATAAAAGCACATGCTCTAGCATTCTTATACACCATAAAACAGCATAGATTGCACACTGCCATTTTAAGCCTTTCTCTTAGAATTGCCAAGACCCAATAACTAACAGAAACTGAAATCGGTCTGAAATGAGAGGATACGCCTAGAATGTAAGATTGAATATCAAAAACACATTTTCGACAGGTTTATAATCGAATTACAACTTCTAGGTAAGCAAAATTGTGCATGCTCGGAGGAAAATATAATTTTTGTACTGCTCGAATTTTGCCTTTCTCGGTCATTGTTGCTCATATTCAAATCTTATCTGTCAACTTGAATCATTAATTTCATCATATTACTGGAAGAATGCACATTCAGATTTTGTCAAAACGTATATGAAAAATGGTATGTATCAGAACATTCCGACAAGACAGACATAATGACTAAATAAGTCAAAGAACTACAAAATGGAGTGCCACTTGTACGGTAACCATAGTAGCTGCCACGAACTGCAAGTTGAAAGGGTATACTCGATTATCCAATAGAAAAGCATTTCCCTAAGAAGAGTTATGATAATCCTCCAACGAGCGTCTTTAATTTCCCACTACATTAATTCGAAAGAGAGAGAAGCTATGAACTTACATAAGATAAGCTTCCATGTGATTTTAAGAGTTCCATCATGCTATACTTTTTAGCCCCTTCAGCATCAGCTAGAGGCTATCAAGAAAAGGGGAGGAAAAAAGCTTAACGCGTTCACAAGAGTGATGAAACTTCAATTATTCTTGACCACAAACACACGGGAAAAAGAAAAGTGAAAACAAAAAATTAGGTGAAAGAGAATAATACAGTGTTTCTCCAACGATCCTGAGCGTTAACATCGGCGCCAAATTCAATCAAGCACTTAGCAACGTCAATCCAACCATGGAGGGAAGCCACATGAAGTGGAGTTCGATTATCGTAGTCTCTGGCCATCACAAGCGACGGATCTTCCTCCAGAAGCTTCCGAACAGCGGCGGCGTCGTTTTGATGCGAATGCCATAGTATCATTGAAGTGCGACTCACTTTAGCCTTCTCCCTCTTCTTGTCCATGCCCGTCGCGGATGAAGAGCCGCTGGAAGAACCGCCGCCGCCGCCGGTGGACGCGTCGGAGCTCATTTCCTCACTAAAACGGATCAGATCAATCCACTGCGGGAGCTTCTCCTTCCGATTTTGCGCGTGCTCGCGGGTGTGATTTCTGAGCACGATCGTTATTACGGTTAATCGGTTGGTTCCTGAGAATGCTATTTTTAGAGTATTAGATTGGAATATATATAAATATATCTGGGAGCAAAAGAATGTACAGAGCAGAAAGCGGGTCTATGCTTTTTCTCGATCCGTTATAATACTTTTTACTCATTCAACAGAATTTGATTCTTTGTTCTCTCTCACAGTCACAAAATTATAAACTGTGAAGCACTCTCTCTCTCTCTCTCTCTCTCTCTCTCATTTTTCGTCTTCTTTAGAGCATACCCCCCTCTATGCTACGTGACCCAGCTTTTCAAGTATTTGTCTTCATCGTTACTCATAGTTAGGTGACCAATGGCCGTGTGACAACTTTTCAAAAAATTTGTATTTAGTGTTTACCGGATGCTTTTATTTCATATTGACTATTTTAAAAATTTGCCTGAAGTAAGTGTTGGTTCAACATGCACCATCATTTTTATGTCTTATTACTTTATATTTAATTGTACTATTGGCCAAGATGTAATATTAATGATCATTTGTCCAAAAAAAAAATATTAATGATCAGGGTCTTATAGTCCAACTAACAACAAGTGTCAACACCCGTTTCCATTTCGATAATCAAAGAGTAATAAAGACGGAATTCAATGGGCATACAGAAAAGTACAATTATACTGATAAAAATATTTGTTTACAAACCCAACGTCGTTTGTTTACAATTCTGATATTGTTCGTCGACGGAAACAGAAAATACAGCGGAAATTTTAATATTTACAAATTATCCAAAATATTAAGGCATAGACTAAAGCATAACCGCGTTCAAATCCTCGCCTCGGGACACGTGCCACTCACTTTTCGGCATCAACGTCTTTGCCCTTTTTCCCACTGGTACTCGCTGAGGTGTTTATTTAAAAATAGGGTGAGATTCCGAAGAATCTCCGTTGAGACATAATATCGTTCATAGAAAATGCGAAAAGTAAATATGTCATGCGCCAAGGTATGCACAAATTAATGAACAATATAAACACATCATCGTCATGTATACATGAGTAGGGCCCATCCCCATAATCTACACCGGTTAGACTTCTGCCAACTCCCAGTGTAAGTGCACTTCTGGCACTAACAGCCTCTCTCTAGGCAAATCATGTTATTAATAACGTGCATTTACAAAACATTGGCATCCACACAATCACATAACTTATGGCATAGTGTATGAAGGATAATGTCCCTACCTCAAAGCTGTGATATTCCCTATTTAATAGTGTCTCGTAAAGCGTGCTGTTCCGGCGTCCAACTCGGTCCTAAAATATTAAATGTACCAGAAATAGGACATAACCTATCCAAGTATCATTTTAGACTATTCCATGGTGTTTATTGTGGTTATATTAGTCTATGGTAAAAATTTACAAAAATACCCCCGGGAACCCGGTCCGGCCCCGCCGTACCCGGCCCGATGGCACGTTTTCCCAAAATTTTGACTAAGGCTATTCTGACTTATTTTCGCCCAAGGAATCCATTTCCGGCCTCGAAATCGCCAAATTCACGGTCAAATTACGAAAATACCCTTGACAGCCCCTATTTAGTGATTTCAGTGGCGTTTTCGTAATTATGCTTTTTCGGCCTCTACCGAAAAAGTGCCCAACTGTAACCCTACCTATTTTTGTCCACTGAGTCCAATGGAATCATTTATTTCATGAAAATCCAACTCCTTGTACCAGTTCTGGTCTGGCCGAAATATTGGTCAAAAATTGGAAAAATGGAGTTTTATGTTTTAGCTCCCAAAACTTGTACTTTTCCATTTCTAATCCTTGATTAACCCATTTAAACACTTCATAATCATGATTTAAAGGATTTTGGGCAGCATAACCCCTTAGGGTTATGGATTTTCTAATTTTACAACTCAACTCAGAAATCATAAAAACCAAACAATAATTATCAACAACAACTCAAGAAGGTAAGATCATGAAGTTATCCTCTTTGGCTTCTTGGTTTCCTCTTAATCTAGGCTCCTCCTCCCTCTCTTCTTGATCTCAAAGTGTCTCTTCACCACCATAGATTCATGAGAAACAAGAGTTTAGAGAAGAATCTAAGGAAATGCCATAATAAAGAAAAACCAAAGGAACCTTCTTACCTTAACCTCTTCTTCTTCCTTCTCTCAAATCTCAAACTTCACAAAATCACTCTCTCTTCCTTTTTCCTATGACTTGTGCGTGAAGTGTACATGAAAGAGGAAGTGAAAATATGTACTAATCTTGTCATCTTTCATCTTGGCCATTGATTTGATCAAGGGCTTTTAATGTGACACTTGTCACACTCTTCTCTTCCTCATAATTTCTTCATTTGACTTCCCTTGCTTGCTCCCTAAAAAAACAGTCCTCTCCCTTTCTTTTCTCCATTAGTCCATGCTTCTTTTCCTATGTTCACATTCTTCATGCAATCATGTGTCCTCTTCCAAGCACCCAAGTACTCCACTCCTACACTCAAGCTTCTCTTCCCATTCTTACACTCAACATTAACCTACCAACTCACTCAACCTTATGCCATCATTGAGTTGTGCATGTAGCTTTGTCAACATCACCTTCATCTTGCTTCTTGGATTACACTTTCCGTCTTCTTTCCTTCTAGCCCATCACGCATAAAGAGTGCTTAAGAAACCAAATTGTGTTTCATGTAATTGCCTTGGTCAAATGTGTAAC
Source organism: Inga laurina (assembly GCA_963855925.1). NCBI lineage: Eukaryota > Viridiplantae > Streptophyta > Magnoliopsida > Fabales > Fabaceae > Inga > Inga laurina. Next base: position 51,407,473 of record OY979710.1, read on the forward strand.
TATTTATTTTTTTTCATTGCTAATAACACATGTGCTCATATCTTAGAAATTCTTATCCCACAAATCTTAATTTATTCCACTAAGAATATTCAATTTATATATTTTCCTTTATTTTCCTTGATTAATTGAAATTAACTCCAATTAATTGGAAAATAATTAATCTTGGGCTAAATTGGCAAAATTATGATTTTGCTATCACCTTTGTAATTTAATTCAATTTTTGAATTAATTTGGCCATTTCCTTATGAATATGAATGTTTCAAAATTTACAATATCCAAATTCATGAATATTCACCATTATATTGAATTATTCAAATAATTACAATATATTTTTGGTGAATAAAATTTGGGGTGTTACAACAAGCATCTCATTTAAGCCTTTCTTTAAGTATGTATGGCCTAAAAAATGTTGAATGTCAACACCCGTTTCCATTTTGATATGCACAGGGCAATAATGAACAAGTTCCATAGGCAAACAGAAAATTACAGTTATACTGATAATAAGTATTTGTTTACAGACAGTCATTAACAGAGCAGAAGTCGATAATAATGACAAATATGTACAGTATGTTCCCAAAACTATTTCACATACAGACTATACAACCACTGTATTCATCTTGGGAAACGTGTCCGTCAGTTTCCCTTCTCTGCATCCTTGGCTTTCGAGCCACTGGCACCCGCTGAGACATTTTGATTAGAAAAAAGGGCGAGATTCCAAGGAATCTCAGTAGAAACATACGATCAACATATAAAATGCGAAAATTAAATATGCAATGCACCGTATCAAGTAAAATGAAAATTCATATCACCGTGTGTGTACACAAAATTCAGGGCCAACTAACCCGTTGAAACCCCTGCATGTACCTCAGCCGAGTCCTTGACTACAGCTAGGTAAAACCAGTGTACCTCAGCTAGGTCTTAGACCACAACTAGGTAATGTGCCTCCAGCACATGTTCATATCAAAAAATACAGCAACATGCATCATACAAATAGTCACATAGTATATGAAAGATAGTAGTCCCTACCTTAACCTCTTTCCTGTCTTAAAGGGTCCGCCTCGTAAAACGTGTCAACTATAGTCGTCCAACTCGGTCCTAAAACATCAAATGTACAAGAAATAGGTCATAACCTATCCAAGTATCATTTTAGACACTTCCATATTGTTTCTTGTGATTATATTAGCCTATGGTGAAAATTTACCAAAATGCCCCCGGGGCCCCGGCCCCGCCGTACCCGGCCCGATGGCACGTTTTTCCAAATTTTTGACTATGGCTATCTTGACGTATTTTCATCCAAGGAATCCATTTCCGGACTCAAAATTACCAAATTCAATGTAAAATTACGAAATTGCCCTTGGCAGCCCTACTTTTAGGGTTTTAGGGCGTTTCCGTAATTATGCTTTCTCAGCCTTTTCTGAAAAAGTGCCCAACTGTAACCCCACCTATTTTCGCCCACTGAATCCAATGGAATCATCAAATCATTGAAAATCCAACTCTAAGACCCATTTACAATGCTGACCGAAATATATAGGTCTTAAGGGGAAAATTGGGGTTTTTCGGTTTCGGCTCCGTAAACACGTTCCTTTCTACTCCTAACCACTTTATTGACTATTCCATTAGGTTACAACTACCATTTAGTACCAATTTGGGCAGCATAACAGCCCCACATACCCATTTCCAAAAATTAAAACCAATGGCAATCCGGCGAAATTTCACCGATTAAATTGCCCCCAGCAGCCAGAATAGTTAATATACGAAGGTTTGAAAATTACCTCAAGCTCCCACAAGATTTTCCCAAAAATAGCAGAAAACCCTAACTTTCAAAACACCAAATTTGAGCTTTCCAAACCTTAAAGAACAAAGAGGAGTAGTTTAGGATCGGAGCTATACGCGTTAGGAGCGAAATCGTCGGAGAAATCGGCTTACCTTATGATTTTTCTTCTATTTCTCTCTCTAAACTCTCTCAACTTTCTCACACTATGTTCAGGTCTGTGTTGTGCGTGAATGAGCTGAAGATGAAGATGCAACATATATTTTATAATATATAACATTATGCTTTAATTGTTTAACAATTTTTCCAAAATTCCAAAAATGAAGTTTTATGCACATAAACCTTATGTACATGTAACCATGCTCATTAAGCCTAACCAATATTTCCTTCCTCTTGCAATGTGTAGGAGACACCTAGGAGTCCCTCCTTATGGTTTCAATTGGCTTCACAACTTGTTCCGGTTACGTATACACGTAAAGTCTCAATTTTGGTCAAAATTGCACTTTTTGCTCAAATTTTCCATAAATTCATATTAAATTGACCAAAATATTCTAAATATATTTTTAACCTTTATTTTTCTTAATTAATTGAAATTAACTTCAATTAATTGAAAAATAATTTATTTTGTGCCATTTTGGCAAAATTACGATTTTGCCATTACCTTTCTAATCCAATTTCTTTTCTTATTTTTCTTTGGCCAATTTCCATCTATTTTTGGACCAAATATTTTCTCTAATATTCCTTCATTTTTGGACCTTAATATTGGGCTTTTTAAATTACCCAAATTAATTCCATAATTATTTTTGCCCAATTTCCTATGAAATTGAACATTTATAAATTCATAAATTCCAAATTCATGAATATTCACCATTTTATTGAATTTCCCAAATAATTACAATATATTTGGTGAATATAAAATTTGGGGTGTTACAGTTCTCCCCCACTTAAATAAATTTTGTCCCCGAAATTTGCTACACCTGATCAGCCATAAATTCCGGGTAACGTTTCTTTACACTTTCTTCTGTTTCCCATGTAGCCTCTCTGGGCGATAACCCTTTCCAGACAATCTTGACGAATGGAATGCTCTTGTTTCTGAGATGCTTTTCTTGCCGATCGATGATTCGGTCAGGTGTGACTTCGTAAGTCAAATCGTCGCGCATTTCCACATCTTCATACTCTATTACGTGTTCTGGATCAGATTGATACTTTTTCATCTGTGAAACATGAAAAACATCATGTAGTCTGCTCAGATTTGGTGGTAAAGCGATACGATATGCTACAGGCCCAATCTTCTCTAAGATCTCAAACGGACCAATGTATCTTGATTGTAGCTTCTTTGCTTTCAATGCCCTGCCAATACCCGTAACAGGTGATACTTTCATGAATATGTGGTCACCGACTTCAAATTCCAGAGGTTTTCGCCTCTTATCTGCATAACTTTTCTGTCGGCTCTGAGTAGCCAGTAATCTCTGCTTGATCAATTTTATCTGCTCCATTGTCTGATCAACAAGATCTGGCCCTAGCAATTCCCTCTCAGACAACTCAGTCCAGCATATTGGTGATTGACACTTCCTCCCGTAGAGTGCCTCATATGGAGCCATTTGAATACTCGAATGATAACTATTGTTGTAAGCGAACTCTGCTAATGGAAGGAATTTGTCCCAGCTACCTTTATAATCAAGCACACACGCTCTTAGCATATCCTCAAGGGTTTGAATCGTTCGCTCTGTCTGCCCATCAGTTTGAGGATGATATGCCGTACTGAACCGGAGCTTGGTACCCAAAGCTTCATGAACCGCCTTCCAAAACTTGGAAGTGAATCGTGGATCTCGATCAGAGATGATGTTCTTCGGAATACCATGCAATCTCACAATCTCTTGAATGTAAATTTCTGCTAGTCTATCAGGAGAATAGTGAATGCTAATCGGTAGGAAGTGAGCTGTCTTCGTGAATCTATCAACTATCACCCAAATAGCGTCATGGTTTCTAACCTTTGGCAATCCTGTCACGAAATCCATGGTAACGCTTTCCCACTTCCACTCAGGTATCTCAGGATTCGTCAAAAGCCCCGATGGCCGTTGATGTTCAATTTTTACTTTCTGACATGTCAAGCAACGAGCAACGAACTCAGTCACCTCTCTTTTCATTCCCGGCCAATAGTATTGAGCCTTTAAGTCATGGTACATCTTTGTGGCTCCTAGATGAAGAGTATACTTACTCTTATATGTCTCCTCCAGGATTTGTCGTTTCAGTTCTTGTTGCGGTGGAATATAAATCCGCTTCTTGTACCTGACTAGCCCGTTGGGAGACAAGTCGTAATCCTGAGTCTCGCCCCTATCAATCATACCTCTGATATACAACGCTTCATCATCATGTTGTTGGGCTTCTTGAATTGCCGCCCTCAGATCATTGTATATTTGACTGACCCCACTGCCTAATAGAATTTGACTAGACAGATTTAGGTCTCTGAAATCCTCAATCAGTGTTTGCTCATAAATCATTATGGCTGCCACCTGCACTGATTTCCGGCTTAATGCATCAGCGACAACATTAGCCTTACCGGGATGATATTTGATTTCTAAATTATAGTCTTTCAGCAACTCCATCCATCTGCGTTGTCTCATGTTGAGCTCTTTCTGATCATATATGTACTTCAAGCTCTTGTGGTCGCAAAACAACTCTACAGTCTCGCCATAGAGATAATGCCTCCAGATTTTCAAAGCAAACACAATTGCCGCTAGCTCAAGATCGTGGGTGGGATAGTTCAATTCATGAGGTTGCAGCTGTCTGGATGCATATGCCACCACTCGGCCATGCTGCATCAACACGCATCCCAATCCCTGCCCACTGGCATCTGCATAAACAACATACGTAAACTATGGATCTGGGATCGTCAGTACTGGTGCTGTAGTTAACCTCTGCTTCAACTCTAGGAAGCTCTTTTCACAATTCTCATCCCACACAAAATGTTGAGCCTTCCGTGTCAATTTAGTCAATGGTAAAGCAATTCTGGAGAAATTTGGAATAAATCTTCGATAGTAGCCAGCTAGACCCAGAAAACTGCACACTTCAAATACAGTCTCTGGCCTCTTCTAGCTCAGTACTGCTTCCACTTTGCTAGGATCAATAGAGACCCCTTGCTGTGAGACAACGTGGCCCAGAAACTTTACCTCTGAAAGCCAGAATTCACACTTGCTCAGCTTGGCATAGAGTTGCCTATCTCGCAATATGTTCAACACCGTTTTCAGATGCTGCTCGTGTTCAGCTTGACTCCGTGAATACACTAGTATATCATCAATAAAGACTACAACGAACTGGTCCATATACGAACGGAAGATTCGATTCATGTAGTCCATGAACACGGCAGGTGCATTGGTCAGCCCAAATGGCATCACAAGAAACTCATAATGTCCATATCTGGTCCTGAAAGCAGTATTCGATACATCTTCTGCTTTGACTCTCAACTGATGGTATCCCGATCACAAATCAATCTTTGAGAATACACAGGAACCAGACAATTGATCGAGCAAATCATCAATTCTAGGGAGTGGATACTTGTTCTTGACGGTCACTTTGTTCAGCTCTCGATAATCGATACAGAGACGTAGGCTTCCGTCTTTCTTCTTGACGAAAAGCACTGGAGTACCCCAGGGTGATACGTTGGGTCGTATAAACCCTTTCTCAAGTAGTTCCTCAATCTGCTTCTTCAGCTCTGCCATTTCGCTTGGTGCCATACGGTATGGGGTTTTAGAAATTGGACCCGCTCCAGGCTTCAAATCAATCGAGAACTCCACTTCCCTATCTGGAGGTAGTCCACCGACATCCTCCGGAAAAACATCAGGGAATTCGTTTGCCATAGGGATACTTTCCAAGGCTACACCAGCCTCTGATTGCATAGAGCAAAATACCATGTACCCCTGACATCCCTTCTGCAAATACCTCTCAACCTTAGCCGCAGATAAAAGGTTAAGAGTAATTTCAGTGTCAGCTTGTGGTTGTGGATTCAGATATAAGACTCTCTTCTGTTTACAATCCAACAACACACCATTTGCTGTTAGCCAGTCAATCCCCAAAATTACTTCCAACCCTTGCAGTGGCAAACAAATCAGAATTATAGTTGACTCATGCCCCTCAGCATTTATCCCGCAATTCAAACAAACATTAGTTGTCATAATTCGTGTGCCCATAGGTGTAGATACAACCAAATCATATGGGGATTTATGCATATGTAAATTCAATCGTCTCACACAGTCATATGCAATAAATGAATGGCTAGCACCAGAATCATACATAACATGCACTAGACTACCATTGAGAGAAATCATACCTTGAATCAGCTCCGGAGATTTTTGAGCTTCTTCCTGTGTCAGTGTATAAACCCTTCCTGGAACCCTGGGTCTAGTCCCCTCCGGTTGTTGCTTCTGTGGACAATTTTTCGAAAAGTGCCCTGGCTTACCACAGTTATAGTAAGTGAGTGGTTTGTTAGGATCCATTCTAAATGGGGCTCCACTACATGTCTTGCCAGGATGAAATGGCTTGCGGCAATACCAACATGTTCCGCCTCTTGGGAAACCCTGGCCCCCACGGCCTCCAGCTTGATTCGGCCTCTTATTATCACCCCTAGAAGGTCCACCCTATTCTTTTCTTTTCTGTGATGCACTTCCACTCCCAGAAGCACCTTTATTACCAGTCGGAGTTGCCAGGCTCGACATACGCTTCTCAATGTATCGGCACTCTTCTGCCACTTTACTGAAATCAGTAAAGTGTTGGGAGATCAATCTGTCCTTGAACTCAGGTCTCAGCCCCTCTATCATCATATCTGAATTCCACTCATCATTGTCATTTAGCTTGGCATATGACGAGTAGCGTGATAGTCGGATATACCGGGCCAGATAGTCATCAAAACTCTCCCGGTCGTACTGCTTGATGCTGAGGAACTCTTTCTCCTTCTCTCTCTTGACAGTCGAAGGAAAATACTTCTTGTTAAATTCCTCTTGAAATAATTCCCATGTGATAGGAACATTCTTCCCCTTCAGGATGAGGTCCATCCCTTTCCACCAGCTATCGGCATCACCTTCCAGCTTGTATATGGCTAACCGGGCTTTCATCTCATCTGGACATTGCAGCATATCAAAAATCTTTTCCAAACGAGCTAACCAGGTTTCCGCTTGTTAAGGATCAAACTTCCCTTTGAACATAGGTGGTTGTTGCTTACTGAATCTACTCAGCCAAGCTTGGATATCCACCTCAGGCTCTGGTGGTAACTCCTCTGGTTGGGGTTCCTCCGGTATTTCTTCATAATTTCCCCATATAAATTCATCCATGCGGTTCTCCAGGTGGTCCTGTCTCTGCTGTACTCCCTGGAGGTCAACTCTTATCTCATTCATGGTTTGTTGTTGTTGTTCTAATACATCTAGGATTCGCTGCTGGATAGGGTCAGGCCTTGGTTCTCCCTCATTAGTACCATGTCTACCACGACCTCGGCCTCGACCTCTACCTCGGCCTCTACCGCCTTCTCCTGGTTGTACCATCTCCATAATTCTCTCTACATGAAATTAGAGAAGAGTAAATTTTGATACAAAAGCAAGGTCATCTTTATCATTTCATAAACGGTCAGGGTACACATATATGTCATACATAGCATACACAACTATTTACAGTAGCTACATAGAAACAAAACATCAGATAACCTATAAACTACTGTACATGACATATTGTTCCCTATTACATTACATTTTCCTATCTGTACCCTCCTCAAAATACCGACTCTGGCTAAATCATTTCTATCTGTCGGTTCCGCCTATCTGCCCTTGTCTCATAATATGTGCCGGTAGCTCCGGTCACCCAAAATATACCACTAAGGTGTTCCTCGTCAGTCATCATACATATATTTCTCAACCAAGTTATCCATATGGCTCAAAAACGCATACATGTTACTCTTTGGGCCCTGCTCAACAATATCATTCTTTTGCCAATTCCAAAAAGCAGAGTCTGGGAAGAAATCCAGTGTACTACGAACCCATAACTCAACTGGTGCGCCAACCTGTAATTTCTCCCGGATAGCGTACAAAGACTGAACTCCGGACAGAAAGCAATAGTATCAATCCACAAGTGTTGACTGAGTTCGGCATGCCCTGATATATCTACCGAAGACATAATGCCACAGCTCAGAATCTGGCCTTAAGTTATGTCGTACCTCCACTAGCTCTGTTCTGGACTCGCGGTCACTCATCTCATCGTTTGAGTCCTCTTCCGGATCCTCCTCCGGATCTTCCTCAGGATCCTCGTCGGGGTCCTCATTTGGATAATCTACATTTTCCCCAACTTGTGACTGTCCTGGTGATGCTGGTCTAGGCTCCGGGCCGTACATAGGCAGCTACGGCACACTCTTCCGTGCCGTCCTCATCATACGAATACCTCTAGGTCCATAGTACTCTATAAAAGGTTGTCCATCCTGAAGACGCTGCTCTGGGGGACTCTGGTTTACCGATGTCTCGCCCTCGGATGATGAACTTGAATTACCACTCATGATCCTGTCGTCAGGCAAACAAAACTATATCAGTATACCATTTTGATAATGCCAGAACCACTTATTAGCTCTGATACCAAAAATGTCAACACCCGTTTCCATTTTGATATGCGCAGGGCAATAATGAACAAGTTCCATAGGCAAACAGAAAAGTACAGTTATACTGATAATAAATATTTGTTTACAGACAGTCATTAATAAAGCAGAAGTCGATAATAATGACAAATATGTACAGTATGTTCCCAAAACTATTTCACATACAGACTATACAACCACTGTATTCATCTTGGGAAATGTGTCCGTCAGTTTCCCTTCTCTGCATCCTTGGCTTTGGAGCCACTGGCACCCGCTGAGACATTTTGATTAGAAAAAAGGGTGAGATTCCAAGGAATCTCAGTAGAAACATACGATCAACATATAAAATGCGAAAATTAAATATGCAATGCACCGTATCAAGTAAAATGAAAATTCATATCATCCGTGTGTGTACACAAAATTCAGGGTCAACTAACCCGTTGAAACCCCTGCATTTACCTCAGCCGAGTCCTTGACTACAGCTAGGTAAAACCAGTGTACCTCAGCTAGGTCCTGGACCACAGCTAGGTAATGTGCCTCCAGCACGTGTTCATATCAAAAAATACAGTAACATGCATCATACAAATAGTCACATAGTATATGAAAGATAGTAGTCCCTACCTTAACCTCTTTCCTGTCTCAAAGGGTCCGCCTCGTAAAACGTGTCAACTATAGGCATCCAACTCGGTCCTAAAACATCAAATGTACAAGAAATAGGTCATAACCTATCCAAGTATCATTTTAGACACTTCCATAGTGTTTCTTGTGATTATATTAGCCGATGGTGAAAATTTACCAAAATGCCCCCGGGGCCCCGGTCCCGCCGTACCCGGCCCGATGGCACGTTTTTCCAAATTTTTGACTATGGCTATCTTGACGTATTTTCATCCAAGGAATCCATTTCCGGACTCAAAATTACCAAATTCAATGTAAAATTACGAAATTGCCCTTGGCAGCCCTACTTTTAGGGTTTTAGGGGCGTTTCCGTAATTATGCTTTCTCAGCCTTTTCTGAAAAAGTGCCCAACTGTAACCCCACCTATTTTCGCCCACTGAATCCAATGGAATCATCAAATCATTGAAAATCCAACTCTAAGACCCATTTACAATGCTGACCGAAATATATAGGTCTTAAGGGGAAAATTGGGGTTTTTCGGTTTCGGCTCCGTAAACACGTTCCTTTCTACTCCTAACCACTTTATTGACTATTCCATTAGGTTACAACTACCATTTAGTACCAATTTGGGCAGCATAACAGCCCCACATACCCATTTCCAAAAATTAAAACCAATGGCAATCCGGCGAAATTTCACCGATTAAATTGCCCCCAGCAGCCAGAATAGTTAATATACGAAGGTTTGGAAGTTACCTCAAGCTCCCACAAGCTTTTCCCAAAAATAGCAGAAAACCCTAACTTTCAAAACACCAAATTTGAGCTTTCCAAACCTTAAAGAACAAAGAGGAGTAGTTTAGGATCGGAGCTATACGCGTTAGGAGCGAAATCGTCGGAGAAATCGGCTTACCTTGTGATTTTTCTTCTATTTCTCTCTCTAAACTCTCTCAACTTTCTCACACTATGTTCAGGTCTGTGTTGTGCGTGAATGAGCTGAAGATGAAGATGCAACATATATTTTATAATATATAACATTATGCTTTAATTGTTTAACAATTTTTCCAAAATTCCAAAAATGAAGTTTTATGCACATAAACCTTATGTACATGTAACCATGCTCATTAAGCCTAACCAATATTTCCTTCCTCTTGCAATGTGTAGGAGACACCTAGGAGTCCCTCCTTATGGTTTCAATTGGCTTCACAACTTGTTCCGGTTACGTATACACGTAAAGTCTCAATTTTGGTCAAAATTGCACTTTTTGCTCAAATTTTCCATAAATTCATATTAAATTGACCAAAATATTCTAAATATATTTTTAACCTTTATTTTTCTTAATTAATTGAAATTAACTTCAATTAATTGAAAAATAATTTATTTTGTGCCATTTTGGCAAAATTACGATTTTGCCATTACCTTTCTAATCCAATTTCTTTTCTTATTTTTCTTTGGCCAATTTCCATCTATTTTTGGACCAAATATTTTCTCTAATATTCCTTCATTTTTGGACCTTAATATTGGGCTTTTTAAATTACCCAAATTAATTCCATAATTATTTTTGCCCAATTTCCTATGAAATTGAACATTTATAAATTCATAAATTCCAAATTCATGAATATTCACCATTTTATTGAATTTCCCAAATAATTACAATATATTTGGTGAATATAAAATTTGGGGTGTTACATTGAATACTTATATTAGATGCCTTTAGTGCAATTTATGTTCTTGATTCTCAATAATAAGGAAGTAAATGGTGAAAGTTTAAAAATTTTATGAGTTATACGGACATGATATGTTTTTATATATAAAAAATATCGATACTAAACATATACAAAAAGTGCCTGGACTTAAATTCATGTCCTTCTAGTTAATAAACTTTTGAAACAGAAGCATTTTACCGATTTTTATCCTAAGAACAATGATATATATTTTTAAAATTTATTTATTCTTTTATTATTCATTATTTATCATAAATATTTTGGTTGGGATATTGATTTTTCAATGGTTAGTGACGACCACAACTCCAATAGTGAGATAGATAGGGATCATCACCAACCTTTCAAACCTCCTCATATAACTTAAAAATAATAAATATTATTCCTTATAAAATTGCAAATTGGCATAGTTGTTAATGTAAGACTTGAACACGCGTTCTCAGCTGTTACCAAAAAAAGAAAACGCATTATCAATCTCTAGGTATTTTATTGCTTGCCGCATATATGTTATTATTATATGCATGGTTATAGTGGGAATCTAGGAAGGAGATGGGCTTTATAATAAATAATAGATAGAATTAAATAAAGAGAGAAAGATAAGATCCGATCTCCCATATCATATCATTAATTTTTATGGGTTACGTCAATCTTTATTTTTATATTGCCTAATAATTGAAAAGTAAACATGAAAGTCCTTCTTGTTGACCCCAACTATCACATGCCCACAGGATTATCTAAAAGTCACCCTTCCTCGAGATGGCTTCAAATTTACTATCAAAGGCTGAGCTTTGAAGATGAGCAACAATGTACATGGTATATGCTTTCAATCATGTTGATGATTCAAAATATATACCAGAAAATAAAATCTGGTCATCAGCTTCAATAATAATTAATCTTCATAGATAATTCTTTTTCTGGGTCCTAAGCATTCAGAGGCTGCTTCCACCACACGGAGCTCCGAATTTCAAATCAAGTCATCTTGATCTTCAAGGGACCGTTTTCGAGCTCTCAGATTGAGCTTCAGGCTTTCCGGTAGAGGAGGTGTCCTACCTCGCCGGAACAGAACAGCAAGCGCCCTCACTCTCTGGCAGAGATCAAATATCTGTAGAATACATTAGAGAGATTTTATGATAAAATATTTCATAAACAGAGAAGACTATCACACATCACAGAATTATATTGCTCTGTTTTATTATACCGATGAGCCTTCTATCTCTGCCACGCCTTCACAACCTTGACCTCCTCCCTCTAACAAGTCACAATACCTTACTGCTTCGTTTTCATCTTCAAAAACCTGCAAACGCATTGTGGATTCATCTCAATCACAGATTGATTCAAACATTACTATAAAATGTGAACTACTTTACGTTATAAACTAGGTTGCTCCAACATAAGAAAATGAGTGCAACAACTACAATAGCTTGGTCCTATTTTCGTTTCCAGCAGTACCATAGATCAAAAATTATCAGCCAACAAAAAAATAGTACTACCCTCAGTCTTTAATACAAAGTTAGATAACTAATAAGAAAATTAGTTAAATCAGTTAATTATAATAAGTGAATATTGGTTTCCCTTAAATATCCTCTTTAATCATATTTATTAAAACTATGCCTTGACAAAAGCCATCTATGTGCATTCAGTAGGATACCGTTGAGTAAAAATTGTAAATTTGGAGTGAAAAAGTGGATTGAGATCTTATATTTAGAACCAAAGTAAATCGTTGTCTAGCTCTTATATCAGGAATATAAGAGAGTAACACATATAACTTGTGTGGCATATGCTGCTAGCATTTAGCAAAGGAGTCGTAGATTCATATTTGCTATCAATTTTCAAAGCATCAAAAAAACAATGGAAGCACATAAATGGAGTATATGCTAAGATGAAATGTTGTATAATTATATTCCAGTACTCCTTCTCTAATATCTTCCACAAGCATTGTAAATTTTGTCCCACCCCTTGCTTGTTTGGACTTGGCCTGACTTCCAATCCCAGATCTCCAGTTACCGCCTTTAGAAAACAATAATCCGAGTTCTCTTTCAACTTCACTGTCACAGAGAAAGTAAACTCAGGCAGGAAGGAAAACCAATTTACTCAGGAGGAAAAAGAAAACAAACAAAGTGATCCAAACCTTCTATTTCTTCGGGGTTTCATGTGCACAGTTGATTTTCCTTTTGTGTGAGTATATAGACAGGCTTAGAAGTTTCTCTCCACGGGTTGGCTTCTAAAACTGAAGAGAAGAATGAATAAGATGGGGAAATTATTGATGCTTTCTACAAGAAAAAGCTAAGAGAATCACAACAGACTCGGACACTGGGGGAGCTAATTCAAAATATATTCTCTGCTGTAACTCAGCGAGTCAGCATACCACATACATGAGACATCATAAAACAACATTTTCCATACAAACAACCAAGAATTGCTATGTCTACAGTGAAAAACTGTAAAGAAGAAACGAGAAAACTCATCAATACAAGGTAATAGTGATATGTAAAAGGTTATACAGAAGAGTAAGAGCATCACAAAAGAAAGAGGAAATTACTATCGGACTAGATAATATTAGTATACCTTGATTTAATTATCATACAATTTGTATTACACTATTAGAGAGTATGGATCCGTGCAGGGGTAATTGGAACTTCTATCTCAAAGGGAACCTCCCACTCTAGGGGTCTCCAAAAAAGAAACAGGAAAGATACAGTATTAGAATATTTTAAACAATCATGATGCACAGGATATAAATGTCATGTTTTTTTTTAGTGAAAAGGAAGATTTCATTAATAAATCAATAGTATAAAAGTACAGTCGAAAGGTACATTACATAAGGAAATGGACTTCTAAAAGAGAGAAAGCTACTATGATCAATGACTAATTGCAATGGTATTTGACTGTGTGAGAAACTGTAGTGTGAATATCAATTAAGATTTTGTCTATGTTGTATCTTTCATTCGCAAAAATTTGGCGATTGCGAACTTCCCAAAGCTTCCAAATAGTGATGCAAAAACCAATCTTCCATGTATTCTGCAAATTTGGATTGTTTAGCTGCTTTATGAACCAATCTGAGATGTCTGTGCGGAAGAATTCTACCCACATATCACTTGGTAGTATTTTTTTCCAGACAGAGCTGGCCAACGGGCATCCTTTGAAGACATGATTAATATCTTCATCGAAGTCGGTGCATAAGGAGCATATTTGGTCCTGAGTCATCCCACGTCTGAAACGTTCGGCATTTGTCATCAATCTTCCTTTTAGAAATAACCAGAGAAAAGTTCGTACCCTTTGAGCTATGGGCATTTTCCAAATTAGTTTCCATTTTTTGTGAGCCGTATCCCAATTGAGAGATTCTATAGCTTCGTAGGCAGATTTCACAGTGAAATTTCCTGAGGATGTCGGTGTCCATATGCAAGATGGTAAATCATGGTTCACAGAGATGCTGGTTTTGCGAATATCATTGTTTAAATCTGAGGGCAAAAGAGGCTCAAATAGGTGATGTTGCCAATTACCATTCATATCCAAGTAATCTTTGAGAGGTCTGTTTAAATCATTTGCACTGATAGGGGCAAAGGACAGGTGTTTTAGGGGCCCATGATCACCAATCCAGTAGTCTGACCAAAATCGAAGTCCTTCACCATTTCCCACCTCCCATTTGATGAGAGGAAGTGCCTCATGAGAAATTTTAATTAAATTGCGCCAGAAGTGAGAGGAGTTTGAACGAGCAGATGAGGGCATTGTAAAACCCGTGGTCATGCCATACTTACCTTTTAATACTCGAACCCACAGAGCATGAGGTTTGGAGAAAAGGTTGAAAATCAGTTTAAATAAAAAAGCTCTGTTCTGGGAGTCAATTTTCAAGAGTCCACATCCCCCGTTGTGTAACGGTTGACACATTTCAGCCCATTTAATCATACTTATTCCTTTATTGTTTTCAGAATACCCCTAAATGAATTTTTTGATGAGCTTTTCAATAGCTTTGCAACAGGATGATGGAATCAAAGCACTCTGCATCGTATAAAGAGGTATGGATGAGAGAACTGACTTGGCCAGCGTGATGCGTCCAGCAAGAGAGAGTGTGCGACTTTTCCAACCAGCAAGTTTATAGGCCATGGGTTTAAGGATGTATTGATAAGTAGTGGATGAGACTCTACCATTGATGAGAGGAACTCCTAGATATTTGCCTAAACTGTCAGTACGGCTATACCCCATATGGTTGCATATATCTCTTTGAGTTTGGGAATCCACATTCTTGGAGAAGTAGATTTTTTTTTTGCCTGAATGATTTTGTGTCCTGAAGAAATACAAAACTGTTTCAAAATTTGCTTAATGACTTCTGCTTGTTCCTTTGTAGAGTGGCCAAAAACCATTAGATCATCAGCAAAAACGAGATGGGATAAGGGAATTCCCTTGTGGCCCATCTTAATGGTTTTCCAATCTCTCATTTTGACTGCCGCTCTGATCGATTGTGAGAGACGTTCCATACAGAGTACAAAAATGTATGGTGAAAGAGGGTCTCCTTGTCGGATGCCTCTTTGTGGTTTGAATGGTGGAGAGGGAGTTCCATTCCATAAAACTTGCATAGTGGTTGTTGTGATGCAGGTCATTATCAATCGAATCATAGGGTCAGGGAGCCCAACATCAATAAAAGTCTCTTCAATATAATCCCATCTTAAATGGTCAAAAGCTTTCTCAAGGTCAATTTTTATAGCCATCCATCCACTTTTCCCTTGCTTTCTTCGCATGCTGTGTATGACTTCTTGAGCTATTATTATATTATCAACAATACTTCGATCCTTAATAAAACTTGACTGGTAGCAACTTATTAAGCTTGGAAGGAGGCACTTGAGTCTGTTGGCAATGACCTTAGTAACCACCTTATAAGCTACAGTGCATAAACTGATGGGGCGGAATTCCGTAATGGTAGTAGGTTTAGTAACTTTTGGTATGAGAGCTATGAGGGTCTGATTTAGTGAAGGATCTAAATTTCCCCCCAACCAGAGATCCTTTACAAGATCAAACAGGCTTGAACCGACTAAGCTCCACTGGCTTTGGTAGAATAGTGCAGGTAATCCATCAATGCCAGGAGCTTTAAGAGGCTTCATGTCTAAAAGCGCAGTCTTAACTTCCTCCAGATCAACTATTCGGGACAAACATGCTTGATCGGAAGAGGAAATTGGAGGAAATACACCCTTTGTTGTGTATGGTTGAGGCCGATGGTCTTCAAGAGTATACAGATGGATAAAGAAATTTCTTGCTAGATCAGAAAGTTGAGTTGCATCATCCATCCAAACACCTTGATCTGATTTCAACTGGGTTATTTGGTTGCGCCTCTTTCTTATTTGTGCTTTTGCATGATAGTATGATGTATTGCGATCGCCCAACATTATGAAATCTGAATTTGATTTTTGCAACCAGAGAAGTTCTTCTTGGAGGCAGGTTTCTTCATACTCCTCGCGCAAGCTCAACTCAAGGTCGGTAAGAAAGGGTGAAGTAACATCATCCTCAAGTTTGCGTTGAATACCTTGAAGCCGAGAGAGTAGCCATTTTTTTCGGGCCGTAATTGATCCGAAAACTTGCGTATTCCAAGTTCTAGCTGCCCTTGAGAAGGTATCGATATTATCAAGCAGAGTGAGATGTGGGTTCCATTGTTGTTGTACTAAGTTTGCAAAGTCAGGATGAGAATGCCAAGCTGCCAAATAACGGAAAGGCTTTTCTTTCAATGTATTTGTTTGTCTA
The DNA here is from genome assembly GCA_963855925.1 of Inga laurina. Taxonomy (NCBI): domain Eukaryota; kingdom Viridiplantae; phylum Streptophyta; class Magnoliopsida; order Fabales; family Fabaceae; genus Inga; species Inga laurina. The sequence goes on from OY979710.1 coordinate 51,423,905, forward strand.
TAGCCCAAGTGAATTTGAATTGGTCTATGGTCAGACAATAATTTTGGGAGGTGGTTTACCCAACTAGTATTGAAATGATTTAACCATGCCAGGTTGCATATGGATCTATCCAAGCGCACTAACAAGCTACCCCGGTGCCAAGTGAATCTAGGACCCTTAAAACCCAAATCGAGAAGGCCTTGATCTTGCATAAAAGATTGAAACAATTTACATCCATAATTTGTACGGCCAAAACCCCCTTTTCGATCTTCCATACGTATAGTTGCATTAAAATCACCAGCTAATAACCAGGGAGTTGCATGATTCAGAGCTAGACTCTGGAGATCTTCCCAAAGGAACTTTCGAAGACCAGGATGAGGACTACCATAAATGGCAGTGAAGAGAAACCTTGAGTTGTGATCCAAGAAGGTAACCTCTATGTGGACAAATTGAAGGTGGTTGGATAAGACATTCACTTCCACATTCTGTGACCAAAGGATCCATATGCCTCCAGAAAAGCCTCGAGCCTCAATGCGATGAGAGTGTTGGAAACCAAGACGTTTAATCACCTTATCAGCTTTAACACCTGAAATTCGAGGTTCAACAATGATAAAAATATCAGGCTTATAATTAGCAACCATAGATTTAAAGATGGAGGGAAATCTTTTATCAAGAGCTCCCTGACAATTCCAAGTAATAATTGACATAAAATTAATTTAAAGGTGCAGAGTCAAAGTTCACTCCCTCAACTAGATTTGCAATCTCATCTCTGTCCATGTCGTCAATTTGCTCATGTTGGACTCCTCTGGCAATTTCTTTGAGAGTTCGAATTGAAGGGCCTGGCACATCATTTGGTTTGGTGCCCAATTTATGAACATGTAGGCCCGTAGCTAACTTGATCCCCCTATTGGTAGATGATGGGTCGGGTGGTTTGGGAGATGATGATTTGTGGCCCAAGATGACTTGTTGAACTTTGTTGTTGGAAGAATTTGTTGTGTTTTTCATGCTTCGAAGCTGGGCATGTTCATCATTATCAATAATTGCCACATGGTTTTCTCCATCCAACGTTGTGGGTGCATTTGTGGAACGGTAATAGGTCGAGTTGAAGATACTGTCTTTATTGGGGACCACCACTAGTGTTTCTTTTTGTTTTTCAGTGTAGTCTAAATTTTTTGGAAGCTTGTGCTCCTTACTTTTATGCTTGATTGTTGTTGCCTCAACTAATTCATCTGTTCTGACAACCTCATACCCTGTGTTATGTACCTCATTCCTAACCATTTCATCATCAAGGACTACAAAACGAGATGCAGAGACAAGGCCTTTAGCATGTTGCCCTCCATTTCTCTTGACACTTCTGTCTGCAGGGCGTCGTCAGCGTTGAACCTGCATCCAGGTACCATATGTGAGATTCTCACGAGCATCAAAAGGTGGGTGATTTTCACGCACCGATGTTGCACCTTCTTTTACCGAGTTAGGCACCGTATCTTTCACCGGGAAAGCATCTTGTAGGTGGCCATATCTGCCGCAATGAAAGCAAATCGTCAGAAGCCCTTCATATTCAACATAGATTGTCTCACCGTCAACTTGGATTTTTGAGGTTAGAGGCTTTGTGAGGTCGATGTTTACCGCCAATCTTGCAAATTTCCCCCTATCCCCTGTTTCGGTGTTGTAGTCAACCTTAATAACCTCTCCAAAGATGCTACCTATTGACCGAATAATGCTCTTGTGATAATATCTAGCCGGCAATCGTGGTAGTCTGACCCAGCACATAACCTGGTTGATAACATGTTCATGTAGCTTGAAAGAGGGAGTCCACGGTTGCACTGATAAGTAATGGCCAAAGATAACCCAAGGACCATTAATGAGGGCAGATTGGAAATCTATAGCCTCTTTAAACTTGACTAAGAAACAGTCATCTTCCAAATCTGTGAGATGAAAGCGTCCTGTAGGTTTCCATAGGTTTTGCAGTTGTGGTAGAAGGTGTCTATAGTTAATTCGTCAACCCAGAAGTTTAATTACCACCGTAAAACCCATTTGTTGATTTAGTGCCTCAAGGACGTGGGAAGCAAATGTCACAGTTGGGATGTTTCCATTCATGCTTATTGTGACATCACCATGCTGGAGAGTCATCTCATCATCCCCTTCTTCTAATCTTGTATCAGTATTTAATAGCTTATCTTTGAATGAGGGAGTGGTTCTCACCGGTATCTGATTAACATTGTTCATTTCTTCATCAGGCATATTGCTTGTGATAACTGGGGTTTCAGGAATAAATTCTGGCACTTGAGAGGGGGTCGCCGATATATGTGTGAGTTGGTTTGTGCAATCTGTTTCCATATCAACATTGCTCACTTCAGCCTCATGCACTTTCACTTTCTTGGATGATATATTTTCATCTGGGAGGTGCGGAGGTGCTTCCTTGAAAACACTCTCAAAGACATTGACTTGTAAGACAGCATCCTTCTCATGACTCCCTTCCAGTTTAGCCTCTCCATACTCTGTTCTGGAGGTGTAACCCTGCTCTGTCACTCTCTCTCGACTCCTGTCTCATTCTCGCTCTCTCATTGCCCCGTGTTCCTCCGCTGCAGTGGGCAGCGGGGGTAGTTGTTGAACACTTATCCCGTAGCAATTCCGAGGAGATGAGGAAGCACCGAACAGATCCGAAAAAAATCCTCAATCAGACTAGATCAATGAATTGTGTCACTCACCTCAGATGCACCACCGACTGAGCAGATTCATCAGGCAGTGAGTGCGCAGATCAGAGGCACGACGGAATCAGGCGGACTGAAGCAACTTCACCGGAGATCCAGATCAGCAGCACGGTAGCAATGAACCAGATGAAACGAAAAAGCAGAACAACACACCCGACGGAAACAGAAACGATCCACAGAAACATAAACTATCCACAGAAACAGAACACCAGCAAGACGCCAACGAAGCAGATTATCGGAAAAGCAGAACAGAAATACCTGGAGGAACAGATCGGCGTCGGAAAGATGAGCTGCAACTGTCACTCACACAGACGAAGCGTGAGTCGATCCACAGAACCAGAACAACATCAAGACGCCAACGGAGTAGATCAACGGAAAAGCATAACAGAGGTACCGGAATGAACAAATCGGCATCGGAAAGATGGCAACGGTCACTCACACTGTTGAGCTTTCAGAGCTTTCGGAACGATCGGTTTTTTAGCCGCCGTCTTTTTCTTCTTATAAATGTCATGTTTGTTTAACGGGTCCACTCCCCAACAGCAATAAAAATCACTAGGCTTAGGCCCTCTTTCTTCACCCAAAAAAGGTTAAAAAAAAATCTGACCAATCCTGGTAGACCCTTTCAAAACACAGCACGGGTGTGCCAGACTAAAATTTCCACTACTTTTGGGAGTTATATAGCAGTTGCAGCTACGAGATTTGAATGCAATCTATATGGTACCAACAGCGATAGAGGTCGGTGTAGGGCACGTTGCGATGAAGGATCATGTCATATCTTTTTTTAATTGGTGGGTGGATACTATCGGCTTGAGGTTAAAAATAAAAGCCAGTCTCTGAAGCATACGTTCTTCACACAGTGCAGTTAAGTTAATTCTGTACATGGTTTGCCTGAACAGAATTGGGAAGGTGAGTAAAGCCATGCTGGAAAGATCATCAGTTCATCACCATTAAACAACCAACAAAAACAATTAAGACAGCCCGTATATCATAATAAAAAGCTCAAACGACAAGCAAACAGAACAGTATCAATATCTGCAGAAACAGAACCAGATAATTGAAGCCCGGGGGGGACGAGTGCCACCGTACCGTCATAGCTGCTGCTACCAAAACTTTATTGGAGATATCTTCGCATATCATAAGCACGCGACGAAACCTACCTCAGAAACTCGTCGAAAGTCCCAGGGATGATGTCGTCCATATGAAGGGCCCTCTCGACCTCTTCGCTTTCATCGTCGTCTTCTCCTTTAACACCTCCTCCACCACCCAGGTTACAAGATACGCCTTTCAAACGCCGTCTATGAGGTTTAGGCGATATCGAAGTGAGCCTCGAAATATTGCTACAAGGATTACGAGAAAACAGATGAATTCTCCAGGTTTGGTGCTTAAATAGGTTACTGGGAGGTAAGACCATGGACTGAGAGACCGAAGAAAGCTAATCCATGGGATTTTGTTGATTTGATTGATTGCCTTCAATTGCTCAGTAGTAGGGCATATACTAAATCTAGAATCAACGAAACTCAGAGGCGGATTCTCACCCGAGTGACGAAGTTTCGATTAAATTGGAAGAGAAATTGAGAGGGGTAAGAGCAGTTCACGCCGTAGACGACTGTTGAGCGGTTGGTTGGGGACTGGTGAGGGTGGAGTGTGGACAAAGAGAAGAAGAAAGAAGGAGGAGGAAGAAAAGTCGGGCATGTGAATCTGAAGCTGAATCTGTTTCTCTCTCGTCTGAGGGATGGGACCACGTGAAGGAAAACGGAGGCTCCACAAGTCGGACTCAAATTGGAGACATCTTCTGAACAAGATGATCATTGTCCAATTGAACATGCGTTCCCTCCCCGTATGCATGTAAAATATCGTCATGTGTTATGAATATTAAATATATGGATGTCCATTGATTCATATTACTCTTTCAGTCAACTTGATATAAAGAAGAAAAGATGACTTGACACAAAGCAAAAGCAAAAGAAGATAAGGACATAAAAACAGCAAAAGAAGATAATGACATAAAGACAGCAAAAGAAGACAAGGATATAAAGACGATATAAACTAACAATAGTCATTTAAATATAACTATGGTAATACAACCAGGGTTAGATTTCTACCTCTATATAAATGGTTGTAATCGATTGTTTCAATTGAACTGAATGAGAACATCTCTCTAACTTCTCTATAGAAATTCTATCGCTTTTCTGTGAATCCTATCAATCTTCTCTCTTATTACATATACTTTTATAACACGTTATCAGCACGAAGCTCTAAAAGAATGTATGATCTTCTTATGGTTTCTTTAATAATTATATATATCCTATTTTATTTTATAGATCTGGGATAATCTGAGCCACTATATGGAATTAGAGAGATACTTTTACCGATTGTTATATAACATCGGGTTCCATGGTTAAGATTGGAGATCGTTATTGTTTTTATATACACGTTCTTTTATATTATTATTATTATTATTATTGTTATTATGGCCAGAAGCCATACACATCTGATTCTTGAAATTATGACCAGAAGTCATAATGTTTTAATTTCTTATAATACGGCCAGAAGCCATATCTATTCTAATTATATAACCAGAAGCTATATACATTTTTCATATTATTATATGGCCAGAAGCTATATATATTTTTATCTTTTATCTTATTGTACGGCCAGAAGTCATGTACAATTTTTATCCTGAAGATAATAGTTAATTCCTCATCTTGAGATTAAATGGCCCGAAGCTATACATGGCCTGAAGTCATGAGATTAAATGGCCCGAAGCCATACATGTTTTAATTTTCTTATCTTGCCTTATGAATTATTTATTGTCTTTATGAATTTACAGTTATTATATTGCATATTTATATTTCATATTTTAATTATTTTCATTTATTTCTTTAATTAGTTTGAACAATGGCAAACCTGGAGAAACTTGAAATTGTGGCTCTTGATATTACCGGAAAAAATTATTTATCTTGGAAGTTGGATGCGGAAATTCACCTAAATGCCAAAAGTCTGGAAGACACGATTAAAGAAGGGAATAATGCATCCAACAAAGATAAAGCCATATCCATGATTTTTCTTCGCCACCATTTACATGAGGATTTAAAAACTGAATATTTGACAGTGATGGACCCACTTGTCCTTTGGAACAATTTGAAAGAAAGATATGATCACCAGAAGATGGTCATTCTTCCAAAAGCTCATTTTGATTGGATGCATTTATGCTTGCAAGATTTTAAATCTATAAGCGAATATAACTCAGCTATGTTCAGAATTACTTCTAAATTGAAATTATGTGGAGAAAATGTTACTGATGATGATATGTTAGAAAAGACATTCTCCACATTTCATGCATCCAATTTGCTCCTGCAGCAGCAATATCGTGAAAAAGGTTTCAAGAAATATTCTGAGTTAATTTCTTGTCTCCTTGTGGCTGAACAAAATAATGAGCTTTTGTTAAAAAATCATGAATCCCGTCCAACTGGCTCAACTCCATTCCCTGAAGTGAATGTAGTAACTAATGAATTTTATTGTGGTCGTGGCCATGGCCGTGGCCGTGGACGTGGACATGGACGTGGACGTGGGCGTGGCTACAGCCGTGGGTGTGGTCGATATCATGGAGGTTCAAATTCCTACCAGAAGTGGGAAAAGACTGATAAAAACCAAAAAGGGGAAAGCAGTAGGCATAATAAATATGCTAATAATCCATGCTATCGATGTGGTGGCAAGGGCCATTGGTCTCGTACCTGTCGTACACCAAGGCACCTAGTTGATCTTTACCAAGAATCAATTAAAAATACTGGTAAAAGATCAAATGTTGAAGTTAATCATGTTGATCAAGGCGAGAATTCTGAGTATGCCGATATAGATAATAACTATTTGGATGTTGCAGATTTCCTAATATAATTTAAACTGTTATATTTTATTTAAAGTTGTTTCTATCATATGTATTAATTTTATTTATGTTTTTATGAAGAATGAATTCTATTGGCATCAATCCTGAAGATTTATGTCTCGTTGATAGTGCAATAACCCACACCATACTCAGACATGATAAATATTTTTCTTCCTTGGTAATACGAGAAGTCAATGTTCAGACTATATCTGGTAGTATAAATTTAATTGAAGGCTCCGGAAGAGCTAATATTTTGTTACCTGAAGGAACAAAATTATGCATTGATAATGCATTTTATTCTACCAAGTCTAAAAGAAACTTATTGAGTTTCAAAGATATCCGCAGAAATGGATATCATTTAGAAAGAACAACTAAAGATAATAAGGAATATCTTGTCATTACAAATATAGTTGCTTGTAGAAAATGCATATTAGAAAGTTTTCCTATTTTTTCTTCTGGTTTGTATTACACATGTATAAGCACAATTAAAACACATACTATTGTGAACCAGAAGTTCAATAATGCAGACCAGAAGTTTGCCAATTCAAACCAGCAGTTTGATAATGTAAACCAGAAGTTTACTAATGAATTTAATGTTTGGCATGATCGGTTAGGCCATCCCGGTTCAATAATGATGTGACAAATAATTGGGAATTCATGTGGACATACCCTGAAGTGTAAACAAATACCACAATCCCATGATTTCTCATGTGCTGCATGTTCTAAGGGAAAGTTAATTATTCGCCCCTCACCAAGCAAAGTAGAAAGTGAGTCTCTCACATTTCTAGAACGGATACATGGAGATATTTGTGGGCCAATACACCCACCATGCGGACCATTTAGGTACTATATGGTTTTAATTGATGCATCAACTAAATGGTCGCATGTTTGTTTATTATCTTCTCGCAACCTGGCGTTTGCGAGATTACTTGCTCAATTGATCAGACTAAGAGCACATTACCCTGATTATCCTATCAAGAAAATACGTCTTGATAATGCTGGTGAATTTACATCACAAGCTTTTAATGAATATTGTATGTCCCTTAGAATTGATGTTGAACATCCTGTAGCTTATGTTCACACGCAAAATGGACTTGCAGAATCATTGGTTAAAAGGTTGCAACTAATTGCAAGACCTTTACTTATGAAATCTAATCTACCAATTTCTGCTTGGGGCCATGCCATTTTGTATGCAGCAATGTTAATACGCATTAGGCCAACAAGTTATTTAAAGGTTTCCCCCTTACAAATGGTTTTTGGTCAGGAACCTAATATTTCCCATATAAGAATTTTTGGGTGTGCGGTATATGTGCCTGTAGCACTGCCACAACGCACCAAGATGGGCCCACAAAGAAAGATGGGAATATATGTTGGGTATGAATCTCCATCAATTATAAAATGTTTGGAACCATTCACAGGAGATTTATATACGGCACGATTTGCCGATTGTCATTTTGATGAATCATTTTTCCTAACATTAGGGGGAGAAAACAAGCAGCTGGGTAAAGAAATTAGTTGGAATGAATTATCATTGGCTCATTTTGATCCTTGTACAAAACAATGTGAACTTGAAGTTCAAAAGATAATTCATTTACATAATTTAGCTAATCAAATGCCAGAAGCATTTACTGACCCAAAGAAAGTGACAAAGTCACATATCCCAGCTGCTAATGCTCCTATTAAAATTCATGTCCCTGAAGGACAACCTGCTATGAATGAATCTAAAACACGCCTGAAGTGTGGCAGGCCTATCGGTTCCAAAGATAAAAATCCTCGAAAAAGAAAAGGAGCAAAGAATATAGATGGTCAAGTCAAGGATAATGAAGAAAAATTAGTAGCTCCAGAAGAGCTATCTCCTGAAGAGATATTATCTCCAGAAGAGAATGTTGTAGTCCCAGAAGAGACCCAAGTACCTGATATATGTGAAAATAATGAGATCTCAATAAATTATGTTATGAATGGAATCCGATGGGATAGAAATGAAGTCAACGTTGATGACATCTTTGCTTATCATATAGCATATGATGTAATGAATGATAATGAGGATCATGAGCCAAAATCCATTAGTGAAAGCCAACAAAGAAAAGAATGGCCCCTATGGAAAGATGCCATTAATGCAGAATTAAAATCATTGGCAAAACGAAAAGTATTTGGACCTGTAGTCCTTACACCTGAAGATGTAAAACCAGTTGGATGCAAATGGGTCTTTGTACGAAAAAGAAATGAAAAGGACAACATAACTAGATATAAGGCACGTCTAGTATCCCAAGGTTTTACACAAAGACCTGGCATTGATTTTGAAAAAACGTATTCACCAGTAGTGGATGCGACTACTTTTCGTTATTTAATCAGTCTAGCAGTAGATGCAGGACTTGATTTACATCTAATGGATGTTGTGACTGCCTATTTATATGGATCACTTGATAATGATATTTATATGAAAGTCCCTGAAGGACTTAAGATGCCAGAAGCATCCAATTCAAGTTCTCGAGAACAATACTCAGTTAAGTTAAATAAGTCCCTGTATGGCCTGAAGCAATCAGGGCGCATGTGGTATAATCGCCTTAATGAATATTTGTTGAAAGAAGGATACAAAAATGATCTGATATGCCCATGCATCTTTATGAAAAGATCTAATAGTGAGTTTGCTATAATTGCTGTTTATGTTGATGATATCAACATCATTGGAACTCCTGAAGAGCTTCAAAAGGCAATTAATTGTTTGAAGAAAGAATTTGAAATGAAGGACTTGGGAAGAACAAAATTTTGCCTTGGATTACAGATCGAGTACTTCAAGAAAGGGATCTTTGTATATCAAGAAACTTATACAAAGAAGGTCCTAGAGCGATTTTACATGGATAAATCTCATCCATTATGTACCCCAATGATTGTAAGATCTTTGAAGATGGATAAAGACCCATTCCGACCTCGAGAAATTAGTGAAGAAGGTGATGAAGAACTACTTGGTCCAGAAGTACCATATCTTAGTGCTATTGGAGCACTAATGTATCTTGCTAATCACACACGTCCTGATATATCATTTGCTGTTAATTTACTAGCAAGATATAGTTCTTCACCAACACGAAGGCATTGGAATGGAATAAAGCACATTCTTTGTTATCTCAGAGGTACAACAGACATGGGGTTATACTACTCAAATGTATCCAAGCATGAACTGGTTGGTTATGCAGATGCTGGATTTTTATCTGATCCACATAATGGTAAATCACAAACGGGCTATCTATTTACATGTGGAGTTGCAACTATTTCATGGCGATCAATGAAACAGACTATATCAGCCACATCATCTAATCATGCAGAAATTCTAGCAATACATAAAGCAAGTCGAGAATGTATGTGGTTGAGGTCGGTAATACATCATATACGTACAACTTGTCATTTATCTTCTGGTAAAATGATCCCAACAATCCTCTATGAGGATAATGCTGCATGTATCGCTCAACTTAAAGAAGGCTATATCAAGGGCGATAGAACGAAGCATATTTCACCAAAATTCTTCTTCACTCGCGACCTTCAAAAGGATGGTGAAATAGATATCCAGCAAATCAGTTCAAGTGAAAATCTAGCAATTTATTCACCAAGTCACTTCCAGGTACAATTTTTGAAAAACTTGTTCATGATATTGGTCTTCGGAGATTCAAAGATTTCAACTGATATTATCAAGAGGGGGAGTCGATACACGCTGTACTCGTTTTCCCTTATCTAGGTTTTGTCCCACTGGGTTTTCCTAGAAAGGTTTTTAATGAGGCAGCATTCGACAGTGTATCAATGAATAATGTACTCTTTTCTTTGGCTAGGTTTTTATCCCACTGGGTTTTTCCTAGTTAAAGTTTTTAATGAGGCACATTCATAATGGACATCCAAGGGGGAGTGTTATGAATATTAAATATGTGGATGTCCATTGACTCATATTACTCTTCCAGTCAACTTGACATAAAGAAGAAAAGATGACTTGACACAAAGCAAAAGTAAAAGAAGATAAGGACATAAAGACAGCGAAAGAAGACAAGGACATAAAGACAGCGAAAGAAGACAAGGACATAAAGACAGCAAAAGAAGACAAGGATATAAAGACGATATAAAGTAACCATGGTCATTTAAATATAACCATGGTAATACAACCAGGGTTAGATTTCTGCCTCTATATAAAGGGCTGTAATCGATTGTTTCAATTGAACTGAATGAGAACATCTCTCTAACTTCTCTATAGAAATTCTATCGCTTTTCTTTGAATCCTATCAATCTTCTCTCTTATTACATATACTTTTATAACAATATGAAGATATATGTGTGTATTGGTAAAAATATATTGGGAAAATTTTAAGAAACTGCCTTGAAAATTGTAAAAGGATAATTCAGTAATTGAAAATGGAAAAGGATATATCAGTCGGTTGTCAGATGGGTTGAGGAATCTGGGATTCTAAAATCTCAGCCAAATGACGAAAATGCCCTCCATCCCCCACTTTAGAATAACAAACTGATCCTCGCAATTAACAACTCCAGATTCGACATTAACAACTTCAATTCTTCTTTTGACAATTAACAAGTTTCATGGCCAATAACAACACCTATCTCTTAATTAACAACTTCAGATTCGACATTAACAACTCCAATTTCTTCTTTCACAAATAACAAGTTTCAGGGCTAATAACAACACATATCTCTTAATTAACAACTCCGGATTCTAAATTAACAACTTCAATTTCTTCTTTCACACTTAATAAGTTTCAAGTCCAATAACAACACTTATCTCTTAATTAACAACTCCGGATTCGATATTAACAACTCTAACTTCTTCTTTCACACTTAACCAGTTTTAGATCCAATCACTACAAAAAAATGGTAATCTGTAGCGGTGCAATTATAGCGGTTATATCAAACCGCTACAAATTACAGTATTTGTAGCGGTTTTAACCTAAACCGCTACAAAATTGTAGCTGCAAGCTATGCGCCAAGTGGCGCGACAGATTAGCAGCGTTTTTTTATAGCAGTTGGGTAGCCAAAACCGCTAGAAAGTTGGCGGGAAATTCCCGCCAAAACTTGTAGCGGTTAGTACACATAAACCGCTACAATATTCCCGCCACTTGGCGCGACCAAGTCCCGCCAACAGTATAGCGGTTATAGCTACCCAACCGCTACAAAATACCAAACGTCAGCTATTTATAGTGGTTACAGGGATATAACCGCTACAGAATTTCAGGAGTCTCCACGTTTGTAGCTGTTCTGGGCCATAACCGCTGCAGAATTTCAAAGATTCTTGTAATTTGTAGCGGTTATTATAAAACTGCTACAAATTTAAGGCGCCATGGGTACTTTGTAGTGGTTATTGGAATAACCGCTACAAATGTCTGAGGTTTCTCTAAGTGGTTTCTTCAAGATTTGAGCGTTCAGACGTCTGTGTAGGAGTTTTTGCTAAAGTATTTCTCAGTATTTACACTTGAGGTACGTATATAACACGTATTTTATTTGTATTTGTATCTTTTTTAGATTTTTGCATAATAATGTGACTAATTTTTTTTACAGTTGATATGGCTTCAAGAGAGGATAAGGGGAAGGCCCCTGAGGTCCCCAGACAGATTTTACGGGGTGGCAGCAGCCGAGCAGGGAGTAGAGGGAGGGGGAGCACAAAGGCAGGGCGACCGCAACATTTCAGTCCATCCCCCCACTGGAGTTGACCCTACCACAGGCATCGCAGACGATCTCACAGGAGACGACCGCACCAGAGGTGCCTGAGGTTGGGGGGCTAGATATCAGCGTCGAGGACTACGATGAGGAGGAGTTCGAGATCCTGCTTGGGATCAAGGAGATGGAGCAGTTCCTCGATGAGGAGGAGGCTCGGGAGCATAACAACCCACGAGAGTCGTCTTCGCGGTCCACTGGGTTTGAGGTACAGGTCCAAGGTAAATAAATTTTTAAATTTAGTAAATTATTTATTTAAATTCAAAATGTTAACTTTGAATTACAATTTATCTAACGTGCGGTAAACTGTGCAAATGAGCAGGGGAACATTTCGACGAGGAGGCTAGACGTGGCCGGTGTGAACAGCATATGGACCGGACCCTGAGAGTTATAGTGCCGTGGAATGAGGGCACTGACCAACCCATCAACAATGGGGGTCACCTGCTCAACCGCTTCCTGAATGACTTGGGCGCGAATTGGATGCGGTTCCCCCTTCACTTCAAGACGTGGAGGCACGTTCCGAGGGGGCCGAAGGATCAGGCTTGGGAGGAGGTGGTTCAGATAATTAAAATTATTTAATTAATATTTTTTGTAATTAATTCTATTTAATTAATATTTTTTAAATTATGTTTTTTGTAATTATTGATATTGAAATAATTTTTTTCCAACTGCGGTTTGCCGTCCGAGCCAACCGGAAGAGGTACGCCCTGGTGAAGATAGGTGACGCCTGGAGGAACCGTCTCTTCTACAAGGTGAACAAGAACGGGATGATGCCTCTGGAGTAGCTGATCGAGAGTGTCCCGAACGGCGTGCCGCCGAACGACTGGGAGAGTTTCGTCCAATTCAGGAGGAGCCCTGAGGGGCAGGTAATGTATTTATTAGATTTTTTATATATAAATTTGTAACTGTTAATTATTAAATTATAATTTCAATTTAATTGTATTTAATTTGAACTTTATTAATTTTAAATATTTTTTATTGTTTTAATACATTTAATTTTTTTTTTCAAGAGCTTTCTCAGAGGAACACCAGGATCCGTGCGCAGCAGATGATCCACCACACAGCAGGATCGAAGACCTTTGCTGTCACCTACAGCGAGCTGGTAACTTTGCAAAATATCACTGACTTTTAGTTGGTTATTTCATAATACTAATTAATTAAATTTTGTAATTGTTTCAGGAAACGAAGGCACAGCAAGAGAACCGTCGGACGGACTATGGGAAGTTGTACACCATCACACACAGACACCGTGACGGGACTGCGACCTCTCAGCAGGCAGAAGTGGCCATTGTAAGTAATTTTATTATTATAATTTTTATAAAACCAACTTAATAATGAAAAATACTAATTAGTAATTATTCCAAAAAAATGGCAGGAGCGGATGCAGCAGTCGCAGCTAAGCTGCGACATACCTAGCTTGAGGAGTCACAGGGGTCAGTGGACCCGACGGCTCCTTTAAAGGCGGGTCTGGCTCAAGCTGAGCACCCCAGATGCATACGGGGGATGGGGATAGGCGCCAGACCTAGAATGGTCTACGGCAGGAGCACCGCCTCTGAAGCTGGCAGCTCTAGAGGGGTCAGACGTCAGAGGGACGAGTCTATTGACCAGCTGCGGTCAGATTTGGAGCAGCAGATGGCACAGCAGCAGCAGCAGCAGATGCACCAGCTGCATCTGCAGCATATGCAGCTGCAGGCTGATATGATCTATGCTCAGCAGTCGCAGTGGCGTGATATCAAGAACAACATGCTCGAGCGCTCATGGAGTCTCCTGTTCCCAGACGAGCAGCATCCACAGGTTCCCCCTGTCCCTCGGTACGTCGTCCAGAGTACTACTACTCCTCCTCCTGCTCCTCCTCCTGCTGATGATGATGGTGCGGTTCACTCTACGCAGCGGCCTGATCCAGCAGCACCTCAGGGAGCCCCACCTGAGAGAGCACCAGATGATCAGCCCCCAGCTACTTAGTTTAGGACATCTTTTTTTTATTTATTGTTGAAACATTTGTAAATATATATATATATATATATATGAGTTTGTATTACAGAACTTCAATTCTTATTGTGTTTAATATAATTATATTTATATTATTAGATCGCGTTGTTGAATTTATGAATTAATTGCAACAATATTATTTATATTTCTAAATTAAAAAATAAAAGCATATATATATTTGTAGCGGTTTTTATTTAAAACCGCTATAAATACATATAATTGTAGCGGTTCTACAAGAAACACCGCTACAAATATATATAGTTGTAGCGGTTCTACAAGAAAAACCGCTACAACAATATATATATTTATAGCGGTTCTACAATAGAAACCGCTACAAATATGTATATGGTTGTAGCGGTTATACAATAAAAACCGCTACAAATACTCATCATTTGAATTTTGAAATTTGTCGCCTTTGTGTACATTTGTAGCGGTTATATTTTGTATAAATGTTATAAATTAAAAATTATTTTTAAATTTACTGTCCAACGGCTTTAATGTTAGTAGCGGTTTAATACAAATAACCTCTACAAATACTCAACATGTATATTTTGAATTTCCCACCAATGTCTAACGGCTTGAAAATTAGTAGCGGTTTTTTATATATAACCGCTACTAATATTTTATAATTGTAGCGGTTAGTGTAGTAGTTTTAGAACCGCTACAAAATTATAAACATTGGCATTTCAGAATATAAGGTTTTTGGCATTCGTCATTCTCTTCTCACTCATCTTCTTCTCTATACTTTCTTCTCTCTCACTTATAACTATGGATAAATCATGGATCAGGTTGCCACGCAATTCTCCTGAATATTTGTACGGATTAAACAGTTTCTTGGATTTCGCATTCACTCAAGCCAGCTATAACGGTAAGATCGTCTGTCCGTGTCGGAAATGCAAGTTCAAGAAGTGGCATGCACGAAATGTTGTGAAGGAACATTTGCTTGTGAAGCCTTTCCCTGAGGACTATACGTTATGGGCAGTTCATGGTGAGAAGGCCGGCATTAGATATGACGATGCTCTTTCTCGAAGTTCTCAAGTAGGCCAGCATTAGTAATTGTGTTCTAAGGTTTTGATCGTTGAGGAGCCCAATCAGCTGCAGTCCAAAATTATTCTTACGCTTTGTCATTTGGATATGATCTTTCCTCCGTCCTTTTTTACTGTGATGGTTCACCTTACAGTCCACCTCAGTCATGAAACAAAGCTCGATGGACCAGTACAATATCGTTGGATGTATCCGATTGAGAGGTACTCATTTTAAATATATGGTTTATTCTCCATATTTAATGTTTGCTAGTCATCCTTCAGTATTTTATATCAATTTTCTCATCTGTACTTCGTAGATTCCTTGGGAAATTAAAATCTTACATAAGGAATAAGGAGTGGCCAGAAGGTTTTATAGCTGAAGGCTATATAGGGGATAAGGTGCTATATTTTTGCTCAAGGTACTTTGATGATCTTGAGACGGCTTTCAACCGCCCACCTTGTGTTGACGATTGTCCTGATCCTGCACCGACATCAGGAGAATTTATTCCTCATGTTGGTAAACCAATTGGAGCAACTGAGAACTTCAAACTAACGGCAAATGAGAAGTTCCAAGCACATAGACATGTCTTGATTAATTGCACTCAAGTTGAACATTTCATACGGTAAGAATTGTACACTCACATGTTATTCGATCTATATCTTTCGTAACATTTCTCACTTTCATTTCACTATCGTCTTTCCATTACTAATTACAGGGAATTCAGAAGTCATGTGAAGCATCAACTCAGGATCCGTACACAGACATCCTCAGAAGTTGATAGGAGGGTCCATAGAGAATTCCCGAGCTGGTTTGCGCACAGAATACTAATGACCATAACCCACACTCACCAGATTTCAGAGCTCTCGCAATCGACCCTCTTGATCATACAAAAAGGTTTACAGCATACAATGTCAATGGTTTTAAGTTTTGCACGGTTTCATGGGATCAATGATTGCAAACTCAGAATTCGGGTGTTTATGGCACATTTGGGACAAGGAGTTATGCGAGCAGCAGTGACGCCAACATGCAGTTCGAAGCCGTCCTTTACTATGGCAAGCTTCTTGATGTGGTCAAACTTAATTATCAAGGCCGTTACGTTGTTCAAGTGTTTGTGGGCAAATACCACCACTTCTTGGGGACTGACAACTGACGACTTAGGGATCATATCAATCACGGCCAATTCATACTGGTATTTCTCAAGATGATGAGCCGTATATTCTAGCTTCAGAGGCACATCAGGTTTATTATGTCGAGGACGAGAGGCACAGGGATTGGCACATGGTCGTTTATCTAAAGCCACGAGACCTTTACGACATGGGTGAAGACGATAACATCGCCTAGGAGAGTGAGCCATTTCAGCCAGCCGATTTTGAAAACTACGTCCCTGAAGGCGATGACAATTTACCTCTACTGCGGTGAGTTTTTTTAAGTCCACGTCATTTAAATTAAATTTTTAAAATTTAATAAAACATCCATAACAATAATTTTTCTACATAATTTTTGTAGGGATGGCGACGATGAGTGATCAAATTCAAATTATGCTTTTCTCTTTAAAAAAACTGAAATAAAAATAAAATAATATTTGTAGCGGTTATTAAACAGCTACAAAAGTAACGATAACCGCTACTAAATAAAAACCGCTATAAAATCGACACATTAACCGCTACAAATAGTACAAGATCCCTATAAATATCGTTACCACAACTCATTTCAAACACTCTCCAATTTCTTTTCACCTTACCTTTCTTTCATTTTCTCTCATTTACAACTTCTTTTGTATGAGTAGAGAAGCTGAATAATACGATCACATATGGTAACAAGTTTTTTTATTTGTTTTACAATACTTCTTTCCTTTATATAAAATTTATTCCCACCATTTTTTTTTCAGATATATTAGAACTGTATCTCATTTTCATCTATTTTTCATACACAATTATATTATATTAGACAACATAATAATTCCTTATTACCTACATATCCTTAATAATATTATTAATATAATTTTTATACTAATCCAATTAAATTAAATTTATCCTTTTAATTTATTAATAAGCTAATTAAATTAGATAAAAAAAAAAAAAAGAAACTAATTAATTTAATATTAAAAGAACAGGAACAAATGATTACATATTTTTTTTAAAAAAAGATTTAAATATTTGTAGCGGTTATTAAACCGCTACTAACAAACACGCACTTTTTTAAACTCAAATTAAACTTTTTGGCGCTGAATTTGAATTTCATGAAATTAGTAGTGGTTTTATAACTGCTACAAATTTCATAAAAATTCAAAATTAGTAGCAGTTTATTAACCACTACAAAATTGAAAAAATGTCATTTTTCTTTTTTCGTGTTGAAAATTTCAATTTTTTCTATTTGTAGCGGTTATATAACCACTACAAATATCTCTGAAAAAAATTTCGTTCATGGGGATTTTGTAGTGGGTTTTTGTAACCGCTACAAAATATGTAGCGGTTATGTTCCTTGCGTAGCGGTTTTGTATAACCGCTACAAAATCGCTTGTAACATACGATTTAGTAGCGGTTTAGCTAACCGCTACTAATGTTGTTTGTAGCGGTTAAAACCGCTACTAATACCTATTTTTAACCGTTACTAAATCACATTTTTTTATAGTGAATAACAACATCTACCTCTTAATTAACAACTCCGAATTCGACATTCATAACTATAATTTCTTCTTTCACACTTTATAAGTTTCAAGGCCAATAACAACTACTTTCTCTTTATTAACAACATCGTATTCTACATTAACAACTCCACATTCTTTCTCCACTTCGAAATAACAATACATGTCTCTTAATTAACAACTCCTTATTCGACATTAACAATTCCAATTTCTTCTCTTACACTTTATAAGTTTCAGAGCCAATAACAACACACATCTCTTAATTAACAACTTTGAATTCGAAATTAACAACTCCAATTTCTTCTTTCAAAATTAACAAGTTTTAGGGCCAATAATAACATCTATCTCTTAATTAACAACTCTGGATTCACCATTAACAACTCTCATGTTGTTATTTCGATTGAGGGCTGAAAGGCTTTTTCGTCATTTGGCCAATATTTCAAAATCCCATATTCCTCTGCCCGTGTAACATCCCAAATTTTATTCACCAAGAATATATTATAATTATTATATATATTCAATGAAATGGTGAATATTTAAGGCTAAAAGAAATAAATATTGAAAATTTAAGGTTGAATAGTGTTTTCAGTGAAATCGCCTGCGAGGCAGGGAGATTGTCATATAGTTTTGGAAGACCAAATGATGACCAAAA
Source organism: Inga laurina (assembly GCA_963855925.1). Classification (NCBI taxonomy): domain Eukaryota; kingdom Viridiplantae; phylum Streptophyta; class Magnoliopsida; order Fabales; family Fabaceae; genus Inga; species Inga laurina. Next base: position 51,442,489 of record OY979710.1, read on the forward strand.
ATTATGAAATTTTATAGGGTGAAAGTAGACATCCTAAGCTTTAATTTGATAGGTCATATGACTTAATTGAAGCTATGTACAAAACGATATGAATTTTTGAAGTTTGCCCAGCGAAATTGACTAATTTCTGGAGCAGCAGTCAAAGATTTAAAATCTGGGAATAATATGATCATTTACAGTAAAATTACATATTTTTCCTTGAAACTAGACTCAATGAGGGTTCCATTGTCTTTGGAATCGACTCAAAACGATGTCTACAAAATTAGTTATGATTTTTCAAAGTTAAGGCAGAAAATCTGCCAGAATTGGCATTATTCCGAAAATTGAAAATGAAAAGTGTTAGAAATTGAATAATGAAATTAAAATGCCAAGTGTCATGAACATGAAGATATAAGACCCAAGTACACTCATGATCACAAAGTATGGCATAATGCAAGGTGTCATGAGGGCAATTAAAGTGTTCATGAAAGGTGGAAAAATCTTGACCATTGGCTAGATCAAGGGTTAAGATTAAAGATGAGAGAAGACAAGTAGTACATAAAATTTTTCCTCCTCCTTTCATGCTCATTCACGCACAAGACTAGAGAAAAGAGAGAGAGAGAGAGAGTGAGTTTGGGAGCTCTTGGAGATTTAGAGAGCAAAAGAAGCAAGAGCTAAGGTAAGTTGAGATTTCTTAAAGGTTTCTTCTTCTAATCTTCCATAAATCTCTTCTCTAATCTCTTCCTTTCCATAAATTCCATGGATTAGCAAGAAAATCTTGAGCCAAAGAGAAGGAGAGTGGAGAACTTCTAGAGGAAGAAAAAGAACCCAAGAAGGTAACTTCACAAATCCTAAGATCATGCTAGTATGTGGTTGTTGTTGATGATTATGGTTGGATTTGGTTATTTTGTTGAGTTTGTAAATTTGGAAAGTGCTAATCCTAAGGGGTTATTCTGCCCAAATTTCTTTAAATCATGGTTAAGAAGTGTTTAAGTGAGTTGATCAAGGATTAGAAGTGGAAAAGTACAAGTTTTAGAAGCTAAAACACAAAACTCCATTTTTCCAATTTTTGACCAATATTTTGGCCAGACCAGATCTTGTAGTAGGAGTTGTATTTTCATGAAATAAATGGTTCCATTGGGCTCAGTGGGCAAAAAAAGGTGGGGTTACAGTTGGACACTTTTTCGGTAGAGGCCGAAAAAGCATATTTACGAAAACACCACTGAAATCCCTAAATAGGGGCTGTCAAGGGTATTTTCGTAATTTGACAGTGAATTTGGTGATTTCGAGCCCGGAAATGGATTCCTTGGACGAAAATAAGTCAGAATAGCCTTAGTCAAAATTTTGGGAAAACGTGCCATCGGGCCGGGTACGGCGGGGCCGGGCCGGGTTCCCGGGGCATTTTTGTAAATTTTCATCATAGACTAATATAACCACAATAAACACTATGGAAGAGTCTAAAATGATACTTGGATAGTTTATGACCTATTTCTGGTACATTTAATATTTTAGGACCGATTTGGAGGCCGGATACGACACGTTCTTCGAGGCACATGTAAAAGAGGATTATAAAGCTTTGAGGTAGGGACATTATCCTTCATACACTATGCCATAAGTTATGTGATTGTGTGGATGCCATTGTTTTGTAAATGCACTTTATTAATAACATGATTTGCCTAGAGAGAGGCTGTTAGTGCCAGAGGTGCACTTACACTAGGAGTTGGCAGAAGTCTAACCGGTGTAGATTGTGGGGCTGGGCCTTACTCATGTATACATGACGATGATGTGTTTATATTGTTCATTAATTTGTGCATACCTTGGCGCATGACATATTTACTTTTCGCATTTTCTATGAACGATATTATGTCTCTATGGGGATTCTTCGGAATCTCACACTATTTTTAAACAAATACCTCAGCGAGTACCAGTGGGCCAAAGGGCAACGATGTTGACGTCGAAAAGTGAGTGGCACGTGTCTCGAGGCGAGGATATGAACGTGGTTATGCTTTAGTCTATGCCTTAATATTTTGGATAATTTGTAAATATTAAGTTTCCGCTGTATTTTTTGTTTTTCGTTGACGAATGACGTTGGGATTGTAAACAAATATTTTTATCAGTATAATTGTACTTTTCTGTATGCTCATTGAACTTCGTCTTTATTACTCTTTGATTATCGAAATGGAAACGGGTGTTGACAGCCCGTCTGACACCCACCTGATCTGTTCTTTCCCATTTTCAATATACTGAATTGTCGTTTTGTAATTTTCAATATAGTTTTTTAGAATTTTCCTAAATATATATACACAAAACCTAATTAATTTTTTTTTTTGCCAATATAATTAAATTTAATTTAACTCCATCTATCTTTATACAAAAAAATGATTGTATAATAAATTAATATTTTTAAAAATACTCTTGTAAAATATTTACTCATTTAATAATATTCATTTATTCTCGCCAAGTGCAACTACATTTATTATTTTAAAGAAGGGTAAAATGGGATTAATACTCCTGCTGGCCGGGGAACATTCTCTTACAACTGCTCCAGTTGGTTCTATATATAAAGTATTTCCTCCTATCATTTATATAACAGTCATTTTATAATTCAATTTTTCATTAAAGTATGTCTTAAAGATAACACTCCCACAAATATAATGTTTTTGTTTTCCTTTTTATCCCTATTTATTACGTGTCTCATACATATATTTTTTCACTTATCATATTCATACTCTCGCGCTAATCATCTTCATAAATAAGAAAAAATTTAGAAAAATTTACATCTCTTCAACATTAAGTGTTTTTAACTAATTTTAATCAATACTTTTAATTTATTTGATTTAGTTAGTCGTTGCTTTTATGTATTACATAAAAAGAAGGGTTAAGGGGTAAATTTATTAACGAAGTTTTGTCTGAGGAGCGTCTGGCACAAATATGTTTTAGAAGGGGCAAAAATACCAATAAACAATTAAAAATGGGCATCCAGTACAAAAACCGTTAAATCCGTACTAACGGCGTTAAATTATAAAAGAAGAAAACCCTTAACGGCGTTAATACCGATTTAATGATTTTTATACTGGATACCTCTTTTTAGTTATTCATTGATATTTTTACCCTTTCTAAAATATATTTATATCAGATACTCTTCAGACAAAACTTCATTAATAAATTTACTGATTAACCCTGAAAAAAAAAAATATGCCTTTGACTTTTACTTTTATTCGACTGCACATGATTTGGGATACCTTTTGCTTATATCCGAGAAAAAGAAATATGCCTTTGACTTTTGCCCTACAAATATAAGGGCAGACCCTTGGATCAAAAACATATATAACAACCACCCGATTGCTATTTCTCAAACATATACAAAATGTTATAGGTAAAATAAAGGGTTAAAGTAGACCCAATACCCTAAAATATTATTTTCAGTTATATTCAATACTCTAACATTATTTTGTGGTGCATTTGACACATTGAAGTAACTTTTTTAGATACATTCAGTATTCGAAAATGTTTTGTTCCGCATCCAACACCTTAAAGTTTTTTTTTTAGGTGTATCCATCACCCTAAAGTATTTTTTTGTGCAATTTTGAATTTAACAATTTCAATAGTTTAGTATGTTTGATATATCTTGAAAAAATATTTTAGGGTATATATTAGACACATCAAAAAATAATTTAGGTGGGGGATGCATCTTAAAAATACTTTAAGGTAATAGACCCTAAAAAAATAATTCAAGATATTAAATGCATCACAAAATATTTTAAGACACCCAATATACCTGGAAACAAATTTCAGTGTGCTAAATGCACCTCAACCCTAAAATATTATTATAATATTAAATAGTATTAAATATTAGGAAAAATCCTTTTAAAAGGCAGCTTAATTGTTCAAATTTTAAATTGAGTTGTTAAATTCAATAAATCCTAAATTAGGTTATATGTCCTAAAATAAGATTTTAGAATTTGATAATTTTATCTTACCATCCTTCATTTGATTCTCTCCCCTAATCATTGAGCTTAATCTCCCAATGTCTTCTGATATTCTTGCTTCCTTCCAATTTTGTGGTATGTGCCCTCTCCGGTTCATGTTGGTTTCCTTCTCTGCCTTATTAGCCAGACACCTCACATGGATGACTCTACGTTTCTCCTTCAAACCTGACACTACTTCCTTCGATCATCAATCTCCCTCTGAAACCAAACATCTTGATTTAAAAAAGGTATGACTACGCTACATTGACATTTTTCCTCTCTTAAATGGATTTAATGCCCTAAACCGTCTGAAGCCATGTTTCAGATGATTTGAAATGGATTCTGGACATTGGTGGACATGGCTAGCAGTAAGTATCTATGGTGGAATTTGAGGTCCCTTAACACAAATATCCAAGTGCATCGCTCTTAGCAACTCAACACTTCTCATTCTTGTTTTCATTGTTTGTATCGGGTTTGGGAGAAATATTGTTACAGACATGGATTAACCTCCACATTCAGTTTGATTTTTTTAATATGGTTAGAATCTGACTTTTTCCCCTGATAGCCTTTGGCCTTGATCATCTCTATTGTAATAGAGATGGATGGATGAGTTGTAACACCCCAAATTTTATATTCACCAAATATATTATAATTATTTGAGAAAATTCAATAAAATGGTGAATATTCATCAATTTGGAATTTATGAATTTCATAAATGTTCATTTTCATGGGAAATTGGGCAAAAATAATTATGGAATTAATTTGGGTAATTTAAAAAGACTAATATTAAGGTCCAAAAATGAAGGAATATTAGAGAAAATATTTGGTCCAAAAATAGATGGAAATTGGCCAAAGAAAAATAAGAAAAAAAATTGGATTAGAAAGGTAATGACAAAATCGTAATTTTGCCAAAATAGCACAAAATAAATTATTTTCCAATTAATTGAATTTAATTTCAATTAATTAAGGAAAATAAAGGTTAAAAATATATCTAGAATATTTTGGTCAATTTAATATGAATTTATGGAAAATTTGAGCAAAAAGTGCAATTTTGACCGAAATTGAGACTTTACGTGTATACGTAACCTGGACAAGTTGTAAAGCCAATTGAGACCATAGGGAGGGACCCCTAGGTGTCTCCTACATCTGGTATAAATAAGAAAATATTGATTGGGCTTAATGAGCATGGTTATATGTACATAAGGATTTATGTACATAAGTTCATTTTTGAAATTTTGGAAAATAAAAAAAATAAATAAAATATTGTAAAATATATGATAAATAAATATATCATCATCCTCTTCAGCCATTTTCATGCTCAACAGACCTGAACCATAGAGAGAGAAGGTTGAGAGAGTTTAGAGAGAGAAAGAGAAGAAAAATCACAAGGAAAGCCGATTTCTCTGACGATTTTGCCCCTAACGCGTATAACTTCGATCCTAAGCTACTCCTCTTTGTTCTTTAAGGTTTGGAAAGCTCAAATTTGGTGTTCTAAAAGTTAGGGTTTTCTGCCACTTTTGGGAAAAGCTTGTGAGAGCTTGAGGTAACTTCCAAACCTTCGTATATTAACTATTCTGGCTGCAGTGGGCAATTTAATAGGTGAAATTTCGCCGGATTGCCATTGGTTTTAAATTTTGGAAAAGTGTATATCTAAGGTTTATGCTGCCCAATTTTAGTTCAAATGGTTGTTATAACTCAATTATATTGTTAATAAAGTGGTTAGGAGTAGAAAGGAACGTGTTTACGGAGCCGAAATCGTAAAACCCCGATTTTTCCCAGAGAACACAATTATTTCGGTCAGGGATGTTTGAGGGCCTTAGAGTTGGATTTTCAATGATTTTATGATTCCATTGGATTCATTGGCCAAAAATAGGTGGGGTTACAGTTGGGCACTTTTTCAGAAAAGGCTGAGAAAGCATAATTACGGAAATGCCCATAAAACCCTAAAAGTAGGGCTGTCAAGGGCAATTTCGTAATTTGAAATTGAATTTGGTAATTTTGAATCCGGAAATGGATTCCTTGGATGAAAATACATCAGGATAGCCCTAGTCAAAAATTTGGGAAAACGTGCCATCGGGCCGGGTACGGCGGGGCCGGCCGGGGTCCCGGGGGCGTTTTGGTAAATTTTCACCATAGGCTAATATAGCCACAAGAAACACTATGGAAGTGTCTAAAATGATACTTGGATAGGTTATAACCTATTTCTTGTATATTTGACGTTTTAGGACCGAGTTGGACGCTTATAGTTGACATATCTTACGAGGCGGACCCTTTGAGACAGGAAAGAGGTTAAGGTAGGGACATTATCCTTCATACATCATGCCATAGTTTTATGATTGTGTGGATGCCACTGTTTGTAAATGCGCTTTATTAATCAACATGTTTTGCCCAGAGAGGGGCCAGTAGTGTTAGAGGCACTTACACTGGAGTTGGCAGAAGACCAACCGGTGCAGATTAGTAGGGCTGGGCCCTACTCATGTATAAATGCAGATGATATGTTTATATTGTTCATTAATAAGTGCATACATGGCATATATCATATTTACTTTTTCGTATTTTCTATGAATGATAGCATGTTTCTACTGGGATTCTTCAGAATCTCACCCCTTTTTCTAAACTAAACATCTCAGCGGACGCCAGTGGATCAAAAGGCAAGAATGTAGACCAAGGGAAGTGACTGGCATGTGCCTCGAGGCAAATACAAAGTTCGTGGTTATAGATAGTCTATGTCTAAAATACTTTTGGATATTTTATAATAGTGGTGTATATTGTCGCATTCTGTATGGTTGAATTTTGACTGTAAACAAATAATTTTATCAGTATATATGTACTCTTCTGTATGCCTGTAGAACTTGGTCTTTATTACTCTGTGTATATCGAAATGGAAATGGGTGTTGACATTTTTGGTATCAGAGCCCATAAGCGGTTCTGGCAGAGCTTAATAAGTGGTTCTGCCATTATCAGAATAGTATACTGATATGGTTTTGTTTGCATGACGGCAGGGAAATAGTGAGTTATAGAGATGGTATGGCCAGGAGAAGGTGGTAGAGGCCGAGGCCGAGGGCGTGGTAGACATGGTACCAACGAGGGAGAAACAAGGCCTGACCCTATCCAGCAGCGAATCCTGGATTTATTGGAACAACAACAACAAGAAACCATGAATGAAATAAGAGTTGACCTCCAGGTGGTACAACAGAGGCAGGATCACCTGGAGAATCGCATGGATGAGTTCATGTGGGGGAATTATGAAGAAATCCATAAAGAACCTCCGCTAGCAAATCTACCACCAGAGCCTGAGGTGGATATCCAAGCTTGGCTGAGTAGATTTAGTAAACAGCAACCACCTATGTTCAAAGGGAAATTTGATCCTCAACAAGAAGAAGATTGGTTAGCTCGTTTGGACAAGATCTTTGATATGTTGCAATGTCCAGATGAGGTGAAAGCTAGGTTAGCCATATACAAGCTGGAAGGTGATGCTGATCGCTGATGGAAAGGCATGGACCTCATCCTGAAGGGGAAGAATGCTCCAATCACATGGGAACTGTTCCAAGAGGAATTTAACAAGAAGTACTTTCCTCCGACTATTAAGAGAGAGAAAGAGAAAGAGTTCCTCAGTATCAAGCAGCACGATTGGGAGAGTTTTGATGACTATCTGGCCCGGTATATCTGACTATCACGCTACTCGTCATATGCCAAGCTAAACGACAATGATGAGTGGAATTCAGATATGATGATAGAGGGGCTGAGACTTGAGTTCAAGGAGAGGCTAATCTCCTAATACTTCACCAAATTTAGCAAAGCGGCAGAGGAGTGCCGATACATCGAGAAACGTCTGACAAGCTGGTTAACACAGGCTAGGAATCGTAGTGGTTTTGAGAGCGGTAGCTCCGCACAAAAGCAAAAGGATTAGAGTGGATATTCTAGAGGGGATCCTAAGAGGCCAAATCAATCTGGGGGCTGAGGAGGCCAGAGTTCTTCTGGAAGCAGGACTTGTTGGCGCTGCCAAAAGCCAATTCACCCTGGTAGATCTTGTAGCGGAATTCTGTTTAGGCCAGACCCGAGCAGACTACTTGTCTGTTTTGTGTGCAATAAGCCGGGACATATGGCCAGGGATTGTCCACAAAAGCAGCAGCAACAGGAGACGAGACCTTGAGCTTCTGGCAGGGTCTATACACTGACACAGGAAGAAGCCAGGAAGTCTCCAGAGCTGATTCAAGGTACGATTTCTTTGAACGGCAGCTTAGTATATGTTATGTATGATTTTAGTGCAAGCCATTCATTCATTACATATAACTGCGTGAGATGATTATGTTTATCGATGCATAAATCCCCGTACAATTTAGTTGTATCTACGCCTAAGGGCATTCAAATTGTGATGGCCGAAGTTTGTTTAAATTGCGTGGAAAATGCTGAGGGGCACAAATCAACCGTAGTTAGGGAAGTGGAGTTCTCGATTGATTTGAGGCCTGGAGCAAGTGCAATTTCTAAAACCCTATATCGTGTTGTACCAAGCGAGATAGCAGAGCTAAAGAAGCAGATCGAGGAACTACCTGAGGAAGGGTTCATACGACCTAGCGTATCACCCTGGAGTGCTCCAGTACTCTTCGTAAAGAAGAAAGACAGAAGCTTGCATCTCTATATCGATTACCGAGAGCTGAACAAGGTGACCGTTAAGAACAAGTATCCATTCCCTAGAATTGACGATTTTCTTGATCAAATGTCTGGTTCCCGTGTATTGTCAAAGATCGACTTACGATCGGGATACCATCAGTGAGGGTAAAAGCAGAGGATGTAGCAAAGATTGCTTCTAGAACCAGATATGGGCATTACGAGTTCCTAGTGATGCCATTCGGGTTTACTAATACGCATGTTGTGTTCATGACTACAGGAATTGAATCTCTAGTCCATACTTGGATCAGTTCGTTGTAGTCTTTATTGATAATGTACTGATACACTCACGAAGTAAGGATGAATGCGAAAAGCATCTGAAAACTGTGTTAAACGTATTACGGAATAAGCAATATGCCAATTTGAGCAAGTGTGAATTCTGCCTTACAGAGGTAAGATTTATGGGCCACGTAGTCGCTCAACAAGGGATCCTGGTGGACCCTAGTAAAGTGAAAGCAGTACTGAACTGAGAAGGCCAGAAACTGTGGTTGTGATACACAGTGTTCTGAGTCCAGTTGATTATTATGAGTAGCTCAATAATAGTAGCCTTGTTTAGGACCGCGATCTTATGCCCTCAGGGTCGTGTGTTTGAGGCTACGGGAGGCAAAAGAAATGCGGTTGAGTTGGAGGGGCCACAGATATCCTAGTGAGTCCATGCTCGTAGTCTGCTCGTAGTCCCTAGATTAGGGAAGTGCGGGGAAAGTGCGGGGTCTGACAATAAAAAGGATGAGATGTTTATATCGAAATTTCCCAGAACTCAACATTATGCATGGGATGATGATTGTGTGAGGAGCTTCAAAGAGCTGAAACAAAAAATTTATTAAAGTACCAATATTGATAATCCCATATCTATAGTGGGTCATTGTTGTCTTCACTAATGCCATATGGCATGGATTGGGAAGGGAATTGAGTCCCAGATGCAATCAGGAATAGATTGAGATGGGAATTGATACAAGCCGAGTGAGAGTGTATGCATCATGTCAGCTGAAGCTTCAGGAATTAAACTATCCCATCCATAATCTTGAGTAGATGGTAATAAAGTTTGCTTTGGAATATGGAAATGTTGCCTTCATAGCGTAGTTGTGGAATTGTATTGCGACCACAAAGATTGAAAGTTCTGAACGAAGAGGGCTGAGGGCTACCTACGGTGAAATCTGATCGGAGAGGGCTACCTATGGTGAAATCTGATCGGAGAGGGCTACCTACGGTGAAATCTGGTCGGAGAGGGCTACCTATGGTGAAATCTGAACGGAGAGGGCTACCTATGGTGAAATCTGAACGGAGAGGGCTACCTAAGGAAAGTTTTGACCGGAGGGGGGCTGACCAGGTGTATGGGCACCTGTGTGAAGCACCGAGAACAGAACCCTAGAGTGCAGCCACCGTGATGATAAATCCTAGAGTGCAGCCACTGTGATGATAAACCCGCGAGTGTAGCCACTGTGACGATAAACCCGTGAGTGCAGCTACCATGACGACTAACCCTAAAGTACAGCCGCCGTAACATTGAATTATAGAATAGAGCTACAGGAGCGTTGGCTCTCAAAGATGGTGCGTTGTAATGAGTTCCATATTAAAGGGGGTTTTTTTATAAGAGTTTTTATGGCATAGAAAATTCGGCCAAAGTTTGGCATAGAGAAATACAGATTTTAGGTGCAGTCAGGTATTATGGAGATTCCTGTGGGACTCCTATTTAATCATCCTGACATTATTGATGCACAAAAGAGGAGATAAACCTCAAAGTGAGTACCACATCACTCTGCCACTGAATCTGAGCAGGCTACATGATGTTGTTCATGTTTCCCAACTGAAAAAGTATCAACCTGATCCACAACATGTAATAGAGTATGAAGATATAGATATACGCGATGATTTGACTTATGAAGTCACACCTGACCGAATCATTGATCGGCAGGAGAAGCATCTTAGGAATAAGAGTATTCCATTCATCAAGATTGTCTGGAAAGGGTTATCACCCAGAGAATCTACGTGGGAAACAGAGGAAAGTGTAAAAAAAAGTTACCCGGAATTTATGGTTGCATAGGTGTAGCAAATTTCAGGGACGAAATTTGTTTAAGTGGGGGAGAACTGTAACACCCCAAATTTTATGTTCACCAAATATATTATAATTATTTGATAAATTCAATAAAATGGTGAATATTCATGAATTTGGAATTTATGAATTTCATAAATGTTCATTTTCATGGGAAATTGGGCAAAAATAATTATGGAATTAATTCGGGTAATTTAAAAAGCCCAATATTAAGGTCCAAAAATGAAGGAATATTAGAGAAAATATTTGATCCAAAAATATATGAAAATTGGCCAAAGAAAAATAAGAAAAGAAATTGGATTAGAAAGGTAATGGCAAAATCGTAATTTTGCCAAAATAGCACAAAATAAATTATTTTCCAATTAATTGAATTTAATTTCAATTAATTAAGGAAAATAAAGGTTAAAAATATATCTAGAATATTTTGGTCAATTTAATATGAATTTATGGAAAATTTGAGCAAAAAGTGCAATTTTGACCAAAATTGAGACTTTACGTGTATACGTAACCTGGACAAGTTGTAAAGCCAATTAAGACCATAGGAAGGGACCCCTAGGTGTCTCCTACATCTGGTATAAATAAGAAAATATTGATTGGGCTTAATGAGCATGGTTATATGTACATAAGGATTTATGTACATAAGTTCATTTTTGAAATTTTGGAAAATAAAACAAATAAATAAAATATTGTAAAATATATGATAAATAAATATATCATCATCCTCTTCATCCATTTTCGTGCTCAACAGACCTGAACCATAGAGAGAGAAGGTTGAGAGAGTTTAGAGAGAGAAAGAGAAGAAAAATCACAAGGTAAGCCGATTTCTCCGACAATTTCGCCCCTAACGCGTATAACTCCGATCCTAAGCTACTCCTCTTTGTTCTTTAAGGTTTGGAAAGCTCAAATTTGGTGTTCTAAAAGTTAGGGTTTTATGCCACTTTTGGGAAAAGCTTGTGGGAGCTTGAGGTAACTTCCAAACCTTCGTATATTAACTATTCTGGCTGCTGTGGGCAATTTAATCGGTGAAATTTCGCCGGATTGCCATTGGTTTTAAATTTTGGAAAAGTGTATATCTAAGGGTTATGCTGCCCAATTTTAGTTCAAATGGTTGTTATAACTCAATTATATTGTTAATAAAGTGGTTAGGAGTAGAAAGGAACGTGTTTACGGAGCCGAAATCGTAAAACCCCGATTTTTCCCAGAGAACACAATTATTTCGGCCAGGGATGTTTGAGGGCCTTAGATTTGGATTTTCAATGATTTTATGATTCCATTGGATTCATTGGCCAAAAATAGGTGGGGTTACAGTTGGACACTTTTTCAGAAAAGGCTGAGAAAGCATAATTATGGAAACGCCCATAAAACCCTAAAAGTAGGGCTGTCAAGGGCAATTTCGTAATTTGAAATTGAATTTGGTAATTTTGAATCCGGAAATGGATTCCTTGGACGAAAATACGTCAGGATAGCCTTAGTCAAAAATTTGGGAAAACGTGCCATCGGGCCGGGTACGGCGGGGCCGGCCGGGGTCCCGGGGGCGTTTTGGTAAATTTTCACCATAGGCTAATATAACCAAAAGAAACACTATGGAAGTGTCTAAAATGATACTTGGATAGGTTATAACCTATTTCTTGTATATTTGACGTTTTAGGACCGAGTTGGACGCTTATAGTTGACACATCTTACGAGGCGGACCCTTTGAGACAGGAAAGAGGTTAAGGTAGGGACATTATCCTTCATACATCATGCCATAGTTTTATGATTGTGTGGATGCCACTGTTTGTAAATGCGCTTTATTAATCAACATGTTTTGCCCAGAGAGGGGCCAGTAGTGTTAGAGGCACTTACACTGGAGTTGGCAGAAGACCAACCGATGCAGATTAGTAGGGCTGGGCCCTACTCATGTATACATGCAGATGATATGTTTATATTGTTCATTAATTGGTGCATATATGGCATATATCATATTTACTTTTTCGCATTTTCTATGAATGATAACATGTTTCTACTGGGATTCTTCAGAATCTCACCCCTTTTTCTAAACCAAACATCTCAGCGGGCGCCAGTGGATCAAAAGGCAAGAATGTAGACCAAGGGAAGTGACTGGCATGTGCCTCGAGGCAAATACAAAGTTCGTGGTTATAGATAGTCTGTCTAAAATACTTTTGGATATTTTATAACAGTGGTGTATATTGTCGCATTCTGTATGGTTGACTTTGGACTGTAAACAAATACTTTTATCAGTATATATGTACTCTTCTGTATGCCTGTGGAACTTGGTCTCTATTACTCTGTGTATATCGAAATGGAAACGGGTGTTGACATGAGTGACACGTAGGTTGCACATAGGATTATTTTTCAGTTGAGTTGGAATCAAATAAGGGGTATTAAGGTAAAATTATCGAATTCTAAAATCTTAGTTTAGGTCATACGACCTAATTTAGAATTTGTTAAATTTAACAATCCAACTTAGAATTTGAATAATTTAGCTGTCTTTTAGAAGAATTTTCCCTAAATATTTATCATTGAAATTTAATTTAATGATAGAAATATTTAATATAGAGAAAATTGAAAGAGACCAATGGAGACATTTCTCCAACATTAAAATAGGGAGTCTTGTAACAACAAGTAAACTTGTTAAAATTCAAGGAACGTGTATATTAAGGAACTGGCGCCATAATAAGAAACATGCAAGTATATTAATTATGCCTTCAGTTTATTTAATATCAGATAAATAAATTGGTAATATGGCATCAAGTTGAATTTTTTGCATATTTATTATCTGTAATCAAATTTATCCCACTGTTTAAATTGCATAATTTAATTATTTTAACCTTATATTTTCAACCGGGGATTATTTTGTACCAGTATTGACAAAACTTGTTCCTCCTGCGCAAGGAGATTTCATACCAAAGCAAGCAAGGGAACACGATGATATATACTCTCGGGTCTAGCCCCCTTTTTTTGTGTTACAATGACAAGAGAATCGTTCTTTTGAGAGTCACGGCGGACTCATACAAAAATCTACGTAGATCGGAAAAGTCAGGAAAAAATCCAAATATTAGCTTAAGTCCGCTAACATTTGGTTCAAACAAAAACCTGGAGGGTTTTGCAACAAAGACAGGTCATTGTTTCAATCTAGAGCCGCTTTTGCCAAAAGATCTGCACATACAATACTTTCCCTGAGCGAGTGATGAATCTCCAAATCCCAATTCAGGTAGGTTAGATCCCTAATTTCCTCTAGTTTATTGTGTAAAGGATGTTGTGGACCACCTGCCTGAAATAGTAAATGAAGTGCTTCAGCTGAGTCAGTGTGTAACTTCACCTTTGTGAAATTCATGGAGTTGCATACTTGTAATCCAATCTTAATAGCCTGGATCTCCGAAGCTGTTGAGCCAAGAGAGAAGCCCGTGTTCTTTTGAAAACCCATATCCAAGCTCCTGAACTGTCACGAATAACTCCTACAACAGAGTGTCGATGCTCATCGAATGCAGCATCCACATCAATCCATACGTACCCGTTTAGGGGAGCAGTCCACTTATCCGAATCTCTATCTGGAACTCTCAGTATTTTATGCTTGAATCGTTCTTCTTCTATGCCTTCATGGAGAAAATGCAATCCTCTGTGCATAAGTTGTCGTGGTTGGTCACAAGTTCCTTCAAAATTTCTCTTGCATCTGTTCTTCCATATGAGCCAACAAAGTGAGCCAAAGACCCTAAGCCAGGGCTACTGAGCCACTTTGCGGCCTCCGGGGGATTGTTTCATATTCCATTTGATCCAAACCTGCAAATTGCTAGAGAAAAAAGCATAGTGATAAATTGGGTTAGTACAAGAAAGCCACACACTGCTCACGAGCTCACAATCTCTCATAGGTTAGTCCTAAGCAACAAACAACAATTTACTTTTGTCTAAAAGTGTAACGCAGTTTTTTATATTTTTACATTCAATTAATTATATGGTTCTCTTATTTCTTCTTTTTCCTTCATTCTCTACTGTCTTTTTGTCCACGCATACTCTCTCTCTCTCTCTCTTATTCATCATCTTCATAAATAAAGGTATATTTAGAAAAAATAAATTACAATTTTTAACACATTTATTATTCTTAACTAATTTTACTCAACAATTTGATTTCCATGAGTCTAATAATTATTACTTATAAAAAGAACACGAGGGAGAGTATTATAAATAGAAATCCAAAAACTGTAACCCCCTTCTCATCCAAAGCTGAGATTAAGTTCGTAAATATGTAATTATGTGGAATTAGAGACCGTGAGATGATTTGGTACTTAATAAAATTCCTTTTGCCCAAAACATGATTTTCAAAAACTTTTATAAAACATATTCAACAAGGGTCTCATATTCACATTTCAATTACACAAATGGCATGTAAAGTATGATTTCATTTATAAATATTATAGTACAATGTAAATTCCTTATACACTCGGGTTCTAATAATCAATTAAGGATTTACAAGGTACGAACGCCCATAATCAATTTCCCAATCTAGGGGATTACACAAATACTATCCAATATCTCCAAAATAAACATGTAATTCCCAACAAAATATCCGATGATTTACAAAATGATAACCAGTTATCCAAAATAGTTAACTCCAAGCCTAGAGCTCTATCCACCCTTGGTCACCTGCTTCTCTTTGGAACCACTAACCCTGTCTAAAATTTTTTTTAGGAGAGTGAGATTCTAAGGAATCCCTATAGTGTCAAATCACTCATAGTATGCACAACCACAAAGCATGAAAGCAAATCACCACACAACACATAGCAATCCCAATGGCAATTACAGAGGCAGGGGCAGGTATGATTTGCATCACCCTTACATCTGCTCATGCTGAATTGCTTACGTTGTATTACACCACTACATGATTCACAACAATATAACTCACCACAACTGAGTTTCATATAAAGCATTTCACAACACATCAAAGCCAATTGACATATTCTCAAAGTAGGAAGCCATGATTCCACAACGCAGCCTCGGCGATTACAATGACAAATACAACAGCAGGGGTATGTGTGATAATCATCATCCCCTATGACTGCTCACGCTGTAATGCCCTATGGCAGATAACACATACACATTTTCACAATATCAACACAATGATAAGTCATACATACCAAACATCATACACAACATGAGAGAAAAGTCACTACCTTGGTCCTTCCGTGCGTGCTCTAACATTGGTCTCTTCCGAGTAGGGCAAATATCGAATCCTATAATTCATAATTAGGGACTAAGTGTTATTCTCTATTCCAATACTTAATGATTTTACAACACTTAGATTTAGTTATCATTTATGTCCTTTAGGAAGCTACAAATGCCTCTAATAAAAGCCCTAAAAGATTGGAAGAACTATCCCAAAGATCCCCTTTAGAAGTGAAAGTACAGATTTTTCACTGTTTCACTTGAGTGAAGAAGGCCTCACTTGAGTGATGATGGACTTGCACTCGAGTCATGAAAGCTCACTCGTGCGAGTGCTTGACAGTAAGCACAGACAGAAACCAGAAATACCCTAAGCACTCTAGCATAGAGGTCAACACTCGAGTGATATCCTTACTCTCACTCAAGTCCTAGAAAGTGAGACACCAGAAGTGATCACCCGAGAGCAGAAAGGAATGACAGAGACAAGAAAAGATCGCTGCACTTGAGCATGAATTCAATCACTCGAATGATAGCCAAATGATCACTCGAGTTCCACAAAGTGAGGTACAAAAAGTGAAGGAAAAATGAACATGCAACGCCGCACTCGAGTGAGACCCTTGTTCACTCGATTAATGCATATCAGAAGCCAAAAAGCGCAACAAAAATAACAGCATTTTCCAAACTTTACCCGAGTGTTTCCAATGATCCCAAATTCTTAACCAAGGCTACTCCCACATAAATTTACATAAGGAATCCAATGGAAACATCAAAACTACCAATTTCCTATTTCATCATCATGCTTTGGTTTTATGCCACATCCAACTCCAAAATTCCAAAACATTTCCAACTTCACATTTTAAACCCAAACCAATTCTATCTATCCAAGGGACACTACAAAGCACCGTATCCATGACCATAGCATACCATACTCTTGAAGACCCTAATTTTCGAAAATAAGGTCAAAAACTCCAGAGATTTCAAGATTAACCAAATGACACAAAATTTATATAGAAAGGTTTGTCTTACTCACCTCTTCAACTTTCTCAAAGGAGTTTCTTGATTCTCCAAACTCTAGATTTTTTTGAGAGTTCAAATCACCACCAATGGGAAATCTATAACCATGAAATCGAAACTCTCAATACAAGGAACAAGGTTGAAAAAGAGAGTTTTTCCATTAAAGGTCATTAAGAAGATTAAATACTCACCTTTTACCAAGTTTTTCTTCCTCTCTCTCTCTCTCTCTCTCTCTAGAGCAACAATGGAGGACGAAAATGGAAAGAGAAAATGAGAGAGAGATGAGAGCTTGAAGATGAAATGATGACACTACCTTTCCTATATCATTTCAGCCGAAACCAAGGAGGAGAGAGGGAGGGAAAATAGTTTTTAATTCCAATTTGACTTTTTTAACCACTCTCCCATTATCTCACCTTGACACATGTCCAATCCTCTTTGGTTCTCATAAAATAAGTAACTAATTAGTTACTCTAACCACTCCATTAGCCATGTGGTCACACATTTCATTTCTTCTTAATTAGTAATTAATTTCTCCATTAATCACTGACTAATTAATCGACAATTTTCCATTCTTTCTCATTTCCCACTGATTTTGGCACATTTATCGAAATTGCCACAAAACACATAATAATTCAATCTTTAATTCATAAATTATTCTCAATAATTATCATTAGCCCTTAATTAAAATTTGGGGCAATACAAAAACTCATCCAAGAATGCTAGGTTTAAGTTGCTGGCGTAGGTTGTATGATGAGGAAATTAAGTAAGATGAAGATCAACGAAGAGGCTTCCATGAATTATACGCTCACTCATAGCCAATAACCAACTTGATCCTCAAAATTTGACCAAAAGTTTAAGAGGGGGGGGAGAGAGAGAGAGAGAGAGAGAGAGAGAGAGAGAGAGAGAGCAATCACCACACAAAAAACAGAGAGAGTGCTTGTCCCTCTAATTAAAAAAAAAACAATACGGAGTATAATGGAAAAAACTGGCTAAATAGAAACTGCGCCCGAATACATAGTACATTAATTGTACTGTGGGCAAAAAAAAAAAAAAAAGAGGGAAAGATCACAGATAAAAAACTTTAAAATTGTAAAATCTCAATTCAGATTTGTTATCAAGAATTGATAAGGTAATGATGAATTTGATAAGCAGTTCATAACTCATTTTATAAAAAATACTCCCTCCGATCCTAATTATAAGATAAAGTTGACTTTTTTAGAGAAATTAAGGAAGCCAATTAAATTACTTTAGAGTATTTATATTTTTATTTTTTCCTTCAAACTAATTAATTTGACTAATAAACTAATATATAATCTAAGGATACTAAAAATATAAACACTCTAAAGTAATTTAATTGGCTTCCTTAATTTCTCTAAAAAAGTCAACTTTGCCTTATAATTAGGACCGGAGGGAGTAATTGATTTGGGATTTTACAATTTCAAAATTCTTTTTCTACCATTTTTCCAAAAAAATAAGAGTGCATATTAAAACTCAAGTAAATTATATGTAATCAGCCACTGATTCGGAGCACTGGAACCTTGCGCCTTGACGACAGTACTTCATTCAAATGGGCAATCTGAAGTAAGAGCTCGCTTATCCTCTGCAGATAAATATTTGTTACTATCATGCGTCTCTTCTTTTTTATGAAATTAAATTTACTTTGTGACTTATAGTTCATTTATTTATAGGTTTTTTAATAGAATTTTTTATAGGTTTTTTAATGTTTAATTTTCTCATTTCCATTTCATCCAAACAAATCATTAATTCTTAAACAAGGATAAAGCTTAATTATGCGTTAAATTTTAAAAGCAAGTGAAAAAACTTAGTACTAAATTAAATTTTTGCCGATTGAAAGTTGCTTCGAAATTCTAAATAGACAAACATTTTACACCAAAAAGACAAATATAATGAAACGGGATCAAGTTGATCAAAAAGAGAAACGGGAGCATATAAATAATTTCACACTAAAAGATGGGCTATTAAATATTTTCTTTCAATGTTATCTTTTTGCAAATTTTTATGGTTAGGCCTAGCTAATTATTAGAGTTAGTAATTAGAAGTGACTTAGAACATAGGAGTATTTGTGTGTGTTTTCGATCTTAAAGCAAAAATATGGTACTTAATTAATTTTTTAAAAATATTACTTCTCTTTAATTACAACAGGTTCTTGACCTATTTGTGAGATATTTTTTACATGTCTAAAGATTTTGAATACCAGCACTTGAAAAGTTAGTTAACTTTTTCCCGTTGTTAGAATTAAATAGAATACTCTTCTAATCCTAAGTCACTTTCACTGTTTTTATGGGAAAAAAAACCCATTAACTCTATCTTAAAATTTACTAACTTTTCATCTTTATCCTTATTCATAGAGATACAAATTTTAAGAAAATAACGTCCACAATAATAAATAGAAGGTAAATTCTACCCTCTCTGATCCTAAATATAAAACACTATTGAAGTTAAAAAAATCAAATATATTATTTAATTATATTATATGTTGTATATTATTATATTATATTATATCACTTTATAAATTAGACTAATTAGTTTATAGAAAAATGATAGAAATAAATACTTTAAAATAATTTATTTAACCTTTTAAAAAAATCTAACTTCATCTTATATTTAAGATCGAAGGTAGTACATTAATAGAAAAAAATTATAAACAGAGAAAA
Organism: Inga laurina; assembly: GCA_963855925.1. Lineage (NCBI taxonomy): Eukaryota > Viridiplantae > Streptophyta > Magnoliopsida > Fabales > Fabaceae > Inga > Inga laurina. The sequence goes on from OY979710.1 coordinate 51,462,000, forward strand.
ACACTTAAAGATAGACAAATGAGAAGAACGAGCGTCTAAACGTAATTTATTCACATTTTCCAAATCCATATAAAATAAATTACATTTAGACGCTCGTTCTTCTCATTTGTCTTAGGGGATTTAAAGTATCCCGGTCCCGATTGTCTCGGTCTGGTCTTGGATATTTTATCCCGGGAATTTCCCGTCCCGGTCGGAACTGGGATTGGGATCACACCTTGTGATCTCGGGAATTCTCGGTCCCGATTTTTTTTTTCTTTTTTCCTTAAAAAATAGGTTATTATTTTATATTTTTTTCTTTTTTCCTTAAAAAATAGGTTATTATTTTATTTTTGTATTTTTTACCCTATAAATTAAGTTATCATTTGATAAAATGTATATCACATATTTAGTTAGAGTTAAATCGTATATATCGTGATACAAATCCTAACTATATAATGTATAAAGATAATAATAAAAATGATGAATGTAATAATAATATTAATAATAATATGTTATTTTTCAATTCTAACTCAATTTGTGTGATTTTTATGACCTTATTAGGTGTTAAATAATCACTTTAAACACTAGATTATAAAAAATTTAACTAATATAATTATATTATTAAGACCGGGAATTCCCGATCCTGGTCCCGGGAATTCCCGGTCCCGATTGTCCTGGAATTTCTCGGGACCGGGACTGGGAATGATATCTCAATCCCGACCAATCCCGAGACGAAAATCGGGAATAGATATTCCTGGTCCCATCCCAAGATTTGAACACTCCTAACTTGTCTATAATGTCATTTTCCCGTGTAATTATTACTCGCGTATCTGGTTTTATTGGGGCTCTGAAATATTTTACATGAATTCAAAATAAAATTTATATCTTAAACTTTTTCCAAATTTCCGATTAGAAATATAATAAAATATAAGTATAATGGGAAAAAAAGTAAATAATAATGGCGTTTTGTACTTGTGGGAAGAAGTTATCCTCATTATCCTCTTTCTCATTATCTTATCTCCATCTTTAAATCATGAAATAGATAATTTAAATTTAATATTTTATAAAATTAAAATTATAATATTTTATAAATTAAAATTTATTTATTTTTCATGGATTATGACTATAAAGGATATGGATCAGATTTTAAGAATTTAAATTTATTTATTTATATTTATATAAATAATTTTATGAAAAAATAAATCTAAATCATTTATTATTCTGGATATGAGATTATGAGGGGGAAAAAGAAAGAAAGAAAGAAAAGAATGAAACAAACCCAACCCATACTGTGTGTGCCTGTGTGGGCGCCGGGGTATAAGTGTAATTAAAAGCAGGGCAGATTTGGGTGAATCTAGAAACTTACCTCGTCTTTCTCCTTAAAAAGGCCCGCCATTTGATCCAGCCTCTGCTGATGCAGAGTCCATCGCCGGCGCCGTCGTCGACGTTGAATCCTCGCATAAGCCAACAACGCCGCCGTTGCCATCACCGCTCCTGTTAAGCACGAAATTGACCAAAACGCCCCCACGCATATTGCATAATCACGAACTTTAGAAGCTGCCCGAACGACACCGTCTCTAACCCCCTCACACCGCACCTTCAATAGCTTCCATCCCTCACTAGCCACTCGCAGGCGCCATTCCGATTGCGACGGCGACGGAATAGGATGCCTATCCTCATCACTCACACAACTCGACGACTCCGACGCGGACGCCGAAGCTGATGCTGCTGGCGGCGGCGACGAGGATTGATCATCTTCAGGGTTCGCTGGCGGCACTGAGGCAGATGGACGACAGTGAAGAAGGTCGTAATTGTCCTCAATCGCAAAATTGTTCGATTCATCACTCGATTGGTTCACCGTGGAGGAGGATTCCTCAGAAAACGGGTGTTGAACATGTTGCCATTCGTCGATGTCATCGCCGTCGTCAATATCTGGTATGTACACCATTGCTGTGAAATACAGTTTGCCTGAGTTTGGTATAAGAAGTGATTAGGGTTCATGAAGAGTATATAAAAAGGATAAATATCTGAGTGGTGATAGGAAAATATCAGGGATTGGAGGGAGACCTTTTTTGAATCCTTGTGGGAAGGTTTATAATTTGACCTCTATCTAACTGGGACTGCTCTTAATTTGCCACCCCACATTGACCTTTAGTTCAGAGGACATGGTGGGCCACTCAATTTATCTGAATATATGCGTAATACTACTCTTATATTTCCAAGAGTGTCGCTGTATGTACCCACACACGCTTAAATAATGACACTAGCAAGTGAGGAACAACAATTTGATCCCCAATATAGAGAGATCTGCACTCTCTATGGTGACATTCACAATTTGGTTGTGTTAGATGACATCACTCTGTCGATTATAATTATTGTTGTTAAGCTCACGAATCTCCAAATTACCATATTAAAACTTTTAGTTTACAAAGTTGTGTGAATTTCTTTTTAAACTTAGTGCTAGCTACAAATTCAATTAAACTTACAAATTCACTAGCTGAATCTTTTGTTTTTGTATTTCTAGTTTACAAACTCATGTCAACTTACTTTTAGACAGTGCTAACATTTTAGATTTGATTATATTTAGTGACTTTATATCTGGATTTCTTAGAAATTTTTTTGTTGAATATAATAAACTATAAATGTTAATAAATTTAATTTTAATTATTTATATTTAAAATATATTTAAACTAAATAATTATCATTCTTTATATTTTAGTTATTTAATTATATACTTTTAATAATCTTTATTGACAAAAGTATACTCTTCCTGAATTTACAATTCAAACTTGCGTCTCTGTAACCAACGAGTTTGTTTAGGATCATAAGTTTGACAACTTTAATTCTACTAATGTAGCTATATGGGGAACTTGTCAAAAGGTTTTCATCAAATACCTTTGATTTTTTGTCCAAAAAAACAAATACCTATGATTTTTTTTTTATCAACCTAACATGCAGAATTATTTTAAAGCTAGTGTGTCACTTGATTCGATGGAGACCCTTGCACTTTTTTCACATTTGAATTCTTCTCTAATCACCCTCGCCTATCAGAAAAATCAAAGATCTCCTATGCAGGATTTGCACCATATATTTAATACTCACTCCATTTATTTTTATAAGTGTCTAAAATTTAAATTGGCTTAATTTTTTTTATAAGAGTAATTTAAATTGGCTTAATTTTTTTTATAAGAGTCCTTAGATGGCAAGAATTATCTAAATATTTAATGAGTTTTTTTCTATTTTTATCCATTATTAATTATAAATATTGTATTAATTAAAAGGTTGTTAATACTTATATTCACTCTCTATTTCTCTCTCTCTCTCTCTTTTGATACATAAAGAAGAAAAACTCTCAAGACTCAACCTACATTTGTAAGAATACAATGATCCAGCTCTAAAACAGTTGTTAACTCAGGCGTGGAATACAATATAGGGTGAAACCCCGTTACACATGAAAGTGCCTTTTTCGCAAGGAAGTTAGCAACTCTATTTGCGTTTCTTGGAACAAACCTCAATTCAATCCTCCATTCTCGTTGCAACATGGAACGAACTTCTGCTATTGTATTAGCGTCCGGATGATTCTGGCAATTCTCACTGTTAATCAGATCAAGAACTTCTTTCGCATCGGATTCTAATGCCACTCTACGCTTTCCTTGATTCCAAGTTGTCTTCAATCCTAGAAGAATACCCCATATTTCAACAGTAACATGATATCCCAAGTCCAATCTGTGCATAAAAGCCTTAATAAAATTCTCGTTATCCTCTCGAATAACTCCTCCGCATCCTGCGCCGTTCTTCCCTGCAAATGCTCCGTCTACGTTAACTTTAGTCCATCCTTCCTCAGGAGGAGTCCATGTGGCCCCCCTATCCGTTACTAATGTGCCTTGTAAGTTGATTTCGACTAGTTTTTTACTTGCCTTTTGAATGTTGGATATAATGGCATGGGCATGATTCTATAGGCTCTCATTATTCTGATTCTTCTGCTCAAAAAGACGTTCATTCCTCCTTTCCAGAATAACCAACATAAAGTTGCAAACCATTCACCCCAATCCAAACGTCGAATATTAAAGTTCACCCACTCCTTGAGATTAAGCTCGAAGAAAAAACGATCTCGTGGCAATGTTATTTTTTCCATCCATAAACGTTTAGCTTCAGTGCAGTCCCGAAGTACATGCAACACCGTTTCTGGGCCTTTCTTACACCAATCACACACATCATCAGCACACATACCTCTTCTAAATCTCTCCTCGTTGGTAAGAAGCTTGTTGTGAGCAATGAGCTACATAAACGTTTTACACCTTGGGATAGTGTTCAACTTCCAGATTTTCTGCCATAATATTTCCTGGTTCTCTTCTTCATTTGCAATAACTTTATATGCAAATTTCACCGTGAATTCTCCATTTCTTGTGTGTTTCCATCGAACAATCTATCTCCCCTGCTCAACCTCGGAACCCTCCTGCACAAATCTCTATGTCGCCTTGATCCCTGCCCAAGTATTCGATCCTATCCTCTGCATATCAATTTGAGGCATCAAATCATTTCCACATTTATATTTGCTTCTAATAATTCTTACCCATAAGTCATCCTTTTTCTTGATAAGATTCCATCCTAATTTGGCCATAAATGCATGGTTCTGGGTTTTAACATGTTTCAAACCCAAACCACCATTATCCTTTGACTTGCACACCGTATCCCATGAAACAAGATGAATTTTCTGCTTCTCCTGCGTTGTGCCCCACAAAAAGCTTCGATTTTTGCTCTCAATCATATCACAGGAACCAAGAGGTATTGATGCTGTTTGCATTGTATAAGCTGGAATAGCAGATGTGACAGCCTCTACCAAAGTAGCACGTCCAGCTAGAGATAACGAATTTACTTTCCAATTAGATAACCTCTTCTTCACTTTATAGACAATCTCACTGAAGCTCTCCTTAGTCACCCTTTTATGATGGAGAGGAACTCCCAAGTATTTACCAAGATCTGCTGCCATTTGGAACCCCAGAATATTGCTCAACTCAGCGCGTCAATTGTGATTCGCATTCCTGGAGAAGAACACTCTAGTCTTCGTAGCATTGACCTTTAACCCTGAGCTTTCACAGAATTCATCTAGGCAAGCATTAACTTCATTTGCCTGAAAAACAGAAGCTTGGCCAAACAAAACAATATCATCAGCAAAAAATAAATAAGAAATAGGAGGCCCATTCTTACATATCCTTATTGGGAGCCAGTTCATTGTCTCCATCCTATCTTGAATCATGTGAGCCAGTCGTTCCATGCAAATTACGAATAAATATGGAGATAAAGGGTCCCCTTGTCTCACCCCACGGGAAGTTTTAAATAAATTACCTTTTTCTCCATTTCATGATAATTGCATTGAAGGCGTCGTAACACAATGATTAATAATTCTGATCAGATTAGGAGGAAATGAAAGATCATTCAAGCATTGTTCCAAAAAATTCCAATTCAGCCTATCATAAGCCTTTTCCATATCAATCTTAATAGCCATGTATCCACGTTTTCCCTGCATAATCCTCATAGAGTGAACAACCTCCTGTGCTACAATAATATTGTCAGAGCTGTGTCTGCCTGGGATAAAACTGTATTGGTTAGGGCTAATAATTTTAGGAAGGACAACCCTTATACGGTTAGCAATCACCTTGGTAAGAATCTTGAAAATCACATTACATAAACTGATAGGACGAAGATCCCTTAACTCCTCCGGAGATTCCTTTTTAGGTATAAGTACCAGAAAAGTATTATTAATGCTTGCAATTTCTTCTGGATACTCCCAGAGTTTTTTAATAAAACTATAAACAGATGTATTAACGTGTTTCCATTGACTCTGATAAAAGAGTGCATTAAAACCATCCAGTCCTGGTGCTTTTAACGCTCTCATATTAAAAACCACCTCCTTTACTTCTTCATCCCGTATATCTTTACCTAAGAGATAGAGGTCTTCATCTTCAATTCTTGGATAAGTATTGTGACAATTGATTTTCTCCCTTTGAATTCGTTCCTCTGTAAACAAAGTAGTAAAATAATAAGAAGCCATCTCTTTAATTAATTGCGCTTCATAGACCCAATCTCCATCCTCATTTCGAATAACTCCAACAAAGTTTCTTTTTTTTCTTCCATTAGCCCGAGCATGAAAGAATTTTGTATTTCTATCTCCACTCACTGACCATTCAGAGAGAGCTTTTTGTGCCCATAATAATGATTCCTGCAATAAGACACCCTCAAGCTCGCCCCATAAAGAAGTTTGAAGGTTTTGAAGTTCCATTGAAAACCCATATTGTTTCTCTGCTTTAGTAATTCCATTAAGACGTCGCATTAGCTCCCGTTTCCTCTTATCCGTATGACCGAACACTTTTTTGTTCCAACTTTTACAATCTTCAGTAAATAGAGTTATTGCCTCCTTCCACTCGCCAGTCGTCCTCCAATTCTCCCTGACAAATTCTTCAAACTCATCATGTAGCACCCAAGCCGTGATAAACCGAAATGGTTTATTATTCTGACTCGTCCTACTTAACCCTTCCAAATGCAACAGAATGGGACGATAATCAGATTTATACCATGGTAAATGAGTAACACTTGCATTTGGAAACATTTCTAACCATTCACTTGATCCAAGAACACGATCAAGTCTGCAATGAGAATATGTTCTATGCCACGTAAATTCAGGTCCATTAAACCCAATGTCATTTAGAACAACTGCATCAACAAAATTAATGAACTCTCTATCCGGCCCAATATTCCCACCCATAGACCTTCTTTCATTCGTCATCAAAGTAGCATTAAAATCACCACCAAGAGCCCAAGGTCCATGTATCCTGTCACGCAACTCAAAAAGATCTTGCCACAATTTTCGTCTTTGCATTAAAATCGGGCTAGCATAAATAAGTGTCAGTTCCCACGTTCTACGATCATTCCCACAGATTCTGATATGCATAAACTGTGGATGCTTCACTAATACCTCAACCTTTCCCACCTTTTCAGACCACAAACACCAAATCTCTCCCTTGAAACCTTCTGCATCAATAATTTGAACAAATGGAAATCCCAGCTTATCGGCTATTTGGACTGCTCTATTCCGACTGCACCTAGTTTCAAAAATAGCCATAAAATCCACATTATTGAACCGTGACATTTCCCTTATAAGATTAGGAAAAAGACGAGCTCATGTGCCCCGTGTATTCCATAAAATGAAATTCATTAAGACAGATTAATATTTTTTGGGGTGGAATCCCTCATCAAAGCATCTTCATCCACTCTACCACCTTCAGACATAGTTAATAAAGAAAGGTCATCATGATGATCTGTAATTATCATACCTTGATCCACGACATAATTAGCTTTTGACACTTCACTATTTTACAACATTTCCCCCTGTTCCATCTCCATGTTAAGATTTTCCGCTTCATTACCACGTGATTCTTCAGTAGCCTTCAGGGTTTCACTAGACCTGTCTTTCAACACAGAAAAAGGATTTAGGGAGATAAATTCGGTTTCATCGTGGTTAACAATCTCCCCCCTTTTGATACATCATGTGTCGGTAATTTGCCTCTAACCATGTTCATTTTTTGTCTTGCATGTCTCTTAATCCTGGTTAGTCTTTTTTCACCTACTAGAACCCACTTCTGCTCTGTAACATTTTTATTAATATCCACCCCAACTTGACGCCTTCTCTCATTCACTCCCTCACTCTCATCCTTCCTTTCGACTGTCTTTCCCTTATCCTTGGCAAAATTAAGTTCATTTTTCTTTTGAGAACCCTTCTGGCTTGTAACCCCTTTTTTACCTCCTCCATTAGAGCTTGAACCTACTATATCCACTTTATTAATATTTCTACTGTCCTCCCGCCTTACCAGCATCTGTGGCCCAAAAATTCCACCCTTTAATTCACTTTTATCAGTAACCTCAGCATTCTTCCTCAAATTATCCATCACCTCATCAGAGGATTTTTCTGGAGCTTTATTAGGATGAACCTCCCCATTCTCCTTCATTTGATCTGGAATTTTATGATGACATACCCCTATATGATGGCCATATTGCCCACAGTGAAAACATACAAGATGTAATCCCTCATACTCAATCTTCCTGTCCTCCCCAAAATGGTTGAAGAAAGGCAATAAAGGTTTCTGCAAATCCAACTCCACACAGATTCTAGCAAAGCCTCCTTTCTCTGAAAACGCCGTAGTTCTATCAATTTTTAGAGTTTTTCCCACAAGGTTGCCTAGTCTTCTTAGAGATTCAATATTGTAAAGTTCCGCCGGTAAATCCGGAAATCGAATCCACGCAGCTATTTTCTTTTGATAATCTGCCTTCCAAGGATTAAAGTTTGGCCGCCAACGTTGTATCATCAAATAATGGCCAGCAATTATCCAAGGTCCTTCCAAAAGAGCGTAATCTCTATCCTCTCTTGCAGAAAACGAAACAATAAAATATCCATTACTTAAAGGGGTAACTTTCATCGGACTCTTTGGATTCCACATTCTCTCCATTCTCTGCCTCATAAAACCAACTCTGAATGACTTCCCCAAAAGCTTAACAATCAGAGAATTTATGTATGGTTTACACCAAGCTTCATATTCTTCCGCTGAAAATTTTAACTTTGGATATTTCCCTCCTTTTTGCCAGGTGTCACCTGCTTCATCACCATATATATCTTCTTCTTCAACCTCCGCATTCTCGGACGTGCTTTTGCTACTCATTTTCGCACAATAATCTTTCCAGCCATTAAGGGCATCACAAGCTGACATGTTTACTTCCAGAAATCCGGAGTCTCCAAGACTCAACAATTTGTCCCGATACGAGAATTGAGTCCCAGGATTATGGTTTCCATAAACATTATCAATCCCTTCCCTCCTGCTTCCTGTTTTCTCTACCTTGCTGTTAAAAATCGGAGACTTACCCCCATTTCCATTCTGACTCCCAACACCTCCACTGTCGCTCCCCTTCCCTCCGCCGCCCGCACCAGTCTCTCGCTCTCCGTTTTCTCTCATAAATGGAAAAAAAACTAAAGAAAAGAAAAGGAAAGCTGACCGATCACCACAGATCACTCAGATCTGGAACTGAAAGGAACCAAGCAGACCGTTGAAGATGATCAAGCACAGCGACGAGCTCCACTGCAGAGGATGAAGCACGGTGTCGTACTCCCTTGCAGTTGACAAGTAGACCGTTAAAGATGATGAAACACCGCCGGGTTGAGAAAGAGCACCACGTCCAAGCAGACCGTTGAAGATGATCAAGCCAACGCCAGGCTCCACTGGAAACACCGCCGGACTGAGGAAGATCACCACGTCGAGCTTGACCGCGTCTGGATCCGTTGCAGAGAACAAAACAGACCGTTGAAGAGCACCGCGTCGAGCAGGTCGGCGGACGAAGAAAGAGCACCACGTCGAGCACACAAGGCAGACCGTTGAAGAGCACATCGAAAACCCTGGTCGGACCTTCAATGACCATTACGGCGGCAACGGTCAAAAACAGAGCTCAGACCTTCTCTCTCAACACTTTTCTCTCTCTTCGACGTAATTCTATTTTTCTCTCTTACTTGCCCTATAAACGAGGGCATATTTGAAAAAAAAAAAATTATTTCAGACATACTTATCATTTTTAACTAATTTAACCATTTTTTTAAAATGCGTAATTCAATAATTGAACTCTTATAAATAGGATCGGAGAGAGTACTTCCTATCCATCCCATAGGATGTTCAAATTTGATTGATACTAGTTCCTATCCAACCCATAGGATGTTCAATTATTCAACTTGTGTTTATTGTTGGTAACTGCGTTGCTTAAGCTCAAGCACTCTCCAATTAAAGAGAAATACTTACATACTCAATGAGTACTACGTCGTCTAAATTTTGTCGAATAAAAACATAACAATTTATATTATTTTAATCCTAATTGGTAGGTAACTCATCTGGAAAAATTTACTTTCATTTGTTTTTAAGAAAAATATGTGTTTATCATTTTGTTTAGCTTTTTTCTTCAAATTAATATGTGTATTTTTCTTGAATACAAATTAAAATGTGAATTTTTTCAGATGAGTCTCCTGTCAATTAGGATTAAAATAATATGATTTATTGTGTTTTTATTATATAGAGTTTAGATAATGTGGTATTCCTTGAGTATGTAAGTTTTTCTCCCAACTAAAAGGAGTCGAATTTATTACCACTAATTAGAGCCTGAAAGCAAAAGATCTGACTCTTGGTTAAAAAAAGGGCCATTATTATTTCAGACTATATTCTTTTAAATGCCGACAAAGATTGGTGAATTAATGAGGACTTACTTCCCTATCCCTTTTACAAGTCACTTCAAGCATTATTACCATAATTAAGGAGAGGCTTAAATCTTGTTGACATTAATTGTTTGAGAGCTAAAAAAGTTTTTTTTTTTTTTTAAATTTTGCCTTTATATTTAAACCCATATGATATAACTTTGAAATTTTATCAAGAACATTTTTTAAGCATGCCTTATAAAAAGTAGTCGGAGTAATCCATATCAAGTCTTGGGGCTAACCAATAATAATAGAGGTGTCGTTTAACTGTGATATCTATCTGTTTTGGCAAAAACCAAAGTGATATCTATCTTGATTATCATAAATTCCTATAACCCAATTCACCAAATTGCTCTCATTAGATCTCATATTTTGATGATAACAAAGTTTAAGAAAATATTACAGAAGGATTTAATAATAAAAAAAATTTTAACAAGTAAAAGATAATTTTTTGAGACAACTAGTTATGTCACTCAAGTGATATGGTTTTGTTACTTGAAGTAATAAAAGCTTAAAGTCTCTTTTATACTATTATGATGAAATATTTGATAGGAAATCTTATCAAATGAAAATTATTTTAAATACATATATCACCTTAATAAAAAACTGTATTCAGAATAATGAAAATATTTTATAAGGGGAAATCATTCAAGTGATGTTCCAAGATCATTTGAGTGACCACTCGAGTTCGAGTGGTAGTTTAAAACTTATCACCAATATATCACTTAAGTGATTTGTTCTAATGATGCCACTTTGAAAGCTTTTGAAAAACATTATTCGAGTGATGACTTTGAATCACTTGAGTGATAACTCGAATGATATGTCAAAAAGCATTACTAGTATATCACTGTAGTGGTCCTGAAAGTGATCTCATGCAAAAAATTTTGTAAGTATAAAATCACTCTAGTAACCACTTAAATGATCATATTTTTGAGATAACTAGCAAAACACTCAAATGATACATCAAGTTGAAGATCACTAATAAATCACTTAAGTAATATATCAAGTGATCCATTAAAGATCACTTGAGGGATGTCTAAGCTAAAAGAACTGTATTTGTGAAGAAAATGAAATATTATTAAGAAAATAAATTTTAACTTAATGTTATTTTTTTTTAGTATTCATATTGAAATGGATGCGCGGTTATTATAGGTTGACCGGGGAAAAAATTCTTTGTTAAGATGGATGGCTTCATGGGTAAACAATGGGGAAAATAAATTTTTAGCCTCTAATTTTACTTATCTTAAGTTTCAGCCCCCACTTGTTCAAGGCTTCAAGCCATGAGTGAATTATATTTTTTATATTTTGAATGAACTAGATAACTTTTTCTGAATTAATTCATTTCAACAAAAAATGATACTCCCTCCGGTCTTAATTATAGGACAATATTTGAGAATTGATTTTGATCCTAATTATAGGACAAAGTTCTAATTTTTATCAATTTCTTCCCAAAATACCCCCTATTGATACTTTCTCTATAATAATTAATCACGTTAATAATTTAATAAGAGTAGATCGGAAGTTGTTTAAGGAGATTGACGACGCTAGATTGTGTAAGAGCTTGGAGAAGTCATGTGTGAGGCAGGAGAAGTACAAGAAAAAATAAAGAATCAACGTAATTGGATGTCATTTTAAATTTTAAATAAGGGTATTTTAGAAAAATAAATATGATTAACTAATTTAACTACTATCCTTAATTTCTCCAAAATTAGGTAAATATGTCCTATAATTAGGACCAGAGGGAGTAATATTGGAAGAAAGGGTTCTCTCCGAAATTTTAAGAAATTCAAAAGACATGAGCATGTTTGCTAAGATGGAATAGAAATGTTGGGTGAGGAAAGTTAGAGGGATCAATATAAAAGGTTAGGCACAACCAGATCAATATTTGATATGAAATATTTAATACTCCCTCCTATCTTAAATAAATATAAGAATCATATAAGAAATTTATTTTGATCATAAATATATATAAGATTTTAATTCACCTTATCTCCTAAATTTATATTTTTTGTTATAGATTATCCATTGCACATATTTCATCAAGGTACTTCTACAGCACATGGTTAAATTGAATATTTTAGAGAAAGAAATACATATTTGTTATAAATAACTTACTTAACTTATTTCCATAATATCCAAAACATAATTATTTAGCTCTTATATTTAAGAACGAAGTTATTATAATTTTATATAATAAATTACAATATCAATAACTTATACATAGTGTTATTTATTTTTCATGCCAGGTTAATCATATGAAACAACTCATATGAATTAGTTGATAAGCTTAAACTGTGCACTGGAATAAAAAAAGCATGACCTTTTTTGTTATATCATAGAAAAGCATGATTTGTGTAATTGTGTTTTACATACATACTATCGCAACGGATCATTTCGGCATTTTTCCCTTCATCAATTTTTATTCTTAACATTATTTGAACTTTGTTTTTGTATGTCATCCATGACTTTCCGACGTCTATTTTATTTTATTTTAAAAAAATAGTTTTTTTTTTCCAGGCATATATATCTTTTTACCGGAGATAATCTTATTCGAGACACTTCTAGATATCAAATGTGGACATATCTCTTAACGATAATTCAAACGTTATTATTTTATTTTATTTTATTTTTTGAGCCTGAGCACAAGTATGGCTATTGGAGGCATGTTGTCAGAGATATCATTGGCACTAAATGTAAACACCTCTTCCAACAAGAATTCAAATCTTGATTTACTATATTATAAGGAACTGACCCTTTTTACTAGATCCAACCTATTGGTTATTCAAACCTTAATTTGATTTTTGGACGAGGAAAATAATAATTTTTCTTTGACATATAAAACGTAGCCCATTGTCTTCTCTCTCTGTTTTTTTTTTGGCACAAATTGTCTTCTCATTTTCATTTCACTAATCGAATGAATTATGAGGAATGAATGATGGGGCCGGTCCGGTCCAAATCAAAAAGAATAAGAAGCAATGAAGGCCCATATCTTGACAAATGGATTTATTGTACATTTTTTTGTCTATACTATAGTGATTTTTCTTTTTTTGGGTACTTTAAAATCTAAAAATAGTAAAAAAGAAGGGAAAAAAGGAGTAGTCACGGGGAGAGATCATGATTGACGCCATTTCTTGGTCCAAACCATCATTAATGTCTTAGCCAAAAAAAAAAACCATAATTAATGTCTACCTCTTTAGCATTAATTTGCTCACAAATTATTAATTAATTAATTAGTCATGGAGCACAAAGCCACAGACATTGAAAGGTCAACATTATGATATCGAGAATGTGCTTCTCACATGATCTCACTACGTCCTTTATTTTTTTATATTAATTCTACTTTTAAGACTAAAGATTTGAAAATAACGTTTTCAAATGGTCTTCTTTGAAATGCGCATAGTCAAATTGGTATACTTAGACAATAATCAATTAATTAAGAATAAATACCCGCCTCATAAATAAAAATTGGTTCAACGACCACTCTATGCTTTAAGTCTTGTTGTGAATGTAATACTTTTGTTAGTAAATATGTAAATAATTTGCACTCTCTATTATTTATAATATAAGATATTTTAAAATATTTACGAGACATAAGAATTGATAGTTAACTCATTGAATATATCATAAATTGAGTTTTTTTATGCACTTTTCGTCTTATTGAAAAATATGTTTAAAAATTTAATAAATGGGTAAGATTAAAAATGAGCATTAATTACAAGGATAAAACTGAAAAGTTTTGGTTAGAAGGCAAAACCGAAAAATAAGTATTAATTATCTTACAAGTAACTAATATTTTAGATAAAGTTATTTTTCTATAGGCGCTCTATATTATGAACCGGAGGTAGTAAGTGTATTTATATACAAATCCAATCCCCATCACTCTTCTAGTCCTATTTATATGGCAAAGGAAAAGAAATTTTTTGATCCTATTTATAAGGCATCTAAGTAAATTTTTCATATGAATGTACTCCCTCCGATCTATAATATTAGTCACTTTAAATAATTCATCAAAACCAATAAATGGTAGTTAACTTATTAAATTTATCTTAAATTGAAAAACAAATTCCAATTTTACCCATATCGAATGAGGTATCTATGGAGAGAGAAATATAAGGGAGCCATATTCAAACATTAATTACATGGGCAAAATTAATAAATAATCATTAATTGTTCTCTAAGTGACTTATATTGTGGATCAAATCTTTTTTCTAGAAGTGACTGATACTGTGAGCCGGAGAGAGAATGATTTTACTCTTCATTTATTATTGTGTTGACTTTGTTCTTATAAGGTATAATATATACTCCCTCCGGTCCTAATTATAAAACAAAGTTGATTTTTTTTGGAGAAATTAAGGAAGACAATTAAATTACTTTAGAGTATTTTTATTTTTATTTTTTCTCCAAACTAATTAATTTTACTAATAAACTAATATATAATTTAAGGATACTAAAAATATAAACACTCTAAAGTAATTTAATTGGCTTCCTTAATTTCTCCAAAAAAGTCAACTTTGTCTTATAATTAGGACCGGAGGTAATATCAAATAAGAATAAAGTTGAAAAGTTGTTGAATTTTAAGATTTTTTTTTTTTTACGTATGAAACTTGCTAGAAGTAATAACTTATAAATAGGATTAGATGAGTATACATAGCATTCAATTACTTTATCAAAACTAAGGAGAAGTGGTAAATCATTAATTTTTTTAAAAAAAATTTACGCTTATTTAAAACCATGAATTACACTTTAAGAAAGAAAAAAGGTAAAATCATATCAAATTTTAAATAGGGGTAATTTAAAAAATATATAATTGATACTCTACTTAGTAAATTTTACTAATGATAAGGACCACGTATCCATTTTAAAAAGTGACTTATATTAAGCACCAGAGTGATGCACTTTCTAAATTATGCGACCTATACTAATTATGGTGAGTTTTTAGTATTTAACTTATTCAAACTTATAGATAATAAAAATTATTATATACCTCATGCTTTGTATTGAGGGAAAATTGTTTTAGCTAGCCTACTCATTCAAACCACTTTTTTCACTTTGGTGGCAAAATTTCGGCATAATTAAAGTTGAATGTGTAGACATTTAGTTTTACTAATAATTAATCTGCTTTCTAAAGCAATATGAAATCTGAAGAGTTTTAAAGGATTGGTCAAAGTTAGAAGAAAAGCATGCCCATTGCATAGGTTTCGTTGACTAGTAGTTTTTGCCCCTCACTTCTACTTATACTATTCCTAAGCCATCTCTTATTGTTGGCTCCAGACTACTTTCACTGTTCATAAGCCATTTAGGCCATGCCTCGGGCTTTGTGGAAGCCATGTGAAGGGTAAAACTCCTTCTGACTGGTAGCCTGGAGCGGGAAGTTCAAATTTTGAATTCATACCAAACTTCCCACTAGAAAGTTCTTTTTCAAATACCAGCAAACAAAAATAGTTCCCATTCTTTTAGTTATAGCATACTCCGTCACGGAAGTGCGGGTCGAGAGTTGTCTTCCATAGTACTGGTGTTGCTTCTTGGCATGCTTCCTGTGCTTATCCCCACTCGTATGATCTCCTTCTGGTTTATGGGGATATTTTTCAGAGGAAAGTGTTATTGTATGGTGGGTTTCTCTGTCAAGGAAGGTGGACAATGTGTGCATGATTAGCAACATCTGCATTTTATCCCTAAATCTGTGGTGATGGTGTGAAGAAGATTTACCTCCAATATCTTTGAAGCTCAAGCTTGTCTCTGATATTGCTTGGGTCTGATGGAAGAGTGAAGGTTTTTGGTAAAGAAGTTCACAAAAGCAAATAAACTCGCCAGAAATTGCAAAAACAAACCGTAAAGCAAAGAAACTCACAGGAAATTGCAGGAGCTAGCTGTAAAGAAACTCACCGGAAATTCCAAGCTCTTCAAAGTCGCCGGAGAAGCTCAGAAGAAAGAAGAAATACTCGCCGTAATATTCACAACTGGAGATCATTGGCGATTTGAGCTTCTGGTTATACGTGTCAAGTTCGGACGTTCACGGGGAATAATCAAATACCTGACGTAATTCTTGGTTCCCCCCTTCTCTTTGAAAGATTCTTGGTTCTTCTGTCTCGGAGGCTTAATTTGTCGTCACTGAGGATAACATCAACAATCACGAATTAGCTCAGAGGAGAGCAGAGGAAGTAGGTGAGTTACATTAACAATACCACGAAATCGTTGTGCGGACCACAATTAATCCAGATCTCTCTGTCTTGATCTCTCTTTTTGCTGTGGACTACCCAGAAAAAAAATGAGTTTGTGGAAATGAGGTTTGATTGTAGATCTTTCATATTATACAATCAAAAGCTTCCAATTTTTTTTTGTTCAAACAAAAGCTTCCATTGAATACCCAGAAAAAATAATCGAATCAAGCACTCTGTTTGTTGTTCATTCTCGATTGCGTTTGTAGTACGATTGCCTCTATTTTCCCCAAAGCTGAAAGTGCATCTGGCTTAAAAAAAAAGAGAACAGAAACGAAAAGAGAGAAGGATGCGACGTAGTTTCAAGCAGAGCAGAGCATTCCTTCGACACTTCCCACGGAAGTTATGTGTGGATGGCGTGATCCCACGAGCCTACGTGGCAGTACATAGGCCTGTTAACCGACGCGCTTCAGGTGGTTTGCAAACAACTTACTCTGCAAAAGTTTTAATTAATGCGATCTCTAATAGATGGGTTGTCCGAAATTGAGTCCAGACCAAGCGATTGTTCTCCTAGAGCTGGGGACATAGCTGAAGACAGACAAGGATCAGTGTTTTCAACTTCTTCCTGCTCTTTCACCATCACAGTACGTACAAAACTTTTACAGCGGAAGTGACGAAGCAAGTCAGGTCGCTGTAGCAGAATCATCCGATATGAGATATGAGTAATGCATTTCATTGGCTTATGAACAGGCTACTGAAAAAGACGGCACGCCCAAATAAAGAAAACACAGTTCAGAGCTTAAAGTTGAAGATTGATATACACATGGTGGTCAAATATTTTTTTGCTAAGAACCTCTCTCCCTCAAGAACCCTTTCTACGTTGGCATGCAATGATAGTGTCTCATGCAATGATAGAAACACTTTCCTCTTTTGAAAAAGTTGATGTGCGTGCTGTGTCTTTCCGATTGGGATCACTCCCTCTAATTTAAAAAAATATTATCATTCCTCTCTTTTTTTTGTCATACCACACATTTTCTTTTTCATTCCTTTTTCATTCATAATTTTTCTAGTAGCCAATTAGAGCCTAAAGGCATGGAACACGATGTTATTACTTTACCTTTACCAAGTGGTTTTATAAGACATTACTAGGTGTTTCGTCCATATTCTCCTCTCCTTACTTTCTTTCTGTTTTTTTTTTTAAAAAAAGAAATTGCTCCTTCTTTTAATATCGATGAAATTATCCTTGGTCCATACCATTTTAATATGTTTTAAATTTTGGGGAAAATTTAAAAACTCTTGTGCAGTAATTTTTTAAGAAAATGGTTAGAATTATCATCCAATAATTATATATAATAGATTAAGATCCCTTAAAACTTAATAATTTAAGCATCTTAAAGTTTGCATGGCACATTTTATACGTTATTGTCATTAGATTTAAATTTTCAAATTGTGAATTCGTGACGTTCAATTATTTTGATATTATATCCGCACAGAGAAAAAGTAAAATGCATTACCTACCTTTTATTTAATCTAAATTACTCCATTATGTGCTTAATATAAAATCTATTTATCTAACGAGCGGGAGTTATCCGTGCGTTGCACGAAGAGCTTTTACATAATAATAAATTCTCTGTCCATTTGGTGCTTAAGCATTCACACTAATTCATTTTGTGTATAAATAAAAACAATTATATCATTTTCAATACAAGTTTAGCTTGTATTGGGACTCAGCAAAAGTTCGATCATCGAAAAAGAGATTCAGTTCATTCAAAATGAACAAAGAGAGAGTCAAGGAGTAGAATAAGAAAGATCATTTGTCGGCGGGATATCTGGGTAACTATCCCACTAAGTTTATATTGTTAATTGTATTTGTTAACCTTCAATAGTTTACATGTACAAAGTGACTAAAGTTGAAACCTTCTTTCATCATTTTGTTTTGTCTAATAGCTTTATTTTTTAATAAAGTAAAACCTCCTTTATTTTTGGCTTTATCCTATTAAATATTTTAATAGGATTAAAAATTGAATATAAAACTCCATCCTTTACGTGATTGTCTACATAAAGCTTCATCTCCTATCATGGAAACTTAAATTTTTGGTGATTATTAAGAGAAGAAATGACAGGATATTTTCATTTAATTCCTTATTAAATTGTTATTAATTATGTTTAAAAAATAATTAGGTATCCAATGTCAAAAACGTGAAATGGAATATTGTACTGTGCACTTTCAAAAAGGAATCCCACAAGAAGCTTATTATAGGAATATTGTACTGTGCACTTTAATTTGTTTGAGGTTTAAATTTTTAAATGTAATGTTATAAAAAAAGTGAAAGCAATTATTGTTGGGTAAGAAGAGTTCATGTAGCAATCAGATCAGAGTGCATGGAAGGACAAAATAGCTTTGGTGGCAATTAGCTTTTTTAGGCGAAGTGGATGCATGTACCAAGAGACTTATCCTTTTGTCGGTGGAAAATTAAAGCTAAACCTCAATGCTCATCAAATTTTTATTATTTTAATTGAATATAATATCATATACTTTTTCACTTTTTGATTAAACAAAATTAATCCTCGATGCTTTATTTTGCATCTCTAATTGAGCACACATGTTATATAACCAGGTCTCTAACAAAAATTTTTTAAAAATGATTTTGCTATCGATTGAAATGCAGTTGTACGTGTTGGTCTGGGATAGCTTATTTTTAGGCAATAAGTGCTTATAAATCATAATTTACGGTATACGAGGTAAGTATGTGAGAGGAGTTTTATTTCGACTTACTTAATAAGTGTTTATTCTTAAAAAAAATAAGCTAATCCAGACATGCTTTACAAATTATGTTTAGAACATAAATAACTTATGTATAATTTAGACTCCCAAATTTGTAAGTTTGAATTTTTATTCGTAATTAATTTTATACTCTCTCTATCCCTAAAAATGAAAATATGTCTGTCCTAAAATATAAGCTTCGTTTCAGTTTCGTTTCAAAATTTATTGCATTTTTTCCAACTTTACTCTTTAATTATATTTGTTGTATTTATTGACTCTCTCACTTATCTTCTTTATAAATAAGAGTATACTTAAAAAGAATACTTATTTATTACTTTTAAATAATTTTAAATATTTTCTTGGTAAACTTCAAATCAGTTGTTTAAAACTTATATTTAGAAACCGGGGGAATATAATTTTTTTTCAGGATCTTATTATCATTTTCCTTTATAATTATGTTACTAATGATTGATTAAGGCATTATTTATTTATTTTTCAACACAATCACTTTGTTTTTTATAAACTATGTAAGACATTTTAAAAAACGAAATGTTTATAAAGTATCGAAAGGATTATAATTGCTTGGGATAGTAGAATAAAATGAACAAAATATGTTGATAAACCCAGAAAAGACAACAAGATCTTGAAAGCAAACACATTAACATTTGTCATAATTAGTCTATACTGTTATCATTACAAGGACTACCACTACAAAACCATTAACATTTATTAAAATCGGTACCTTTTCATGGTTTTCATATTATTAACTGTTGCTGATGTTATACAATTGTATCATATACTATACTTCATTCAACCTACATGTTCAACTTCAAACAATTTTCCCCCTGCCATGCTAAACACTTCATATGCTATTTATATGTTACTATGGTCATATTTTGACGCGTTATTATGCCTTTCAAAAAGGAATCCCACAAGAAGCTCATTATAGGAATATTGTATTCAACTTTGAGTGTGAAAATTCCCAACAAATTGAGACGGACAGCAGCAATGATGACTCTGATGAAGGTTTGTGTCATTCTTTTCCATTAATCAATTTCCATGACCATAATGATGGTACATAAATTATTATCTACATCCTTAAATGGGTATTTTGTTTTATTATAATGCTGTTTCTACTAATCGGTGACCAAAAGAGAAGGTACTCATACATCGAATGGATTTGAATCATTCTGAGTCTCGATGGCCATTCCACATGCAACGAAGGCAATTCCCAATTATACTTTCATTTGCCATGACTATCAACAAAAGTCAAGGGCAATCTTTACGTCATGTCGTCTTGTATTTGTTGAAACCAGTTTTCACCCATGGCCAATTATATATTGCATTGTCTAGAGTGAAAAGCATGCATGGTCTAAAGATTGTTCTAGGTGTAGATGAGTATGGGTCAACAACCAGAACAAAGAATGTTGTGTACAAGGAAGTCTTTTGAAATGTTGATCCCTAGGTTGTGCATTTTTTTGTTTAACAAGTAACCTATCTTCATGTATTGAATCATGATGGCACAAGGTATGTTTAAACATATGTTTCATATCGGTCGCACGTGGGGTGATCTAATAATATTATGGACTTCTATAATCATTGTAAATGTTTGACAATTATAGTGACGTTTAGAAAACAACATTCGCTTCATTAAGATAACAAAAAAAAGTGATAATATTAAAAAGTTGCAGTAATTTATTCTCTTCGTGCAACGCACGGGGAGGACATGCTCGTTACTTCATAATGAAAACAAATCATTTCAACTTTTAAAAAAGAAAATAGGGCGTAAAAACAAAGAAGGAGGACTCGCACAATATTTAGATTCATGCTGTCTTGAAACATATCAAGAGGTTTTGAATTGCTTCGACTAAACGCTTCTTTGTAGTTAAAAGTCATTTGTATAAACTAAACGTTGATCCAAATAAATCCTAAAATATTGTCGTGCAAAAATGAGTTTGATCGCAAGCCAAATAAAAAACATCAAAGTTTTTTTGGTAGACTTTAATTTTGAGCTGCAAAATGATATTAAAACGCTTAAAGGTTAATCCAAACATACACTTATTATAATTTTTTTATTAAAGTTGTTTGGATTTACTTATGATTAACACGTTACATAAGTTAAAATAAAACCTTTTCATATACTTATCTTATAAATCATAAAATTATGATTGAAAAGATAGATTGGGGCTTTAAAATACCAATCCAAATAATAATCATGAAAGTTTGAGAAAGAATAGAGATAAGATTAATTTCTCCTCGTTCATTGTCTTCTATAAAAGTTAGGGAATATAGAACATAAATTGTAACTTATAAACTTACAATTGAAATATCTTTTTGTTTTTTGTTTTCAAAAATAAAAGTAAGGGGAAACTTATTAATGCAAATTAAAAAAAAAGATAGAGACATGGCAATCACTAATAATTTTCGTCCATTTGTGAGACTGCTGAATTGGCCCTCGTTGGTAGGGGTGAGCAAAATGAAACCGAAAACCGAAAACCGAACCGAACCGAACCTAATTCGGTTGTTATGATTTTTCGGTTATTCGGTTAGCAATTTCGGTTATTACGGTTATTCGGTGTTCGGTGCGGTTAGTGAAAAAATATTTCGGTTAAAACCGAATAACCGAAATTTAGTAATTAATATGGATAAGTATTAGGATTTAGGAGGCCTAAAGAATTAGTCAAAAATTAAAAAAAACGTAAGACCCTTTAGCCCATTGAGTATTTGTTTTGGCCCAAACCCATTAACTCTATCCTGCCCTAAGCCCCCTAACCCACCGACACTTGGCAATATCACTCAGGCTCTCACTCCACTCGCACGTCTCAGTGTCTCACCACCTACCTACCTCAGTACCTCACCTCAGTCCTCACTCACCACTCACACTCTCTGCCGTCTCGCTCTCTCTCAGACTCTCTCGTCCCCACTTTGCGTTTTGCCCTAACCCTCACCCTCTGTGGAAGCGGCGCCGTTCCATTCACAGCGGCGACGTCTTTCCTTGTCCGATCAACACACTCTGCCTAACCCTCAGTTGCTCGAACCCTAGATCTGCCTTCGTTCCCTCAGTCTCTGAGCTGTCTAACCCTAGATCTGCCTTCGTTCCCTCGATCTGCTGTCGACCGAGCCTCACTTTGCCTAACCCTCGGTCCTTCACCGTTGTTCGTGGAAGCGTCTCGTTCCGATCAACCTTTAACCCTCGATCTTCAATTTAAGGTAAGTGACTTCCCTATTTTTCAGTAGATCGGTTTGAATCTCTTCGTCCTCTACTTGATCTTTGTCTCTGAACTGATTTTCCGTCTTCTAAGTATTGAATCTGTCTTTTTTTTGAATGAAAGAAGGTATCTTTGTGTCTACCGTGGAAGCAAAGACAGAACCCTTCTGTCTGTCGTGGCCCGTGGAAGCGACACTGGCTCATCTTCAACCGTCAAGCTTCAATTTCTGGTAAGCGACACTGGCTTTCTGAATTCAATGGCTTTTTTGACTCCAGACATTAATATGAAATGTTTGTCACTGTTTAAGAATTGCTTTCTGAGCATTATTCTCTTTTCTATTGGTATGGTTTCAAAGCATTGCTTTGTACATTTTAAAATGGGTGCAATTTTATCACTGTTGTTCGGATAAAACATTGACAAAGCATCACCAAATGTTTGTCACTGTTTCAGAGCATTGCTTTGTACATTTTATCCGAACAACATTGATAAACTCTTTTTTTCCTAAATTGTTTTTTCGGAGTTAATTACATCTTGCCATGTCATGATATTTTGATGTTAAAATGCCATCTCGAAAAGCAAATTTGGATCTGAAATTAAAAGTAGTTCACCTAAATTTGATAAATTTGGCGAGATTTGTCTCTATTTCTATATTGGATATGAAATTAAAAGTAGTTCACCTAACTAGTTTGGTGGTACATAATTTGTAACAACACCATCAATTTACACTCAAGGAGGAATTCGATTGCCCATAAAAATAGTATGTTGGATTCATTGCCTTGTAAGCTGGTCATTTCTATAATTGCAATGTTATTATGTTATTTCTATAATTCACCAGACGCAATTCACCATAGGCAAGATGGAGGGATATTGTTAATACTTAAATAATTGCAATGTTATTATGCCTGATGGTTGCTGTACTGAATGACAGTAAAATAGACGAGGATATCCTTGCTCTTGTATATTTCTTTAGCTAAAACATGCTACTTAGACTTAATTGGGCCTAAAAAATTAAGACATGTAATTAACCAAGAACTGAAGACAAGTTTTGTATGTTTTTTTTTATGTACTCACTTAACTAAGGGAGCACATTTTGTGTTTGTCACCAATTTGAATTATTTAAATTAATTTTGGATGATCCAGATTTACTTTTATTTTATATTTTAAAGCTTTTCACTTTAACTAAATACATATATTGATTTTAAAATTGTTCTTTACCCATTACAATTGAATCAATTATTAAACTCTTGCTATGTTAAATGTATATCCTAGCGCCTAAGAAGCTAGGATCTGTCTTGATATCTTCTTGACTTGTTATTATTCCCCACTGATCTGCAGCATGTGACATACTCTATTTTGATTTCCTCTTTCTCAAGTCTCTCTGTCATTGATAAAGTGTGCAATATTTTTTATTCATGTCTCTCTGTCATTGATAAAGTGTGCAATATTTCTCAAGTCTCTCTGTCATTGATAAATTGTTCTTTGGTCTATGTATTGGTTTGTTTTATAGTATAGGGAATTTTACAGAATCGAAAATATGGTAATAATGTTGAGAATCAAAGTGCTGATAAACTTATTTTTTTTCAAGAACAGGAGTTGAAACTATGGCTGAACAAACAACTGAACGAGGCTGCAATACTCAAACTGTTGGTGGTGCTCCTAAGACAAATCAACCTGCTGCTGCTGAGATTAATGAACAACCGACAGCTAGAGTTGGAAAAAGAAAAGCCATGAAACCGAGGTCCAAAGCTTGGGAACATTTCAGTAGATTTGTCAATGAGGCTGGTGAAGTTAAAGGTAAGTGTAATTACTGTGGTGCTGAGATTGCATGTGATTCCAAACATAATGGAACAACTGCACTTAACAATCACTGTAGAGTCTGTAGGAAGAGGCCCCCTCCTGAAGAATTTACACAATCACATTTGAATTTCAATATAGAGGGTGATAAAATGGGTCTTGCTAATTGGAAATTTGATCAAGATGTTGTTAGGAAAGCCTTGTCATGCATGATAATAACTGATGAATTACCATTCAAGTTTGTTGAGGGGGCTGGATTTAAAAAATTTGTGTTTTATGCTCAGCCCAAATTTTAAATTCCATCAAGATGGACTGTAGCACATGACTGTTTTGGGATTTATATGGAAGAAAAGGTTAAATTTAAAGATTTTTTGTCTTGTAAAAATCAAAGAGTGTGCCTTACTACTGACACTTGGACTTCCATACAAAGGGTGAATTACATGTGTCTTACTGCACATTTTATAGATGACTCATGGGCTTTGAAAAAGAGGATATTGAATTTCATTCCCATTTCTAGTCATAAGGGGAATGATATTGGAATGGAAATTGAAAAATGTCTTCTTGAATGGGGAATTGAAAGAGTGTTGACAATTACTGTAGATAATGCTAGTTCTAATGATGTGGCTGTGGGTTATTTGGAGGATAAAATCATAAAATGGGGCTATTCAGTTTTGAAATGTAAGTTTTTGCACATGAGATGTGTAGCACACATTCTAAATTTAATTGTGACTGAAGGGCTGAAAGAAATAGGGAGTTCAGTGAAAAAAGTAAGAGAGGCTGTTCGTTTTATTAGGCAATCTCCCATTAGGATGAGAAAGTTTAAAGAAAGTTGTGATGATGAGAAAATTCAGAGCAAGAAGATGCTGTGTTTGGATGTACCTACAAGGTGGAACTCCACCTATTTGATGCTAGAGACTGCCCAAAAATTTGAGGCAGCCTTTAATAGGTATAATCTTAAAGATCCTTACTTTTATTTTGATCTTGAACATGGAGTGGGGGCGCCTGAAAGTGATGATTGGAAACATGTTAGAAGGTTAACTGTAATGTTATGTCATTTCTATAATCTTACTTTGCGCATTTCTGGTTCTTTGTTTGTGACATCCAACTGTTTTTTCCCTGAAATTTATAAGCTGCATCGGTTTTTGGATGAGTGGATGAAGAGTGATGTCATAGAGACAACAAACATTGCAAACAAAATGAAAGAGAAGTATGATAAATATTGGGGTGATCCTTTGAAAATGAACAAAGTTCTTTATGTTGCTACTGTTCTTGATCCCCGGTATAAATTAAAATGGGTGCAATTTGCTCTGTCTAAGATGTATTCGCATATAGTTAGTGAACAATTGGTGATGCAAATTAAACAAGTTGTGATTTCTTTGTTTAATGAATATAATCAAAGTGTTCATCCATCAACACAATCTGAAAGTGAGTTGCTGCTGCATGACACACAAGATCTTCATTTTGATGAAGATCCTGATGCAAAAATAAGAAAGTTGCTCTATATGGAAGAACAATTATTCATTGATGAGAATTTGGGTGAAAAGACAAGTAGAACAGAGGTTGATAGGTATTTGAATGAAGAAATTGAAGTTAGGAAAGATGATTTTGATATTTTGGGTTGGTGGAAATTAAATAGTCCTAGATTTCCTGTTCTTTCTCAAGTAGCAAGAGATGTCTTGGTTATGCCAATTTCAACGGTTGCCTCAGAATCCACATTCAGTACGGGAGGAAGAGTCCTAGATTCATTTAGGAGCTCTTTGACTCCTAAGGTTGTGCAATCTCTAATATGTGCTCAAGATTGGCTTAGGCAATCATTAGAATATCTTGTTGAAGAAGGAGATGATGATGTACAGAAGATAGAGCTTGGTAATGTTTTTTCATACTTCATGGAATACAACTTTATAATTTATAGTGTTAATACTATATTTATTGTGATTTATGAAGTCTGATCATTTTTTTTGATTTGCTAGATTTGCAAAAAATTGCATTGGAGACAAATGTTGATATCTTCTAGCTGTAATATGGGAAACTTGAGATTTTGTGAGCAAATTTCTTGTCATACTTGTAATATAAGTATTGCAGTATTTCATTTTTCTTCTGTTTTTTTTTTATTTTTCTTCCTTTCTGTCAGTTGTAGGTGTCATTTGGAGGCCATTCAGGGAGCAAGCCAGAATCTGATATATATATATATATACACACACACACACATCAAGTTTTTTGATGTTCCATATACTCTTTTGATAAAAAGATCAACTGTAAATTTCACTGACAACAGCACAATTGAAGTGATTCAACAGCAGCACAATTGAAGTGATTCAGTTTGTATTTTTTGAAGTTAGGCAATGTGATGTTTTAGACATCCAGTAAACTATTTGTTGATCATGTTAAGTACTTGTATTTTGATGTCAGGCAATTTGATGCTGCAGACCTCTAGTAAACTAATTGTAGATTCTGTCAAGTGCTTGTATTTTAAATGTTTGTGGCCGTGGGTAAATATGATAAAATGATTGAATGCTTGTAAATTTTGTTGTGGATGAAAATATGAAATGTCTTCAAATATGAAATTTTTGTCTATGGGCAGATACGAAATTTTGATGCTCCAGACCTCCAGATTTTTGTTTGTTGGCTTTGTTGCTAAAAATTGGTCTGTATTAAGTATCTTTAATGTTAGAATTTTTCCTTGGGTGGCTGTTTGTTTTGCATTGGATGGGCTTACCAAGAAAGAGGCCCAAAAGGCCCAAAAACCGAATGTTACAACCGAAAACCGAACCGAAATAAATCGGTTAGTTCGGTTTCGGTTATCTTCATATTTCGGTTTCGGTTCGGTGATAAAAATACCTTATATTTGGTTGTTCGGTTTTTTCCGTTATAACCGAAAACCGAATGCTCACCCCTACTCTTTGGAATGCATTTTCCTGCAAATAGAGACAAAGATAGCTTCAGCCCTTCTCAAAACGCACTATGAATTCACAGATGCCACGAATATTGCTTCCCAAAATACAAACAAAACTCTCTCTCACCCCACGAATGTATTAATTTATGGAAGGAAAAGTGGGAGAAAAATATGGAAAGAGAATACTTTAAATAAATATTAAAAATACTTATAAAATTATTATTTTTTGAGAGTTTTTCCTCGTTGTATTCTGTCATCTCTAATTTTCTTCTCATTTAAATATAGGGTCAGTTTTCTTCCTTCCCAAACACGTGATTCCTCTATGGCAGAATGGAAATAAAAAGTTCACTTCTTTTTAATATTACATACTCCCTCTGATCCTAATTATAAGATAAAACTGATTTTTTTGGAGAAATTAAGGAAGCCAACTAAATTATTTTAGAGTATTTATATTTTTATTTTTTTCTCCAAACTAATTAATTTGACTAATAAACTAATATATAATCTAAAGATACTAAAAATATAAACACTCTAAAGTAATTTAATTGGCTTCCTTAATTTCTCCAAAAAAAGTCAACTTTATCTTATAATTAGGACCGGAGGGAGTAGATTTTAGCTTATCTGACTTCGTGTGTTTTTCAAAATTGGATATAGCCCCTTCATTTTTTATAAGGCAACTTCTAGAGAGAATAGATCAATATATTTAAAATTTGACATCATTAATAATTTTTAAGTATGAATAAATTTAATGAGTTAACTAACTTCTTTTTATTATGGACGAATGAAGCAAAAAATCATTGTTTTGTGATTCTATTTATAAATTATTTGTAACATGTTTCATTAGAACTAAAAAAACTTTAAATTTCATTAACTTCATTTTAAAATTCAATGACATTTCAATGGGCTAGCCTTATTTAATATACACTTTACTCCAAGAGTATAAAATTTACATAATAATAAATTAATGATAAAATTATTCATTTATATAAAAAATTAATAAAGAATAATTATACATTCAGATAAGATCTTCGCTCCCTACATTGCAAGTCGGGACAAGAGGAGCTACGTATATCATTTTGAGTTCTTCTAGTACTAGTTATCCTTGTTTTAATTAATAAAAAATAATTAAAATTGCACAAAAAACAAATGAATTAATTGAGAGCACAAGGTTTCTTGAAATAAGAGTATGAGTAGCACAGGAAATTGAACTAAGTGAGAGTTTTTGTTTGTTGTTTTTTTTTTTTGGTGCATAGTTTTTGTTTGTTGTTGCAAAGTACGAAAGAAAAGAATCTTTGGAGGGGTGGGGTGCGGATGAAGACGTGGGAATTTGCAAAGAAAAAAGCACACAAATATTCCACTCCAAAAACAAAAAAAAACAAAAATCACAAAACCAAATATGGGATGAGAGGCACAAAACCAAAGTACATTCATAAAAATTAAAACAGCTTTTTTTGTTTTTAAAATTAAAATCCTCTTTTTGGATCATAATGCCCCTCCACTCTGTACACTCGTGTTTTTGCCCATTTTTATCTTCCATTTAGTGCATTTAATTGCCCTAATAAATAAACCCCTCTTTGAATGAAGTTATTTAATAAGTTACTTAATCATATCATAATATATTATATATTATTAGATTATATATCAGTTTATAAGTTATGCAAAATAATTTAGAGAAAAAACGATAAATATAAGTACTTTCAAATAGTTTAATTAGCTTTCTTAATATTTTCAAAAAAATCAACTGTGTCTTATATCTAGGACCAGAGAGAGTAATTAAATTGCAAAGATGTGGACTAAATGACATGAGGTTACAAACAGAATCCAACACTTGACCTCCTACCAGTCAATGCCTATTTATAAGTCACTTATACCAAAAAAGTTTTTCTCAGCATACAGTCACTTGTAGGGTACTAAATAAGGTTTTGTTAATTTTAACCCCGTTGACTTATATTAATAAATGCATAGAGGTGTAAATGCAATAAGAGAAAATGTGCACCATTTCACAAATAAGAGCAAATGTGAAAAAAAAAAAATCTGTCCATTTAGTACTATTCTTGGTTTGTTAGAATGAGATACAATTGATTTATAAATAGAAATTGAGTGGTATTTATAAAGAAATTTTCATGCCACTAAAATATAAAATCATTTGCATTTTTTTTCTGCATTCTATTAGCATTGTTGTTAAACATTCTGACATAGTTTTAGGGTTTAAATATCTAAGTAGGTGTGTCATGTGTGTTTTTTTGGTACCGAATGTTTTCACTTATGAATTGTGGGTATTTAAAAGTTTTTGTTGGAACAATTTACTTTAGAAGTATCAAAAAAGAGTAATATCGTCTTGATCGTTAAAACCGTTAATACTTAACATTAATTTTTAATGATCAATATTAGTTTTTTAATTGTTAAGACAACTTTGCTCCTTTTTTAATACCTCTAGGATAAAATTGATTCACAAACATTTTCAGATACCTACAACTCCTAAGTGAAAACTTTCTGGGCAAAACTAAACTATAAAATTGATCCAACAAAATTGCTCATTTTTCAAAATTTTATGCATAGTAAGAAGTGTGATGAATAAATTATACCCCTCCGGTCCTATTTATAAGCAATTTTCTCTCTCATGGGGTTGGTCTTTTTTATAAACAACTTTCACTTTGTGTCTGAAAATGTAAGCTTTTTTTCCTATTTTACTCTTATTAAATACATAATCTATAATTAATTATCACACACACTAAGAGTTATATCCAGGAAAAAGAGAGAAAGAGACTAGGTGAATGAAGTCAATAAAGCATGGGGAAAATGTATATTTTACTATCTTTCATACTTTTTATACATTATCTCTCACATACTCTTTTCATAAATAGGGACATATATGGAACAAAATATAGCATTTTTTATACACTTATTGCTTTTAATTACTAGTTTGTTTTACGCAATCAAAGGGAAAGTTGCTTATAAATAGGATCAGAGGGAGTATTGTTTATGATTTTGATGAATAATATACCACTCTGTTTCTATTTATAAGTCCAAATTATCTAATTTTTACATATCAATAAAAGTTAATTAACTCAATAAATATGGAATAAATTGATAAAACTTTCAATTTTTGCCCTCATTTATGAATAAATATTTTTCACCTCTGTCTTCTCTTTCTACCTTTTATAGGGATAAAATTGTAACACTCTTATTTATTATCTTGTTAGTGGACTAATAATAAGGACCCAAATTTTTTCAAAACTAAACCTATACTCTCTCTGGTCCTTTTTATAAACAACTTTCTTCTTGTGTCTCAAAATTTAAACTATTTTTTTCCTTTTCTAACCCTATTAAATACACATCTTTATATTAATTATCCCCACTCACCATTAATTCTCTTTCATTTACTCATTTATTATTCATTCTCTCTCATATTTTATATCCATACTCTCTCATATTTGTTACTCATTCTCTCTCCTATGCTCTTTTCATAAATATGGGCATATTTGGAAGAAACGTGATATTTTTTATACATTTATTGTTTTTAATTAATCTTAACCGCCAATTCATTTTGCGCAATAAAGATAAAAGTTTCTTGTGAAAAAAAACCGAACGAGTGAAAAAACCGAAAGAGTAAATAAGAACGTAGTGGTAACTTGACATAAGATTTAAATTAATTAAACTTAGAATTAACATGAGACACACCCTCCATGTTAATTGTAACATCCCAAATTTTATTCACCAAGAATATATTGTAATATATATATATATATATATTCAATGAAATGGTGAATATTTAAGGCCAAAAGAATTAAATATTGAAAATTGAAGGTTGAATAGTGTTTTTAGGGAAATCGCCTGTGAGGCAGTGAGATTGTCATATAGTTTTGGAAGATCAAATGATGACAACAAATTATGAAATTTTATAGGGTGAAATTAGACATCCTAAGCTTTAATTTGATAGGTCATATGACTCAATTGAAGCTATGTACAAAAATATATGAATTTTTGAAGTTAATCCAGAAAATCTGGAAAGTTTCTGGAGCAGCGGTCAAAGATTGAAAATCTGGGAATAATATAATCATTTTCAGTAAAATTCCATATTTTTTCTTGAAACTATACTCAATGAGGGTTCCATAGGCTTTGGAATCGCCTCGAAACGATGTCTACAAAATTAGTTATGATTTTTCAAAGTTAAGGCAGCAAATCTGCCAGAATTGGCTTTATTCCGAAAATTTGAGAAATAAAGTAATCTTCCTTTTTCTCTTAATTATTTTAGAAATTTAGGGATGAAGGAGGAGAAGACAAGTGTCAAAATCCAATGAGGCCAAGTGTCAACACCACATGAAAGATGATGGAGATAATTGTTGTGTCATAAGTCCTTACTTATGTCATAAGGTTAGGTGGCCAACTTTTGCACCAATTGACTTGAGTAAATGGAAGGAACACTTGATTTAGTTGGAATATAAGAGGGAGCACGTTTTTTACCAACCAAGAGAGAAGGAAATGATAATTTAGGTTGAGTGTACACAAAAGGGAAGCATGGCAAGGTTGAGTGCACACAAAAGAGAAGTATGGTGCAAGCATGGAGGCAAGTATGGTGGTTGACATGTGTCACCATAACAACCTTAGATGAGATCAATGGTTGGGAATCAAGGGAGCATTTTTATGAAGGCTTTCTCTTCCCTTCCCTTCATTCATTTTCGTTCAACATAGAGAGGGAGAGAGTTTGGAGAAACTTTGAAGAGTTAGAGGGAAGAGGAAGAAGAAATCTTAAGGTAAGAGTTGATTCTTAAGCTTTCCTTGTAACATTTCCCCTATATCCTTCTCTAAACCATGTTTCTTCATGAATCTATGATCTTGAAGACTCATTCTTAGCTCAATGAGAAGAGAGAGAGGATGTTCTAGAGAGAGAAACACCAAGGATCAAGAGGTAATCTCCAAAATCTCAACTTCTTTGTGTATTGAAGTTGTTGTTGGTGATTATTGTTTGATTTATGTGATTTTTGGTTAAGTTGTAAAATTGGAAAAACCATAATCCTAAGGGGTTATGCTGCCCAAAATCCTTTAAATCATGATTATGAAGTTTTTAAATGAATTAATCAAGGATTAGAAGTGGAAAAGTACAAGTTTTGGAAGCTAAAACACAAAGCTTCATTTTTCTATTTTCCCTTCAATATTTCGGCCAGACCATAACTGGTACAAGGAGTTGGATTTTCATGAAAAAAATGGTTCCATTGGACTCAGTGGGTAAAAAATAGGTGGGGTTACAGTTGGGCACTTTTTCGGTAGAGGCCGAAAAAGCATAATTACGAAAACGGCACTAAAATCACTAAATAGGGGCTGTCAAGCGTATTTTCGTAATTTTACCGTGAATTTGGCGATTTCAAGCCTGGAAATGGATTCCTTGGGCGAAAATAAGTCAGAATAGCCTTAGTCAAAATTTTGGGAAAACGTGCCATCGGGCCCGTACTTCGGGGCCAGGCCGGGTTCCCGGGGGCATTTTTGTAAATTTTCACCATAGACTAAAATAACCACAATAAACACTATGGAAGAGTATAAAATGATACTTGGATAGGTTATGACCTATTTCTGGTACATTTAATATTTTAGGACCGATTTGGAGGTTGGATACGACACGTTCTTCGAGGCACATTTAAAAGAGGATTATAAAGCTTTGAGGTAGGGACATTATCCTTCATACACTATGCCATAAGTTATGTGATTGTGTGGATGCCATTGTTTTGTAAATGTACTTTATTAATCAACATGATTTACCGAGAGAGGGGCTGTTAGTGCCAGAGGTGCACTTACACTGGGAGTTGGCAGAAGTCCAACTGGTGTAGATTGTGTGGCTGGGCCCTACTCATGTATATATGACGATGATGTGTTTATGTTGTTCATTAATTTGTGCATACCTTGGCGCATGACATATTTACTTTTCGCATTTTCTATGAACGATATTATGTCTCTACAGGGATTCTTCGGAATCTCACCCTATTTTTAAACAAATACCTCAGCGAGTACCAGTGGGCCAAAGGGCAAGGATGTAGATGCCTAAAAGTTTCACGCCCTTATCTCAATTTTACCTTTACCATAGTATTCACGGAAAACGATATGCGGTTCGGTAGGCAACACAAGAATAGCATAACTATACTGATAAAAAGTACTCGATTACAGAAATTTCCCATAAGGGTTCGTACATGATACTTACGATTAAGGTAGCCGCACAAGGCTACTAGGGTGTCTAAACTCATCCCAGTGAAACGGAGACTTCTTCCCATCTTCGTTCCACTACTGTAATCCCCTCATACGGTACTCTGCATTGTTGTTTGCATATCTTCTGTCGTCTCCTGTCTGAATTGTTGGTAGGGGAGGGTGAGATTCGAGAGAATCTCAGTAGGAAACAGATACCATAATGCATGCATGATTGATGCTATGTGTATGACATGTTAGCTTTATCTAGATGTATGCCCCATAATGACATTTCTGCATGCTCAATGTTTCATAAAACAAGACTATGGCCACAGCGAAAATAAAAATAGAGCTTCATTTATTCAAATATGCTCTACACAATCAAGTAAAGCAATCACATACATTATTACACAAGCAAAGATATCAAATATATGCAAGTAAGGTAAGTCCCCTACCTCCAAATCTTTCTCCTCGATTTGTGTGCCAACAGCTCGATGCTCCATATTCGATCCTACAATGTCAAATGTATTATTTAGACACTTCCATAGTGTTTCTGGGGGTTGTATGAGTCTATCTTGAAAAATTACTAAAATACCCCGGGGACCCGGCCCCATTGTACCCGGTCAGTGTACTTTTCTCGAAATTCTAACCTGAGCTATCCTAACATATTTTCACCCAAGGAATCCATTTCCGGACTCAGAATTACCAAATTCACTTCCAAAAGACGAAATTGCCCTTGGCAGCCCTTATTTCAGTGTTTTAGGGGCATTTTCGTAATTATGCTTTCTCCGCCTTTTCAGAAAAAGTGCTCAACTGTAACCCCACCTATTTTCGCCCACTGAATCCGATGGAATCATCAAATCATTGAAAATCTAACCCTAAGACCCATTTACAATGATGACCTAAATATATAGGTTTTAAGGGGGAAATTGAGGTTTTTCGGTTTCGGCTCCGTAAACACGTTCCTTTCTACTCCTAACCACTTTATTGACTATTCCATTAGGTTACAACTACCATTTAGTACCAATTTGGGCAGCATAACAGCCCCACATACCCATTTCCAAAAATTAAAACCAATGGCAATCCGGCGAAATTTCACCGATTAAATTGCCCACAGCAGCTAGAATAGTCAATACACAAGAGTTTGGAAGTTATCTCAAGCTCCCACTTGATTTTCCTTGACTTTGCTGAAAACCCTAGGTGTTTTAACACCAAAAGAGGAGCTTCCAAACCTTAAAGAACATAAAGGAGTAGCTTAGGATCGGAGTTATACGCGTTAGGAGCTAGATCGTCGGAGAAATCGGCTTACCTTGCGAGTTCTCTTCTCCTTTTCTCCCAAAACCCTCTCAACTCTTTTTCTTTATTTTGGTTGCAGAATGGCGTCGAAATGCTGTAGGAGGAAGATGATGTTTCTTTAATAATATTATGCCTATGTCATTGCTTATGTCATCAACAATTTTCCATTTTCGGATTTTTCAGAATTCTGGCAGATTTCTGCCCAAACTTTGAAAAATCATAACTAATTCTAGAAAAATCGAATTGAAGTGATTCCAAAGCCTATAGAACCCTCATTGAGTCTAGTTTCAAGGAAAAATATAGAATTTTGCTTTTTGGAATCACAAAATTCCCAGAATTTCAATCTTTGCATATTGTTCCAGAAATTTCACAGTTTATCTGTGCTGACTTCAAAAATTCATATCTTTTTGTGTATAGCTCTAATTGTGTCATATGACCTATCAAATTAAATCTTAGGATGTCTAATTTCATCCTATAAAATTTAATAATTTTGGATTATCATTTATTCTTCCAAAATCTTATGATAAACTCACTGCCTCATAGGCGATTTTATCGAAAACATAATTATATTCTCCAAAATTCACCATTTTACTTTCTTAATACCCCAAAGATATAAAAATCATTAGGGGATAGATTTGGGACATCTACTAAATTAGGGCTTAGCAGTCCACTTATTTTAGGCTTATTCCCAAGCCTCCAATCCAAAAATTCGGGGTATTACAAAAAGTGAGTGGCACGTGTCTCGAGGCGAGGATATGAACGTGGTTATGCCTTAGTCTATGCCTTAATATTTTGGATAATTTGTAAATATTAAGTTTCCACTGTATTTTCTGTTTTCGTCGACGAACAATATCGGAATTGTAAACGAATATTTTTATCAGTATAATTGTACTTTTCTGTATGCCCATTGAATTTCGTCTTTATTACTCTTCGATTATCGAAATGGAAACTGGTGTTGACATTTTTTGTATCAGAGCTAATAAGCGGTTCTGGCATTATCAAAATTGTATACTGATAAGGTTTTGTTTGCATTGCGACCGAACTATTCATAGATGGTCAGAGTGAGCCGGTGATCGTGATCGTGGATAGTGACAGCGAAACTACGGTGAACCAGCTTATTCCGTACCGAGGACTAACGATCAAACACTTCGGAAATGGTGATACGTTGGTATACGGTACACAACACAGAAGATCATGCCGAGACTGTAAGTATACGGTCCAAAGCCGAGGCCGGCGTCCCCAGGAGTTACAGAGGTCGGAGAGACCGGAGATGCACTGGAGGCATATGATTTTGACTACGATCTAGAGAAGATGTCAGAGGACGAGCTGAGCGACAACGAGTTTCAGGAAGAGGCCGATACTTAGTATTCATTGACGATGTCACGACAAGGATACCAGGGGAGCAGTTTCATGACGGAGCGGTATCGAGACGGTAACGGTGATATCATGGAAGGGGGTATCAGGGTACTCAGAGGTGATATCAGTACCCAGATTGCAGTATTTATGGTACTGGTGCATCTAGAGATGATATCAGTATGCTATCGATGGTATCAGTGGTATCAGGATGGTATCAGTAGTATGAGAAAGTAGCATTATCAGTGCTTGTAGAGGTAATACCAGTACCCAGTTGATGGTATTGGTGGTTCTTGTATATATGGTAATGATAGACCCACTTGTGATAGCGGTATCAGAATGGTGTCAGTGGTATCAGAATAGTGTTAACGGTATCAGAGGACAATAGAATCAACACAAGCTAAGGAGGTACCAGTGTACAGTCAACAGTATCAATGAGACTAGTGCACTGGATAAAAGAATCGATATACGTAGTGACGTTATCATAGTGCCGGTAGTAACAAATCTGATAATGGTATCAGAATTAATATCTTGAAGTACAGTAGTTAGAACGATTTGTTGAGCTTGCATCCTGACAGAAGTGACAACTACAAGGATGTGCTTGGTTGTGGGAATCCTACTTAGAAGTGTAAGAATTAGGAAGTTCCTTCTGGAGGCAATGAAAAAAAACGGTATCGAGATGATAGCGGTAGCAAGCAGAGATCCTCTGGAAATGAGACGTGTTGGCATTGTTGCCAGCCACATAGTGAGGAACCATGTCCCTTGGGCCTGGATTGGGCTTACTGACAAGGGGTGGACTTAACAAAATTGATGCATAGTGCCTATGGGTACCTCGAATATAGTACCTATGAGTACACTGAACTGAATTGAGTACCTACGGGTACACTGATGAATAATGCCTACGGGCAGTGCCTTTGGGTACATTGATATGCCTAGTCGAGGACTGAGGTACGGAATGTGTAGGGGTTGCAACAATGGTTGGCTCTGAACACATTTCCGACTGAACTGAGTTATGTGTTAGTATAATATTGCATTATATGGTGCAACGCATATACATTATCGCATGTTCTATGAACGATGGAGTGTTACTACGAAGGTCATATGGGATCCAATTAATGGGGTAAGCAAACGTGGGATTTGGCTTTTAAAAGATAGACTTTTGGGCCAAGTAGTCTCGTGGCAAGGGATCCTGGTGGACCCTGGTAAAGTGGAAGCAGTACTAAACTGAGAAGGCCAGAAAATGTGGTTGTGATATGTAGTGTTCTGAGTCATGTTGATTATTATGAGTAACTTAATGGTAGTAGCCTTAGTCAGGACAACGATCTTATACCCTCAGGGTCGTGTGTTCGAGGCTGCAGGAGCCAAAAGAAATGCGATTGAGTTGGAGGGGCCGCAAATTCCTGATGAGTCCACGCTCGTAGTCTGCTCGTAGTCCCTGGGAATAGGGAAGTGCGGGGGAAGTACGGGGTGTGACAATAAAAAGGATGAGATGTTTATATCAAAATTTCCCATAACTTAACATTATGCATGGGATGATGATTGTGAGAGGAGCTTCAGAGAGCTGATGATGAAAATTTGACCCGAGGGGGGCTGACCAAGTGTATGGGCGCCTGTGTAAACCATCGAGTACAGAACCCTAGAGTGGAGCCACCGTGACGATAGAACCCTAGAGTGGAGCCACCGTAACGACAGAACCCTAGAGTGCAGCCACCGTGACGACAAACCTTAGAGTGCAGCCACTGTGATGACTAACCCGTGAGTGCAGCCACCATAACGACGAACCCTAAAGTGTAGTCACCGTGACGTTGAATTGTAGAATAGAGCTACAGGAACATTGGCTCTCAACGATGGTGTGTTGTAATAAGTTCCATATTAAAGGGGTTTTGACAAGAGTTTATATGGCTCTGAATAATTCAAGTGGAATCGGGCCAAGGCTTGGCATAGAGAAACACTAGTTTTGAGTACAATAAGGTATTATGGAGATTTCTGTGGGACTCCTATTTAATCAGCCTGACATTATTGATGCACAAAGGAGGAGAAAAACCTCAAAGTGTGTACCTGGAATTGTATATGACGATGATATGTTTATGTTGTTCATTAATTTGTGCATACCTTGGCGCATGACATATTTACTTTTCACATTTTCTATGAACGATATTATGTCTCTACGGGGATTCTTCGGAATCTCACCCTATTTTTAAACAAATACCTCAGCGAGTACCAGTGGGCCAAAGGGCAAGGACGTTGATGTCGAAAAGTGAGTGGCACGTGTCTCGATACGAGGATATGAACATGGTTATGCTTTAGTCTATGCCTTAATATTTTGGATAATTTGTAAATATTAAAACTTCCACTGTATTTTCTGTTTCCGTCGACGAGCAATATCAGAATTGTAAACGAACGACGTTGGGATTGTAAACGAATATGTATGCCCATTGAATTCCGTCTTTATTACTCTTCGATTATCGAAATGGAAATGGGTGTTGACACAAAAGGCCTTCAAAGTAAGGTCTCCTTTGGTGCTTATCAAAACACCAAGCCCTGGACATTGCTTTAAGTTTCTCAAGATCCCAACAGCAGCTGACATATGTGTTTTCATCAGATTATGCATGAACTGGCTCAACACCTATACAGAATAAGAGATGTCAGGCCTTGTTACTGTCAGATAAATCAGCCGTCCTACCAATCTTTTGTATCTTTCAAGATTTTTAATCAAATCCTCTCGGTTATCTCTTCCCTTCTCATAGGCTTTCAACTTTAGACTTTGATCCATTGGTATTATAAGTTGTTTGCATCCACTAAGACCTGTATCATTCAACAAATCTAGAGTATATTTCCTTTGGGTTAGCACAATACCCTTTTCAGATCTGGCCATTTCAATTCCTAAAAAATATTTCATTATTCCTAAGTCCCTTATCCTAAAAGTTGAGTGAAGAAATAGCTTTACTTCCTTTATTTTATCTTCTGAACTTCCTGTTATCAAAAGATCATCAACATACACCAATATAATTATCATATCAGCATCAGAATTTTTAATGAACATGGAATAATCATGCCTACTTTGAGTAAAGCCAGCTTGACCCAAAGCCTTTGTAAGCTTTCGGTTCCATTGTCTAGATGCTTGTTTAAGTCCATATAAAGATTTTCTTAACTTACATACCATCTTCTCCCCCTTACCTTCAAATCCTTGTGGCATTGACATGTACAAACTTCTTCATGCAAATCACCTTACAAGAAGGCATTGTGTACATCCATTTGGAATATATTCCAATTATTAATCACAGCAATTTTGAGAATAATGCGTACAGTTGTCATTTTAACCACATGAGAAAATGTTTCATGATAATCAATTCCCTCTCGTTGTGTGTAGCCTTTGGCTACTAATCTAGCCTTGTATTTATCTACACTACCATCCAGTTTATATTTCACTTTATACACCCATTTACATTCTATTGTTTTCTTTCCTTTAGGTAAGGGCACTAACTCCCAAGTATTATTACTTTCTAATGCATCTATTTCTAACTTCATAGCCTCTATCCAATGTTTGTCTTTAATTGCTTCTTCATAAGAATTATGTTCATTTATAGAATCAATACATGAAAGAAAACATGTGAAGGCAAAAGAGATGTGTGCATAAGAAAGATGCTGCCCTATAGGATAATGACATTGTGTACTTTTAATTGAACCAGCAGTATGAGATGCATTAGAATATAGATGTGATACAGATGCAGAACACACATAGTCTTTGGCCCATATAGGGGCCTTGCGCTCTCTACTAGGCCTATTTGTGTTAAGTTCCAGATTTGGCTGTTCAAGCATGTGATTCTTATCAGTAATGGTTGGTTCAGGAGGGTCAGCAGATATGTCTTCAGCTGGACAAGGTATTTCAGGTATCCCACTAGCGTGATAGTCTAACCTATCAGAGTCTAGGTTCTGTGTACTACACTTATCCTTCTTAATTACTACTTGTTGTAAAGGTTCAAAAAGAAACATATCTTGAATTGCTTTATTCCACACTCCCCCTTGATCAATGCCTAGGCTATCCTTGAAAGGAAATCTGTCTTCCAGAAATGACACATGTCGGCTTACAAAGATTCATTTTGTTTCAAGATTCAAGAGCATGTATCCTTTCTGGTTAGGTGGATATCCCAGGAAAGCGCATGGTATTGATCTAGGAGTAAATTTATCATTAGAATTCAAGTCAGTGGCAAAAGCTAATGAACCAAACACCTTTAAATGAGAATAATCAGGGGTATACCCATAGACCATTTCAAATGGAGTCTTATGACCCAGCACCTTAGAGGGGATTTGGTTAAGCAAATAAGAGGCAGTTTGCACATATTCCCCCAGTAGGCAATAGGTATATGAGACTCCAATATCAATCCCCTAGAAACCTGAAGTAAAGTCCTATGTTTTCGTTCTGCTATACCGTTTTGCTCAGGGGTGTATGCACAGGATGTTTCATGGATTATACCCTTTGCCCTAAAAAAATCCTGAAGTTGGTGATTAACAAATTCGGTCCCATTATCACTCCGGAATTTCTTAACTATTTTATGAAATTGAGTAAAAACATAGGACATAAAAGTTTTAATATGCAGTATAGTTTCTGTTTTAGCCTACATTAAATAGATCCAGGTGGCTCTTGAGTAGTCATCAACTATGGTGAGAAAATAATGGTGACCTTGGTGTG
Source organism: Inga laurina (assembly GCA_963855925.1). Lineage (NCBI taxonomy): Eukaryota > Viridiplantae > Streptophyta > Magnoliopsida > Fabales > Fabaceae > Inga > Inga laurina. The sequence goes on from OY979710.1 coordinate 51,502,583, forward strand.
TGGGGGTTTTATAGGGCCCCCAGACATCCATATGAAGCAAATCAAAACAAGATGTAGTTTTAATGCAACTAGAGGAAAAAGGTAATTTTGTTTGTTTGGATTGAATGCAAATCTCACACACTTTATTCATTGAAACAGATTTATCAGAGCAATGTCAAGATGCTTCATTACAGAGAGTGGTGTGTGCCCTAATCTCTTATATAGCAACTATACATCGTTGTTACAAGGTAACCTAGTGACATGACTAGCACAGTTGACATAATCAAAATTTCTAGTATGCTGCAGTATATAAAGCCCATTAACAAGCTTACCAGTCACTTTCATTCTGCCACCCTGAAGGACCTACATCAAACACTGGTTAGGATAAAACATAACAACACAGTACTGGTCTTTAGTGATCCTAGGGACATATATCAAGTTAAATTTCAGATTAGGGGCATAATGCACATTTTCTAAAATAAAATCATTAGAAAATTTAACGCGTCCTACATGTGTAATATGCATGTGGTTTCCATTTGGTATCTTAATTGTCTTAGTAGGACCCTTATATAGCGCATAATAGTCAAATAAAGATAAATCACTAATCAAGTGGGTTGTGGCCCTAGAATCAATGACCCAGTGGATGTGTGTGTTATGAGTGGAAAAAGAAAGTGGTAAAGCAGTACCAGTGAGGGCGTGAGTGATCATATTGTGCTTGATCATATTGTGCTTGAGTGAAGCTTGGAGTGATGATGTTGGCCGCACAGGTAGCATTCTCAGAATCACGGACAGAATTAAGTGCCTTAGCTGGAGAGTCTTGTTGTCGGCCAGACTTGGTTTTAGTCCCTTTGAAATCGGAGGGATAACCAACAAGTTCATAGCACTACTCCTTGACATGACCCTTTTTGTTATAGTATCCACATTGAGGGGGGTGCCTCTTCTGCGTCCTCTGCCTCTCCCGCAGCCACGAACTGCCATGGCTATGCCTTCAATAGGAGAGGGTTCAGAACCACCAGCGAGAGATCTTTAGGCCTCATCTTCTGAGATCATCACATAGGCTTGATTAAGGGAAGGAAGAGGAACCATTAAAACAATTTGGCTTCTTGCCTGACAGTGAGACTCATTTAGTCCCATGAGAAATTGGAGTAGCTTTTGCTGTTGAATCATATCAGAGTACGTTCTGGAAGTTGCACATTGGCATGACGGTATAGGCACCAGGGAAGATTGTTCTTCCCATAGTTCTTTGAGTCTCAAAAAATAGCTTGATACTCGTATGGACCCTTGCTTCAGAGATTCAATTTCACGGTGGAGGGCAAATATACGTGAACCAGTGATCTTATCGAACCTTTCTTTGAGGTCAGTCCACACAAGATACGCATCCTCACAAAAGACAATCCTGTTGGCGAGTTCTTTAGAGATGGAATGGAGAATCCAAGAAAGAACTACAGCATTGCATCTTTCCCATTGGTCATGGAGATGTTTTTCTTGAGATTCTTTTCGACAAGAATCGTCTATGAAACCCAATTTATGCTTACTTCTAAGAGCAATCTTCATAGCTCGTGACCAAATTGAATAATTCTCGTTGTCGGTGAGGACTTGGGGAATGATGGTTGCTCCCTAAGTGTCCGACGGGTGCAGATAAAGTGGGTCATTGAAGCCAAGTCCACTAGGAATGATCTCGCTGCTGGAAGATTTGTGTGTGTTGGCAATGAGACGCAATAACTCAATGGAGAGAAAAGAGGAATTAGGGATTCAGTCACGAACACAGAGAGAAAGAGAGAGAGAGAGAGAGAGGTAAAAAATGCAGAAGGGTCGAACGGGTCGGATATGGGGCGGTGACAGAAAATTTCAGAGGATCCAAGGCTCTCATACCATATAAGTAAATGAAATATCTGAATAAAACCATAGAATACTATATTACACCGCAATCAGTTAGTTTAAGTCTATGATACACAGCCTTATATATACACACTAATAATCCTTATCTACACTACAGATACATTTTTCATACTAGACTAACCTAGGCCTAATTAGCTAGCCCAATGGGCTTCTTATACAGATACTTTCAACAGTTATGAGATATTGTTTGGTTGTTATAATTTCATCAGGTTATTAATAGGATTAAGGAGCAAATTTACCAACAAAGTTTTAAGGAAGGAGTGTCTGACATAATTATGTTTTAAAGGAGGCAAAAATACATATGAGAAATTAAAAGTGGAGTATCCAGCATAAAACTGTTAAATTTGACTTAACACAATTAAGAGTTTTTTCTCTTATAATTTAACGTCGTAAAGTCAAATTTAACGGTTTTGTGCTAGATGCTCCACTTTTAATTCCTCATGTGTATTTTTGCTCCCTTTAAAACATAATTGTGTTAGACGCTCTTTCCTTAAAAATTTGTAGGTAAATTTGCTCCTTAAGCCTTAATAATATATGTTGAATTCTTAGTCAGCATTAGGCCTGTTTTAACATGGCATCAGAGCCCATAGGTTGAAAATCAAGAATTGGTCTGTGACTATGAAACCGAACCCAATCCAATTAGCAGACTCTCGCTTTCTTTCTGGAAGAGTCTATTATACAAACAAGTTTTGTCCTCTTCCTCATCTTTGAAAGAAAATTAGGGCACGAAAATACCTTTTCTCCAAGAAACGATGATGCTAATTCCTGTCACCATTAGTCTCTTGTGTCATCAACGGATTTTCAGTGAAGCTAATATAAAATTGTTGGACGGGGCATGGTTCTTGGGGATTTAGCGTCGCAGATCGAGATTCTTAAGAGTTTCAAGACCGACGAATGATCATATATGTGAATTCCTGCAAATCTTCAGTTGATAATCGATGCACGCCCTAGCACCGAAGGAAGGTTGCATTTGGTGAGCTCGTTATAGTCCGCCATCATCTGGTAATTTTCTCCTTTGTTAAACTTGTCTTGTTCAGTTTCTGTCAAACGCTGTCAAGTAAGAAAGGATTTCTTGAAGCTCCAAATTCTGTTCAGTTTTGAATCATGATTCTTGGAATTCCTGAGCCAACACTTAGTCTTATTTCTTCCTCTATGATGTTTTCAACCGAGATCGATCTGCATTGAAAAGATTTAGTTTTCTGCATATTGCCAACACCTGTTTCCATTTTAATATACGAAGAGTAATAAACACTAGATTCTGTGGGCATACACACATATTCTGATAAAAGTATTCATTTACAATCCTTAAGTTGTTCGTAGACAAAATACATAATACAACAGAAACTTCAATATATACAGGATTCCCCAAAATATCTTAAGCATAAACTAATTATAACCATCGACTTCAACCTTGCCTCGAGACATGTGCCAATCACTTCTCGACGTCTATGCCTTTGCCTTTCGTCCCACTGGCACCTACTGAGATGTTTGTTTAGAAAAAGGGGTGAGATTCCAAGGAATCCCAGTAGAAACATTAGGGGTGTTCGGGATCGGGAAATGCCATTCCCGATCCCGGATTTCTTTTTTTTAAAAAAATTCCTATATTAATTTTTTTGTTTTATTTTCTTTAGTCTAGTATAAATATATAATTTGTCTAATATCATATTGTACCAAATTAGTCCAATACAAATATATCATTAGTCCAATACATACTTAAAGTTGTCGATTTAACTACAAAAAGAACAAAGATAAGAACAAAAAAATTAGAATTATTTAATAAATAATAAATGAAATTAACTAAATTAACTAAAAGAATAGATATTACATTTAGGGTGTTAGAGATTTTTACATTTTATTTTGCATTTGGTCTTGCTTTCTTAAATATTTTAAAAAATTATACATAATATATATATATATATATATATATATTTTCGGGATCGGGAAAAAGTCGAGATAGGGAAGTCCTATTCCCGATCCCGATCCCAATCCTGAACTTTTTCCATCTCAAAATTTTCAGGATGGGAAAATCCCATCCCGATTTGCTCGAGATCAGGACGAGAAGACCGGGACAGGAAAAAGTTACACACCCCTAAGAAACATGCTATCGTTCATATAAAATGCGAAAATTAAATATGATATGCGCCATGTATGCACAAATTAATGAACAATATAAACACATCATCTGTATGTATACATGAGTAAGGTCCAACCCCACTAATCTGCACCTGTTGGATTCTCACCAACTCCCAGTGTAAGTGCCCTTAGTACTAATTGCCCTTCTCTAGGAAAAACATGTTGATTAATAAAGTACATTTATACACACATTCATATAACTATGACATGATATATGAAGGATAATGTTCCTACCTCAACGTTCTTTCAACCCCTTTTTAGTGTGCCTCGTAAAACGTTTCACTTCCGGCTTTCGACTTGATCCTAAAATATTAAATATACAAGAAATAGGTCATAACCTATCCAAGAATCATTTTAGACTCTTCCATAATGTTTCTTGTGGTTATATTAGTCTATGGTGAAATTTTACCAAAATGCCCCGGGACTCTAGCCTGGCCTCGCCGTACCCGGTCCGACAGCACGTTTTCCTAAAATTTTGACTAGGGTTATTCTGATGTATTTTCGTCCATAGAATCCATTTTTGGGCTCAAAATTATGAAATTCAGTGTCAAATTATGAAATTGCCCTTGATAGCCCCATTTTAAGGTTTTAGGGGCGTTTTCCTAATTATGTTTTTTTGGCCTTTTTCGAAAAAGTGACCAACTGTAAACCCACCTATTTTGCCTCCTAAATCCAATGGAATCATCAAATCACTGAAAATCCAAATCTTTCCCCCATATCTGTGCTTGGCCAAAACTTTGGTCAAGAAAAAGGAAAAATTGAAGTTTTTGTGTTTTAGCTTCCAAAACTTATACCTTTTTACTTCTAATCCCACATTAAGTCATTCAAACACATACTAACCATGATGCAAAGAAATTTGGGCAACTTAACCCCATAGGATTAGGACTTTCTAAATTTACAACTTAACCAAAAGTTACCAAACCCAAACCCAAACCCAAACCTCAACAACAACATCATACAAGAATAGATCTAAGGTTTGTAAGGTTACCTCTTGAGTTCTCTCTCTCTAGGTGTCCTCCTCTCTCTCTCCTTGAGCTTAAGATGTGTCTTCCAAATCATGGATTTCATAAAGGAGAAATGTTTAGAGAAGGTTTTCATGGAAGATTACAAAGAAAATGCTTAAGAGATCAATACTTACCTTAAGCCTCTTCTTCCTTCTCTCTAGAACTCTAAAGTTCTTCAAGCTCTTTCTCTCTCTTCTATTTCTTGTTGCTGGCAGAAAATATGAAGGGAAGAGGAAGGAAGAGTGTTTAATAATTTAACTCCAATCACCCTTCACCATATGATTTCATCAATGCACCTTAATGTGACACTTGTTACAATCCTTATCTCCTTCACATTTATGTCATAATTGCTCCATTAGCATTGAACTAATTTCCTCTCCCTTTTGGTTAGCATAAAACCGTCCCCCCTTATGTCTTCCCTAACCAAATGAGTTTTCTCTAACTAATCCAACCATGCACTCAAGTAGTGTACCATTATCATCATTACTATGTCTAAGAAGCATTATTTTAAGGCAATTAGACATGTGCTCATATTCATAAATCATAAACTAATCCCCTTACCATATGATAATGACACTTGACATGTTTATGAGCCAAATAATTATTTCTCCCTCATATTTATTTATTTCACAATTTATACAATCATCATTACATCTTTCTTTTTCAAACTCGCAATAATTAGCAATTTTGGTATATTTTCTAACCAAATTTTAAAAAATCATAATTAAATTTATAGACATCATTTCCAAACTATTCTAAAGGCTATGGAACCCTTATTGAGTCTAGTTTCAAGGAAAAATATAGCCTTTTACTAGCTAGAAGTATATCATTCCCAGATTTTAAATATTTGCATTCTACTCCAAAAAATATTCAATTTCGCTGGGCAAAATTTAGAAATCCATAACTATTTGTACATATCTTCAATTGATTCATATACCTATCAAATTAAACCTTAGGATTTCTAATTTGACCTTGTAAAATTTCATAATTTTTGTTTATCATTTGGTTTTCCAAAACTACATGACAAACTCACTGTCTCGTAGGTAATTTCACTGAAAACATTGTTCACCTTTCAATTTTCAATATTTAATTCATTTGGCCTTAAATATTCACTATTTTATTGAATATATAAAATAATCACAATATATTCTTGATGAATAAAATTTAGGGTGTTACACATATTCTATGGTTCTGTGATTTTATTGCATTCTCTAGATTTTCTGAAGTTGAGAATCTCTGCATATTCTCCTGTAACCCTCAATGACCGAGACTACCGAAGGGAATCCACCATTGTCAATTTCCAACATCCATTATACCTACATCTTATTGACACCCTTGCTGTCACAAGTTTTAATTGGGACCTAGAATTATGCAATATGGAGCAGATCAATGAAGCTTGCTCTTCATGGTAAGAACAAGTTAGGCTTCGTTGATAGGACTTGCCTTCGACAAGACCAGGAACCATCTCATCGGAGCTTGTGGGACCAATGTAATTCAATTGTATTTTCTTGGCTGATTAATTCTGTCGATAAAGAAATGTCCAGTGGCATGATATTTCCTAGAATGCGTATCTGGTATGGGTGGATTTAAAAGAATGGTTCGATGTAGTGGATAGGGCAAAGATATTTTATCTACATCGCTCCATTAATTCCCTAGTTCAAGGTAATCTATCAGTCTCTGCCTATTATACAAAGCTAAAGGAACTGTGGGATGAACATGCCACTCTTGTTCCTATTCCAAGTTGTCAGTGTCAGTCCTCTCAAGATTACTCCAAAATAATTTGGTAGCAGCTACTTTTTCAATTTCTTATGGGCATTAATGAGGGATTTTATCATGTTTGAAGTCAAATCCTTCTCATGAACCTACTGCCATCATCCAATCATGTGTGTTCCATGATTATTCTGGAGGAAACCCAAAGAAACATGTCTTACCAAGCTCCACTTAATTCTTTTGAAAGTTCTGTCATGACAACTGGCACTAGTAGATGAGGCAGAGGTTGTGGAAGAGGACGTGGTCGAGGACGTTCCCAAGAGGTGTGTACCCACTGTAATAGAAGAGGACACAAAAGGGAAGCATGTTATCACCTCATTGGTTTCCTACCTAGTTTTGCCACCCCTAAATTCACCAAAGTCTCAGATGATTCCGCTACTGTAGATGATTCAACCACTAAGGGAACTAATGCAAGTGACAATCTACTATTGTCTTATCCATAATCCTTCATCTGCATCCTTGTTCACTCCTAGTCAATACAAGCAAATTCTGGAAATGCTGAAAAAGGACTTAGAACCTTCAGACGCTGTTGTAAGTGTCCAGGCTGCAACTCCAATTTTGTCTATTCATTCTAATCATGCATAGATTTTAAATTTAGGTGCTAGTTGTCATATAGTGAGTAGCCTAATACTTTTAGATACTAGTAGGCCATATATTGGTGTGCCTAAGTGGGTTAGGGTACCTAGTGCAGAAAGAATCCGAATAACTCATATAAGGGAAGTTAGAATCACTAAAAATATCTTTCTGAAAAATGTTTTATACGCGAAAGAGTTTTGCTACAACTTAATCTCCATTGCTAAACTCACGTGAGATAGTACACTTGTTGTTTATTTCTTCCCTCACTTTTGTGTATTGTAGGACACATACAATAGAATGATTAAAGGGATTGGTAGCCTCTTTAAAGGCCTATATCTTCTGTAAAAGGAATGTAATACTAAAAATGTCAATATTACTCATAACATGACTCCATAGGAACTAGGAATGGTTTTCTTGGGCATTATTGCTTGGGGCATGTCCCCACTGATGTTTTGAAGCATTTCAATAAGACACAAGGAGATGCATGTATTGATTTTCATGATAAATGTGAAACTTGTATCCAATTTAAAATAACTCATTTACCATTTAATAATAGTTCTTCCATATTTGATTATTGTTTCTTGTTGTTCCATGCTGATGTGTGGGGGTCTTATAAAACTCCCACACATCAAGGGTATAAATATTTCTTAACACTAGTTGATGTTTTCTCAAAAGGCACATGGATTTTCTTGATGCATCATAAACATGAAACTACAAAGTTTTTGAAAACATTCATTTCTTATGCTAAAAACCAGTTTAATACTAATATAAAGACCTTGAGAACTGATAATGGGACTGAGTTTGTCAACAAAGAGCTTAGCTAGTTTTTAGAGAGTAAGGGGATTATTCACCAATGGTCTTGTCCTTTCACCCCCTAACAAAATGGTGTAGTAGAACGTAAGCATAGACACCTTCTGGATGTTGCTAGGAGCATTATGCTCTACTCCCATATACCTATTAAATTCTGGGGTGAGGGAATTAGAGCAATAGCATATCTCATTAATAAAACCCCTTATAAAGGATTGCATAATCTGACTCCATATGAATTTTGCATTATAAACAGCCTGATTTACACCATTTATGAGTCTTTAGATGCCTTGTATTTGCTGTTAATTTAACTAGCATAGATAAATTTCAGGCAAGGGCTGAACCATGCGTATTATTAGGATATCCAACTACACAAAAAGGTTATATTCTATATAATATCATAACCAAAACCCTTATTGTCACTAGGCATGCACACTTTATTGAGCAAAAGTTTCTTTTTTTGTGACCTAGAAGCAAATAATCAAGGGGGAGTGAGTAGTAAAAATATCTATAATATTGATCCTTTCGTTAATGAATTTGATATTCAGCATTCTACAATAAGAAATAATGTTGAGTAACATATACATGAAGGCAATCAACCATTGATTGCATTTGAACCTGAACCTAATGCTACTAAACCTGAACATAATGCTACAGATTCAGGTGAGACATTATTTTCTACACAACCTGCTAGGCTACTTAGAAATAGGGAACCACCTAAGTGGATTAAGAACTATAGATGTGAATATTTACCTTCTCATAATGAACAGCAAGTTTCTGAATTTGATGACTTACAAAACCATGTTGCTTTACTCCATTCTATTGACTATGATGATTTGTCTTCCTCTTACAAAGCATATTTATCTGTGATTGATAAAGAAATTGAACCTAGTACCTATGACTAAGCCTCCAAGGACCCTAGATGGGTCAAGGCAATGCATAGTGAAATTAAAGCCTTAGAGGCTAATAATACATGGAAGGTAGTTAAACTTCCAAAGGGTAAGAAATCAATACGTTGTAAATGGGTGTTTAAAACTAAGTATAAATCTGATGGTACATTGGATAAATTCAAGACTAGATTGGTTGTAAAGGGATACAATCAAAAGGAAAGCATTGATTTTTATGAAACCTTTTCTCAAGTGGTGAAAATTGGAACTATTAGAACTATTCTAAAATTAGCTGCTATTTATAATTGGTCTATACATCAAATAGATGTAGAAAATGCATTTTTGCAGGGAGACTTACATGAGGAAGTCTATATGACTATACCTCAAGGTTTTGAAGCTATAGGAGACCTTCATAAGGTATGTAAGCTTGAAAAGTCACATATGGCTTGAAGCAAGCTTCAAGACAATGGAATGAGAAATTAACTCAGTCATTAATTAAAGGTGGTTTTAAGCAAAGTAGACATGACTATGCTTTTTTCAAAGAACAAACCAAAAATAGTATTGTGTTAGTGCTTGTTTATGTTGATGATTTGATGTTCACTGGAAATAGTATAAAAGTAATAAATGATGTAAAGAAATTCCTTCACAGTGAGTTTAAAAACAAAGACCTTGGTACATTAAAGTATTTTCTTGGTCTAGAGATATTAGGATCTAAGTATGGAATTCTTCTCAATCAAAGGAAATATGCAAGTGAGTTGATTAATGAGACATATTTAAAAGAAAATGAGATTGCAGTCACTCCTATAGAATAGAACCTGAAGCTTACAGTTGTTGAAATGAAATCAGATCATTACATACAACACTCTGGAGTGTTTCTAAGATTGGTAAGTAAGTTACTCTTTTTAACCTTAACCAGACCTGATATTTCTTTTGTTGTACAGGTGTTGTCCCAGTTCATGCAAGAGCCCAAGGAGTCTTATATGAAAGCTGCATTGAGGCTAGTAAGGTACTTGAAGGATAGTCCAATCTGAGGAATATATATTTCAGCAGATACTTCAATGAATGTTGACTTGTTTTGTGATTCTGATCATGGGGCTTGTCCTGATTCAAGAAAATATGTTACCAGGTTCTTGGTAAGGCTGGGAGGATCATTAATTTACTGGAAATCCAAGAAACAAATTGTTGTTTCCATATCATCTGCTGAAGCAGAATATAGAGCATTAAGAATGGCGATAGCTGAGCTTACTTGGATTATAGGATTATTAAAAGAAATGTATGTTCAGCACATAGAACCTGTGAGAGTGCATTGTGACAGCAGATCAACTATCCACATTGCATCAAACCCTATTTTTTATGAGCGAACCAAGCACATAAAAATAAATTATCACTTTGTGAGGTAGAGATTGGTTGAAGGCATGTTAGAGTTCAGACATGTTTGTTCAGAGGAACAACTTGCTGACGTTTTAACAAAGGGACTTAGAAATTCACAGCATGATTATATATTAAGCAAGATGGGAACTTGTGAATATAAGGTCCCCAACTTGAGGGGGAGTGTAAAATAAATAAAGATATTAGTGTACAGTATTAGTTATTAGTTAGTTATAAGATAAAAGTATGTAATTATAAGAATGTCCCAACTAGGGACAATCTGACCCTATATATATATATATGGAGGCTATGAGATATTGTATGGTTGTTATAATTTCATCAGGTTAATAATATATGTTGAATTCTCAGTCAGTATTAGACCTGTTTTAACAATAAGAAAATAGGTTTGGGTGGGTTTGGATCCATTGATCAATAAACACAATTTGTTATTGATTATTTCATGCTTTTCTTTTTATATTTCTTCATAATTCACTGATTAAGTAATCATAATTTGTTTATTAGATAATCATATTTTCTTCCAGTAGTATATCCCTCAATTATAGGAGATGTACTTTATTTCTATCTTTGACTATATTACTTTCTTTACATGGTTTTGTTTATGTACGGGGAGGGCTACAAAATATTCTTCCAATTTTATCATAATTGAATCTTATTAAGAGCAAATGCTTGTTTTCTTAAAAAAAATTATCATCTTTTAATTTGTATCTATTTATCCAAGTACTCGTACTCATTATATTATATAGTGCATTAAAATCTCGTACTACTAATAAGCTTATTGATAAATATGTTAAAATATCTCATAAAAAGGAGAATACAAGTTTGAGTTTTAGGAAGCATACTTGTTATGAGGGTTTTAAACTTAACACTTATAACAAAAAAAGTTTAGTCTTAAATTCAAAGTGATTTGGGAGTACTTTCAGGTTACTTTAAAAAAAACACGTACTCGTTATATTTTTAAGAAAGTGAAAATATATGTATAAAGAATTATGCGATGGGTTGTCGATATCCTAAATTTAAGTATGGTAAAGTTTTCTTCTTTAACTCTTAAAAATGGTGCAAAATCCCAATTCATAATGGAGACTGAACGTTTCTTAAATAAGAAATGTGAGTCCCACATGATATGCCACATATAAATGGGTTGTGGCGAAAACTGTCAACACCCATTTCTATTTTGATAATCGAAGAGTAATAAAGACAGAATTTCATGGACATACAAAAAAGTACAATTATACTGATAAAAATATTCATTTACAACCCCAACGTCATTCGTCAACGAAATACAAAAAAATACAACATAAACTTTAATATTTATAGGATTTCTAAAATATCTAAACATAAACTAATTATAACCATGATCATGTCCTTGCCTCGAGACATGTGTCAATCACTTCCCGGTGTCTACACCTTTGCCTTTTGACCCACTGCACTCGCTGAGATTTTTATTTTAGAAAAAAAGATGAGATTCCGAAGAATCTCAGTAGAAACATGCTATCGTTCATAGAAAATGCGAAAAGTAAATATGACATGTTCCAAGGTATGCACTAATTAATGAACAATATAAACACATCATTGTCATGTATATATGAGTAGGGCTCAGCCCCATAATCTACACCGGTTGGTCTTCCATCAAATCCCAGTGTAAGTGCACCCCGTCACTAAATGCCCCTCTCTAAGCAAACCAAGTTGATTAATAAAGCGGATTTAAAAACATTGGCATCCACACAAGCATATAACTATCGCATGATGTATGAAGGATAATGTTCCTACCTCAAGGCTTTATAAACCCCTTTCTAGATGTGACTCGTAAAATGTGTCGTGTCCGGCCTCTGACTCGGTCCTAAAATATTAAATGTACAAGAAATAAGTCATAACCTATCCGAGTATCATTTTAAACTCTTTCATAGCATTTTTTGTGGTTATATTAGTCTATAGTGAAAATTACCAAAATGCCCTTGGGATCCCGGCTCGGCCTCGCCATACCCAACCCGATGGTACGTTTTAGCAAAATTTTGACTAGGGCTATTCTGACGTATTTCAACCTAAAGAATCCATTTTCGAGCTCCAAATCACCAAATTTAGTGTCAAATTATGAAAATACCCTTGACAGCCCCGATTTAGGGATTTTATGGACGTTTTTGTAATTACGCTTTTTCAGCCTTTTCCGTAAAAGTGACCAATTGTAACCCCACCTATTTTTGCCCACTGAATCTAATGAAACAATTTATTTCATGAAAATCCAGCTCTTACCCCTTGAGTGCTGGCCGAAATATTGAAAGAAAATCGAAAAATGGGGTTTTGTGTTTTAGCTTCCAAAACTTGTACTTTTCTACTTCTAGTCATTTAAACACTTCTTAATAATGATTCAAAGAAATTTGGGTAGCATAACCCCTAGGTTTATCCAAATTTACAAACTCAAAAAAATAACCAAATCCAACCACAATGATCAACAACAATCACATACTATCATAGTTTTAGGATTTGTGAAGTTATATCTTGAGTTCCTTTCCTCTCTCTTTCTAGACGTCCTCTTCTCTATCTCTCCTTGGGCTCAAGATGAGCTTGCTAAACCATGTAGTTTATGGAAAGGAAGAGATTAGAGAAGATTTTTATGGAAGATTAGAAGGAAAAACCTTAAGAAATCTCCACTTACCTTAATCCTTCTCTTCTCCTTCTCTCTTGACTTGAACTTTCCTTAAGCTTTTCTCTCTCTTCTTTCTTGTTGCAAGTGACGAAAATGAAGGCAAGAGAAAGAGGATAAGGTTTCATAAAAATCCTACAACTTTTCTCTTCATTTAATAATTGATAGGAATTTGTTTTATGACATCACTTTGTACTTAAGCCTATCTCCTTCTAATGTGTGTCATAAAGTTCAATCTATATAACTTTAAATATTGTTCCACCGGCTTCCCTCTCTAAAATGGCTCATCCTCAGCTTAAGACACAGATCACTGTTCACAAGAGGGATCCAGCTTGCTTTAAAAAAAAACCTTCGGGCTTTAGGATAGCCAACTAGTTCATTAATGGAGCATGTGGCTCTATGTCGGTTGGAAAAGTATGTGATTTAATAGACTTATTCAAATTTCAAATCCACCTCTAGCCTGTAGGTTCGATAGGTTTAGCCCAAATTTCCCTCTCCTACTTTCTTTACTCAGCCTTAGCTTCCCCATTTTTAAATTTCAAATTTTGATTGGCTCTTTTTTGAAATCTCTTTCTCTCTCTTTATTTAAGTATGGTGTCTTTCTTTTCTTTGACCTCCTACTCCCCCGCACAGCCTAGAGTTTTATTCTTGCTCTCTTCGCTCTTCCTAAGCTTCACCCCATTTTCTTTATTCCCCTGTTTACCTATATATAGACGGACGATGGGCGGATCTGGTGATGTTGCGGCGAAGAAGCTACCATGAGGATGGTGGCAAGTGGACGCAGAGACGAGGATGGATGATTAAGGCTGAGAGTTTGAGATGAATTCATTTTTTTCATCAAGGTAATCTTGTGTTCAGGCAATGGAGATGTTATCAGGAGTTCAATGTTCCAGTTTTGATGATTTTTCTGGTTACAGATGGATCTGTTGAGGATGAGACATATTTGTAATAGTATGAACAAGCAATGATCAATAAAGAGTCAATATGCCCATGGATTTACACTTTTGTTATAGGTATGGTGTAACCCCCTTCCACCATAGGTCGAGATTTAGTTCATAAACATGTAATTGATGTAGAATTAGAGACCTTAGATGATTTTGGGACTTAAACAAAATCAAACTTTCCAAAGATCATGGCTTACAAAACCTTTTCATGACAGTCTCATATTCACATTTCAATACTAAATAGCATGTATAGGTTGATTTCATTCATACATATTAGAGTACAGCATAAATTCCTGACACACTCGGGTTCCATTAATTAATAAAAGGATTATACAAAGGCACAAAGCCCATACACTTTTTCCCGTTTTCTTGAGGATTACACAAAACTATACATTAATCCAAAAGATATACAATTGTTCCCAAAAATATATCCAAATGGTTTTTACATGATAACCAAAGTAAAACTCCTAAACCGGAGCTCTAACCGCTCTTCGTCGCCCGCTTTCCCTTTGATCCTTCTGCCCTGTCTAAAAATTTGGTTTATGGGAGAGTGAGATTCTAAGGAATCCTCGTAGTGTCAAATCACTCATAGTATGCACAACAATAAGGCATGAAAGCAAATCATCACACACACATTGCAACTACAACGACAATTACAACGGCAAAGGCAGGTATAACTCATGTCACCCTTTCGTTTGCCTACACTGTATTACATAACACAAACACACAATATATTTCACCACAGCTGAGATTCATATAAAGCATTTCATACGCAAGCCCCACTGGCAAGATCAACACACAGCCCACGGCTGGATTTACAAACGCCGCCCCACGGGTCGGATTCATAAATATTCATGTCAATTACAACGACAGTTCAACGGCTAAACTAGAGATGACCATTGTCACTCTCTAAACGGCTCACACTGAAGTGCTCATGCTGTAATGGACCATGTCACATGAATTTCACAAAACACAATGACAAGTCATGTATACCAAAACATCATACACAACATGAGAGAAAAGTCACTACTTGGTTTGTTCAGTGCGTGCTTTGTCGCATGTCTCTCCCGAGGAGGGCAAATATCGTATCCTATAATTATAATTAGGGACAAAGAGTTATTCTCTATTCTAATACTCAATTGACTTCACAATACTTAGATTTAGTTATCATTTATGTCCTTTAAGTAGTTACAATTGGCTCTAATAAAAGCTCTAAAGGATTGGGAAACACCGGGTTGGAAACCACTTTTCAAAATCATAAGGTGCTGAAAACAGGGGGTTGGCTGCAACCAAGAAATCTCTGGCTGTGGCAAAAAACATCACAGAAAGTTTTTGGTTGCAGCCAAGAATTTTCTGGCTGCAGCCAAAAATAGCCCAGAAGTGTTCTGGCTGCAGCCCAAAATTTTTTGGCTATGGCCAGATAGTGGTCTAAAGGTTCTTGGTTGTAGCCAAGAATCTTCTGGCTGCTGCCAAGAAAATTCTGTTTTACAGCTGAATTTCCAAAATATCATAACTAATTATAGAAAAATCAAAATAAGGTGATCCTAAAACCTAATGAAAGCTATTTAAGTCTTCTTTACTAGAAAAATATCGACCAATACCAGAAATCACCACACAAATACAGAATTTAAGAAATGTCCATACTGCTCCAGAATTGATCCCAGATTTAACATCAAACTTTGGGCAGTCATAACGCCTAGCTCATAAATCGGAATGACATGAAATATATGTCTATTTTGAATCTTGGAATGTGAAATTTAAGACTGGAAAGTTTCAGAATTTTCCAACACCATTTGGTCATTTAAAACATTCGTACAAACTAACTACCCAGACAGAGTTCACATAAGACAGATTTTCAATTTCCTACCAAAATGTCCAATGACTCCCAAAATCAATAATCAAACCTATTCCCATAAAATTTTCCATAAAGAACATAATGAAAACCTCAAAATGACCAAAATCACAACCCAATCACATGCCATATTTTGCCCAATACACAAAACCAACACAAAGTTGCCAACCTTCACATTTCCAACCTAAATCCATTCCATCAACCCAAAACACATGTCAAAGCACTAATTCCATGACAACAACAATTCAAACACCACAAGACCCTAATTTTCGAAATTTCAAACCAAATTTCCAGAATTTCCAAGCTAAAGCATTTGGCACAAAACTTATGTAGAAAGGTCTCTTAAACTCACCTTAACAACTTTCTCAAAGGAGTTTCTTGATTCTCCAACCTCCACAATTTCTTGAAGTCTCAAATCAACACCAAATAACAAACTATAACCATAGAAATGTAGCTCTTAACTCAAGGAACAACTTTAAAGAAATGAGTTTGAGCAATAGAGGTCATTTTCCTTACCTTTTCTCAAGCTTTTCTTCCTCTATTTTTCTGCAACAATGGTGCCAAGACAGAAAGAGAAAATGAGAGAGAGAAAATGAGAGAGGTTGAGTGATAGAGAAGATGAAGAATGATGATCTTACTCCCTCCCATACTACTTCAGCGTACAAAGAGGGAAGAGAGGAGAGAGAATGAGATAAAATAATAATATTCTCATTTGACTTCTCCAACAACTATCATCATACATGTTGTCAAGTGTCATTCCCTCATTGGGTCTCATAAAGTAAGTAACTAAATTAGTTACTCTAACCCCTCCATTAGCCATTTAGTTACACATCTCATTTCCCTCTTAGTAGTAATTAATTTTTCCATTAATCACCAACTTAAAGACATTCATCCAATTTCTCAATAATGATGACGTATTAATTAAAATAGCCATAAAACACATAATAATTCCCATTTAAATTCATAAATATCCACACTAATCCTTATTAGCCCTTAATTAAAAATTGGGGCATTACATATGGTTTCCAATATTCCCTGCTCCTCAAACTATTTGCTCTGTATTTATTGTTTGAGAAGCCTTCAATAAATTCTTTTTTTTTTGTTGAGTTGTGTTTGATATTTAAGAGTTCAACATTCTAGGAATATCCCAAGTTTTTTATGCAATCATTATTTCTTGAGCATGCTTGCTACGATTGGTATGGGCCAATATGATGCTACATTGAATATGGGTAAATGATTAGTTTTCTTTAACTTCATAAGATAAACACCTTAATGAATGGAAAGAAGGTTCTTTTTCTTTTTCTTTTGTTTTGTTTTCTTAATTAATTTAGATATACCTTTTCATTCTTTTTTGTTTACCTGTATCATTCAACTAGGATGAAGATGATAATATGACATTTGTTTAATTATCCAGGCCAATATTCAGCTAGGCCAATATTCTTGGAATATGATGTTTGTTTAATTATCTCTAAACATCTCTTTTTTTTTTGTGTTTGTTGGTAGGTGATCTGAGGAGTGGAAGAGAGTTATTGTTACAAAGTGATATTACACTTTGTATGGCATATGTTTGAGATCTTAGATGAAAAAATGTTTAATTTGGTGACATTATATGTGAGTCAGTATTATATTAAAGTTGTTTCAAATTCTCTTTTATTGCTTTTTTTTAAGAGATGGCACCACCACAAGGTATATCTTGACTCTTCAAGTATGTCTGGTTTCAAATAGGATATTCATCTTTACTGTTTCTTTTAATTTAGTCTTAAATATTGACATTTTTGAAGATTGCAGCTTTCTCATTGTGGAGGAGTGCAATATACTAGCAGTAAAAGACTAATTGGCGTTCAATAATTATCGAGTTTAGTTTCTAGGATGGTTATGTTCGTTGAAAACCCAAGTTTATAATGGGATTTTAAAAGTGTATGAGCTTTTCAAGTGGAGAAATACAATAGATTTAACTATTAAGGACAAACTAGAGGGCTACTTATGCTACTAATGGCAGTGTCTCGATTTGATGCATGTAATTCATTGTTTGGCCTCTAACTTGAAGAAATTAGATTTTTGGTTCTTTTTCTTTTTTTCGTTCTATTTTCTTAATTAATTTAGATGTACCTTTTCCTTCTTTTGTTTACCTGTATCATTCAGCTTGGATGAAGATGAATCTTTTCTTTATTTTTTTTGTTTGTGTTTGTCGGTGGGTGATTTGAGAAGCGAAAGCGAGTTATTGTTACAAAGTGATACTACACTTTGTGTGGCGTGCGTTTGAGATCTTGGATGAAAAAACTTTTAATTTGGCGACATTTTATGTAAGTGAGTCAGTATTATATAAAAGTTGTTTCAAATTCTCTATTATTGCTTTTTTAAGAGATGGCACCACCACAGGGCATATCTTGGCTCTTCAAGTACGTCTGGTCTCAAATAGGATATTCATCTTTGCTGTTTCTTTTAATTTAGTCTTAAATGTTGACATTTTTGAAGATTGCAGTTGTGGAGGAATGAGATATACTGGCAATAAAAGACTAATTGGCATTCAATAATTATTGGGTTTATTTTCTAGGATGGTTATGTTCCTTGAAAACCCAAGTTTATAATGGGATTTTAAAAGTGTATGGGTTTTTCAAGAGGAGAAAATACAATGGAGTTAAATATTAAGGATAGACTAGAGGGCTACTTATGCTGCTAATAGCAGTGTCCCGATTTAGTGCATGTAATTCATTGTTTGGCCTCTTACTTGAAGAAATTAGATTTTGTACTGAGTTACTTACAGAAAAGTGAACAATGGCTTTGAAATAAATTTGGGTTAGAAAGGATTTTATATTTTAAACTTAAAGGAAAGGGAATAAGGGATTTCGAATTTATCTATTATGTCCTTTTCAGATGTTGTGCTTATTGACACCGTATAAATGCTTTGATAAAAAGGACAGGCTATTATTAATGATACAACATGCTCTGCTATTAGCTTTTAATTAAACGTTGGTCATTTAATGATAAATAGTTAAGTGAATGTAGTGGATTAGGATGTAAGGTGAATTAGTGAAATGTGTAACACTCCAAATTTTATTTACCAAAAATATATTTTAATTATTTTGAATAATTCAATAAAATGGTGAATATTCATGAATTTGGATCTTGTGAATTTTGAAATATTCATATTCATAAGGAAATGGGCAAATTAATTCAAGAAATGAATTAAATTACAAAGGTGATAGCAAAATAAGAATTTTGCCAATTTAGCCCAAGATTAATTATTTTCCAATTAATTGGAGTTAATTTCAATTAATCAAGGAAAATAAAGAAAAATGCATAATGGGATTATTCTTGGTGGAATAAATCAAGAATTTTGAAATTAAGGGGAATTATACATAATTCAATTTTGTGAATTATGAGATTAATGAAATGCAAATTTTTCTTCCCTTCCTCTCTTAAATTTTGTCCACACAAGAATGTAAGGAAAAAAAATTAAATCCATGATCACATGCTACAAGAAGAAGGTGATGATGACTTTACTACATGCACATATCAATGATAACCAAGATGGAGTGTACACAACATAAAAGGATGGTGTAATGCATGATGAGAATAAGTTTGAGTGGAGGAATGGAAAAACATGATTGTATTGAAGAGTGTAGGTGTGGACATAGAGAAAGAAGCATGGACTAGTTGGAGGAAAAAAGGGGGAGAGGCACGGATTTGAGGAGCAAGAAAAGGGAAGACAATTGACTCAAAATTATGGCAAGATAAGGGAGTAATTATGAGGAAGAAGGGAGGGTGACAAGTGGCACATTTTGGCCTCTTGATTAAATCTATGGCTTGGAGGGAAGAAGAAAAATTAATAAAAACAACCTCCTTCTTCTTTCATGCCACATTTCGTCCAAGCCTTGGAAAAGAAAAGAGAGAAGAGGAGAGCTCAAGGAAGAAGAAGCTAAGATAAGTATGGTTTCTTTGGTTTTTCTTATAGCATTTCCTTAGAATCCTTCTCTAAACTCTTGTTTCTCATGAATCCATGGTGGTGAAGTCACACTTTGAGATCAAGAAGAGAAGGAGGAAGTTCCTAGAATAAGAGCATCCAAGAGGTTAAGTTAAGAGGTAATTATACCAATCTCAACTTTATGTTAATATGAAGTTGTTGTTGGTAATTGTTGTTTGGTTTATGTGATTTTTGGTTGAGTTATAAAATTTGAAAAGCTATAACCCTAAGGGGTTATGCTGCCAAAAATCCTTTAAATTATGATTAAGAAGTGTTTAAGTGAGTTAATCAAGGATTAGAAGTGGAAGAGTACAAGCTTTGGAAGCTAAAACACAAAAACCCATTTTTCATTTTTCATCATATTTTTGGCTAGAACTAGAACTGGTATTAGGAGTTGGAATTTCATGAAATAAATGGTTCCATTGGATTTAGTGGAAAAGAATAGGTGGGGTTACAGTTGGGCACTTTTTCGGTAGAGGCCGAAAAAGCATAATTACGAAAATGCCACTGAAATCTCTAAATAGGGGCTGACAAGGGTATTTTCATAATTTAATAGTGAATTTGGTGATTTCGAGCCCGGAAATGGATTCCTTGGGCGCGAAAATACATCATAATAGCCTTAGTCAAAATTTTGGGAAAACGTGCCATCGGGCCGGGACGGGGCCCCGGGGGCATTTTGGTAAAATTCCAAAATAGGCTAATATAACCACAAGAAACACTATGGAAGAGTCTAAAATCATACTTGGATAGGTTATGACCTATTTCTTGTACATTTAATATTTTAGGACCAAGTCGGACGCCGGAAACGACACGTTTTCAAGGCACACTGAAAAAGGGATTAACGAACTTTAAAGTAGGGACTACCATCTTTTATACACTATATGAATAATTATATGTATTTGTTACTGTATTTCGTAATATGATTGCGCCTAGTTGTGGTTCACTACTCAACAACGGTATATTGGAAAATCGTAGCTGTGGTCTATGACTTAGTTGAGGTATATTATCATAAATCCTAGTTGTAGTCGGTGACTCAGCTGAGGTAAATATATATGAATCGAATCGAACTTTTATTTTTGCCTAATATAGTGCATTGCATATTTAATTTTCACATTTTATATGTCGATCGTATATCTATATGGGGATTCTTCAGAATCTCACTCTTTTTCAAAAAACAAATATCTCAGCAGGTACCAGTGGGCCAAAGGGCAAGGACGTAGACACCGGAAAGTGAGCGGCACATGTCTCGAGGTGAGGACAAGATAGTGGTTATATTTAGTCTATGTTTTGGATATTTTGAAGAAATTTGTAAATATTAAGTTTCCGCTGTATTTTCTGTATTTCGCCAATGAACGATATCGGTATTGTAAATGAATGTTTTTATCAGTATAGTTGTACTTTTCTGTATGCTCATTGAATACCGTCTTTATTACTCTTCGATTATCGAAATGAAAACGGGTGTTGATAAAATGTAGTGGAAAGGACATGCCTTGCCAATTGTTGATACAATCCTTAAATATGTATTATGCTTCTTTTTGAAATTTAGTAACTTTAAATGTGCATTATGCTCTAATTTATTTGAAATTTAGTACATTTAAGTTTGACCATTTGATCAATTAGAAGTCTTTTTCGATAGCTTTCTCATTTTCATGTTTAAGAATTAGGAGATAGAAATACATGTTGTGTTCTTATTTTTGTTAATGCTTTTGATTTGTCTTCATTTTCATTTTTATCATATCCTTTTTTTAGCTTATTATCTTTGTTTGTACAAAACATTTTGAATTTGTCATTCATCTCTTCTTTTTCATTGCCCATTTATATGTCCAAAATTTATGGTGCAAGTTTCTTTTGGAGTGAAAGAATTAAAACTGAAGAGTAGGCGCCTGAAAAAGAACATGCAAATAAGAAGAAAGTGGTTTGAATCAAATAGGACAATGCTCTGTTTTTTCGAAAGTGGAACATTGATTGCTATAAGTAGATTCATGAAAGTGGGCCGTTTTGCTTTTTAGGACTTAGCATGCTAACTTAGAGATTCCTACCAATTTGGAGAAAGGAATAAATGACTAGCAACTGTAGGCTTGCTATTAGCTGTTATGATGAACAATACTTTGAGGACTGTGACATGCCCTTTTTGTAGTAAGCAAGTTAATTGGTCAAAAAAGTGCCAAAGCACTGTATCAGTTCCATATGTAGGAAAAATGACACCTTACTGTTTTTTCTGCATTAGGGGGACGAGATGTTATACATGGGAAATGAAGAAATAGAGACAAAGATCGAGCATAGGACTTCAAAGTTATTCTATTTCTTTCTGCAACAGGAGGAGAGATGTCATAGAGCCTAACTTTACCCCAAAGCTACTCATCTTCTTTTGTATTTGTTGGCAGCTTGAATTATTTGGTTATTTTGTTTTATATACAAGTGTTTTAACTCTTTTGCAACTTCAAATATTGATGTACTCATTGAATTATTTGGGAGGTCGTGAGATCAACACCATTTATAATATGTTTCTGTTGTAGCTATTTTGAGCTAATAGATATCATAAAGAAAGAATTTCGTTTCTGTTGATTCAGCAAATCCAAAACATCTTCATAAAGCATGAGATCAAGTGGTTGTGATGTCTAATTTGTATTATGTGTATTGAAGTTTCGACTTGGATTGATTATATCTATGTATAATTGTTATACCAAATTTGTTGCAAAATCATTTGTACATACCATGGGCCTTAGATGAAGCTTGGTGGGCTGTAGCCTTGCTGCCCCAATGAACCTACATGATTTTGATGTTACTATATAATAAAAAGATAAAACTACTCAAGCAAATAGAAAGTCGAAACCCAACTATATTGATAATAAGCATAAATTAATTTCCTGACATTTTACAATGTACACTTACATAATGAATTGATGAAAATGATGTCTCACTACTATTTAA
Source organism: Inga laurina (assembly GCA_963855925.1). NCBI lineage: Eukaryota > Viridiplantae > Streptophyta > Magnoliopsida > Fabales > Fabaceae > Inga > Inga laurina. Next base: position 51,525,356 of record OY979710.1, read on the forward strand.
GTTGACACTACTATGTTTGAACTAGACAAGCCTTAGCAACCTAGCATTGAAAAGTAACACATTGCTTATAATGTTTAACTTTCATTATAAGATATTGGGCATTGGCTACACTTGAAAAATCATAATTGTTTTCTTACATGCAATTAAGAAAAATGTTAATAATGAAATACATATGGAATTTAAGATATCTATTATTTTGCATAGAAGTGGTGAATATATCACATTAAGGTTTGTTTATTGAATTGAGTTTGGTTGATGCAAAATTTAGTTCCCAAATAACAATCACTACTTTTACCATAGCAATCAATAAAAAGGAAGGACAATCAATAAGTCATGTTGACTTTGTATCTATAAAATCCACCTTCTAAACAAATATAATCAATTGATTATCTTTAAAAAAAGTATACTCAAACAATTATAATCTCAATCAACACAATGCTCCCCGCGCAACGCGCGGGGGAGTGTTGCGCGGGAGAGTTTATGCTAGTTATATTTGAACCAATTCTCTTCTCTTTTCTCTCTAGTTCAAAGGTCCTTAAGGTCCTTTAGAAACCAAATGGGCCTTCATTCCCTTTATCTTAAGCTTTCTTCTTCCATGACTAATTTCTTAAGGTATTTACACATGTGCTCATTTTCAACAATTATAGTTTATTCCTCTTGGCTTAGATTAATGACACTTTTGACATATTTTAATCTCAACAATTGTTTTTCCCTTCGATTTCCATAAGCTAGGAGAAATTATCAAGGAAAAAGGGAAATAAGAATTGTTCCAACATTTTCCATAGTTCCTTTAATTGTTTTTTGCACAAGTTCCTCCCAATTCCACCAATCTTAATTTATTCCACCAAGAATATTCATTTTATACATTTTCCTTTATTAATTGAAATTAACTCCAATTAATTAAAAAATAATTAATCTTGGGCTAAATTGACAAAATTATGATTTTGCTATCACTTTTGTAATTTAATTCCTTTCTTGAATTAATTTGCCCATTTCCTCATGAATATGAATATTTAAAAATTCATAAGATCCAAATTTCATGAATATTCACCATTTTATTGAATTTCTCAATTAATTACAATATATTTTTTGTGAATATAAAATTTGGGGTGTTATAAAAACTGCCCTTAAAATACTATACTATGTTCTCTGATAAACTCTTAAAATGATGTAAAAAGTCCTCAATTCATGGTAAGCATATGCTGGCTAGTGTTCAGCGTGAATGTCAAAAATTTGACAATAAGTACAGACATGAAAATACATGTTGTGTTCTAGTTTATCCTAGTTAGGAGAAACATTAGCAAAAACATTTTACTTCATCGTATATCAAAACGACATTTAATATATATATACATATATATATATATACATATACATATATATATATATATATATATATATATGATATTAAAGGGAAGAATAACCTAGTTGCTGATTATTTAAGCAGATGGAGTCAGTAAGCCGAAAAAGTCCTATAAATCAGACGAATAAGGAAGAAGAATCTTCCCCAGTGATGAATCAACTTATAAGGAAGATGAATATTCTTGAAATGAATATGAGCCTATTAAGTAGTCAAGTTAGTACCAGTATACAAGGGTTAACAAGCTCTATATCTGGTATTAATGATTCTCTTAATGACATCTATATTCAGCTTGAGAATTGGAAGCTCTGTAAGGCTGATGCCAATCCACTTATAAGGACAGATGTCCAGACTTCGAATAAGGGCAAAGAGGTTGAACCTTATAAGCCTATTTTACCTATAATGGAGTCATCCACTCTAGGTGAGTCTTCTACTCACAACACTCAAAATATAATCGAGTCATTCGGACTTGAATCTCTGTTAACCTCTAATTCTTTATTAACCTCAACTCCAATAAGACAGCCATCTCCAGAGACTTTAACTTTTTCTCAAATAATGAAGACCCAAGAAAAAGAAAAAGAGAAACCTTCCAATAATTCTCCTCCTCCGAAAGAACCAAATGCAGATATCTTTGAAATCCCAAAGCTCTATAATTTCTATAAAGTTATCATCAAAAAATTAAACCATCTTTCTTTATCCCATAAAACCATTAAATATGTATCTCATTATGCATTCAATAAAGCCATTATATACCCAGGAACTCCTCCAGGTATTGTTAGAACCTTGTACCAGTATGGATTAATTCAAAGTATATATCCTTCTAGGAATTTATCAGAAATAGCTGAATTACCTGAAAAATTTATAAAAGTTGTAGGAGATTACTATGACATAGTAACTCAACACCAAGTATTTATAAGGTGTTATTCGACTATAGCTGAAATCACTCCAGATCAATTTTACATGCCTATAAATCTTATTAGACTTGGAACTACCAAGAAGCCTTTGGTATATGAACCAGAAGTAAAAGAAGACATAACAGATGATGAAGACTTCTAGTTTCGTGTATCCAATATAAGGGCTCAAGACTACCATATAATATTCCAGGAGATGAATCGTATAAAGATAGCAAATATGGCTATAAATCCAGACAAGGAAGAAAAAATATACGTGTGTTATTGTACAGATAAGACATGTATGTATTCTCTTGGAAAGAAGCCAAAGAATGATAAGCAATTCGGGTTATGGTATGACCAAATAAAAAAGAATAAAATGGAAAATACTCCTGATACAAAAAGAAGAATTTGTCAAATAATTGGTGAATATCCAAATCATGAGTGTGAATACTGCCAAGAAGTCCGAGGGAAAGACAGGAACCCAAATATAACCATGGATCCAAGTTTACTGTAAAAGGAGTGTCGGCAGAAGAGTACAAATATAAGTGTCGGCAGAAGAGACCAAATGAAGAACAGAAGGACGTGGCCGACAAGAGAAAAAGAATAGCACTCAGAAAAGCAATGTAATCTTTTACTTTAAACAAAGAATCTTATCTTGTATCGACCATTATCAGATTATCTGTAAAGCAGAATTGTCGGTTTGTAACCAGAGTTGATCACTCGACTCTATAAATACCCATGTAAGCCTCTCAGTAAGGCACCACTCTTGTAATACATTGCAATCACTTTTGAATACAAAGTACTCTTTCCAGAAATTCTCTCTCTTGTGTTTGTGAGTTGTGTGAAAGGTTCTCCGTAGTAGCTGCCACAAATATCATCTTTAATCAACTTTTATTGAAGAGTAACCAGGTATGAGAGGCTAAACTCCTTTAGGGATCTAAGGGGGAAATTTTATTCGATCATAAGGGAAGTATTATAGATTATGTTACTGGGCAATATATAAAAAAAAGTCTTTTTTAATTTTAGGATGAGATAAATGAAAGTAAGATGAATACGCCTCCAGTAGGAAACGAAGGAAGGTTGTGCTGTTATGGTCTGAAGGGAGAAGGTTGAGATTCCAAATTATGAATTCTCTGTGTGAGATTCGAAAGGAATTCTCTGTAAAAGGTCCATGTATGAAAGAGGACATGGTTCCTTCTGTAACCCGGATCATTTTCGGTCAAACCTCATCTTAGTTTTATTTATTAAATCTTCTTAGTAAATATCTGTACAGACTTTGATTTTGCAAATGTGTCCCTGTGCATAATAAAATTCGGCAAAAATGTATGTTGCCCAGGTCTGCATGGTCTGCATGGTATCAGAGCTTATGGTTCGATAAAATGGAACTTTTAGATCCCTATTAATTCTCATACTACTTTCGTTATCTTCTTTACTGATATAAGAGTTTTAAATTTTGCTATAAATTGTTAATAGAATAGTTAAATTTAAAGTTTATAATCTTATAATTGATAATTGTAGAAATATAAGATGAATATTATAAGAAAATTAGAACCTAGAATGTATGAAGTAGAAATAAATAACTTACCTGTAAGTTCTCATTTACATCTAATAGGAAATCAAGAAGAAACTTGTATATTTACACCCTTTATGCCAGGAGGGAATGGAGATAATATATGGAATCTAATGAATTGGAATAATATGTATATGATGAAACAATTAGGTACATATATAAATCCAAATATTTATGATCTAATGGAGATATACAATTTAGAAGAAATATTAGAAATGGTCCCAGAAGATATAAAAGAAAAGGTAAAATTAGAAAAACCCAGTAATAGGAAAGAAAGATTAGAATTTTTAAGTCAATCTTTAGAAGAAAGAATATATAATATGAAAAGGAAAATAGATAGTAATTCCGAAGATTTAAAAATAATAAAATCAAATGTGAAAACCATAATGAATTCTTTAGGAGTAACAGATATGGAAATAGAAGAACCCGAAATAAAACATACAAATGAACTATTAGAACCAATAATTAATAAACATCGAAAATTAAATATGATGAAAGCTTTGGAAGAAATGGAGAAATTAGAAAATACTAAAGAAAAGATATATAAACAAAACATGGATGAAAATGTAAGACATACTAGATTAATAGCCGAACAAATAATGAAAGGACAACAAATAATGAATAATAATTTATGGACTATAAATGATAAATTAACCAATTTAGGAATTACAGAAGAAGAGAAAAAACAATTATTAGAAATAACAAAAGGTAAAGCTAAAAGAGAAAGTTATGAAAAGAATGAAGAAATTGAAGAAGGAAGTAAAATTGCAGAAATAATATATTCTAAGGATATAATAGATATTTTTAATATATATAATCCACAAATAAAAATGATGAATGTAATAGATGAGGAAGATGATGAAATAGAACAATTAATGGGATTAGAAGAACAGGAACTAGAACAAATTCAAAAAGATTTTAGAAATGCAACAATTATCAGAGGAAATATGGAAGATTATAAAGAACTAAATGTTGGAGTGAGTATACATGAACAAGGTGATGCAAGTGCAAGTAAAAAATCAGAAGAAGATTCATCTAAGATAAGAACAGAACATGATTATAATAAACATAAAGAAAAAAGAGAAAATGAAATAGATAAAGAAGAATTACCACATGATAAGAAAACAGAAAATCAAGAATTTGACATAAGATTTGAAACACCAAGAGGAAAAGGATTTACACCAACACCTATAGATCAATATGAAAGTAAAAGTATACCAGTATCTGGAATATGGTTAAATTTAGACTGTGTATTAGACCCTGAAAAAATAATAGAAGAATGGTCAAGAGCAACTATAATAGCATTAATAGGAAGAAATAATTTAGATTTTCAATCAACTAATTTACTTATAGAATCAATATTTTTAGGAAATGTATATTATTGGTGGAGAAGTCAAGAAGAAAGTTGGAGAAATCAAATAAGACAGATAGCAAAAGAAGAGTATAATAGTAGAAAAGAATATTATGTTAAATTACTTAACTTATTTTGTTTTATTCCTCTAGATAACCAATGTTTAACCTGTGTATTATCTGTCTTTATTACAAATTTATTATTTACTATGAATAATTCTAATTTTTCTATAGCTTTTACAACAGCTAATAATTCCTTCCAATTCGAATAATATCTACTTTGTGAATCATTAAATTTTCCACTTGCATATCTAGTTATTTTTTCAATTCCTTCTTCATCTTCATAATATAAAGCTGCTCCCCAATAATTGTCAGAAGCATCTGTATATATAATCCATCTTATATTTTCTTTTAAGGGTATAGTTAATTTTGGTAAATCTTTACACAAAACTTTTATATTTTCTACTATTTTTTCTATATTACTATCCCATTTCCATATAGTCTTTTCTCCTGCTAACTTAGATATTTTTGAGGTTAATGCTGATAAATTGGGAATATAATTTCTAGCCTGGTTTACTAAGCCTAAAAAAGATTATAAATCTTTCTTATTATTTATTTTCCTAAATTGTAATATTTTCTGACTTATATGATCTTGTAACTCTATTCCATCCTTAGTTAATATTTGTCCTAGAAAATTTACTTTTTCTTTTCTTAATTCCATTTTTGATGGTGATATGTTTAGTCATTTTTCTTCTATAATCTTTACAAATTGTTCTAAATGAATTTCATGTTCTTTTTCATCTTTTGAAAATATTAATATATCATCAATGTAAATTACAGCAAAATCTCTTATTGGTAATAACATTTTTGATACATATTCTTGGAAGATACTTGGGCTATTATGATAACCCATTGGTAATACGTTCCATTCATATAGTCCTTCTGAAGTACTAAAAGCTGTATATTTTTTACTATCTTCCTCAAGTTTTATTTGGAAAAATCCTGACTTACAGTCGAATTTACTAAATATAGTTTTTCCTCTTATTAGATTAAATAATAAATCCATTTTAGGTATTGGGTACCTATTCCTTATGGCTAATTCATTTAATTTTTGATAATTTATAACCATCCTGGTTTTTCCTCTTTTTTCTTCACTATGTTTAGACACAATTATAGCTGGTGAAGAGTATTCTGATCTACTTTCTTTTATAAGATTATATTTTTTCATTTCTTCTATATGCATTATAAATTCTTTCCTATCTTCTTTTGTCCATGCATAAAGTTTACAATTTATTTCTTTACTATAATCTTTTAATTTTATTTTTGCCATAGGCTTAGACTTTTCCCAATGTATTAAAGGATTATCACTATAATTATCTATAATTTTCTGCTCTATAGTTTTTATCTCTATAATATTTAAATTTGCTAACATATGTTGTATTTCTACTGGGTTATTATTTTGTAAAAACTGTACTTCGTATTCATTATTCTTTTTTTTTGAAATTTTTCATCTTTTCTTCTATATGGCCTAGTTATTCTAATACCCCAAGCTTCATGTTTACATGGTGTAGTTAATATTAAGGCTTTACTAATCATATGTATAGGAAAATATTGTTCTAAAAAATCTAATCCTAAAATTACATCACAAGAGGGTTCATTGTATTGGTTTAATTCTTTTATTACTAATTCATAACTTCCTATTTGAACTTTTACATCTTTTGCTTCTAATTCTAACATATGAATTTCTTTTCCTGCGCTTTCCATTCTTAACATTTTATTTTTTCTTTTCCACAATTCTGGTGGTAATACATTGTATTTTGCTACAGTTAAGTTTGCTCTAGTGTCTACTAAAGCATGATATTTTCTAACTCTATATTTAACATATATAAATTTTATAAGTATGTAGTATAAGGGTCTACTCATATTCTAGACAACATTTCTAATCGTTCTTTTAATGTTTTCTTAATTTCTTTTCTATCTTGTCTTTCTCTCATTACTCTAGTATATTCTTCTTCATACAATAAATAATGATTGTCATATATAAAGTTTAATCTTCTATTTTCCCATTTATAGGTTTTGTTTAATCTTTTAATTATCATTCTTAAGAAACTCTTATCATTTTTTGGTATTACAGTTATATATTCTCTTTTCTTATATGCCCAATATTCTCCATCTATTATCAGTCTACTTTTATTTCTCAATTCTTCATTTAGCATATGAATATCTCCCATATTAAACTCTAGATAATAAATCTAATTGTCTTTTTAATTCCCTTTTGATATTTCTTCTTCTCCATTTGTATATATTCTCTGTCATGATATTGTAATTGTTCTAATATTGGTCCATTAATTATATGTTCTAATCTATTTCCTTTATCTAATTTATGTATTAAATACCTTAATAATCCTTTATTAATTTTAGGTATTTTTTTATTATTATAAAACCAATTATTCTCATCATAAAGTGTAATCCTTGTATTCATTTAAGCTCTTGATAACAAATTTAATTGTTTTTTAAATTCATCTTCTACTTCATTTCTATAATGCATTCTATTTATTTGATATTGTATCAATCTCACCCTTACTTGTCTATTATCTATGTCTTGTAATGCTAATCTTAATGCTTGTTCTTGTATCTCATCCCATTGTCTTAATTTATTAATAAATTTTCTCATTAACCCTTTTTCTATTTTAGGTATTTTTACTCCTATATTATTTTCAAAATAATACCAATTATTGTCATCATATAGTGTTATCTTTTTATTCATTTAAGATCTAGATAATACTTTTAATCTTTTCTTTAATTCTTTTTTAATATCATTTCTATTCATCATATTATTTACTACTGCATTATAAGCTTCTACAAAATCTTGTGGTTGATTGTTATATACTATCCTTAATTGTCTTTTTTCTTTTTCATTGCATTTATTTATTTGGTGAACTATATGATTCATCATTGACTTATCAGATTTTGGTATTACTATTTTTTCATCATCTATGTAATAATAATCTTTATTATTATCCTCTGCTAATATTACTCTTATTATTTTTGCTGTGTAATGTGTGTTTATCATCATATTAATTTTTGAATTATAATTGTTTGATAGTTTATGTTAAAGATTATTCTATCTTGTTGGATTCTATAAGGTTTTACTTTTTCTAAGAAATCTTTTCCTAAGGTTATCTTGTATGACTTATTCGAATCTTGCTCTACCCATAAAATTAATTGTATTACATCTCTCTTATTAAATCTTAATAATATATCTGTTTTTATACCTTCATCTGTTTCTTCATAATTATTTTCTGTATATCCTACTTCTATCTTACTTATCTCTGTATTTTCATCTATTAATGTTATTATTTCTTGCCAAATTCCATTCTTTTGTATTTCTATTATTATTTTATTTTGTCTATTTTCCTTTGTTATATCTAAACTTGTTATTCTCTTATTTATTTCAACTAATTCTGGTTTTATAGGATTTACTAAAGACATTTCTGCTAATCTACTGCTACTAGCTATATCAATACTTTTTCTTGGATTTATTTGTAAAGGTTCATATAATGTATTTATTTTTAATGATCTATTACCTAAATTATTATTTGCTATTAATCTTTTTCCTCTATTATCATGAATACTTATAGTTTTATCTAATTCTATTTCCAATAATTCTGGTAAAGTTATATTTATAGGATCTGTCTTTACTTCTTTTAATATAGGCATAAATTGTTTTTCTATACTTACTCTTCCTATCGACTTATTATATATTTTATGTTCATTTGTGAATACTAGTCCTACCATTGCTGTTATACTTATAGTTTTAGCTCCTTCTAATAATTTTATTCCTTTTAACTTATAATATACCATTATTGATTGATCTATATGTTCATCATTTCTTGATATTGCAAAATTAGTATTTAAAGTAAATTTTAATTTTTGATATATTAAATTCCCTGTTAACATTCCTAATACACTGTCTTGTACACTACTTATTATCCTTCCATCTGTTATTAATAATTCTATAGGTGAATCTATTCCTTCTTTAAAATAGGCTTTTACTAATAATTGTACTCCTGCAATATAGATTTCAGTAACTTCTTCTTTAAAAGGTAGTTTAGATATTTCATTTTCTATTAATCCTTTACTTATTAATGGTATTCTTAATATTCCTTCTGTCAAGGTTGATTCTATAGGATGTTTCTTTTGTAATATTACACATTGACTTTTGATATCCTTTTTTGATTTTATTATCCTATTTACTCTATTCATAAAAGTTTCATTAACTATTTGGTCTGGTTTTAAATTTAATTTTATGTCTTTTATTTTTTCATATTGTTTCGCATTAAATGTTAATCTTTTTTTTACACTTCCTTCTGATGTATTTCTATGTTCTTCATAAGTTTCATATTCATCCTCTTCCTTTACTCCTTCTACTTCTTTTCCTTTCATCATATATAATTTAAATTCTTCTTCTTCTGAGCTTAAATATTCTATTTCTGATTCTGATTCTTCTGCTTCTGATTCATTATCTTCTTCATTTTCACTTACTAATTTTATTTTATATATTTCTATTCCAGGATTATCTATATCACTATATATTTCTTCATCAAATTCTAAAGGTTCTAATTCATATTCATGGGCTTGTTCTAATATATTCATAAATTTCTTATCTCTTGGTTCTTTACATTCTGTCGATATATGACCTAATTTTCCACAATTATAACATCTACATTTTCTAGGTTGTTTATTATAATTTATTTTATTTCCTTTCTTAAAATATTTTCTAAAATATTTCTTAGGTTTGTACTTTTTATAAAACTTTTCTTTTGGATATTTTTTAAATTTATATCTATATTTATTATATCTCTTCATTGGTTTCCATTTTCTATTTTTATATTTGTTTTCATATTTTCCTTTTTTATATTTTCTTCTCGTCTTCTTATTTTTATCTTTACATCCCCATCTATGAGGTTTTTCATATTCTCCACATCTTAATATTAATTTATTCTGTTTATAATATTTCATATTTCTCCATGCTTGTTTACATTTTTCAGATAGGTAATTTCTTAAATAATCTATTCTTTTTCCTAAGGAATCTATATAAGGTATTAATTCTGGGGTTTCTTTAAATATCTTAGCATAATCATCTATTATTTCATCTCTTATTAATTTTGGCAGTTTTCTATAAAAAAGTTCTAAATATTTTATTCTTTTCATTTCTGGATTTTCTTTTATTTCATAATAATATTTCTGGAATTCGCATATATAAGGATTTAAGTATTTTGGTTCTAGTGAGCATATTTCTATCTGATATAATCTTTTTATAGCTTCGTTACTAGTTATTTGTTCCTCTAATGTATTACTTCTTCCTACGAATTCTGTATATACATATATGTATATACATATGTATGTATGTATGTATGTATGTATGTATGTATGTATGTATGTATGTGGAACTAGAACTATTCTCATTTAATGATGCTACTCGACCAATCAGTTTATTATCCCTACATGTGATGACCTCGCCTGTTTGAACTATAAGCTGAATGCCTCGGGATGGGGGAGGGGTGTGGTGTCTTAATTGATTTTTCTCCCCATTTACTTTTCATTAAGGTATCTATCATTAGATCAACTTTCAATGGTTGAGATTTAATAATTTGTAAAGAATATCATCATAATAAAAATCTACCTTAATAAATCTTAACCATTGAAAACTAATCTAATAATAGATACTTTCAATGAAAAGAAAATGAAAAGAAAAATCAATAAAGATAGCCCTCTCCTGACTTCTTTTAGCTGACTCTATCTTCTCAATCCTTTCTCAAATTATTATCATCCTTAGCTAAAATGACACGCACTCAAAAAAAAAAAAAAAAACTAGATGGCGCAGTAAACATAAACTCCTTGAAAAATAGTATAATAACTAGTGTAATTTTCCTAATTTTAAGTTAATTATAGTTTTATTACATTAATGTAAAAGTTGAAAATATATCATCACTAACTTCCATACTTTAACAAAATATATCCTTTTGTTGGAATTCCTGAATTTCAAAACACGGAAAAAAATTAGGAGGCCATTTTTTTTTATGTATAGGTATTCAATTCTCTTATTGAAAATAATATTATTCAAGACATTGTTTAAGTTGACGAGCCTGACATAAAATAGCCTGCTTGGAAGAAAAAGGGAAATATGATTAGGTTTGCGCGTTGGCAATGATTTTTCATCATTAAATTGGGCCTCTAATTTCTTACCATAGATTTTGAATTTGGACTTTGTACCTTACTTTACTTAATATATATTTAGATTAACTTTTAAAAAATGGTTTTTACAATTTATAAGGTAAATATATAAGAAAAGTTTTATCTTAATTTACAAAAAATGATTTTTAAAATCACGGTTTGGGGCTTACCCAAACACACACTTAGAGTTATTTTAGTGTGGCTCCCTATTGTGTTTCATTTATTTATATTTTATTTTTTTCCCCTCTCTTTTTCACTTGCAGGGGGTTCTTTTAGTTAGCCGATAAAAGCAGAAAAATATTTTTAGACTGAAAAGAATGTGTCTTGTGATTAATAAAAATGCTCAGCCAAACTGGAGAAAGGGGCTGTTGCGGAAGCGAGATATATAGAGCGTAACCAATTATACTAAAAAATCACAAACTAGAAACAAAGTCTCTAGACGTAATTTAATAATATAATAAATCACAACTACTATATCAAATAACAGCTAATAAATAATAAATAGGACACCAATAAGGGAAATACCAGAATCCAATTTCACTCTAAATAATTTACAAGTGAAATTCTATAAGAGAAGAGGAAATACAAAATGCCTTATAGAAGGAAATAGGCAAGTTGAAGAGGTGAGTTGAGGAGGAGGGGTAGGCTCCCTATTTATATCACAAAACCTCCCTCCCTCCTTGACAATTGAGCGATGTGGGACTAATTTCCCACATCCAACAAATCTCCACCTTGGGAAAATTCCCACATACTAATTCTATTTACAATTCAACAATCAATGTTCAACAATGTTGATCAAATCCAAACAATGTTGAAATTTGACAGAGGTCACCACCTTTGTCAGCATATCAGCAGGATTCTCACTCGTCCGTATCTTCTGTATCATGACTCCACCTTCTTCTAAAATTTCTCGTACGAAGTGATATCGAACATCAATGTGCTTCGTCCTTGCATGGTAAACTTGGTTTTTTGCTAATTGAATAGCACTTTGGCTATCACAAAATACTACAATGTCTTCTTGACCAATACCAAGTTCTCCTAGCAATCCTTGAAGCCAAATTGCCTCCTTCACAGCCTCTGTAATTGCCATGTACTCTGCCTCTGTGGTAGACAAAGCAACTGTTGACTGCAAAGTCGACTTCCAACTAACTGGTGCTTTTGCAAGAGTAAACACATAACCAGTAGTTGATCTTCGTTTGTCCAAATCACCTGCAAAATCTGAGTCACAATACCCAACTAAAGATCGGTCATCTTCCTGCTCAAAAACCAAACCAACATCCACAGTATTACATATATACCGTAGAATCCATTTCACAGCTTGCCAATGCTCCTTTCCTGGATCATGCATATACCTACTCACAACTCCAACAGCTTGTGAAATGTCAGGTCTCGTACAAACCATCGCATACATCAAGCTACCAACAGCATTTGCGTATGGTACCCTTGACATATATTCCCGTTCATCTTCATCCTTCGGCGACATATCTGCACTAAGCTTAAAATGAGGGGCAAGTGGAGTGCTAACCGGCTTCGTTCTCTCATCCATACCAAATCGATTTAGCACTCTCTTCAAATACTCCTTCTGAGATAAAAAGAGTTTCTTTGATTGTCTATCTCTTGTTATCTCCATGCCGAGAATCTTCTTTGCCTCTCCTAAGTCCTTCATCTCAAATTCCCCTTTTAGTTGAACCTTCAGCTTCTCAATTTCTGCCTGATTTTTTGAAGCTATCAACATATCATCAACATATAAGAGGAGATATATAAAGGATCCATCTTCAAGCTTTCGCAAATAAACACAATGATCGTATCTGCTTCTTTTGTACTTATGCCGCAACATAAACTTGTCAAATCGTTTATACCATTGTCTCGAAGATTGTTTCAATCCGTATAACGATTTTTCAAGTTTACACACCATATTCTCCTTTCCAGCAACTTTGAATCCTTCCGGCTGAGTCATGTAGATTTCCTCTTCCAAGTCTCCATTTAGAAATGCAGTTTTAACATCCATTTGAACTAGTTCCAAATCCAACTGTGCTACCAAAGCCAACAAAATTCTAATGGAGGAATGTTTCACAACTGGAGAAAATACCTCATTGTAATCAATTCCCTCCTTCTGAGCATAGCCTTTAGCTACCAATCTTGCTTTGTAGCGTACATCACCTTGGTTAGGAAATCCTTCTTTCTTTGCATATACCCATTTGCAACCAATTGCCTTCTTACCCTTCGGGAGTTTGGCCAATTTCCACGTACCGTTCTGATGAAGGGACTGCATTTCTTCATTCATGGCATTCCTCCACTTATCCTTCTCTGAGCTCTGGATAGCCCACTTGTAAGTTGAAGGAATATCATCAGCTGCAATTGAGGTTGCACAAGCCACCATGTCTGCGAAACGAGTAGGCTTTCTTATTGTTCGTTTTGGCTTGCTGGTTGCTATTGATTCACGTTGCTGTTGAGGTTCATGAGTTGAAACCTCCCTTTTAACTGGCTCTTCATCTGCTACAGGAAAGTCTTCTCTTGTTTCCCCGTCTGCACCTTGTACTGGGAAAATCAACTTTCCTTCAAACTCCACCTGCTTTGAAACACCATCATCTTGCTTGGTATCTTCAGCTGCTACCTTTCTCACCATGGCAGATTCATCAAAGGTAACATCCCTACTGAATACAATTTTCTTTGTCTCTGGACACCATAAACGATATCCTTTGACTCCAGAAGTGATTCCCAGAACAATGGCTTTCTTTGCTCTCGGATCCAATTTTGATTCTTTCACATGGTAATATGCAGTTGAGCCAAATACATGTAAAGAATCATAATCTGTAGCAGGTTTTTCATACCATTGTTCCAATGGTGTCTTACCACCAGTAGCAGAAGATGGTAGACGATTAATGAGGTGGCTCGCATATGTAATTGCCTCAGCCCAAAATTCTTTGCCCAAGCCAGCATTGGACAACATACACCGAACCTTCTCCAGCAAAGTCCGGTTCATGCGTTCTGCCACTCCATTCTGTTGTGGTGTATGCCTGACTGTGAAGTGTCTGATGATGCCATCTTCCTCACAAATCTTCTGGAAAGGATCATTTCTGTATTCTCCTCCGTTATCTGTACGAAGACATTTGATCCTTCTGCCTGTTTGTGTTTCTATCATCACCTTCCATTTGAGAAAGATTCCCAACACTTCATCCTTGGTCTTCATTGTATACACCCAGACTCTTCGGGAAAAATCATCAACAAAGGTTACAAAATAATGTTTTCCTCCCAATGACGGTGTTTTGGAAGGACCCCAAACATCAGAGTGAACATAATCCAAAATACCTTTTGTATTATGAATAGCTGTTCCAAACTTAACCCTTGTCTGCTTCCCCTTTACACAGTGCTCACAAAAATCCAAACTGCAATGTTTTAATCCTTTTAACAACCCTTGATTTGATAGAGTTTTTAAGGATTTACCTCCAGCATGTCCCAAGCGCATATGCCACAACCTCGTCGCTTCTACTTCCTTCTCATCACTGGATGTCACTGCTGCTGTTCCAATAACCGTACTACCTTGATAGTGGTACGTGTTATTGTTCTTTCGTATACCCTTCATTACCACCAGTGCACCGGAAAGTATCTTCATTACTCCACTTTCTATGGTGATTTTGAATCCCTTTGAATCCAAAGTTCCCACAGAAATGAGATTTTTCTTCAAATCCGGTACATATCGAACATCAGTCAATGTTCTGATCAGTCCATCATGGTTCCTCAAACGAATTGAACCAATCCCATATGCGGTAAGTGAAGTGTTGTCTGCTGTGTGGACAACTCCACATCCTCCTTCTTGGAAATCAGTGAACCAGTCTCGGTTAGGACACATATGATGGCTGCAAGCTGAGTCTAACAACCATACGCCTGACGATTTTGACGACGTCGTTGTAGATAGTGAAAAATCTGAATTTTCATCATCACAGTCAGCTACATTTGAATCCATAGCAGCCTTCTCATTGTTGTGTTTGGATTTGTTCTTCAATTTCGGACAATCCTTCTTCCAGTGGCCTTTTTCTCGACAAAAGGCACATTCATCTTTACCGGGTTTGGACCTCGATTTGGATCTCCCTTTCTTTGATCTCGACTGATTTTCAGTACGTCCTCTTGTGACTAGTGCCTCTGCTTCTCCGCTTCTTTGTTTCTCTTTCTTTCTTTGTTCATAGCTGTATAGCGCAGAACAAACGTCTCTAAGAGATACCTCCTCTTTGCCATGAAGTAGAGTAGTCTCTAGGTGCTCGTACTCATCAGGAAGTGATCCCAACAACATCAAGGCCAGATCTTCATCTTCAAAGGTCACGTCCAGATTCTGCAAATCTGTTACCAACTTATTGAAGCTGGTAATATGATCATTCATTGTGGTACCAGGTACATAGGTGAAGCGAAACAGTCTTTTCTTCATATGAAGTTTATTCTGAGTGCTTTTCTTCAAAAATTTGTCCTCCAGTGCCTTCCACAGTTTATATCCAGAAGTTTCCTTTGTGTATGGATACTTCTGTTCTCTTGAAAGGAACGATCGAATGGTACCACAAGCAACACGATTGATCCTCCTCCAATCTTCCTCCCCCATGCTATCTGGTTTTCTCTCTTCAATAGCAAAGTCTAGTGATTGTTGCAAAAGGACATCTAAAACTTCGCTCTGCCACATCCCAAAATGTCCAGAACCGTCAAATATTTCAACTGCAAACTTCGCATTTGACACAATTCTTGCCATAAGTGAAGATGTCAACGACGAGTTGTCGACATTTGATGTGGATTCTTCAATCTTCTTGTCCGCCATTTCTGCTCCAGATACTATTTAATAGCTGTCTATACAAAAGCCCAAAGTAATTCTTTTCTGATGTGGAAGTTCAGATTACACTGCAACCACAGAGCATACTCAGACAGAACCTTGGCTCTGATACCAATTGTTGCGGAAGCGAGATATATAGAGCGTAACCAATTATACTAAAAAATCACAAACTAGAAACAAAGTCTCTAGACGTAATTTAATAATATAATAAATCACAACTACTATATCAAATAACAGCTAATAAATAATAAATAGGACACCAATAAGGGAAATACCAGAATCCAATTTCACTCTAAATAATTTACAAGTGAAATTCTATAAGAGAAGAGGAAATACAAAATGCCTTATAGAAGGAAATAGGCAAGTTGAAGAGGTGAGTTGAGGAGGAGGGGTAGGCTCCCTATTTATATCACAAAACCTCCCTCCCTCCTTGACAATTGAGCGATGTGGGACTAATTTCCCACATCCAACAAACTGGAGAAAGGGGCCAGGGACAAACGTACAACACGGTTAAATCAATAATTACCACTTAATTATATAAACCTGGGAACATTGATGGAGAGAGCAGAGCACAATACAGTACTGAAACTAAATGAGGTAATATAAATATTGGGACATTAGCCAATAAATTCACAAATCATAACATCAACATATTTTCGTCCAAGATACAAAGACAAAGCTAGTAATGTGAAATTGTGAATATCATATTTTTATCACACGAAATAATTAAAATAAGAAAGACAAGCCACATGCCGCCAATGAGAAATAGAAATTTGTAGATAAATTAAAAGGGAAAGGTTTGATAGTTCTCACTTTGTTACGAGTCCATGCTGTCATCACGTAGGAATAGTATGCAGAAAAGGAGAGCCTCACACACCATTGAATGACTTCAATATAATATTGATCTTCCAGGTACGCTCTTTTTGTTTCAAGCAATCTTGCCTTCCTTATTATGCCTACTTATCAGGTTCTTCACCCGATCTATGAGAACGTTCATTCCCTGATTTCAACAAATTCCCATAACGACTTGTAAGCTTATGAGTAGTGCTTTGTTTGTGTTATTTGGTTTGGGCATTTGTGTTGATGATGCCAGATCATTCCATGCATGATCTTATTAAGAGGGATCTCAACCCTGATGAAGGCAAAGGCAAAGGCGGAGGAGAAGGAGGTGTGGTCATGGCGATGGCTATCGCCAGCAGCTAGATATGATGAATTCCATGTAGGAGGAGACTATGACCACGGTTGGAATCGTCCCTAAATAGAAAAAGTGTAGCGTTAAGAAAGAAGTAGGATTTTTTGGCCAAGAAAAAAAACAAAAGATAAGAAACATGTTGAAGAATAAGCCAAACTTGGAAATATGAATGTTATGTAATAATGTTTGTTTGGAATAACGATTTAATCATTCAAAAACAGTTTTTAAATAGTGATTTATGGTATACAAGGTAAGTAAGTGAAAGAAATTATCTCTATTTATGTGAATAAACACTTTTCGGGATCTCAAATGTGATCTCAAACAAGCACACTATTAGTTGAAAGAGAGGTCCGGTCATGTGCCTAATTTTCTTATTCCGGCAGCAAGTCTGACGTGGCGCAACATGGACGCAGATGTCTTTTGACCCTCTTTTCCATTTGGGTTAATGTTATTTTTGTCTCTTAAATTTACCCTAATTTTAGTTTTGATTTTTCAAGTTTTAAATCATTAGTTTTGATCCCTATAGAAGTAAAACGGTCCAAGTTTCTATTGAGTTATAAGAATCAATATTTTAAATGAAACGAAACTTGAAAGACCAAAACTTATGCTTCAAAACTTAAGGATCAAAACTAAAATGAGAACAAATTTTAAGAACCAAAGATTATATTAATCCTTTCCATTTACTATCAAATTTAAAATAGATACTCCCTTCGGTCCTAATTATAAGACAAAGTTGACTTTTTTGGAGAAATTAAGGAAGCCAATTAAATTACTTTAGAGTGTTTATATTTTTAGTATCCTTAGATTATATGTTAGTTTATTAGTCAAATTAATTAGTTTGGAGAAAAAAAAATAAAAATATGAATACTCTAAAGTAATTTAATTGGCTTCCTTAATTTCTCTAAAAAAGTCAACTTTATTTTATAATTAGAAGCTAAGGGAGTATTTGATTTCAATGAAGAAACATGGGTGCTCTGGTCTGCCTATGTCCAAGGCGATTTTTTTTATTTTTTAAAAAATATATTGGAATGGATGCAGCCTTTGACTACTACAAAGTACGTTTTTGAACGACTTGTTTGTGCTCCAATGCGAAATATTGATAATCTAAAACCATTTTAAGCAAACTAATATGATTATATATAATTTAATGTTAGAAAATAGTGTAATGTTTGCTAAATAAAAATTATTTAATTTGAAGAGATGAATATAATTTATCAAATTTAAAATTTTCTTCCTTAAATATAGTTTCTTGTGAGAGAAATAAAATACAATTTTATTTAATCTAATTAAACATATATTTATTACAGAAAATTCAAAAATTAGTTGTTTATGAATTATGAAAAATGGGGTTTGTTAAAGATATTTAATATTTAATATTGATATATGCCTATGATAAAGAAATGTCTTATATTTAAGTTAATAAAAACTAAAAAGTTATAAAGATTAAATTTTTTTTTAAGAAAATAAATATATGTGTGTGTAATTTTAAAATTTATTGAGTACCAAACAAAATTAAACGCAGATTCCCATTTTAGTTTATCTGATTAGAGGATATTTTGGTGGGGTGATTCTTTAATCCTAAGTTAAGAAGTCCAAAAGAAAGAATGGTAACAAATATTTTGGTGTCCGGAGTCGAGACTACCATCAGCTCATTAACCTCAGGGGCACTTTCGTCATTTCATTTAGCACCTTTTTCATAAATAAAGGATCTTTATTCAGACGGAGGGTGATCAGGAAGAAGAAACACGCCTAGGCCTTCTTTTTTTTTTTTTTTTCGTTTCTACGGTTTCGCTTCTTCCTATTTCGTCCGTTTCTTGTATATATATTGTTGCTCAGGCGACCCAGCACTTCTCGGGATATTGTTCTCTCTTTTGGTTTCATTCTTCCTCTCTGATGGCGTCCGAAAGCTCCATCGACAAGAACGTTATCTTCAGAAAACTGAAGGCGAAGTCCGAAAATAAGGTTCTTTATGAAGCACATCTCTGGTTACCTGCCTTTTTCGCCTCTTTATTTTATTCTATTCAATGTATCCTTTTCTGAAAGTTTGCAATCGGATTGTTCTTGACTACGCGAGATCGGATTCAGATCTGCGATGCTAGTTTTAATTTTGCTTGGTTGTTTTTCAGATGTGTTTCGATTGTAATGCAAAGAATCCAACTTGGGCGTCCGTCACTTATGGGATTTTTCTCTGCATCGATTGCTCGGCTGTTCACCGTAGTCTTGGCGTCCACATAAGTTTTGTGAGGCAAGTTAATTTTGTTGCTTTCTTATAACTTCTCTGAGAGGAGGAAGTGATGCTTTTTATTTATTAAATAAATTGTGGGTGGAAGTTATTTGTTTGTTACAAGGAGGGAAGATGCTTCCGAATTCTATTGTGCCCAGATGGTAAATTTGGGATTCCATAGAGCTTATTTGCTTCCTTAGCTGTCTATCTATGGGGCAGTGTTAAAGAGTCAATGCCTTTTACGTGTGGATGAGCAGAATGCGCGGATGAATTTAGTAATACATAGCTGAGTCATGTCAAATAATTTTTTTGAAACTGGAATGGTAAATTGATTTGCACTCGGAAGTTGCCCATGAATTTTTTAAGGGGGAAAGCTATTTTTAATCCATGACGAATATAATTAAAATGCTGGCTAGATATTTTTGTTTCATGGAACTTTTAGAAGTCATCAGGCAGATGGCAGCAGTGTGCAAAGCATGGGTTTTTGTCGCTAGTTGCATAGCTATGTAGGGGTTTCCGGTGAAATCATGATAAGCTTGTATTTGTCACTGGCTCTGGGTAGGTTTTGAGTGGGATATGTTGAATATTATTTCTTTCAATTTAATCTTTATAATAGGCCACATTCATTTAAGGTTAGTTGTGACGACCTTTATAGCCTATTGCCTTCACTTGCATAGGAATCTTGATCTGTGATATGAAGCCACTCTTTGTTATGTTCTTCGGTTGCCCACAAAGATTCCATATCTTAGTGTTTACTATTCATTTATGGGTCAGAAAATAAGTTATATTAATAAGATGATGGCAGTACTTGAATAATGAGTAAATACTGACCTTTGGATGGCTAGATTGAAATGACATGCGCTTATAACACTAAATTTATTCATTATGATTTCTGAGCTTTTGTAACTGCAAGTCTTCTTTACCCAGCTATCTACGACATTGTACTCCACAAACAAAATAAACGTAAATGGAGGAAGAAGCATAATAGAAGAAGGAAGTATATTAGTCCCCCTATAATCATATGCATTTTTTATGTAGATCTACAAATTTGGATTCATGGACCCCTGAGCAACTGAAAATGATGAGTTTTGGAGGAAACAATCGTGCACAGGTTTTTTTTTAAGCAACATGGTTGGACAGACGGTGGTAAAATAGAGGCCAAGTATACATCTAGAGCTGCAGAGTTGTATAGACAGATTCTTACAAAGGAAGTTGCTAAAAGTATGGCTGAGGAGGCTGATTTGCCAACATCACCTCTTGCTTCTCAGTCTGCACAAATTTCTAATGGACCTCCTGAAGTTAAAACCAAGGAAGAACCAAAAGAGGACACTGGCAGGAAGCCAGAAATTCCTGAAAGCTCTGCGTCACCAAGAGCTTCACATACAATTGTTTCTTCTGTTGTAAAGAAGCCTGTTGGTACAAAAAAGCCTGGGAAGAGTGGGGGTCTTGGTGCCCGGAAACTTACTAAAAAGGTATGTAAACTTTGGGCATCGTTTTAAGCGGCACATTTAATCAACTCTTGGTTGATCATTATTTCATTCTGTAGTATGCTTTGAAGATATTTTTTTTTTTTAATCCTCCAATTTATAATGCAGCCGAGTGAGTCTCTCTATGAGCAGAAGCCGGAAGAACCACGTGCTCCAGTTTCTTCTTCAACAAATAGCAATTTGCTTGCTGGGCCACCCCCGGCATCTCGGTTTGAATATGCTGATGATGTCCAGTCTTCTGAGTCAAACTCTGGGGGGTCACATCTAATTAGTCACGTGGCTCCACCAAAGTCATCAAGCTTCTTTGCAGATTTTGGAATGGATAGTGGTTTTCCAAAGAAATATGGTTCAAATTCCTCAAAAGTGCAAGTAAGCAATATGCACTTGCTTATTCTTCAATCAGTGTTAATTTTTCTAAGTTTTAAATAATACGCGGATAATGGTGGAGACCAATTTTTTTTTAGGAAAGATAAAAGAATAAGAGGATAAAAATTAGGAGGATAAATCTTTATCAAATTATGAAATCATAATCTAATCTCATAATTGATAAAGAAAAGGATAAATCTTTAGTAGAAAGATGAGCCAGAATCTTAACCCATCAAACTACTAAAGCCCAAGAAGAATCTCCCGTAATCAGAGAAGTAATTATCTATTAATTCTCATATATTTTCTAGACTTCTTTTACATATAACAAGAGTCAATATTTATAGATAAAAAGAATAACCATGGCTCCCTAAAATTTAGGACCACTAACCATGATTCATAAAAATAACATACTTGAATACATTTAATTCAATAAATAAAATACCTTGACTTAGTAGAGAGTCCTAACTAACTACACTTATTCCTAATGTTGTTGAGCACTTAAAAAACCACTAAAACAACTAAAATAAATATTAATAAAACAAAATCAGATTAATTCAATCCCCTAAATTAATCGCATGTAATTTCCAGCTTGGTACTTTATTAGATAACCTCCTTTTTTGTGGGTGGATCTTTTGGTTGCACACCTTGAGACAAATGCTTAGCCCTCCTGTTTTGTATTTTTCTATGTCTTGTCAGGTTGAAGAATCTGATGAAGCGAGAAGGAAGTTCTCAAATGCTAAATCTATTTCTTCATCCCAATTTTTTGGGGATCAGAACAGAGCAGCAGATGTGGATGCTCAAGTTACTTTGTCGAAGTTTTCAGTATGTGCATCTAGTATCAATAACTCGCTGGTGCATTTTATATTGTATATATTAAGCATGTGGGCCAACGTTGGGTGGTTTCTTTGATAACAACATTAATCTTCTGATTTCTTGAAGTCACGTTAACTGATTTAAAATCTAGAAAATAATCTCATCTTCTAATGGAATCGCAGTTGTCTATTCTCCATAGTTTTTCCTTTGGGGTAAAGTTTGTTTTCCGTAGTTGCCATAGTGGAAACCACCATATGATAGAATCATGTTGCCCTCTCATTCACTGAAGTTTCTTTATTATTTTTCAAAAATTAGCTAAAGCTAGTTTCTTTAGCTTCAAAATAACATTGAACCTAGCATGGTATTGCCATTTTTGTCCCCTCTTGCACCGAAGTTAGCATAGCATGGAAGAACTTTGCAAATAATTATCTTGTTAGAAAGTGCTGTTACAAGGTGATGCTGAATATTTGACTGTACTTATCCTCTTGTTACTTCTAGGGTTCATCTTCCATCTCCAGTGCTGATCTTTTTGGCCATTCCGAATCCTCCATTGATGTCACTGCTAATGACCTCATAAATCGACTTTCCTTCGAGGTATAATTTTACAATTTTCTGCATTCAGAAACATCGTTTGAACTTTGTTTTGTATTTCTCTTTTTTGGATTTTCAGTGAATTTATCTTGCCCTCCATTTTTCATTTATTTTTGTCTTGTTTAACAGGCTCAGCAGGATATTTCTAACATTAAAAATATTGCTGGAGAGACTGGAAAGAAGCTCAGCTCCCTGGCTTCCAATTTGTTAACGGACCTTCAGGACGGAATTCTTTAATTCTGCTTATCCTGAATTCAACCAGAGAAAATCTTTGGAGTTTGTAAACAATACCAGCCACTGCCAGTTATGTTTGAATGTAACAGAAGAGTTCAATCTTTAACTGTACAATTTTTTGGGAGACAAAAGTAAGATATGACTTTCAGGCTTGGGGAAGGTCATCTTTTTATATGTAGCTCAGGTATTTTTGAAGTTGCCAATATGTTTAGATATTTTTTGTTAGGCAAATCTTACGCGGGTTTGCAATGGCTCAACGGTGTCATGTGTATCAATTAGAGAACGACTTTATCTACTATTTTTGCCGCGTGTGGGTAAATCCCCGTTTCCCTCTTTGTAGGCTCCTTTTGGTTTAAAACACAAGAATGGAACTTATGAGGGTGTGCCGTTTTTTTTCTTTTATTTGAGCCCAATGTCTTCATTGATCTCCATTTTCATTTTCTTTTTATTTAATGTGTTCACCATTAAATCAAGTTTTAATAGTTGATATTTATTCTATTTATCATGGTAGATTTTTATTATTTTTTATACAGTATTAAATGTCAACCATTAAAATTTAATCTAATGGTAAATACATTAAATAAAAAGGAAATGAAAAGAGATCAATGTAGACATTCTTCTTCCAGTTTTTTATGAGATAAATTCTGTTTTTATCTCACCATTTAGTGTTTTATTTTTTCTCAATTTTACTTCTAATTAATTATATATTTCTCTCATCTCTGTTTTCACTCCTCATTCTTTCTCCCACTCACCCTCTTCATAAATAGGCCTTTTTTAAGAAAGTAATATTTTTTATACATTTATTATTTTTAACCAATTTCATATATTTTGAATTGCGTCATTTAGTGCATAGATTGATTGGCCTATTACTAATAATAAAATTTTCAATGGCCTAAAAGCATCGTTTTTTCCCTATTTGTTGGGGGAGGGGGTGCGGAGGATATATGTTCCATTCAAACATCAAGTTCCATCAAGCTTCGGATCCTCCAAAATTAAAAAATTTCTAAAATAAACTTTTATAACAGATTTATAAAATAATTTCAGAACAAAGTCAATTTTTCACACAGCCCATGCAAAAGCATTGCCTTGAAGGTCTAAGCAGCCTTCCACACAACAATCAATCCATACCACCACCCTCATTATCAACTCAACCTTCACAGCCATGAAGACGATGGATAGAAGCAGAGGAAAAGTTAGAACTACGAATAATATTAAGGTCCTTCACGATCGAACAGTGATAACCCGTATCTTCTGCTTTTATGATTACGAGATATATGAAGAGTGCGTTGATAGTTCACGCCAGAACTGAGAAAACTATCAACTTAAAACTCACTATTCATTTAAATCCTCTTAGAAGTTCAAGCACCATAAAAAAGCAAAGTGAACTCAAAAGCGAATGGATTATACCAAATAATGTTAACCCAACATGGATTCTCAGCCAAAATAAGATTTAATAATTCATTTACACAAAAAGTCCAACTAAAACAAAAATTAATATGGATTTCTAAACCAAAATAGGGTTAGTAATCCATTTACAATAAGAAAGCCTTTTTAAAAAAAAAAAAAAAACAAATCCAATACATCAGCTCAAATTTTTAAAAAAATGATATTCCGCTAATTTACTAATGCTTGCATTGCTTCCCTGATTCTTTTATCACTAACTCATTGTTGGCGAGAAAATGCAGAGGATCCTTGAAAACTTGACCATGATTTGCATCACCAACCTTTCAAATGTCAGTGAGTGGGAAAAAATGGCTTGGCCACTTGGGGTAGGCGCGTTTATACAAGTTGATACATGCAGTATCACTTTGTTGCAGGACCCCATTGAAAAGGCACTTCATTGTCCCTGAGCCAAAAACAAAGCCAGAAAACTGATGAATGTCACATTATCTAATATATGCTTCGAAGAAGAAAAGGGTTCAAGCCTAGAAGAACCTGCGAAGTGCACACCATAAAATACTCCCCACCGAAAAAAGAAGAGAACGCTAAAACCCTTGATTCACGGAATAATGGATGATTTTTCCATGAATATTCTTAATTACTCAATGTTCCTCATGGAACCATGAAGCGAAAATGCGTACACCACTATAATTTGCACAAACCGCTCCTCAAAAGAATAATTACAATTAGTTACGGCTTTGCATCAGTGGAAAAGATCTAATCATCTTAATCATACATTCAATTACATATAACTTGTTCAATAAAATTTGTAAGCTCTTGCATAATCCTCAAAACACAAACTGCTGATATGCCAATTATGCCAAAAAACCAAAAGTAGCTACAGAATGGGACAATATCACAACTAAAGCAAGGATGTCATAATGAAAAGCACGGAATGCCTGAGTAACATCGATTGACCGAGTATCATCTGTGATATAATATGTGATGACAACATTCTAAATTCTCAATAATATTATATGAAAAGATCTCTAATGTAAGAGACATACCATGTGTACCAACAGGTTCTTTGATCCGCCCACGAAGACCGCATTTGGTATAAAGTTCCACAGGCTGCAATCACCATCCATATTGAGAAAGTCATGTTAAAGTGAGAAGGCAAAACTATTTTCTTGGGGTGTCATGTGATACTGAGGATGAGCCTTGGAGTAACGGTAAAAGTTGCTGCCATGTGATTAAGAGGTCACTAGTTCAAATCCTGGAAACAACTTTCTCACTTGTGGAGGTAAAGCTGCATACATTTGACCCTCCCAAAACCCCACTTGGTAGGAGACTTGTGTACCGGACTGCCCTAAGTTATGTGATAAATATAAAGGGAGAGACTAATCTGTACTAGAATTCAAGCAAAATCCAAATTTTCATAAACTGGATGAACATTTTCTTACCTTCAACCATCTGACGTCCTCTGGATTATAAAACATGTGTCTCACAGAAGCTTTACGTTTTGAAACTCTTTGGGGGTAACTACACCACAAAAATGTAACACTCTTCCAAATATTAGAAATATGCATTGGCTAATCATTTTACAAACTACACAAAAGATAATATGACCATTAATATCACTTTTTTCTTGCCAGAGCCAGTAATTTCAAGATATCAATCAGATTATCATTAAAAGAATATAGAGAAAACATACCCTGTCAAAATAACCCTCTTGAGAATGATCCTATCTGGATCAATAGTTTTCAGTGAACCAACAGCAGCAACTGCAAGCGTGGCACCTTCATCAGCTTTCTTCAGGACTATCACAGGAAGAGGAGGAAATGAAATTGGCGCATAAATTGAAGCAACAGAAAAACGGCCTGGATGAAGAAACCGCTCCATCTTGTTCTTGTCCGTATTTATGAACTCAGAAGAGAAAACTGGCCTGCAAAGAAATTAATCACCTCAATATCATTTCCTAAGGGGAAAAAATTAAATACCAGTGTCTCAGAAATAAAATACAATACCGGCCAATAAATTGGCGAAACCCAACATGAAATATCAACTCTTCCTTGGATTTGATGGGAGCCTCGTATGAATCATGCTTCTTCACACTACAAAACTCAAATGACTTTAGTCCTTGGAAAATTTAGAAAGAATATAAACATTAGTTCGACTGAAAATAAAGAATATAAACCTATAACTTCAATAGTTAATAGCAAAATAAAATATAAAAACGTATGAAAATACCTGAAATGAAGAAGAGATATTTTTGACTCATACTGCAACAACCCACATGCTGTGATAGGGACTGATTGAGCTAGTTCGCATAGCTTGGAAGTAACACCACAGGGTACTTCCATGATATGCAATCTAGCATATGAACCTAATGGAACAAACTTTTCTCCGTTTTGTTGCTCCATTTCCAAAGCTTTGGCAAGGACATGTTTTTGAGTCTTTTTCAAATTGTCAAATGCAAAAATTCTACCATACTCTTGAGGCAGAGATTCCTAGTATAGTTAAACAAAACATCAGGTTTTAGGCTTTCAAAGTCTAGATGGCTAACTATAAGTAATCTAAAATGCAATATATATATATACACACACACACTTTTGGATCCCATGAAGACGTCCTAAAGGACTTGAGTCCTCTATACTTAGCAAAACGCTTCCTAGTAGGAACATCCAATGGTGTATCTACTTCATCAGGTATGAGCTTAAGAGCTCATGCATTTCATTGATATATCAAAAATAGATGTACAAATGGTATTTATAGAAGTAAAGAATGAGAAAACGCAGCGGGAATAAGAAACAGGGACAGTGGATAGCGGAGAGATTGAAGGAGTGATTTTGGTGCAAGTCAATAATGTCAGGCTTGCATCGAAATCCTCTTCTGACTTCTAACACTCCCTCTCAAGCTGGAGAAAATATATCGATCATTCCCAGCTTGCACCTAAATCCTTCAAACTTGGCTCTGCTTAGTGGTTTTGTCATAATATCCGCAATTTGGTCATCAAATCTTATGTGGGACAATATCATGATACCTACTTCAATCTTTTCTTTAATGAAATGCCTGTCTATCTCAACATGTTTTGTCCTATCATGATAGACTGGGATTTTTACCATTTCAATGCTAGCTTTGTTGTCACACCACACTTGCATTGGTCCCTCATGTGGAATTCCTAATTCCTTCAGTAATCTGATAATCCAAAGTCCTTCATGTACTCCATTGTTAACAGCTCTCAGTTCTGCTTCTGCACTGCTTGTTGACACCACAGTCTGTTTCTTGCTTCTCCATGAAACCAGACTTCCCCACACATATGTGCAATATCCTGAGACCGACCTTCTAGTTTCCCTGTCTCTGGCATGATCTGCATCAGTGTAGATCTCAATACCTCTGATAGTGCCTTTCTTGAAGAAGATCCCTCTTCCAGGATTAAGCTTTAAATAGCTTAGGATTCTGTACAAAGCCGTCATGTGTTCTTCCTGTGGTTGATGCATGAATTGACTTGCTATTCCAACTGCATGACTAATATCTGGACGTGTGTGAGTCAAGTATATAAGTTTCCCAACAAGTCTTCTATATCGTTCAGGATTGACTGAAACACCATTTGGTTTGATTCTGAGGAGACATTCGCTACTGGAGCAAATGTCTCTTGATAATCAATTCCATATGTCTGGGTATATCCTTTGGCAACCAGTCTAGCCTTGTATTTGTTGATTGTGCCGTTAGGATTGAATTTAGGAGTAAATGTCCACCTGCATCCTACTGGTTTCTTTCCTTTAGGAAGAGTTGTAATCTCCCACGTTTTATTTTCATCAAGTGCTCTTAATTCTTCTTCTGCAGCTTGTTTCCAATTCTGATCAGTCATAGCTTGTTGAAACGTGTTTGGAATTTTCATTTGTGCACTGTTTGCAACAAAGCTTTGCATTTTTGCAGAAAGATTACCGTATGAAACAAACGTTGAATTGGATGTTGAGTACACGATCTTACCCCTTTTCTTAGTGCAATAGGCCAATCCAGTTCTTCAGGATTTAATACCGGATTAGAGTCATGGTCATTCCTTTGAATAGGAGAGATAGTTCTACCAGTGTTTGATTCATCTTGTAGTCTGGATTCTTCCTCTTGTCCCGATTCTGCATTCATCCCTGAATTGATTTCAACATTTGTTTCCAGTTCATTCAATGAGGGAGGTTGAGATGAACTTTGTTCGGTTTCAGAATTACGGGTAGGACTAGGTTGGTTTGTGAGAGGTAAGGGGTCAATGACAGGTATGAGATTAGGTTGTGATAGTGATGGTTGTTCTGCATCCAAGATTAGCCATTCATTGCATTCATTGTCAGTATACTCCCCCTGAATGGGTAATTTTGGAAAATATGCTTCTTCTTCTGAGAAGATTGTATCCCTGGAGATAATAAGCTTCTTGGAAGTAGGGCAATAGCATTTGTACCCTTTTTGAGTAGGGGAGTAGCCAAGAAATATACATTTGACAGCTCGAGTACCAAGCTTGTTGCCATCATTTTTGTGGACAAAAGACAACACAACCAAATACCTTAGGAGGCAATGAGTTGATGATAGAGCAAGTGGGAAAGTGTTCTAGTAGTATTTGGATAGGGGTGTTGTATTTGAGTACTTTGGAAGGCAATCGGTTGATAAGATAGGTAGCTGTGAGTATGGCATCACCCCAGAAGATGGTAGGAACATTTCGTTCCATTAGTAAGGTTCGGGTTACTTCCAACAGGTGTCGGTTCTTTCGCTCAGCTACTCTATTTTGTTGAGGAGTGTACGGGCAAGAGGTTTGGTGATGTATTCCTTGTTGGTCAAGAAATTCTTTAAAGGTGTTGCTCAGGTATTCCTTGGCATTATCACTTCGTAGTACCTTAATGGAAACATTAAATTGAGTGCGCACAAAGATGTAGAAGTTTTGAAATATTTTGGCTGCTTCGGATTTATCTTTCATTAAATAAACACATGTGGTTCTAGTGTGGTCATCTATGAAAGTAACAAACCATCTTGCATTGGTGAGTGTTTTTATTCGTGCAGGTCCCCAAATATCACTATGGACTAGTGCAAATGGTGAGGAAGGTTTGTAGGGTTGTTTGGGATAAGAAGTTCTGGTTTGTTTTGCAATTTGGCAAGTTTCACAATGAAAAGTAACAGAATTGTTATTGAATAAATTTGGAAACAAATGCTTCATATAATCAAAACTAGGGTGGCCTGAGCGACAGTGCCACAAGTATACATCATGATTTTGTGAGTTGGAGCTAACCAATGCTCTTCTTGCCTTTCTTGCATCTCCGGATTTCAGGTTTGAATCTTCAAGGTAGAACAATCCATCCCATTCTTTAGAAGTTCCAATCTTCTTCTTCGATTTTAAATCCTAAATAGTACAGACATCGTTATCAAAAATGACACGACATAGTTGGCCTTTAGTTAATTGACTCACAGATATAAGATTCACAGTGAGTGCAGGCACAAATAGGACATTATGAATTTTCAGGGTATTAGAGAGTATGACTGTGCCAATTCCTTCAACTTTTGTGTATAGGCCATTAGCAACTTTAACTCTAAGATTCTCATGAATCAAATTAAGAGTTGTAAACAATGTGCGATTACCAGTCATATGATCAGTTGCTCTTGAATCAATAATCCAAGCATTCTCACTAGCTCGTGCAATATTTAGAGCTAAAATAGAGTTACCTGATTGTACAAGGTTGGTGTTGGGCATAGAATTAGACTTGTTCTGTCTGTCTAGTATTCTACGAAACATCTGTAGTTCTTCTTTAGTCAAGGAATTGTTATCCTCAACTTCTGACTCAGTAGCAGAGATATGGCTTTGTTTGTTACCTCCTGGTTTTTCATGAAGCTTCCAGCACTCTTTTTTGGTGTGGCCCTTCTTCTTGCAATAACTACACCATTTATTTCTTCGTTCGTCTTGTGGTCATTTTGTCGCCAATGTTGACCTTTCTGTTGAGCTCGAACTACCTTGGTTTGCTGTCAGGGCTGACCTTTCAATTGAGCTTAAGCTACCTTGATTCAAGAGCTTTCTGCTTTCTTCGAATTGCACATGGTTGACAACATCAAAGAGATGTGGTAAAGGCTTTAGGCCCATTATTCTGCCCCGTATCTCTTCAAATGAGTCATTAAGTCCAAGGAGAAAATCATAGATTCGTCCTTCTTCGACTATTTTCTTGTATAACTGAGCATCTTCCACATTTTTCCATGGATGTACTTCAAACAAGTTCTGTTGTTGCCAGAGTTTAATCAACGCATTATAGTAATCAGTGACAGATAGAGTACCTTGTCTTAAATCGAGAAGTTGGCGCTTCAAATGGATCAAGGCTGCAGTATTATCAAAGAGAGGAATAAGTTCTTTTGGCTGCATCCCAAATTTCTTTTGCAGTAGTTGCGAGGAGATATCCTTCGCTGATGTTATCAGTCATAGAATTGCACAACCAACTCATAACTTGATTGTTCTCAGCAAACCATGTATCAAAATGAGTGTCATCAGGGGTAGGCTGGGATGCTTCTCCATTTATATACTTCTCTTTTCGTTTGCCACGAAGATATCTTAACACGGTTTGAGACCATTGGAGGTAATTCCGTCCATTAAACCTATGGTTAATAGCCATAATCTGACTATCGGAAAGTTTTGGGGTTGTCACCGTTTTGCTTGTAGTGGAGGAATGAGAAGGAGAAGATGTATCTTGAGTTTCAGAAGTAGTACCGGACATGAACGCCATCGGTGTGGCTCCGGTTATGGTTGGATTTATAGGAAAAGAGCCAAAAAGAGGAGGAAATTTGGAAGAATCCATTAGTGTTTTGGAAGAAATGATGGCTGAAACACTATGGCTTGGTTTCTGGAAAAAGAATGGTGAATCAGAGCACTTTGAACGGTGGCGCGTGGGGGTCACGCGCGGTGTACTGACGGCGGCGCGTGAAGCTTACGCGCCGGAGCTCCAGTGGCGCGTGGATGCCACGCGCGGCTCAGATTGAAGCCGTGCTTCTGGGTTCCGCCGATTGGCGTCTTGCGGTCATCCCTGGCCCGGCAGTGTATGCTCACTCGCTGGAATGGACGAGATCTCACAGCTCCGTCACTCCCTCTGTTTTTCTGTTTCGAAGTCGTTTCTCTCTCGGGCCTCACCGTCACTGGTCGGCAGGCATTCTAGGACCAGCTCTGATACCATATGAGCTTAAGAGCTCATCCATTTCATTGATATATCAAAAATAGATGTACAAATGGTATTTATAGAAGTAAAGAATGAGAAAACGCAGCGGGAATAAGAAACAGGGACAGTGGATAGCAGAGAGATTGAAGGAGTGATTTCGGTGCAAGTCAATAATGTCAGGCTTGCACCGAAATCCTCTTCTGACTTCTAACATCAGGAAATTCTGTAATAAGACATGCTCAATAAGAACGAGATCATCATCTAAACAAAATAAGGAGGAGAACAAAATGAAAAACCAAACACAGGTTTACATAAATGCATGTCATGAGGCCCCTGTGACCAATAATACCAAAGATCAAGGAAGGAAAAAGCAAATCACCCTCATCAGCAGCATGTGCTTCTTTAATTTCCTTAAGTTCATCTCTTATCTTCTCTCTAGTCATGCTATCTTCTTCCTGCAATATAACAAAAATAGGTTATTCTTTGCTGATCAACAAGATATGTACCATTAAAAAATGTCATTTGACAGGTCTAAACAAGTTAATGACACTGCCAGAGGTTAGGACTACCATATTAAAGGTTAACAAATTGAAAAATGCATAAAATCAGAATTATACACACACACTAAAAAGTCAATTAAATGAATAGTGCATGTAGATTAAATTTGCAAGAATAACTGATGCAACAGTAATTTCAAAAAGGCTTAGGTTCCTCTGACACTATCTACCTAGCCAGTTAAAAGCTCACCATCACTGAATCACTGTCCAACTCTTCCTCAGAATCTCCAAATTTCAGGGAAGCTTCATCACCGTCAAAGTCTGAGTACTTATTTCTCTCCTGATCAGGAAACTCATTTTCCACTTCATCCAACACCATGCCATCAACATCCTCATTGTCACTGTCTGATACCTCTTCATCAGTATCATTTACAATCCATGCAGCCTGAAAATTAAAATAAAAAATGCATTTCCATGATTAAATAAGAGATGTTTGGTAATCAGTTAATTACAAGGAAAAAAGGGATCGTGAAAAGAGAGAGGAACAAAAGACACTCAAACAAGAGAACCCAAAAGGTACAGACCTGATAATCTGAAGTGCCACGAGGGAGAGTCCTCTTTCGTCTCTGCCTTTTATCTCTATCAGCTTCAACCATTTCAGCCTCTGTTGGCCAGGTCTACTTATAAGGAAAAATGTCAGAAACACAGCACAGTCCAAAACATCAGGACATTTTCTAACCAATAAATAAACCTGGGTTATTCTTATGGCAAATAACTTCAACAAATTTCCTCTCAGAAAATCAGAAAACTTGGTCATGGCCAAGAAGAGAAGACTACTAATAACAGATGGCCATTTTGGCTTTGTTATCAAGGATGGCATGGTTTTCTTTTTAGGATTTGGCTTTCAACCCAAACTGAAACTAACAAAATCACCAATAGGGCAGGTTTACAAGGCTGACCAGCTAAATTCAGAAGGATCAAGATAGGTTTGAAGGAAAAAACTGATGAAAAGTCTTAACAATTTTCCAAAATAATTTTAATAACACCTGATAGAAGTTGAGAAGAAATGAATTCTGGTTTACTAAAGCACTAAAACAACGTTACTCCAAAAAACCGATGGCAGTGAACTACCAAAAGTTGTCTTATACTCTTTCAATTATGCAGGGTTAAGGTCAAAACTACCAAAAATAGAGTTCTCTTAACAAGAGCAGTGACAAAAAAAACAAAGACTATGCCAAAGGGCCTCATGGCCTAGTGGCATGAGTTTCACCATTAAAAGTGATAAGTTGTGGGTTCGATTTTTCTAGCCCCTCAAGCAATAACTTGCCCCAAGTGCTCAAAAAAAAAAAAAAAAAAGGACTATTGTCACAACATATAAATTAAACATATAATGATTAGCCAACAGAACAATAGTTAAAAGTGACGCACGCAAGCCTAAAATAAAATGTTAAAAAACTTAAAATAATAGAAATAAGATTCATCAGGCACCTGCTCTCCAGCAAGAGGGTCAGGAATATTCTCAACAAGCAAAGGCTCTTGTTTAAGGGGATCTGGAACTAGAGAACCAACGACCTGAAACATTAAAAGGTAGAAACGGAAAGAGATAAGCAAACCAAAAGAAATTCAAAGCATATAAGCTAACGAGAAAAAAAAGCTAACGAGAAAAAAACATAAAAAAATCTACAAGATTTAAACAAAACAAAATAATCATAAAAGATGGAGGGTCACAAGGCATGTTAAGAGCACGTAAGAAGAGCCAATACCTCTGTATTATCCACTTCATCTGAATCCATTAGGTCCTGCTTTTTCCTTGAATTTAAAGGAAAGGGATCCTTGAGAATTTCAATTTTACTCAACTGGAAATCTCCTGCGCCTGAAACATGAACCTGAGCCAAACATAAATAAGTTTGACATCTGATAAATCAGTGAAATTTAAATTGCAAAATCATGGACATGCTGATTACCAGTTGGTTCACTGAAAGGCTGTGACTTCGAAGATAACCAGTAAGAAGGAGAGTGCATTTCCCTGGATTCCCGTTATCAGATAACACATTTACCTATAATTCAAGATGAAAAATAAATAAAATCAACCTAAAAGACTGAACATTGATAACTTCAACGAACTTATGAATTGGATTAAACTATGAAAAAGGTATAGATAATCATATAGCATATATCTTCTAACATCCTCCTTGTCTCAAAATATTGTCCCAACATGATGTTAAAAATCACCATCAGTATAGAAGCAGCATACAATATAGGCAACCCTCTTTGCAAGTCAGGATTGTGCCTTATTGCTAAAACTCTGAAGACTACACAAAAGGCCCACCTAGATGCATATATAATAAATATTTCTCAAATAAATTATATGGCTACTTTTTCTGTGTTAGTTCAAACTTCATAGATCAATCAGAATCATTTCGAACCTTTTGAGACATAAGGTAAGGCCGTTGAGTTCGCCAGTGAGGAACCTTAAGCCTCTGCTCTTTGAAGAGACATAAGAACTGCAATTTTAATATTCAAATGGAAAGAAACATGTGGGTTAGAACGTCAAAATGGGCATATCACGTCATATGCTGTAAAATGTGTTTACAGTTAACATTGATATATTGCGGCCAAAACACTGGATGAAATAATTACCTTGTGCAGCTCATCCTTTGTATCAGCTGGATAAACTTTACAGTCCTCTGGAAATTCTGAGGCAAGACTAGATATACAACTCTTCTTTACCTCATGTCTATGTTTAATTTCAGTGGGCAGATCCTAAAGGAAAATAAAGAAAATTTTCCACATAAATGCCTATAAATATAACCCAATTAAGTTCTCTGGGAAATAACAGTAAGATCACATAAGTTGTTTGGCAGATACAATCTACCAAGACTTACACGAATGAAGACAACGGTACTTGGCAAACCAAGGGACCTAAAGACAGAAAGACATTGATCTCCAAATGAATCGATGTAATCACTTTCTGCATATAAAGAGTTTGTAGATGCCACAAAAGCCATCAGATCAGCAACCTATGAAATAAATAGTCAGAAAATACTCAATGCTTCATACTTCAGGTGCCGTTGAAACCATGAAACAAAGAGAACAAGAAAAAATTAATACCTTGGCCATTTCAAGACACAACCGTAGATCACCATGAGGTGCTTTTAGTACCTAGTGTATAGAATATTTGGTCAATATAAACATATTCTCCGTAATACACCTAAGAAAATGGCTTTCACTCAAATAATCAACTTGCATTTATTAATTGTATTCATAAAATACACCTGTTACCCATGCATAGGCTTATGCTTAAACACATGCAAATGAATAGCTTCATATCTTTGTGCTGTTATATGTAGATTACAGGTTTACAACAAAGCAGACAAATTGAGCCTTTACATATGCAGATATGCAGTAGAAATGTAAGACAAAGAACATAAAACACTAGAGGTATGATAAGATGGCAATATGACATACAGTTACTCTTGTCCTATATTCTGGACTTGCAACTGTTCCTGATGCCACTGCAACTGCTTCTTTAGATAGTAATGACAAAAGATCTTCAGCAATTGAATCTAAATCCACAGAAGCAGAAAGCCCAAACAGAACCTGTCATCCATACCATAAAAGATAAGAACATTCAAGCAATGCACTCAAGACAGTTATGTGGAAATAAAGCAAGACAATAAACCAAGATTCAATATCTGACAAATGTCACATTCGCTTCAACAAAAATACAGGTTGACTCACTATTACTCTAGGAGGATTTCTTGATCCACCAAGTTCTCTTCTTTCTTTCACAAGGGCTGCCCTTTTCTGGTCACGTATCTGAGTATACAAACTATGTGAAACAAATATAACACAGAGAAACAAATAAATTGATAGAATAAGAGAGCAAGAGACAGATAGAAGAAAGATTACCATTTTACTTCTCTGTAATCGAGCTGCACGAGCTCCTTTGACATTGCTGCACTCTGTTCTCGCAATCAAGCTCTTTTCTAAAAAAATCCGATTTCACAACGAAAAAATTAAAGATCTCTGTAAGTTACTTTAAGTGATAAATTGCAGACAAAAATACCACAATGATTTTACATCAGAAGTTAGAAACTTCAGGTGCAGAACTAAAGTAAACTTGATTGGCATGAAAAATCAAAAGAAAATTCCTGAATTTTAGTAAAGATACGAGATCAACAAAACACCTTCACAAAAGCTTCAACAAATGCAATTTAAAAAAAAAAATGTAACACTCAAACAACGTTTAATCGGGAAAACATGCAAGGCACAAACTCCAGAGGGGAGAAAACACAGTATGTAAACCTTTGACAGAGGTTCTATGCTGGTGCCGAGAAGATTTAGAAGAGAAGCGGGACTTGTGACGCTTATTGATTTGATCTCGGGAACCTCCCATGGTTAACACAGCTGTGGAGTCCTAGTTATCCTGTTTGGAACCAAATTCATAACAAAATCAGCTAAATTTTTATTAATATATTAAATTTGAATCTATTTGGCAAGTTCTCCTGTGTGACCTTACAAAAGAAAGTCCCAACAACATTCATGGAATTCAATTAAATTACGTTGTTTGGATTGCATTGTAAGCCCACAAAATTCAATTTACTTCAAAATCTGTAATATTATCCTTCCAACGAGGAAAAAATTTCTACGGTAAAAACATAAACAAGCTAAAAGGCATGCACAGTAGGAGAGCCGCATACTGATGGTTAGACATAAATAATGGAGAGTTCGTACGAAACGGTTTTAGTAATCACAACCATCACATTGTAACTTAGGAAAATCAAAGAAAACAATCAAACCCGTTGGGATTCAGGATGGAACACCAACCCAGTAGATAGTTTTAGAGCAGAAAAAAGCTTGCTGCTAATGCTTTTCTGGCACAAAGAATCTCTTCTGTGAATGCCATGTCAGCACTCTGTGAGGCTACTGGAGCTGATGTCTCCCAGGTGTCACACGCAATTGGCACAGACTCAAGAATTGGACCCAAGTTCTTAAGCTCAAGCGTTGGTTTTGGGGGATCTTGCTTTCAGAAGGACATTTTGAACTTGGTATATATCTGTGAGTGTAATGGCCTTCCTGAGGTTGCAAATTACTGGAAACAGGTGATCAAGGTGAATGATTATCAGAAAACTCGGTTCGTGAACCGAGTGGTTGCCTCGATGTTCAACACTGTGTCAGGTAAGAAAGTTGCTATTCTAGGCTTTGCTTTCAAGAAGGACACTGGTGATACAAGGGAGACACCAGCCATTGATGTGTGCAAGGGGCTATTGGGAGACAAGGCTCGTTTGAGCATATATGATCCACAGGTCACTGAAGAACAAATAAAAAAGGATCTCTCAATCTTCAACCAACAAGCCCAAATTCCATTGTTAAGACTGTGTCTGTGGTTTGGGATGCCTATGAGGCAACAAAAGAGGCTCATGCCGTTTGCATTCTGACTGAGTGGGATGAGTTCAGGAAGCTTGATTACCAAAATTTTTTTGACAATATGCAGAAGCCTGCTTTTATATTTGATGGTAGGAACGTTGTGGATGTCGAGAGTCTGAGGAAAATTGGGTTCATAGTTTACTCCATTGGTAAGCCTCTAGATTCATGGCTCAAGGACATGCCTGCAGTAGCCTAAAATGGGGTTAGCAACCATAATCTGCAGAGAGGCTCTTATAGGTTGAAGAAATTTTTGGTTTTTCTGGGGGGATTGATTATATCCCAGTCTGATATATTAAGCAATTTTATTATAGTTAGATTTCAGTTGCCATTGTGTCTTTCTCATTATCTTGATTTGATCAGGTTTTGTGGCATGCTAACAGTGCCTATTGATTTTTATTTGTTGATTTGGTTTTCGTTAAATAAATGAGCTGCTCAGGAAAATTTATGTACTTAATTTGTTCTACCTTCATATTAAGTAGTACTCGTATAATTTTTGTTCCTTTTTCCTCTCTCTCTCTCTCTCTCTCTCTCTCTCTCTCTCACATGATATTCGTGCAAATGATAGACAATATTGATATTTTTATTTTAATTTACTTTTTTAATAATGATATTTTTATAATGAGCATTATTGAAATATCACAAAAATTATAAAGATAAAATGAATCAAAATTTTGACTCAACTCCAAAACCCCCAATTTGGAGGGGAGTAAAATTGGGGGTATTGAAGGGGAGGGAAAATTTTTATGAGATGAATTTTAAAAAATTGAAGAAGTAGGGTAATAAAATTTTAATAAAGAGAATATATAAGATAAAAGAGTAAGAAAAATTAATTAAAAATTTTTAATCCTACTTCTTTAATTTTTTTAAATTCAACTCAAAAAAAATTTCCCTCTGCCCACTTTTTCTCCCCTCCCCTCAAATCAAACAAGCCCCAAGTGAGGGGACGGGAGCAACCACTCTCTCCTTTCATCCCCTTCCCTCCAACCAAACACACCCGTAAACTCCATATAAGATTTATTTACGTTCAATCCCACTTATAATCTCATGCCATTGGTGCCTATTGCTATTGGTTAAAAAAAAAAACCCTTGGCCTTTCTAGATACCATGAGTTCGAGTTAGTGTGTATTTGGCAAGCACTAAAGTCATGATTTCAAATCATGGTTTGCGCAACCCGAGACAAAATTTCTCTCACACACTTATCTCGTAAGTCGTAAAAGCTATTAAAAAAAGTTAATCCAAACACACACTTAGTTTATATGACTCAGGAACTGCTCAAGCAATTTTTTTCTTTTGAAAAACCCTTTAAGAAGTTTGACAGCCTCAAAGTCATTCCTAAACCCAACAAGATTCTGGAACTCCCACCATTCCTCATGAAATTATTAGTTCTGCATGCAATTCAATTGCCTGTATATCCCAATGTTTTATTTTGATGCAAGTATCCCAATGTTAAACAAATTGGCCAGACCGGAAAAGAAAAAGGAAAAGAATTTTATTTTATTTTTTTAAAAAAGAATCCCAATGCTAATAGTTTTTTTTTTTTTTTTTTTTTTGCCAGTACCCAATGCTAATTGTTAAACATGAATCCTTGTACAACGCCTTCCTTGTGATACGAAAGAGACCCAGAGTAGCCCACTCTTCTTGACTTCGATCCATAAGCAGGGTCCACATTAATTTTAATACCCAAAATGTGATTTGGAATCTAGATATAAAAAAAAAAATGGAAAAGCAAAAATTTAATTTTGTCATTTAGAGCCCAATTGGTGAAACTGCAAAACCTCTATGTTGGCCCAAAATATGGTCATATTTGGGCCGGTTTTCATTAAAGCCCAATTATAATTTGGGCGGGTCATCCTCACCCAACAACCCGGTTGAATTTCTCACCATCTCGTGTACAAAAAGCCTGAACCGTATCTCGACCTTCATCGCCTACCTCGTTCGATCCTTTTCTCTTCGATTTTTGATTTCCTTCTAATTAGTGCTTCTAATCCTTGAATCAGCCCTCGATTTCGTTCGACTCTCGTTCTACTCTTTCGTTTGATGCCAAATTCGGCTCCTTTTGTGATCTATATCATATTCTAGGTTTAGGGTTTCGATTGCGTTCTCTAAGACTCTTTAATCGTCTAATCTCTTGTACGTTCGGGACATAATTTTTTGTTTCGATTTGCGTTCATAACATATCTCTTTCGGATTTCACGTAATATTTCCTTATCGCTTCCGGATTTAGGGTTTCGAAGCGTTCGACGTTTTAGGGTTTCTCTTTCTGTAAATTTGTCTAGGGATTCTTTAAATTGTTTGAGGGGCTTGACTCCTTTTGTTATTCTACGACTCTCTCGCCCTCGTCTGGGTTCTAATTTCTCACCTCGCACGTCTAGTTGATAATCTAGCGTTAGGGTTCCAAAAAAAATTGGGGTTTTCTATATGGTGAAATTGATTTAGGCGTTCAGGTCCTTGACGTGGAGAAACTACTTTTAGTGTGCAATTATTTATAAATTTCTCTTGAATTAGATTTTAGGTTTTCCCTTTGACCTTAATATGCCCTCCCAAGTGCAGCGTTGACGGTTTGTCATCATTGAATTTGAAGGACTTCACAAGGTGAGAAAAATTTGTCATCACTGTCAATGGTGCCATTCTTATTATTCATGTGACTGAGAATGAATTGATGATGATTATGCATATGTCCTTTATGAAATTTAAAGTTGATTATGCTTATGCTGATTAATAAGTATGTAATTATTCTGCAACATTGTCACGTGAGGTGAAATAAGCATGAAACGGAAAAAATTTAAGTATAATGTTGGATTCTATGCTGGGTAATGTTATTAATTTAAAGGCAGTGAAGTAATAGGCAAGATGGTCAACTGTAAATGTAAGTATTTTCCGAGGGAGAGATGTAACAAGGCCTAATTTTTGAGAGAAGATAAGCAATTAGTGGCGTGAACCTTTTCATCAGCAGTAGCATGTTGAGTTAGTGGCTATCTTTTTGTATTGGTATAAACTCTTAATCTTAGCTTTTCCTTTGCAGAATCAGAATGGGATTCAAAAGGTGTTTTGAGGCCAATGAATTTGAGGATCTTCCTTTCAATAAGGCAAAACGTTTGGAATGCAACGATAAGCTGGTTTCATTTGTTGGTATTGATGCTCCCAACAATACTCCAGTGAAGCCTATTGCTTCAGGTGAATGGTGTTCTTTTGTTATCTAAATTAACTTTTTCTTGAAGTTAATTTAGTTAGCTATTGCCCCAATTGAAATTTTATGCGATTAAGTTGAATTATAGTTGTAAATTATAAATAAAGAATATTCTTCATCTGGACCTCAGGGAAAGATGAGGATGGATTTTACAATATTCAATGGTATGATGCAATTGAACCAGAGACTGTCACTGGAGCCACACATACTGGTGAG
Organism: Inga laurina; assembly: GCA_963855925.1. Lineage (NCBI taxonomy): Eukaryota > Viridiplantae > Streptophyta > Magnoliopsida > Fabales > Fabaceae > Inga > Inga laurina. The sequence goes on from OY979710.1 coordinate 51,566,362, forward strand.
AAGGATATCGAGACCAGTGGCCACGTCAGCAGCAGTTATAGTGAGGATGGTTCTGGTTCTGGGGCAACATCATTGTGTGCTTCTTTAGATTCATTTGAATTTGATTTTCCAGTGAAAGCAAGTGTTCCTTGGGATGATGCCTATTCAGTTCCTGATGGCTCCCCAAGAAAACAAATTCCTGTTGGACCAAATCAACAAGCCACCATTCCAGTCTGGAAAGGAAGAGGGACTGAGGTATCAGTGTTGACAGGCACCATCGATGTTGATGGCAATGAAGAAAAGTGGATGGGGACTTGTGTAATCTCAATGCCCGACTCGAGCTTCTATTCTTCAAAGAGTCACCTGGATGAAGAAGGCAGAACAGAATGTACCTGCCTGGATCAATACTCCATCAGGTGCGTTCGACAGCATGTTCGGGAAAAATGTGAAAACTTGATGAAGACTCTTGGAAAGGAAATGTTTATGAACTTGGGGTTTGGCCACATGGGAGAGGAGGTTGCACTCAAATGGAGTGAAGATGAAGAAGATTTATTTCATGAAATTGTCTACACAAATCCTGCGACATTGGGTAGAAACTTTTGGAAGCAGCTGTCTGCTGCATTCCCTTCTCGAACAATGAAGGATATTGTCAGCTATTATTTCAATGTCTTTATGCTTCAGAGAAGGGCTGCTCAGAACAGATCCAGATTTCTCAATGTTGACAGTGATGATGATGAATGTCCCACAAGCAATAATGTGGGCTTCTATGGTTTTGTAGTTTCAGAAGAAGACGACCCTGCCATCGAGTCTCCTGATGATCACCTTGTCCATGTGGGAAACCAAGATAATTATTCTGATGATGACAACAGCGACAATGAAACTGATGGCGATGGGTATGACAAGGGAAACATCACTGACTCTAACTCTCAGGTTGAGAGCTTGTCTAAACCTGTTCAACAAATCAACGAGAGTCGAGGGATTTCAGTTGGTTTGGGTGTTCAGGATGATTCTTGCATGTCCTTTGAGTGTCAGATCAATATGGATGAGCCCTGTCCCCCACGTGGTGATCACAATGATGCTAGTCCTGCCTTACAAGCTGGTGAATTCAAATGTGATCAGAGCCCACTCATACCTGAATACTTGATTTCTCCAGTGATGGTTTGGAGCATGTTTATTTTTCCGAGCCCTGTGATGCTAAAGACTGGTACCCGGGGTACTCCGCAGGTCCAGCCTCCGATATCGACTTCTCAGCCACATCCAAATTAATTGAGGAGTTTCTGTGTCAAGTTACTCCAGATCGAAAGACCAAAAACGACTGACTTGTTAACTCCAGTGATTCTTATGGCACCACACGCTAAGTTTGCTTGAATGGAGTTAATGTCTGTGACTTGCACAAGCAGGAGTGTTTCTTTGCCAGTGGGGGTGGTGGTTTAGTTATAAAATACAGTTTATTTTGGCTGGAAAGCCTTTTTATTTCTCTTTCCCTGGAGAAAATTTCTCTCTTGTATCAGTTGAGGCGCCAAATCTCTCAGGTGCCTCAATTTCAGAACATCGCCAGAGAAGAATACTGAATCTCATGGGCATGTTCTGAAGTAGTTTTCTCAGTTATTTTCTTTTCTTGGTAGTGGGGGTGGGGAGGGAATGAAAATAAATTTTGGCTATAACTGTACATATCCGACTGGACACCATTCCCACAATCTCAGTTTTCACCCCCCCAGTGTTATTTATTTATTTTATTTACATTGCTTCAAATTTGTATTTTTTTTATGATAATAGAAAGCTTTAAGAATCAAGGTCGGTTATTCTCCAGGCTCCAATGTACTATCTAGGGAGTGTTTGGATTCAATTTTTTTAATTGATTCTCAGCGCAAACCATGTTTTCACTAAAAAACATCCAAAGACTCATTTTTTTTTTTTGAAAAATCCCGTTTCAGCCCAAACCAAGGTTTTGGCTATAACTGTACATATCCGACTGGACACCATTCCCACAATCTCAGTTTTCACCCCCCAGTGTTATTTATTTATTTTATTTACATTGCTCCAAATTTGTATTTTTTTTATGATAATAGAAAGCTTTAAGAATCAAGGTCGGTTATTCTCCAGGCTCCAATGTACTATCTAGGGAGTGTTTGGATTCAATTTTTTTAATTGATTCTCAGCCCAAACCATGTTTTCACTAAAAAACATCCAAACACCCATTCTTTTTTTTTTTTTGAAAAATCCCGTTTCAGCCCAAACCAAGGTTTTGAATTGCAAAACCTTGGTTTGAGCACAATCCGATTTTTTCTGCTACCAAGTGATTATTTGACCGTTGAGCAATTATTATCTCTCTCTCTCTCTCTTCTCTTCTCTTTCCCTTTTCTCTTCTGTCGCTGCTTCCTTCCATTTCTTTTCTCATTGCTTTGATTTCTCGTCTCCTGACGTCGCTCCTTCCCCATTCGCGTCGCGAGTTCCCTGATTTCGTGGCTCCTTCCCTTGTTCTTCTTCCGTCTTCCTTCTATTCCCAGATCCCGTCGAGCTTCGTCCGTCTCCCTCTCTTCCAGATCCCGTCGAAGATCACCATATTCGGCGTTCTCGGTCACTGATTTGGCCTATTTCAAGTCCGTCGGTGGTTGGTGGTGGATGGTGGCAGTGTTTCGGGTGGGTACCGTTCCCCTTTTATCCCCATTTTTCTGCTAAATCTCTGGTCCGATCTGAGGCGTTGGTGGCTGTCGGAGCTTTGTCGGCGGTCGGTGCAGGAAGAACGGATTGCAGTCGGTGCCAGTGACGCTCATAAGTGTTCAAAATCTCTGAAGTCGCTCTGTCCGGTGAGTGTTTCGATTGAGCTTGTTCTGGTTTTCTTTTCCCGAATTTCTTGTTCTGTCGAGGGAGAAAATCTAGTGACATTGATAGAGTTCAGTTTGGTTAGACATTGATATTGGTTTGAAAATCTGGTGCAAAGAACCTCTGTCCTGAAAAGAACCTCTGTTGATATTCATATTGATTAATGACGTTGATATTGGTTAATGACATGTTTATTGGTTAATGACGTTGCAATCTACCTCTGATGCAAAAAAAAATTTTGTTAATAACATTGATATTGGTTAATGACATTGATATTGGTTAATGATGTTGATATTGGTTAATGATGGTGTAAAGAACCTCTGTTGATATTCATATTGATTAATGACATGTTTATTGGTTAATGACGTTGCAATCTACCTCTGATGCAAAAAAATTTTTTGTTAATAACATTGATATTGGTTAATGACGTTGTAAAGAACCTCTGTCCGGTTAGTGTTTTCAAAATGGTAGTTGGTATATAAAACTTACTGAGTTGTTAAGATTTGTGATTGTGGATACATTGATTTCATTTTTGTTATTCTGTATTGGAAAAATACACGAATAATGGTTTGAAAATCTGTCATTAGGCTTCGATGAGTCAATGACAGTAATAGATTTCAGTTTGGTTAGAATCCTATGCCTGTTTTTGTTTGCTTTAGAATTTTGTTTGGTTAGAATGTAATGACTGGACTGAGAATTATCGTCAAGCATAGATTTGTGTTTGGTTAGAATGCAATGATTGGAAATCCTTGTAATATAATTCTGTTTGGTTATAATGCAATGTCGGTCATCATTTGCTTTAGAATTCTGTTTGGTTAGAACGCAATGATTGGATTGTGAATGATCGTCAAATCTAGATTTCTGTTTGTTTAAGGTGAAACCATAATGAGTAAGGGTAAGGAAAAAGCATCATGGGATGTGAAGAGCACAAAAGTCTTTATTGACCTATGCATAGACCAAATTGCGAAGGGAACACGCGAAAGCACTAGCTTTAACAAAATTGGGTGGAAAGAGATCTCAGAATCCTTCACTGCAGAGACGGGCAGAATATATGGTAAGGGTCAATTTAAAAACAAATATGATGCTCTTAGAAAGGATTGGCAGCTATGGGACAGGTTGTTACACGAGACGGGTGTTGGATGAGATAGTGAGAAGAACACTGTTGTTGCCGACGACGATTGGTGGGAGAAGAAAATTTTGGTTAGTAATTAATTTCAGCAAACGAACATATTTATTTCCTTGACATCGTACTTGTACGAACTTGTGTAACAAACTTTCATGATGAATGTACAGGAAGTTTCGGGATATGATAAATTTAGGACAAAAGGACTTCAGTTTCAAGAAGAATTGACCCAATTGTTTGCAAGTGTTGCGGCCACGGGATCACAAACTTGGGCTCCTACATCCATGTCTCTTCCTGTCCCTCCCTCTACTGAGGCAATCCCAGAATATGCAATCCCAGAATTTCATATGCAAGAGGGATCAGGAGACAGCGATGAGGTGTTAGGGACACCTACTGGGTTGAGCGGGGAGATGCATTCATTCAATGTCAATGAAAACAGTGGAGGTAGTGGTGCCAACAATGACAAAGGGAAGGGAATCAGTGGTGGGGAGAGAACAAGCAGCGGTGGCAGAGGAGGTAGCTCGTTGGGGGTCAGGAAGGGGGTGCGGGGATGAAAAAGAAGGGGCCGGCCTCAGCTAAAATAGCCGATGCCCTATACAGGATTGCTGATGCAAATGACGTTGATGCTGAAGCTGCACGAGCTGAAAGGATTGCAGCAGAGGCCTGGGCTGAGAGGATGGCTGCAGAGGCACGAGCAGAAAGGATTGCAGCAGAGGCCCGGGCTGAGAGGATGGTTGCAGAGGCACGTGCAGAAAGGATGGCAGCAGAGGCACGTGCTTACGAGATCTCAATTCCGGGCATAATGAACCACCTTAGACAGGTTCCTAAAGTTGTCAACAATGATGACTTTTATGCACGATGTGTACACCTCCTTATGAGCAATCCACCTGCAAGGGAAATGTTCGCAGCAATGAAGGATATGCCACACCAACTCCTCGTTTTTCTTAAGCATGAATGTTATGGAAGTGTGTGAAATGTATTGTCATATTTACCTTTTTAGTAGGAATTATGTTTAATTACGACATTGCTCAATTGTCTCTTAACTTTGTTAATTTACAGTTGGATGTTATCTCACTTGTCTGTTAACATTGTTGTTTTATAATTGAATGTTATTTGTGTGCATATTATCACTATATAATTGTTGTTATTATCGTGTATAACATTTAATATATATGTCAACAGTTGGGTTAGATATGGACAACACATTGAAAATTATGGCAAACCATAGGGGATGGCGCAGACAAAGAGTCCAAAAAGTGGCCGCATATGTTGGTGCATATGCTCAGCTATATTTATGTAAAGAATCGCGGCACACAAGTGACTTCACAGGTACTAAATGGGTGCGTGAAGTCTTAAGCGGTAATTCGAACCGTTGTTATGATATGTTTAGAATGCAACTTCATGTTTTTCACGAGCTTTGCTTTGAACTGCAATGACATGGTTTGACGGAGACTCGAAATGTGGGTGTACATGAAATGCTTGCAATATTTTTGAACACAGTCGGGTTTGCGGCATCGAGTAGGCTGCAACAGGAAAGGTTTCAGCGCTCAGGAGAGACAATTCATAGGGCTCTGCATCTTGTCTTAGATGCATGTTGTCGTCTTGCAATGACTAACATAAAACCACAGGATCGTAAGTTTGAGAACATTCACTCAAAGATACGACTCAGCAATAGATACTGGTCTTTCTTTAAAAATGCTATTGGAGCAATTGATGGCACCCACATTCCATGCAAGGTCAAAGCAAAGGAAAGAACAAAATATATTGGTAGAAAAGGATTTACATCGCAAAATGTAATGGCGATTTGTGATTGGGACATGTGTTTTACCTTTGTATTGGCTGGATGGGAAGAAATAGCCCATGATGCGCGCGTATTTGATCATGCTCTGACCAGGCCGTCGATAAATTTTCCACATCCCCCCAAAGGTATGCTTATAACTCCATCCCCCCAAAGGTATGCTTATAACTCCAACACATTAATTATTATTAAATATATATATATATATATATAGTTATTGACTTTAACCTATTTATTTTGTAAAGATAAATATTATTTGGTGGATGCTGGCTATCCCACCCCGACTGGATACCTTGGTCCATACAGATCCGAGCGTTATCATCTCCCAGACTTTCAGAGGTCATCTACGTTTCAAAACCACAATGAGACCTTCAATTACTTACATTCCAGTCTTAGGTGCACAATAGAAAGAACATTTGGCGTTTGGAAGAACAAGTTTGAAATATTACAGAACATGCTTAGCTATAGCTTCCCCACATAGGTTAAAATAGTGTGTGTTACAATGGCTATACACAACTTCATTAGAAGAACATCTATTTCTGATCTTAACTTCCGGCGCCATGATCGAGAGGGTATTTTGTGTGATGTCGATGCAGATGACGATATAGAACCTTTAACACTACAGTCATCAATTGCATCTTCATCTGACATGGCTTCTCTTCGTGATTCTATAAGAGATCAAATCGTTTATTATATGCACGAAGCTTAGTCATGTATAGTTTCCTTCTTCTTACGTACACTTTTATTGACAATATGTTAAATGTTATTGTATTTACATTTTGACGTATTCTATTTTTTCCAATCAGTGAAATGTATGCATATCTCTAATCTGAACTTGTACTTTGGTATTTTGTAGTAGATTATTTTATATCCTAACTACTTATAATTAATTTTTTGTTACACAAGTTATTACTATACATGTAGACACACATGTATATTTGACTAATTTTAAACCACATATGTTCACACACACATGTTATTACTATATTAAACCACATTATAGACTAATAATATAATTTATAAAATAATTTTATATATTTTTTGATATTGTATATTTGACTAATTTTATTATTATAATTTTTTTAAAATTTATTTCGAATTTTTTTGAATTAATTAAACATTTAATGTTTAATAATGCATATAATATAAATTTATCCCTTATATGTAATTATTCAAAAAACTAATGTCCTTTTTAGTATTTGATCATGAAAAAAAGCTATTATGACCATAACATCCAAACACTCTTACTTTATCAAAATCATTTTTTTCTCATAATCTATTCTGCTCATAATCTATTCTCTAAAAGCTATTCTTCATTTTTTTCCTCCAGAAGCTATTAAAAAAAGCTTTGCCAAACACACACCTAGTGTCACGATCAATTTGTTCCTGGCTCTTGCGCATGATCTCATATAATAATTAATATAATATCTAGTTGATTTTTTTAAAGAGATTAAATGTTTATTTAGAATAGTTATTGGAGCCTTTAAAAGTAATTTTTCAATCATAATTTATGATATACGAGGTAAGTATATGAGTAGAGTTTTGTCTCGATTTACGTAAATAAACACTTTTGAGAATCTTAATCGTTATCCCAAACAAACACTAAAAAAACTAAACAAATTAGTTTAAAGCATTTATGTTTATTAGTTTTGTATCAAATTTACTTGTTTAACTTGTATATATAAATTAATATATAATTTAACAATAAAAAGTACAATATATGCTATAATTTACTTTCTAATCTCTTAAAAAAAAAAAGCTAATTACGTCTCATATTAAACAGATTGCAGGGAGTATTACGTTGTTAAAATGTATTTGGATGTATATGACATGGATTGGGGAAAAATTGAGCTTGACTAAAAAGATTGACTTGATAAAAAAAACTGAAGTCACATTTTGGTTTCTGTCTATACACTTTCATCTGATGTTATAACACCTTCTCTTGCTCCTTCTCCATTCAATCTTCACAGAACCATCAGTGTTTGATATAAACTAAGGAACGAAAAACCGGACTGGGCAATGAACCGGTCACAGCACAGGTTCAAGGGTTAATGGGTCAACCGGGGTCTAACCGGTAGTTGAACCGGTCATAACCGGTCATATTAAAATATTATAATTTATTAGTGATAATATATATTAATATATTTTTTAACTTCTATAGATAAAAATAAAGATTTTTACAAAAAAAAAATGTTTAAAATCTATTAGTATTAGTTATAATATCTATACTTATGCAAAGATATCTCATTTCCTATAATTATTATATCTTTTTAAATAATTTTTTTTATTATTTTTTCATTTTTTTTAGATTTATTCTTTCTTTATCTATTTTTCTCTTTATTTTAGTCTTCAACTTTCCATTTTGTCCTCACAAAATAAAAATTTAGAATTTTTTTTTTAAAAAAAGAAGAAACCGGGTCAACCGGTTGGACCACCGGTTTTGGCCGGTCCAACCGGTTCGACCGGTCTGACCGGTTTTCTGATCAATCGGACCGGACCAGGGACCGGTTCCCGGTCTGGTCCGATTTTTTGTACATGGATATAAACCAGTCCTTTTCAGTTTTGAAGGTTTCGGTACAAACTCTTGTGCATAGAGCTTGTCTGAAGCCTTCCTTGGTAAGCCTCAATGCCACTACTAATTTTCTGTATAATCAATCGCATGAGCTAAAGTCACCTCTCAAGACAGTGTACAAGAGAACAGAAAACCAAGAGTCAGGTTTTTAGAATGCCTTTTCTAATTCTTTACCCTAAGGACAGTCACATAGAAAATGTAAAATTTCTTCATTGCTTTTGACACATCAGTTGGGGACTTGGGTTTCTTCCATTCCATGCATCACCAACCAGAAAAAGCAGCAAAAATTTTCAGGGATCTTCCATCTGATTTTTCTCCACAACAGGCCTTGCTGGTTAGACTCGTGTAGGCAATTTGGGAATTTAAAGGCAGATCTGATAGCAAAACCTGCCATCATAGGAGGCTCTCCAGTCCCAAAGGTCCTAGCGGAAATAATTACATAAACGAAGCTACTTGGGAGCTAAGTAATTGTATGTTCCAGTCTTTCACCTTGGTTAGAGACGCTAATTGAGCATCCCAACTAGTAGCAAGGGTCCATCATGACTTTCTATTGTGTATTATTTATCTGATCTTTAATGTTTAATGTAAGAGATACTTCACAAAATTTGGGTAGATTAATAAAGATAAATTATTTAATTATAACAAATATAAACTATCTCCCTATAATACTCATGTACTCCTTAGGTCCTTAATGTAAAATCTAATTGAGGATATAGTTTTAGTCCTCAATTTAGGACCTATTTTTTATATTTATCACTTTCTCCCAAATTACTACTATAGTTTAAGAAAATATATATTTATTATAACTAAGTTAAATAACTTTCTTTATCGTTGAATCAAATTAATTAAATAGTAAGACCCAAATCTGATCCGCTGAACAATATTCCGTAAGCATAAAGCCTTCAACCCCATTACTCATCCTCTTCTCCATGCATTCCATGCAGACATACAGTGGCCGCGGTAATGGCTTCAGCATGTGAAGGCGGAGCTGACAGTGGGTTCGAATTTGACGGTGAAGACTCTCTTCTTCAATCTCTTGGATCCAAACCTGCAGATGGAGAGTGTGAAGCGGTTTGATTGAAACCCAAATACTGAATAGCTTTTTCAATGTCTTGTTCCGAAATGAAATTTGAAATAATCTGTTCTCAATTTAAATTTGAATTGATCCGTTTGATTTGATACCATCTAACGGCTTTGATTTCTCATGTTTTTGCTTCATCTTTTTCTATAATCTAATGGGCTTCTTCAAATTTTCTATTTGCTGCATTTTTTATATCATCTAATTGATTCATCAATGATCTGAGATTATACCTGGACATGCTGCTAGACTTGTGAACTGGCTTTGCTTATTCAGATCTCTTAATTCCACAGGACTTCATCTTTTGCTCTAAAATTATACCTGTAAATGCTGCTAAACTTAGTGAACAGATTCCGTACAAAGACAGCTGATGGACTCTAGAACCCATTTTAATTCACTCTGCGAAGACTTTCTGTGAAGCCAATCCCCAGAAATTGCTCTGAAACATTGAACACAAGCCTTCTTTCCAGTGTCTCCAATGATTATCGCTTTCCCGGTGTAATGGACCTCGATATGTGTCACTGGATACTAGAGTTTCTCCGCAAGAGCTCTACTCCAGATTCAATCATCAACCATGTTTTTAATGTTTTGCCTCTCTTTGATATGAATTCACAGCTGTGGAAAACATGGGCTCTCAAGTCTATTCAATCGGAGGTGGCTATGGCATCATTACTGTCAACTTATTGGAACAACTAGGGGTCATTGAAAAACACAAGAGGCTTGATGGCACTGCAATCACACAATCAATGAAGGAGGCATATTGTGCTGTTGCTTTGGAGTGCAGTGTCAGGCATCTTAAAGTATGCCCAGATAAGAACACATGTGGCTTGTTTGATGATAATATCAATAGGATTTGGAGGGGCCGAGTCTGTCCAGAACATGCATTTCTCCGAGACAGGCTGATTGCTTGTTGTTTATAGTAGGAACCAAAACATGACCTCTTTTGCACTTACTATGAGAATCTTCACCCAAAAAGCTTGCATATTTGTGAAAATACCCCAACATTGCTTCATAATAAAGGCTTGGTTAAGAGGTTTTAGGGTCTTGCAAACCCAAGCCCCCCTGCTCCTTGTCATTTCTTGTCACCATATCTCGAGAGAAAAGATGCAGTTTCTTGCTGAACTTTACTTGAGATAAGCATAGTCTGCATAAAATAACTAGACAAAATAAGAATAACAGATTTTATTAGAACAGTCCTCCCGACAAGAGTTAAGAATTTACCTTGCCAAAAAGAAAGTCTCTTCTGCAACTTGTCAAGAATTGAAGCATAGACAGCACATGTTGCCCTCTTTTGAAGGGAGCATACGTAAATATTTACCTAGATCACCTGTCAATTTGATAATCAGGATCTGGCTCAGCTCCAAAGCTATATTATAGTTAACATTCTGAGACACATACAGCCGAGTTTTTTATTCATTTATCCTCTAACCCAAGCTTGGTTAATTTCTCTTTTACAGTCTTTGATCAACTCTATCTCATTACATACACCCCTAGCTCATATTTTTCTATGCTTTTGTGTTGCCTACAATGGGTAATCAGCACATCATGTGAGTGCAACTTCTAAACCCCAAAAAAAAAAAAAACAAAAGGTATATCAAGTATGTTACCAATTCCTATACTGGATATAGTTAACTTGAATGGAAAATTATAACTCCGCAAGCAGATTGCACGAATGACTATCCAGACAACCAAAATTCTTCGGCTCTTGGTCAGTGAGAAACTTAAACGGTTGGCCTTCTTTAAATGGAAAAACTAACTTGGTAAAGCCAAATGCAAATTGAAGAGGCAAAGGATTAAAGAGTACCATTTTTTCACTTAATACAGCAGTTTTGGCAAATCATATATTGCTTTTATATAGATGTTGACTTTTCTTCAAAAATCGTCGTCTACACAAAGTTGGCAGTTAATTAGCATTCATGCAGAACTCTTCAGGCTATCAGATTGATAAATTACCCTTTTTGAGAATTAAAAAAAAAAAAAAAAAATTACACTTGATTACATATTAGTGGCCCGTATGATTTTAGTGCTAGTTTGGTTAACGTAGTATTTTTCATGAGAAGAAGAGTAAGGCTTGGTCATAAACCTAGTCAGTGAGAAAGTCAGCCAAAAAGTGAAACTGCACATTCAAAGCCTGAGATATCCAAGGGGTATATACATACAAAATAATTCCTGTCACTACACTGTCCTGTTCCTTCACTTATCCTTCAAATCAAAATACTTCCAGAAGACCTGAGATATAAGAAGCATCCACATGCAAAATAATTCCTCCTTCTATGACGATCGTGTCAAATTTCTCCATTTATCCTTCAAATCAACCTGAAAAAAAAAATAAAAGAAAATATTGTTGCTATATCAAAAACTCAAAGCTCACAAACAAATAACAAGGCAAAGAAATTTAACACGTAAGTTGCCATTTTAGCTAAAGAAACTTGCGCAAGTTCAAAATTGCAGGCATGAAAAACTGGCAAACAAACATGCAAACTCAAATCAAAATGGTTTTTCTCATGAAATCACAGTGAAATAAATTTGATTTCATCAGCATGTTCATATATATATATATATATTCTGATTTCAGTCACATATTTAGATAATGAGTTTGACAACATTGTTAGTAGCTTACTTCTGTTCTTCCTGCCTTTGCAAATATCTCACTGTGAAATCTTAGGATTGGCTTCCAGTTTCCTTTTCCAAACCTGTATAAGGAAATAAAGAGAATGAGAACAACAGAATCAGTAGTTAGCTAATGTTATGACATTGATAACTTCTAAGTTAAATAAAGAGGATGAGAACAACACACTCAGAAGTTAGATAGTGTTATAAAATTGATAACTTCTAAGCTTTGAGAACACAATGTCTCGTAACTTGATCAAATAAAATAACTCCTCTTTCCAACTAGGATACTACCAAAATGAAAACGTACCCAAGTACAACTAAACACAACAGAATTTAAGTCCTAACATATTTCACCATGGAAAAGTTGTTGTTTTACAAGTTTAAAACGAAAACTTACTTCTGTACACCATCCCTTAATGCATCCTCTTCTTCAGAACTCCATCTTGCCTTTCTCCTCCTTTTCTTAGGGCTTCCCCCAGGAAAGTCATTAAATGGATCATCCCACTGAAAAGAGAAATAGTATATAATATGCTTCAGGAAAGTTCAAATCGACATTCAATATAAATAGAATTTTTACAGAATAAAGAAATCACAAAGGACATATCTTAAATAAGATGCCACCCTTTAGATTAACACCTAGCCCATCCGGATTCTTATAACCTTAAAAGAAACTGCCACTGTAATAAAATAGAAATTGAATAACACAGTTACCTCAAAAGTATGGGCAGTACTATTTCGTTCCATCAAGCTGGGATTGGACATTACTGCAACTAGCAGCAGACTGTTTCTTTAAGATATCACTGATAGGTTGATAAAGCACCACGCTCCTGCAAGTGTTTTGTTCTGGTACATTTACAACTGTACACTGGTTTTCTAAAGGAGGCTCATGATTCACACCCTTTGTTGCTAATTCAGATCTTACGATGTCAGATTTATGTAATGCATCAGGAAGAGGATCCTTCACCAATGCTCGCAACTCCAAAGAACTTGACATGAGAGATTTCCGAAGTTTTTCAACTTGAATATTAGATGCATTGTGATCTTTGCTACACACTGTTGCTGGCCCTTCTTCCTCAGCATCAATAATCTTAACTCCTCTACGTGTAGAGGGCGCAGCATGATTACATTCAAGTGGCAGCTTGCCCTTTTGAATTGCTACATGAGACAAAAAAATAATGTGAACAAGAAAATGTTATTAATTAACCCAAAAAAAAAAAAAAAGCCCAGACATATCAATAATGTTGTATTGCTAAATTTGTTGTGTCATACGATAACATAGAAGAAAGAAAAACATAAAGATTTTCCTATTCATGGTCAATCAAGCAAGCAATCATACTAGAGCAACTTTTCTTCCTCGGAGAATGATTCAAATAAAGTATAATTTACAGTATACAAATTAAAATGATTATACTTTACATCAATTGCATTCAATCTAAAAATCAATGTAAGGGGAAACAAGGAATAAAAACAAAATGAACTCTCAAATTATGCAAGACAATAAGCAGTGCCAGTTTTTGGAACAAAATTAAGCAATTCTACTTGCACCACCTATGCTTCCCCTTAAAACTTAAAGCACACAATACTTTATGCTAATAGCCCAAACTATTATACATGAACATGACTTTCAAAAGGTTGATGTTATAACTTTTTTTAAAAAAAAAAAAAGTTGTACTTTAGGGCTATGTTTGGTTCAACTTAAGTTAGGTTAAGTGAGGTTTATTTAAGTTAGGTTAGGGGAGGTTATAATGTTGTTTGGTTCAAGAAGAGGGTAGGTGAGGTTTGATATCTTGTTTGGTTCAGGAGGTTAGGTTAGGTGAGTTAATTATAAGTGGACAAAAATGCCCTTTTAAATTTTTTTCTTCTTTTTTTATAATGTATTTATTAATAATAGTTATTTGTAAAATTATTATTTATAAAATAATTATTCTAACAATTGTATACACTTTTTTCACAATGTATTTATTAATAATAATTATTTATAAAATTATTATTTATAAAATAATTATTCTAACAATGATATACACCTCTTTCACATTATTCTCTTTTTATAATACATAAAAAGATGAGTTATAATAAAAAAAAATTAGATTTAAATTAATTACATACCATAAATATATAAAAACAATATAACTTACTTTTAAAAAATATCCTTGTTTATAGAAAAAAAAAAGTGAGAAAATAATTATTTAATGAAGTGAAAATACTCACTGGTTTTTTTCCCAAAATAAAGGTTGATACATCAGACTAATCAAAACCAAGAATAAATTTTCATTAATGCGTGAGAGTTGGAGCAATTCAAAAAATCTGAACTCAACAGAAGCAACAGGAATGCCTGAAGCTAACACATAACCAAAAGGAATCATGAAAGATGCTTGAAAACATCAGTACATTAAACCACTATTTATGCCCTGTGAAGGTTTTATATTTGGATAAAAATTTTCTGCACTTAGAAATATACACTTTTTATGCAACCCATTGAGAACTCAGTTCTGTGCAAACCCAGTAAAATCTAAGGCCTCTAGTGTATAGTCGAGAAAAGATTACAGAGTAAGTACCAACGGACCATTGACAAGGCTAGTACCATTAGATCACACGATACAACTCAACTAAAAGAATGCAGTTAGGCATAAACAAAATTAACCTACTGCTTGTCACACTAAATGGTGGTAGTGAGATGCCATAATGACATTTTCATTCTTATTCAATGCCAAAGATGCAGTTACCATTGCCATACGTAAATCAATGCCAGGACGATCATCATCTCTAACCCAATTTGTCAATGAAGAAACAAGTCAACAAGTATTGTATCTGTAATAACACAGATGCTGCTAAAAAATTTTGCAAGACAGAAGCAAGTATAATGTTTTAAACTCCACTATACTCAAGTTGGATCCAACTAACACAAAACTTGCACTAGAAAATAATCACCTCCTATTTTGCTAATGCATTTGTGTTTACAGATTTTGGGGAGTGAATTCAAACTACTTAAAACTTGAAAGGCAAGGCGAAATTCCAGTATTTACAACTAGATGATATTATTTTCCTTTTACCTGGAAGAATTTTCAGAAGCACAATGTACAACTTCAGCAGCATGTCAATGTATCTAACCATTTAGACTTCTTGCAACCTAGCTGAAATGCATGGCCAACAATTATAGGAAGATCTGAGTCTGATTAGCCACAATTGTAATACATAATATTTTGTATGATAACAGGCTGAAATGCATAGGTTACAATAATAGGTAGGTCTGACTCTGAATATTAAGTGCAAAATGCATTTGCAGAATGCTATTGCAGAACTCAAAAACAGAATGCTATTGCAGAATTCAAAATGTCACATAAGGTTTAAGTGCAAAATGTCACAGAATGCTATTACAGAATGCTATTACAGAACGCTATTACAGAATGCTATTACAGCCAAGATGAATTGCTATCTTTGATTGAGGGAATATTAAAGCAAGATACTAGAAACATTAGAATATTTTCTCTAGTAAATAGTATTATTGGTATCATTATTATCGGATTGGATATTATTCCGTTAGGATATTATTAATACCTAGGCTCTTCTATCTTGTATATATACCCCTTTCCTGACTGTGTTGTCCACAAAACTTCATATAATCAGCCTCAAGTAGGATTTCTGGGTAATAATCAGCCTTTGATCCCACCTAACTAATCAAATATTCTTGTTTACCGTATGAAATCTATACAATGCAAAACAAAAACCTTTCACCTGCGAAGTCAAGTCGGCGGTGAACGGCAAAAAAGTCCAGAAACAACTCAATATCGTTTTTTTTATACAGAAAGATCATCATGAGAAAGTAATATTATTTACCTGATCGAAGGTGCAACCAACAGAGCGGCGGCGGCGGCGGCGTGCGGACGACGGATCTGAGACGATGTTGAAGGAGCATATTAGAGAAGGAGTCCGATCGATCTACACGGCAAAAGCACTAGCAGCGACCTTCGACGACCAACGGTGGTGGCTGTAGAGGCAGTCGGCGGCGACGGCGGCTGGAGAAGAGGCCGGAGACCACGCCCAACTGCAGAGCGCGCGAAGCAGGACAGGGAATATGCGATTTCGAGCGGGAGAGACGATGCCAAAAAACCGAATGGCGCGGGCACAGGTGTTTTTAGAGGCAAGGGCAGGAGTGGCATTTTGAATAATTGCCATGGGTAATTTAGTCATAGTTTGACACAATTATTCTCTCCCCTAGAAAAAACCCCAATTTTGGAGGGTTCAACATCTAAGTGAGGTGACCACTACAAGACAAAAAAACATCCCTCTCCTCACCTCCTCTCCTTCCAACCAAACACTCATTTTTAATCTCCAACCCTCCCCCAACCTAACCTAACTTACAAAAACTTCAAACCAAACAAAGCTTAGAAGGTGTAAAAAGTTACAAATTGAGAGCAAGAAGAGATAAATAGTGAAGAAGCAGGGAAGCACAACATACCTTCATTTATCCTTTGAGGCAAGACTCTCTTTCCCAATTGCTCACTTTCTTGATTCCCACCAGCCACTGGTGCCTTCTCCATGCAGATTGCAGCATTATTCAATGCACTTCCATCAGACACAACTAAACCCTCCAGAGTCGTGTTAGTTGAACAATGAACCCCTTCTTTACACATTTTCATCTGATCAGAGACCAAGACAGACTCAGAAACACCCCTGTCACAACCTTCATTGGGTATATTAGCAGCAAGCTCCACGTCACCCATCTGATCCCCCCTTGAACTTCCCAAACCCTTGTCTTGCGACAATATATCTGCTAACTCAAGAAAAGAGGGGCCCATGGATTCCCAAGTTGCTTTTAGATAAACCCTAACCTTATCGATTGCATTTTGTCTGGTATTCATGTTCATTAATCTCCCGCACACCTCCGCGTCCCAACGTGCAGACTCTAGGATATCCTTCCACCCTATCAACTCCGGCGCAAATAAGTTACTCCTCCTCCCTATCGCCATCGCCTCCATCATTTGCCGAACACGGCCCCTCCAAATCCTATTGATAGCATCGTCAAACAAGCCGCGGGTGTTCTTATCTGGGCATGCCTCAAGGTGACTGACACTGCATTCCACAGCAACAGCACAGTATGCCTCCTTCATGGCTTGTGTGATTGTAATGCCATCAAGCCTGTCGATTTCTTCGATGACCTCCAGACATTCCAATGAGTTTTCTGTAAATGATGCCATAGCCACCTCGGATTGAATAGATCTGAGAGCCAATGTTTTCCATAGCCGCGAATCGATGCGAGAGAGAGGCAAACTTTTCAAAACTTTCTTGAGGAGTAAATCGGGAACGGAACTCCTGAGGAGAAACTCTAGTATCCAGGAAAATATATCGGGGACCATCATCAATATATATCTTTAATACTCCTGGCTTCTTTCTTATTGGTCCACGTGTGTTGTCCATATCATCAAAACTTTTTTTTCCATTGGCTGATTCTGTTTTCTTTTTCTTTTTCCTAATAAAAACTCCTGCATTAAATGCCTTTTGATTTTACTCATTCGAATCACAGCTGCCAATATAAACTATGAGATGGAATAAATTCAAATTTTAAATTTAAATCTTATTCAAAATAAACTAAAACCACCCCGCCGTTGTCATTCCAAGAAATCAGTCCCCATCCCTCCAGATCAAGGTCGACTGTCATCTTCTGCAACAAGCTCCCTCAGTCATCATTGCTTCCTCACCAAAATAGCTTCTCCTCCCATTGATTGGGTTGTCTTAATGTTGGTTTTTGAGGACTCCGCCATAACTCCTACCTCTATTCCTTTCTTCATCCACACACAAGTGTGTATGGGGTCTGTGGCTTCTGTGCAAGTGTTATTGAGGTCGTCTTCTTCTTCCTCTATTCTGTACATTGTCATTGTGCTGTGGGTCTGGGTAAACCTTCAGCCATCTTATCCCCTCTGTTTTTCCTTTGAGTTGCAGGAGTGCGCAGTTTCTTCCCGTCGATTTTTCCTCCTTTCAGCTGCAGCCTTCAAATGCAACTTTAGAATGTTGTCTGCCTTGACCGTCTTCTTCTGCCAGCAGACCGCCGATTACCAAGGTATGGCTCCTCCTTGTAATCCCAATTTTAACGTTCTCAAATTCTTCAAAGATATCTTATTTGGGTTTATTTTTTCATTTACCCTCTATTTTATTTCTTCTTCTGCTCCTCCCAGTCACACGATGTCAGGTTTGGGGCTTGATCTGCATTGTTGAAGTGGTCTTCCCCCTCCTCTATTCAAAATCGCTGGATTGACTGTGTGAGTTTCAGTCAGTCATTTTCCTCTTTCTCATTTGTTGTTGCTGATACTATGCGTGTGGAGTTAGTGGAAATAATTAATAGTGCATCCATAATTGGTAATGATGCATTTTTATTAGTGTGTTTTAAGTTTCGAAGTCTATGTATGCAACTTCTTATTCCTATTATTTGGCACTTGATTAGTCTTGAAAATGTTATTAATTATGCCCCCGTTGGACGTTTTATGTGTTGTGGATAATTTTGTCATTCAAAACCAATGACATTTCTGTTTCTATTTTCAGTCACCAGTTCTTTCTTTACCTCAGGTTTATACTTCACTACAGAGTTCATGATTCAAGTTGCAAATGCTCGGTTGTATTCTTCAATCGTGTGGCTGAGGACCTTATTGGGAAGAAGGCATAGCACTTTCTGGATGAAGGACGAAAGGTGGGGCTTCTGATTTGATAATTTTGTCATTCTCTCATCTAATATGCATATATGTTTAAGTTGTTCTACCATTTTCACATTAGGGAGGAGCCCCACAATCTTCTCATCCGAGAATCTAGGGGGAAAAGTATAATGGTCTTCTCATCACTCCCTCAACAATTATGAACACCTAATCGCATATCCCCACATTACTTGATTTCGTCAACCTTAAATATTGGTTATGGAGATTGAGTTTGAGTAGATATGATGAGACATGAATTATATTATTTTATAACAACATGTTATTTTAGTTTTTGCCAAAGTTTGGTTGTTTTTACTTCAATGAATAATTTTACATGCATCGTGCAACAGAAAAAGGAATTTAAAGTATATTTTAAATATTATTTAATTGATGAATGATGTGAGTGCATTGCCACGAGCACTTTTGCTAATTTGGAGCTAACTTTGCCATGGACCATCGGGTTATTGGTTATTCAACTTTTTTTTCATGTGTTTTTGTTTTTGACGTTTTATTAGTCACTAACCACCATATTGTCTTAGTTTGATCGATATTTTAAGTGTTACAAGAGATATTAAATTTATTATATAGTTATTGTAGTTTTAATTTTAATATATTTGCAAATATTAAATTTAGGAAAAAGTATGTTCACTTAATATATTGTAGTTTTAATTTTTAATATATTTGCAAATATTAAGTTTAGGAAAAAGTATTTCACTAACAACCATAATGTATGAAGTGAAATACATGATTCTTTCTTCATTGATATGGTTATGATAACTTGATTATACATTAAAAGGTAAATGAAGGAGAAAATACTAATAATAGGATAAAGTATTCGACATATTGGAGTCAAACAAAAAAAAATTGTGATGCATTTTCACTTTTATTATGGGTATGCATGACTCTTTTTCTTCCGCAACCATACTCTCTTTTTTCCCAGCAGCAACCATAATCATTAATAGCACCATTTGCAGTCGTTTGTATATATATGCTAAAGTAGCTACCATGTGGCCTCACCCCTAAAATTATCCACTCTCTACCTTGCGATTAAAACTAATATGGCCTCCATTGTTAGAGTTAGAAGGGGTGTCAGCCTCATTGATCTTCCCCCAGACATGATCATTGATATACTTATTCGTCTTGGACAACAGTGTGTTCCCAGCCTCCTAAATGCTAAGGCTACATGCTCTTTCATGCGGCAACTGGCGGAGGATTGATTGGTATTACGCTCTCTGTACACTCCACAGATTCCACTCCTCATTGAAGAGAAGAACTTCGTAGTCCAACAACTCCTGGACAGGTGCAATGACTGTAGCAATCTGCATGCAAAGTTCCGTCTTGCAATGCTTCACTTTTTCTGCAAGGAGAAGAGTCATAGGAAATGTTAGTCATAGGAAAGAAATTACTAATGGTAGTAAATAGATTCCTAGCACATGGGGTGACTTGTCTTATTTACCACCATACACCTAGATATATAGTTTTGCTTCCTTTTTTTTCACAATAACTTAAAAAAAAAAAATCTAATTTACTCCCATGTCATAATCATGCTAGTAGGGTAGGTGGCTCCATCATAAAAAAAAAAATGATGGTAGGTGGCTTCATTTTTCCCCCAGAATGGCCTATAGAGATTTTTAGCACTGAGAATATTTGTTGGAACATATAATTAGATCTTTATAAGTATTGAATTTAAAAGCTTTAATTTTTTATATTACAAAAAATTCTTTAAGTATTTTGTCCATCTTTTTTAACTAATAATTCAATGTGAGTTATCACTACATACAATAATAATTATAACATTTAACCCATATATATCTCTCACCCCTTTCATAAAACCAATGTCAATATAATTTTTTTGTTGCTTTCTCGCTGACTGATAGTATTTTACTTTAATATTATATTTCCTTTGTTGTGGTGCATGTACTATGTGTATGTAAATTTAATGTATATATATCATGTAATTTGATTTATAGTATGTTCGATATACTCCTCCTTGCAAAATGTATTGTCTGGAGTTACCTATTTTTGGGCTAAATTACTAAACATGGTATCCACAAACCCAAACTTGGTTCATTATATTATGCACAATTTTCTGGCTCACTTTCCGTTCAACTAAGTCATGTACCACAAAATTCATAACATACAATGCTTTCAAAAATCTTTTTACAGTTCTTATCTTCGATTCTTATTACAAGTGTAAGTTAAATTACCGAACAAACCATAATTATCTCATCTAATAGAAGTATTATCTTTACATAATAAGGTCTACTTTCCATTATGACTTTTTTATTGAAGTTTGTAAGGAACGGGTCCATGCATCGCACGGGGTAATCCGTCTAGTTACACTGAGAAGTTACTATCACTAGGGACGCTGGAAAGAAGGAAAGGGTTCAATGTCTCGGATCAATTTCTGGGGAATTAGCTTTACAGAAACAACTTCTGAAAGCGGATCAAAATGGGTTCTACAATTCATGGGCTTCCTGTGTACGGAATTATATGATGAACAAGTAGGACCAAAATGCCCTCCCTCCTTGCTTTCACTGGCGATTTTTCTGGCGACACCACTACCATAACCAGTGGTTTTTTCGACAATAATTAAAATGGGCACTAGAGTCGACCGGTTCTTTTTGTACGGAATTATGATATGGATTAGTTGGACAAAAAAGCCCTCCCTCCTTGCTTTTTTTTTTTTTTTTTTTGTTGTTCAATCCCTCCTTGCTTTCACTCACCATTTTTCAGGCGACCCTGCACCACCACCATCACCAGTGGTTTTTTCGACAATAACCAAAATGACTCTAGAATTCACCGGCTCTCTTTGTAAGGAATTATATGATGAATTAGTTGGACAAAAATGCCCTCCCTCTTCGCTTTCCGGGGCCATTTTTTATGGCAACGCCAGTAGCATCACCAGTGGTTTTTTCGACAATAAGGATTAAAATTCTCAGTATAACTTAATAATATTCCAGCATTATTAAACTCAATTAGGAATAGCCCTTCTAAAGTTAGACTTAATTGGAAATAATTTTTCTAACCGTGTTTTCTATATTCACAAAATTTTAAATTCGAGACTTCTGTCAAAAAGCATCTTCCACTAACTAGTATCCATTGGTCCAGGCAATTTTTTAATGATATAAAGAAACTAACAGCCATCTCTCCATTCTTCACAAGGTCCTTCAATGGACTAACATTTCATACAGGATTTTTTTTTTAAAAGAAAATTTATAAGTGATACAAAAAGATTCAGAACAATCTCTTTCAAATTTACACAGTATATTTCAAGGTATTAAAACCCGGGTCGGGTATTGAATCAATCGGGGTACTGAGTTAAGGGTCAGTAGGTCAGACTAGAGCCAAACAAAAACTAAACAGGGACCAAACCGGTGAGAAATTGAAGATTTTAGGCTTATAATATGAAATTCAAAAGAAAATTTTTTAAAAAAAAAATTGGAACCAGGACCGGTCTACCGGCCGGTCTGGTCCGGGTTTCACAACCTTGGTATATTTAAAGATGTAGAGGCTGAAATTTCACTTCACAAGTATTTTATTAAAAAAGGGGAAAATATTAGAAAAAGATTCACACAGTGCAATAAACAAGTCTATCTAAAGAGGCTGGAATTTCTATACTAAATGTTGTAGGGAAAATAAATAATACAAGTGCTATAAAAGAGATCTACAGCTAACATTCACAAATCACAATCCATATAAAGAAGAGGCCTGAAATTTCTTAGAGTTTGTTTGGTTTGAGAGGAGGGAAAGGGACTAGAGGGGAATTGATGAATTTTGCTCTTATCCCCTTATTTGGCAACAAAAATATTTTAGGGGGGAGGCAAAATTTTTTAAAATTTCCCCTCCCCTCACCTTGTAACCCTCCCCTCCATAATGGGAAGATTTGGAGGGAGGGGTAATATTTTTGGCATGATGTAACTGTCACGCTCATGAAAGTTTTTAATATTTTTATTATACCTTTCTAACTTTCTTCCTCATCCCCATCCTCACTTTAATATTTTAGCATGATATGACTATTATACCTATGAAAGTTATAATTATTCAAATTTAAAATTATAATTTTATATAATTATTAAACATTCTACAAAATTCAAAAAATAATTTAAATAAATTAAGGATAAAATTGTCTATATGAAAATACTTTACCCCCTCCTCTCATCAACCAAACGAAGTAACATTAAAATCCCTTTTCTCCCCTCCCTTCTTACCAATTTAAATGAGGTAATATTAAAATCTCTCCCCTCCCCTCCCCTCCCATCTGTTGAACCAAACAGACCTTTGTGGTTTTTTTTTTTGGAAAAAAAAAAAACAAGTGCTGCGAAAAAGATCAAGAGTTTCCATTTAAAGTCAAGGTAAGAAATGAATTCAATACAATTTTTTTATTAAAAAATTCATAAATGCCGCAAAGAGATTGATCCTATAAGATCCACAAGTCCGTTTAAGGCAAAAGTGCTGAAATTTCAGTTTAATAAAAGAAAAAAGTCCCATCAGTCCTTTGATGCTGAAAAGCCACAGGTAAATGCGTGTTTGGGATAGCAGTAAAAAAAATAATTTTTTTACAATCTGTCTTATGTAAATTTAAGATTAGATAAAAATCATATTGTGTAATGTAATTTATGTTTGAATTGACAGTAGCATAAGTGGTTTTTTTAAAATTAAATTTGTTTGAATGATTATTTTAAAAAACAGGTTTAGATGAAAAATGATTGAAAAGGAAATGAAATTATAAAAACATTCAAAAATACAATACAAAAGGAATATTAAATAATATTAAATATTTTGATTCTTCACCACTTCACACATATATATTCAAACTCATTTGTGCATCGTTCTTATTTTCACGCCTCACACATATAGAGGAGAAGAATATTCAAGATCCCCCCCCCTCCTATTTCTTAAAAAACAGCGGAGTCTTTTATTATGATATATGGCATATAAAGTCAAATTTTGTTAGAGTATATAACTAATATATTATACTCATACAAAGGCACTTTGTATCTCCTAAAAAATTATTTAATAAACTGGAATAATTCTGAAAAAAAAACATGCGCTAAGAATAAATTCGAATAATTATTTAAGAGGAGGGGGGGGGAGAGAGTGTAGGGTTGGTGCTTTTCTTCCCCCATAAGCTGCAAACTCTGGCTTATCAAAATAAGCTGCTTTTGTCTCATAAGCCCAATGGATCAGAATCTACGCCTAACATAGCCAAAAAATTCAAAAATTCACCCTAGTCTTATTTTTAGGGCCCCAGTATTCCATATTTCTTTTTTGGGGAAAAAATTACAAGTGCTTCAAAAAAGATCAAGAGTTTCCATTTAAAGTCAAGGTAAAAAAATAATTCAATATCGTTTCAAGTGACATCAAAGCGCCACATATGAAACTCTAAAAAAGAGAAATGGTTGTGGTTCTCTCGGAAAAAAGCGCCGCTTGTCCCTCCTTCCAACGAGGAGATCAATGACTTGCTTGCTCAAAGTTCAAAGTAGATTAAGGATGGCTCAAATGAAGTGCATGGGAATATTTTCAAGGGACACTGGCCCCAGTTGGGGGTGAATCAAAACATTAAAATGGTTGGGATGTCTTTTGTTGAAAAGCTGAAGGGAGCTAGAAGAGAAGATGAACTGTCTGATGCTGTGACAGATAATGACGATGATATTGTCTCTGATGGCTCAATGACTGAAAAATCTTAGGACGAGAATTTCAAAGACAACGAGGAACTGTGTAAGACTACAGAAGATCCAAACAGGAATTTCCCTACTTTCACCTTCTCCAACAAGATGAAGAAACGCTTGTACAGATCATGGAGTAAAGCGGTTATGGTCAAGCTTCTGGGAAGAAGTATCGGATTTGCTTTGGAATCCAGGTTACTAGCTATGTGGGCAAGAAGAGGAACCATCAATCTTATCCATGTGGGGCATAGATACTATGTTGTTAAACTCTCCAACAAGGAGGACTAATTTAATGCTCTTATGGGAGGGTTGTGGATGATCTATGATCATTATCTCACTGTGAAACCATGGGAACCAAACTTCAGGCCATATAAAGCTTCCATAGACAAAGTTGCTGTGTGGGTGAGGGCACCAAAGGTTACTTTGGAATATTATGAGAATCCAGTTTCCCGGCTCATCAAAATGAAGAGAAGTCATTGACTATTATAGGAAATAGGATTCGAAAAACGCTCAAGGATGATATGAACACATCCTGTCAGCGGAGAGGACATTTTGCAAGGATTTGTGCGCTAGTTGAACTGGGCAAGCAGCTCATGTTGGGATTCTCACTTGATGGTGAAGACTACTATGTGGAATACGAGGGCCTGCATTTATTATGCACTAACTATGGGGGGTGTGGTCCTCTGCATGAAGTTTGTCCAATGAAGAAAGCGTCTAATAAAGGAAACAGGGTTACTCAAAATGGCTCTGCTACGATACCCAAAGAACAGGGGAATGAGAGGTTAGACAGAACGTTGGTTAACCAATAGCTTTTGTCAACAATGGCCCATTGTTTCCTTAAGGTACTTTCGAGAACTAATTTCTCTGATCATAATCCTCTTCTTTTATCTATGAATACTGCAGCGCCGGTGAACAATCGTAATTGCCCATTTAGATTTGAGGCCATATGGTTGGCTCATGATAAATTTAAAGATTTTCATGGTGAGAATTGGGAAGACTCTACTGATTTATCAAGTAATTTTAATCGTGTAAGAGAAAAAATTAAATCATGGAACATGAATGTGTTCGGTTTTGTAGAAAAAAAGAAAAAAGACCTTGCTAGCTAGACTCAATGGCATTCAAAAAGCTACTGCTTATCCTTTCTCAAAGTTCCTATGTGAGCTGGAGTTAACTCTTCAAGATGAACAGGAAGAAGTTATGAAACAGGAGGAGATTAAATGGTTTCAAAAAGCTAGTACTGAATGTATCACCAAAGGGGACAGGAATACCAAATATTATCATTTGAAAACAAACATTAGAAGAAGAAGGAACATGGTTGTGACATTGCAGAATGATAATGGTAGTTGGGTAGAAGATGAAGAAGAGTTAAAGGCTCTTCTTACTGGTTTTTTAAGAGAGCTATTTAAGTCAGAATCTGAAGATTTTATTCTTTAGACTGATCCAAACTTTCCATGTACTGAGGAAAACCGCTTTCAAAATTGAAGTTTTGTGCCCACACAAGAGGAGATTCATGAAGCCTTATTTGCAATGGGACCTTATAAAGCCATATTTACCCTTATAATATATCTCTTCTATAATACTCATAATAACACCATTAAAAATCATTTCATAAGCAACTGTTTTTTTAGAAAATAGTTGTATTTATATTAACGCCGTTAGTATATTCTGTTTATTGTGACACTGTTAAATATCAATATCCATACTTATCACCTTCTTTTGGCTATCATAATTATTTTGTCAAAATAATAATAATAATTTAACCCATAAATCAAGGAGTTATCATAATTATAATTCAAACTAGCTCTACAAGAAGCTTAATTTTCAAGAAATATGGTTGGCCCCATGATTATAGTGATGCTTATAAATATTAACGTTGTCCATGTATTCCGATTTGTATTCTTCGTTCTTTATTGTTAGTAATCTCAATTCTTCATCCTCAATATCATGGCAGGTCAGCCTTATGAGTTTATAATAGTCATAGATATTGATGACTGCAAGGCTACTTGGGCTATTGTTTGTTTAGGTTATCAAAAATTTGTTTGGAATAGCTTATTTTTAGACAATAAGTGCTTATAAGTCGTGATTCACGGTATACGAGGTAAGTATGTGAGAGGAGTTTTATCTCGGTTTGCATAATAAGGACTTATTGTCCTAAAATAAGCTCAATCAAACACACAACAAGAAGTGGACAATGATTTAAAAGACATCTCCTTTTGATGAAAAGTTAGAAGCTATACTTACCTCAATCCTTTATTTTTCTCCTTTTGTTTGATCTTTTGTGCCTTGTAGTGTATTAATTTTTTAATTAAAACTTTTTTCCTATATTTCTCCATACTTAATTTTCTTAAGATTCATCTTTAACTATAGAAAGGGGAGCTTGGAACTTGAGAAATTATTGTTAGGCTTAGAGTCAAGTGTGTTAGATATGAATAGTTTTGATGATGTCAAATATAGATGTCAAATATGAGCAAAAAGTTTGTATAATATACTTATGTTCCACATTGACTAACTATCATATTTAATGTTGTATATCTTGTAGATTAGTCATATACATCATTGTGGGTTGATATTATAATGCCTCATAAATGGAGAATAATCATCAAGAAGAAAATCAAGAGGCAAGGAATTGAAGAAAGAAGAAAGAAAGATGAAGATTGAAGATATTCATCAAGAAGATTGAAGTTGGGTTATGAAGAATGATCATCAAGAGGAAAAACAAGAAGAAAGAGATTAAAGAAAGAAGAACTTGCAAGATCACATGAGAATATCAAGATTCAAGCTCCTAGAAGTGATACCGGAGGTTTCTATAATCATACGGAAGTTGGAATGGGTCAATACGAAGCTAAAATGATGTATACGGAAGCTATGGTACCTTTGGGGATGATTACCCGAGTAATCACTCGAGTAATATGGCATTGTCTGATTTTGGAGGTGTTTACTCGAGGCCTTACTCGAGTAATCTGCCGGGTTATTTGATGAATCACTCGAGGCGGCACTTGAAGTAATGGACACTCTGTTTTCACGAGGCAGAACAGAGGTTTGGTATTTTGATGATATCTCTCCAACCATATGTCGGATCGAATTGAAACTGGTGGTATATGAAACTAGACTTCCAACACGAACTTTTGACACCAAGATCACATTCAAAGGAGTTCAGATGAGAGAGATATAAGCTTCGAAAGTTGACCTATGAATCACCGTCATATTCCAAGACAGCTTTGGTATTTTGGAAATAACTCTCAAAATACATATCGGATTGAGATGAAACTAGTGCCATATGAAAGTAGACTCAAAGAGGTTTCCATGGATATATAATTTGTCACATTTGAAGCTATATCCTAAGAGCTATTCCATCTGGAAGTTGCTACTCGTGATTTCAGCATTGTCTAAGAACAGTAGATACTCTTTGGATCATAACTTTCTGTACACAACGAGTTTGGAGTTGATTCTTGTTGTATTGGAATGTAGATAATGAGGGCTTTCTAATGATATATAATTTTCCATGTTTCGAGTCAAAATCAAGAATTCACTTGAAGGCACCACTCGAGTAACTGGTTGATAACAAAAGACTTTACTTGAGTAGGGACTCAAGTAATCAGATAGAAAATTTCCAGTTGCTCTCGGCCTGCCAACATTACTCGAGTAGGTACTCGAGTAATCACATAGAAAACTTCCAGTTGCTCTCGGCCTGCCAACGTTACTCGAGTCCGTACTCAAGTAAAGAGACAGAAACTAGAAGAGAACTTCAAGTCGAACTTCAAGTTACTACCAGAACTTCAAGTCAAACTTCAAGTTACTACTCGAACCTCAAGTCGGACTTCAAGTTACTACCCGAGTACGCGGAGTTACTTAGAAGAGAACTTCAAGTTACTACCCGAATAAGCTATGCAGAAAATGGAAGGTCACTCGAGTAGCCACTCGAGTAACCTGTGAAGAAAATTGATATTTACTCGAGTGAGCACTCGAGTAATGCTTCCCAGAAAAACAGAACAGCGTCCCGAAGATTCTGGAAATCAATGGAATGATCATATAACTCATTCTTATTGCTTCTAATCACTCTAACACTTCATTGTATTAGTGTTTAATGTATTTCTCCAGGAATACAATGAAGATATGATGTGAAGAGTCAAAAGGTGAATTTACGGAAGTGAAGCGTCAACATTATAACGGCTAGTTTTCAAAATTGAAGAAGCCATACTCCAATGGATATATTGAAATGCTCAAACGGTCATCAACCTTTATCAACTATAAATAGAAGATCATCCATAATAGAAGGGACTAAGTGTGCATACATCATCGAAATGTCAACATCCTGACACCAACGCTCATCACACATACTCTTTGTTTCTCTAGCTTCTATATTATTTACCTTTGAGAGAGAAGTTATTTGTATTGTACTTCAGTGAGTATTTTATCCACTCTGTGAGAGAGTTTGTAAACACTTATATTTCTGAATTGATCTCAAGGTAGAGGAACCTTGAGTGGGTTAGTTTTCTTACGGGAAGTTATAGAGAGAATCGCCGGTAAGACTTTCTACTCGTAAGACTTACAAGGTGCAAGCAGTAGAGAACGTTGCTACTCGTAAGACTTACAGTGGTGTAAGCAGAAGAAAACGTTGCTGCTCGTTAGACTTGCATAGATAAGTAGGAGGGAAAGGTCTTCGGGATTGCTCTGCTAGTAAGACTTGTTGTAAGGGGGAGTATCTTGGTGAGAACTTTGTAAAGGCTTTTCTTGTGCCTGGATTAAACAAGAAAATAGTGGATTTGAAAATCTCAGGAGGAGCCCGGGGACTGGACGTAGGCCATCGCAGATTGGACCGAACCAGGATAAATTACAGTTTGCACACTCTTCCTTAAACTCTTATATTTCCAGCATATATTAACTGTTGATTTATGATTCATTACTTTCATATTTATTGCTTCCTCTAAGATGCAAAAAGATTTTTAAAGTTCTTAAGTTTTTATTATACACCCAATTCACCCCCCTCTTGGGTGATAGCCGGTTCTAACAAAGTGGAGCAACATTAAATACTCATCCAGTAGTTTGAGCGTTTTGCAATTTTCTGAGGAGGAAGATATTTTGCAGCGATTTACATACTCAGAATTAACAATAAGAAAAAGATTTAGTTGATAGTAGCCCATATTGTTATTGAGTACCTGATTATATATTCATCTCTTTGTCACTCGATTTATTCCTTAGGTCTTTTTTTTCCAACCCTCCTAAGTAGAAACACATGCCTTGAGTTCCTTGATGATATTGATGTAAGCAGAAAAAGTTCAAAACAATGATGACCTTCTAATAGTTTAGTTGTCAAGATCTTTAACCACTCAATCGAAGAGAATGAAGAGAAATGATATTCCATTGGCTGATAGTGAGGATGTGGGATTGTCTAATATGTCCACCCCTACCTACAAAGCCAACAAAGCAATCATCAAGAACATAACAATAGAAAAATGAGTTCCCTTGTGTTGTTTTGAGTTTTCAAATGTATCATTTTAGCAATCCAGGTTTTGAGTCTACTTTAATTTTTAATTGTGTTAAGTGTTTTCACATTATATTAGGCTATACTCCTATAGCACGATATCTGTCTCTTAGACCTGTCTATTTAAGTTTTATTTTATAATTTTTAGCCATTTATGAATATCCTTTAGTCAAAATATATACATTGAGCTAATCATCATACAAACTAATAATTAGCATCGGATTACAATATTTATGCTAAAATTGTGATGAACCCTTAATTAGTTTGCAACAATGTGTCGAAACAATTTGTCATTTTCACTTTGAATTATGATAAGTCCTTAATTTAAGGAGATAAAAAAATTTTTACCCGTTACTTTCTTGGGTGAGATCAACAATTTAATTTTGACTCTTTGATTTAGGCCACAAATATGAACATTGATTCACATTGGAGGGTGTTGCAGATTTCCAACTGTTTTGTTATATTCACAATGGAGGGTAGTACTGATAAATCGGGCCAGCCCGACACGGGCTGGCAGCCCGTCGGGCTGAAAATGTTCAGCCCGACATCTAACTTGGCAGCCCGAGCCCGATTGATCGGGCTGGCGGGCTAAACGAGCTAGCCAGCCAGCCCGAATTTTTTTTTAAAAAATTGTTGAGGCCTAAAATGCTGTGCAGGGTGCAGCCCAAAAATAATAAGCTTAGTATTACATGGTGAATTCGCTTGGACTTTACATGGTTAATTTGCACCAACAATGGTTTGTTACATTTGAATTGTACAATTTGTGATAGTATAAACCAAAAAACTGGATCAGCACACACAAAAAAAACAAATTGATCACAAGTAAACAAATAAAAAACATCATCAATCAAGCATCTACAAAGAAAAATATATATAAAAACAAACTTGCATTTCAATAATTCATCACAATTAATGTCAAGCATAGAAGTCAATCAAGCCATAGGTTTCTGATCATGAATTGTACCTAAAAAAATATACATATATATCTTCCAATGAAACACATAATATTTGCAATTCATCATGTTCCTCCAATGTCCAATCATCCATCACTCCATGCGTGCTTGTTTGAAGCAATATATTTCATCATTCCAAATTTCCAATTTCCATAAACATGACACATCTAAGTTCAATTCACTTAATGTCTCAATTTTAGCTTGTGAAGGTTATGAAATCAAAATAAACACAAGTCCACAACACATTACAAACATAATCTGATAAAAGGCAAATTAATAGACAATGATGGATAATAATAAACTTATAATCTTCCCCATTCTTCAATCATCAATAATGATATTTGAAGCATTATCTGAAGCAGCAAAAACAGGAACAGGAGCAGTTTCCCTTTTTCTCTGTCTCTGAATCCTCTGACACACATAATGACAAAAACAACACAAAGTGCTAGTTAGATAATTAGTTTTCTTAATGGTTCTAAAGGGTAGAGTAAAAAAATTAAAGAATTAGATATTACCATCCCAATGAAAACCAAGAAGCCAATTTCGAGTGCAAATAAGAGCTTCAACATTATCAGGAAGAAGACAAGATCGATACTTTGTGAGAACACGAGATCCAATGCTAAAAGCTGATTCGCTGGCAACGGTTGTAATTGGAATGCTAAGAATATCACATGCCATCTTTGAAAGGCAAGGAAATTGAGAAGAGTTAGCTTTCCAATATCCAACACATTAAATCTCGTCGCCAATCTATTATCAAGTGTCGCTTCTTTCAAATAGTAGTCCAATTCTGAATTTTCGATTGTTGACTCATCTTGACTCTTAAATGAAAAAAAATCCTATATTGCATATAATTAATAAAGGGTCAACACAAAATAGTAAAGTGACAATCAAAATAACATTAAATCGAGCAACTAACTAGTAAAGAAGTTAAAACTTACATCAAAAACATCATAGTCGTCTACTTGAGTCAAGCGAGAGGCAACAACTGATTCTGTGATTAACAAGTTGGCATTGGAGCTTGATGCAACTCCAACAAGTGGAGTTGAAGATGAAGATGAAGATGATGTTCCACTTCTATACTCATTGAAAACAAAGTATAACTTGCTCCTTATATTTTCAATCTTTTCTTGACAATTTAAGGGATCAACTTTCCCAAAAGTGAACTTAATCACTTCAAGCTTCATCCAAGGATCAAGGATAATTGCTAGAGCAAGGATGACACTATAGTCACTCCAATATTTGTTAAACTTGTCAAGCATACTCTAAGCCATTTCCCGGATCACAGAATCGTTACTATACAAATGTCCCTTCAACAGCACCTCAATCTTTGAAATCTGTGTGAAATACATGTTAGCAGTGGGATATGATGATCCAGAAATCAAATTTGTTATCACTGCAAAAGGCTTCAAGAAAGTGCACATAGTCTCTGCTCTAGTCCACTCTTCATCTGTCGGACAATGACTGTAATTTGTGTCATTCAGAGCTAAGCCAGTAAAAGTACGACGATACTTAAGTGCACTCTCAAGCATTGCATGTGTGGAATTCCATCTGGTCGGGACATCATACCGCAAACCCACTGAAGTGTCAATACCACCAACCTGTTCAACCCTTCTCCTGAATTCTATCATCCTTGCCTCATATTTCCTCACATATAAAATAATGTTCCTAATCTTATTCAAGGCACCTTCAGCTACTCTCAAGCCATCCTGAACAATGAGATTTAAGATATGGGCAGAACATCGAACATGGAAGAACTTTCCATTGCATATCAAGCTATTACTTAAGTTCAAATTCTCTTTCAAAATTCTTTGCATCTGAAAGTTTGCAGAAGCATTGTCCAGAGTGATAGAGAATACTTTCTTTTCAATCCCCCATTCTATCAAAATCTCATGCGCCCTTTTTGCCATTTCAGATCCAGTGTGAGGAGGCTCCATCTTAGAAAAAGAAAGTATTTTGCTATTAAGATTCCACTGCTCATCAACAAAGTGGGCAGTTAAGCAAAGATAACCTTTAGCAGTTATTGTAGTCCAACAATCAAAAGTAAAACATATTCTGCTCGGACTCAATAAAAGCTTTTTCTTCAGGTTATCCTTTTGTTGAAGATAGAAATTCCAGACATCTACTACAACAGTTTTTCTAGTAATGCTCCTATAGTCTGGATTTAAATATGTGAGCAACTCCCTGATTCCATCATACTCAACAAAAGAATATGGAAGATTATGCTTAATGATGCAATAAGCAATGATTTCTCGCACCCTATTCGGGTCAATCTTTCTAGCTCGAACAATCCCTGCTTGGTTTATCATCATGCTACCAACATCCTTGTATTTTGGGAGTGATTTACACTGTTCAACATGACGTCGAAGGTGTGAAGTGCCACAGTCCTTGCTCCCCACAACATATGGTTTCCCACAACCATTACATTTGGCTTTTTCTTTACCATCAACTACGCCAAGTTTGGTAAAATATCTCCAAACATCAGATGTGGTACACCTCGCCTTTTTACTTAGAGCAGGAGCATCTTTATTTTGTGTTCGTAAACATGAAGAGTCAGGTTCAGCAGCTTGTTCAGATTGTGTTGCCACGACATCATCAACATCCATTGCAGAAATTGTACTACTGTCAATATTCTTTCTTTTGTTATCTTTATCCTCATTCACATTTGTAATTGTAGCCATCTTTTTATAACAACGAATTAATCAAAAAGTCCAGCACATAGCAAGTTTGCAACAATCACATATGCAATGTAGAAATCAAGATTAGCAGCATAATTGAAAAAATATTCCACCAAGCAATTCATAATTCTAAATTCAAAGTCACAGTGGAGAAACTCACTCATTCACATTTCATATTAAAGCAGTTCATAGCATTACACATAACCTAATAAAAGCTAAAGCACCTAAACCCAGTCTAGCACAACCAGCAATCAAACTAGACCAAGCCACAATGTCCTTATCTAACATCCTTTCAAACAATCTAAGTGCATTGTCCATTTATCCATATTGCCTTGTTTTGCATATAGATAAATAAGAATGCTTCCAACAACAAAGTATAACTTATAGCCACACGTTTTTACCAAACCATGCACTTGACAAATTGTGATTCTGTGTAGTTCGTCACCTAACATTTCTTTTAGGAATAGAGTCAAGGAATATTAGAATATGCCACACCCCACACATAATCTATTAGAAATAGAGTCAGTGAAATACGCATATTACAGACTACTATTTAGAAATTTTACATTCAAGAATGGAGACCCATGAATGACAACCAGCATCCAGCAATAATGCAGCATCATAACTAATATTAATTTCATGACTATTTTCTAACAACCAGCGTCCAGCAACACTTGCAACATCATGACTATTTTCTAAGATGTACAAAAGATTAATTTCCCTTTATCTCTGCCATTATTTGTTGACCAATATCAATTTGCAATTCAAGCAATTTTTAAACAAAACCACAGGAACTGAGAAACAATATCACTATCAAGACAGAACTGAGAAATTTTTACCTCTAAAACTAATTAACAAAACCACTGGAACACGCGATTGAAGAGAAATCGATGAGAAATTTTACAATAGCAGAGAAATCGAAGGAAATTTTTACCTCTCAGCTCTCCCACAGTCGCACGCGGACGCGTCACTCCAGACGATGAAGGCCACAACGGAAAATCGAAGAGGGGGAATGGAGCGCCGTTGCCAGTTGAGGGTCCACGATCAACACCGGCAGTCCACTGTGTTAAGAATGAGAGCAGAGGACGCGAAAGGAAGCCGATGTAGAGGATTAGGGTTCGATTTTAGATGCCGCACCACTACCACGCAACTCGTCGGACGGCGGACCCATGAGACACGAGACGAGAGGACTCGAGCCGAAGAGGGAGGGAGAGAAGCTTCCGATCGGCGAGCCGCGGCGGTGTGCGTGAGAGACGGAAAACTGGAGAGTGAGAAGCTGAGATGAGATGAGAAGTGATGAGTGCCCGAGAAGCAGGTCGAAATCGAATTGAATCTGAGATTGAGAAGTGAGGACTTGTCTCACTTGTGTGTGTGTCTGTGCGTCAGTGAGCGAATGAGGATTTTTTTTTTAATAAAACGGGCTAACGCGTTTAACCAGCGGGTTAACCCGTTTAACCCGCGGGTTAATCGGGTCTAGCCCGTTTAGCCCGAATAACAATGGGCCGGCTTTTTCTCAGCCCGAACCCGACTTTTTAAACGGGCTGGCGGGTTTACCACTCCTAATGGAGGGTGTAATTATATACACTAATTTTGTTTTCAATGTTTGTTTCCTTTTTTAAGCAACAACGTTTCCCTATTTCCTTCTAGTGATAAAGGGGTCTTCAATATTGGTCTTATCAATATTTATCGACAAGTAATATATTTAGGACTTTCAGTATATACAAGCATTTAAATAAATGATTATAAAATAATTACATGATTTATTATAATTACAAATAAATATTACTTATTGCGAATACAATAAAAAAATTGCCCAACCATAAAGACTAAATTATATAATAAATACTACATATCTCATAAAGCAATGCTTGTTAACCATAAAATATGTTTATATGCTTGCAAAAACTTCGAAAACTCAAAATGCTATATATGAACATCTCCATGTAATGCACAGGTGGCAATACTCATTAACACTTAAACGTAGTATTTGTCTCTTCCCTTCAAAACCTGAAAAAAAAAAAAAAAAATCATCTAAGACGTGAACTTTTTTATATGAATTATCTATTCTTCTTTAATTCCGACGAGATATTGAAAATGACTAATATTTTGGATGATAGGAAGTATTTGAAGTTTTAGAGAAACACTTAGTCTAGGATGCCCAATATTAGTAAAATACCCTTTTATTATAACCGGGAATTCGGGCCGAACCCGTCGGGCCGGCCCGTTTAGGCCTGAGCCTGTCAAGGGCCGGGCTTATGATTTAGAGGCTGAAAATGGAAGCGGGCCTAAAAGGGCCGACCCTATAGGGCCAGCCCTGAAGCCCTGCGGGCCGGCCCTTTTAGGCCCGTTTAATATTTTTTTAAAATAAATTAATAAATATAATATCATTATATCAAATTATCAATATGAGAAACACTTAAGTTCCTAATAGAGTATTAATAACAGGCAAACACTTATTAATTGGTTTGATTTATTTTATTTTCTACAATGGTTTATTCATTTAAACTTAAAAAAAAAAGTCTAATTTGGACATTAAATGATTATTTTAACTAAAAATTTATGAGTTTTAAAAATAATGTATACCAATTTAAAGCAAAATAATAAATAAATTATAAAACTTTAAAAAAAATTGAATTAAAATAAGTTTAAGCCCGTTTAGGCCTGAACCCGTGAAGAGCCAGCCCTGTAAGGCCGGGCCGGCCCGTTTTCCCGGCTCTACCTTTTATGCCTTAGTCTTAGGCGTGCCATATACTCTGCTTCCCTTTGTCCAGGCATCCTCACAAAAAAATACCTCATCTTAACCCTCCATCTGTCTACCTCATGCCTTCCCTCACACTCCACATGCCTTCTATTATCATTCTCTCCTCTCTCTCCCCTTTTACTTTTTTATTTTATTAATTAATTCTTTCATGCATGGAATTCTCCTCACTCCCACACAAAACCAGCAATGGAAAAAACAGTCTTGCCTAGCTAGCTGCTTTCTCCGATTCTTCTCCTAAAAACCAACACCTCTGTCACCCACCAACCCAATTTCTTCAAAATTTGTTTTTTTTTTTGTTTATTGCAATATGTGGATTTAGAATTGAAGATCAATTTTTCAACATTTTTTGTTTTTGGGGTTTTTTTTTTTAGAGTACATGGGTAAACGGAAATCAAGGGGTCTCACCCTTTTTAGTGGGTCGGATCGTGTACTTATAGAACTGTCACATATCTGATCGTCTCTGGTGAAAAAGCAAGAAACTTCGCGATCCGTTTCAGTATTTTTGAACTTGATCTACAATTTTGTTTTTGTCCCTTTTAGCTTCTCTCGGCTGCTCCGTCCTTTTCCTTCACAACACCGCTAGGGACATGATGATCATCGTGAAACACGTTGAAGATTCAAGGTAACTTAACTGGTGGTAGACTCATAGTTTCTTCTGGGTATATGTATTTTGGATTGAGATATAGTTTCTTCTGGGTATATGTATTTTGGATTGAGATATTTCAGATCAAGCTTTCATGGAGGAAAAGAAGTTCGTTTGCAAGTATTGCAACAAGAAGTACCCATGTGGGAAGTCTCTTGGTGGACACATCAAGACTCATATGACTGCTAAACCATCGCTTCAATCTAAGGAAGGTAGAACCAATAATGCCGATGATAGTGTCTTGAAGTTCGATGGTGGAAGAAAGAAGAGGAAGAGAGATTTTGGGTCTGAAGAAGAAGAAGAAGAAGCTGCTTCTGGAAACCCCATTTATGGTCTTCGAGAGAATCCCAAGAAAACAACGAGGTTCGTACATTCCAACGTTGTTAATGTTGCTGCTGCTACACATCAACAACAAGAGAGGTTCTGCAAAGAATGTGGGAAAGGCTTTTTGTCTCTGAAAGCTCTCTGTGGCCACATGGCTTGTCATTCGGAGAAAGATAAAGGGATGATCAACAATTCTGGGTTTAGCATGAAGCAGAAATTGGTGGTGGATAGCCAATCGGACACTGAAACATCATCTTCTCCGAATCATCCTAGGAGATCCCACAGAATGAGGTTCAAGACCGTGAATACTGAGAAAAACGATCATCACCCTTCTTTTGTTTCTTTGGCGAATGGCTCTTCCTCTGTATCTGAGGTTGAGCAGGAACAAGAAGAGGTCGCTAGGTGTTTGATGTTATTATCCAAAGACACTAGCCAGAAGGGTCGTTTTGTTTTGCCCACTGAATCTTCCGACAACAATTCTGTTGTGGTAGAGGCAAAATCACCGTCTGTGGACACGATTATTACTTTTAAAAATGGTAAGAAAAGCTCTGTGTCTAATGGTTTTGAGATGTTGAAGGGGAAGAATAAGAAGAAGAAGGGGGTGCAGTATAATAATGGCATTAAGTTGAAGAAGTCTGCTGAGATTGTCGATTCTGATGATTCAGATTCTGGGCGTTTCAGAAATAGTCCCAAGAAGTTGGAATTTTCAATTGATGGGTATCCTAGGAATGGGGAATTCAAGACACCAAAAGTGGAACTCAGGTCTGGGTGTGAGTTTGATCAGAGCTATGATGCTGAATTGAGGAAGAAGATGCTAATTAAGAACAGAGGAAGAACCAGAAGCACTGAACCCAGAAAGCTAATTTTGGACGATTTGGACTACAATAAAATAACAGATGGATCGACAAGGGAAGAGTTAATCAATTGGAGAAAGAGGCCAAGATACGATGATTCTCTTTGCCAAAACAATTCAGTTGGTGTTTCTTGCAAAAGGACACCAAATGGTTTTCACAGTGAGCTGCCATTGAAGCCCCCAGAGAGCTTAAAGAGTGAACAAGTTATTATCAATGGCTCCCAGGATTCAGTAGATGAGAGTGATGAAAGCAGCACAGACACTGATGCTTATACTGCTCCGAGAACTCATAGCAGCTGCAAGGTCATCAATGGAAAGAAGGAAGGCAAGTTCAAGAAGAAATTGAAGTTGAAGAAAAGTAGGGACCATGAATGCCCAATCTGCTACAAAAATTTTAAGTCGGGCCAAGCACTAGGAGGTCACAAAAGGTCTCATTTTATTGGAGGTTCTGAAGAAGACAACACAGTAGTGGTGATCAAACAAGACAACCCTCCTGTGGTTCCATGCTTGATTGATCTCAATCTACCTGCTCCAATTGATGATTAGGTGAAATCAGCATCTGGGTTCTACACCTTTTTTTATTTTAGAGCATCTTCTACTTCTATTTTGGTAGCTGGAAATCTGAGAATGTTTTTTGTCATATCATTATCCCATATGATGGAAGCAAAGGAAACGTACAGACAAATGGGTAAAATCCTTTTTTTCTTTTTGATTTGAAATCTCAAGGCCCTTTTTCTTTCACATGTTAATGGAACATAGACATGTTGTTAGTTGGAAATTTGTGTTTCTTGTCCAGGGATTCAATTCTTTCCCTGCAAATTCTTAATTCCAGTTTCTTGTAATCCCCATGACCTTTGAGATTTCATTTGCTCTTGGCAATCTTTGGTGGTTCAGGAACTTTGCGAGGCATGATGATGATTATGATAACAAAAGGATTCTAGTTTTCTCTAATGCCCATGACTTTGCTTCAATTTTTTGACTTTAAACCCCCAGAAAAAGCAAGTGTCCCTTGTACTCAGGTAACCAGTAACCTGACCCAACCTTGCCGATTCCGTGTCTAACCCTAAAGAAAAAATCAGTGGGGACCACACCTTCTTTTAAAGAATTCTGTGAAAGGGTGTTGGAGAGATATTTCAAAAGCTTGAACTCAAATGGTCTCTCCTTAATTAATTGGCCCTAACATTTGATAATTTTGAAGGAAAAAAAGGAAAAAGAAGTTGCATTTTTCACTCACAATCATAACTAGTGATTAGGCATTTGATCCGACTATGTCCTTGCACCAGAAGTTACTATGTTTTGCTGGTAGTATATTGGAAAAAGAGGAAGTGGTTGGAATATTCTTGAGGATGAAGATATTTATTAGGGCAAGATAATTAGTATTCTGAGATAAAAATTTGAGAGTTGAGGTGGTTGTAAGGTCGCCTACCAATCAAGGTAGAGAAGAACATAATTGCTTCATGTGTATCTGTCAAAAGTTCAAAAACACATAGTTCTAGTCCACTTTCACAAGCATAAAAATGTTGATGCCTTTTTCCTTTTTTTTTTTTTTTTTTAGCTTTTTCATATTTCATGCCATTTCCTTCACATTCTTCTGTGGCCTACTTACTCAGTTTTTTATTTCTCTTCCCATTTAGAGTACTTAAGAGAGAGAGGACCACTTATCTATATATGGTTAGTGCTTCTTTTCTTGGTTCTGAATCATTGAGGTTCTGATGAACTTGTATCAAGCAAGAGTTGGAAACATAATCAAGAGACACTCAAAGAGAATCAAACCGTATATAACATAATTATAAACTCGTATGGGCTCTAAATAATTGCATTCAGTGAGCTCTTTAAGAAAAAGCTAGAATATGGAAGAAAATATCACACACACACATAGGGTTAAGGGTGATTTTTACCCAAAAAATGGTTTGCGAAGAAGCTACAAGTATCGAGAAGTTTTTTTTGACTCAATGTCACTCTGAAAATCTTAAACAAAAAACAATGTTGCCCTAATTGTTAAAACACTAAAGTTGATTGTTTACAATTTTTTGAAAGCCAAGGCAACATTACTCCTTTTATAATTAAGAAAGGGTGACTTAGCATGTGCTTGACATCACTTATTTTTGGGAGAATTGCATTTAGGTCCCAAGGAAAGGAAAAAAAAATGAAGAAATGGTCTCTATAAATTGTAAAATGAAAAAATGGTCCCATTAACAACTCCAGGAGCATGTATTGACAACTCTTTGGAACCATTTTTTCATTTTGCAATTTATAGGAACCATTTTTTCATTTCTCTCTTTCCTTGGGACTTGAGTGTAATTCTCCCCTTATTTTTTGGCAATAAGTCCTTATTACATAAGTCGAGTTAAAACTCCTCTCACATACTTACCTCGTACATTATAAATCACGATTTATAAGTATTTATAAGTAAAAAAAATACGTTATCCCAAACGAGTATTTAGTGTATAAAGCTTCAATTAGGTGGGGTCTATGGTAGGGGTGAGCATTCAGTTTTCGGTAAAAACCGAACTACCGAAATGAAGAAAATTTTGAAATTGAACTGAAACCGAATAACCAAAATTATTCGGTTCGGTTTCGGTTTTTTAAGCAAAAATCGAAATTTTTTGGGCCTTCATAGTTGACTTAAAATATCTAAATTTTCAACTAGCAAAGATTAATACAAATTATAAAATTGAACAGTCTCATCAAGATCCAAGGAAAGATGATATAAAACAAAGTATAAACAACATATTACATATATGATCAATGTAGTTTGGAGTACCCAATATTCTAATAATGAACCCAAAAATAGAACGGTTTCTGAGAGATGCAAAATAATTGTATTCAATATTACTTAATTCAAAGAAAGCATAACAAAAGTTCAAAAAGATGAATATCCAATGATATATCATATATCATTCTTTGTCTTGCATCTAGTTTTTCGGTAGTGGTGTACTCTTTTAATATTTTCGATTTTTCGGTTTAAACCGATTTTTTTTAAAAAAAAATCGAACCGAACCAAAAAACCGAACAAAAAAAAACTGAATATACACCAAACACCGAAAAGACCAAAAATTGATTCAATTCAATTCATTCTTCGGTTTCGGTTTGATTTTGCTCATCCCTAATCTAAGGTGATGCAGATATATACAACTTTAACTATACAAAAGTGGAGAAGTTATTTTTAAAATTTGAACATGTAACCTTCAAATCACATCATAACAAACTTATCGTTACTATGAGGCCCACCCTCTATTTTTTAAGCGACATTGAGGAAAAGAAAAGAAAAAAGAAAAACTTTTGGACCCGGCAGTTCCATTGGCGAATCCTTCTAAAACAAAAAAACACCATTAGCCCTATATATATTGGTTGTGATGAGTAAGGTTGTATTATTTGGTACAGTAATGCACAGTGTTAAGACTATTGAGATGAGTTGAGTCGGTGATGAGTGGGATGGTTGGGTGGGATGCTTTGCTTTGTGGAGGGACAAGTGTGGATTATTATTTGGGTTCATTCATAAAAAGTGAGAAATGGTGAAGGAGGCAACTTTGTGGGACATTTTTTTGTTGGTGAGACAAAAGAATGAAAAAAGAGCATTGTGATTTGTGAGTGATTGTTGAGTTTTGCTCTGGCCGGCCATATCCAGACGGAAATCACACAGTGACTTTGACTAACAATAAGGATGCCTCTTAGTTTGTGGGATTTTATTTTGTTTTGACATGTTGGCACATTTTAGGTGATGATATGATTATAAAAGTGACTTTGTTTGTTGTGGTATTCTTATTTCTCAAATTTCTCTTAAATGATTTGTCAAAAAAAAAAAAAATTCTCTTAAATGAACACTTTTCTTTCTCTCTTTTTTTTCATGAAGCATAAAGGGTATACTTCTTTAACTGTAGAGATTACTTTCTCGCATATGCTACAGAGAAAAAGTACATCCTCTTAACTAGGTTTGTTATCTGTTCAAGGGTTGAAATTGGAGCTTGCTCAGTCCAAGAAAGAAAGAAAGAAAGAAAGAAAGAAAGAAAGAAAGAAAGAAATTGGAACTTGCAATTAATTACTTACTTAAGGCGTGAGCAATTTGAGATAATGAGATTAATTTTCTTTAAAATGAAGGCGAATAATTATCTCCCTTAGTGCGTTTGAATTAACCTATTTTAAATAACTGTGTACAAAAAAAAAAATATGTAAGAGGTGTTTTGTGTTATAAAATGCAAAAGAGCTTAATATAAGTCATCTCAAACACTCTATTAAGTCTAAATTTCATTATAGTCCTTATTATAAGTTCACTTGTAGAAGAAATTTTTTATCCCATCTAAAATTCCATTTAGAAGTTACTCCCTTATGTCTTAAATATAAGATAGAATTGAGTTGTTTTTGGAGAGATTAAGGCAGCTAAATAAATTATTTAATTATATTATATGTTGTGTATCATTAGATTATATATGAATTTATAAGTTAGGCAAAATATTTTGGAAAAAAAACAATAAACATAAATATTTGAAAGTAATGTAATTAGCTTCCTTAGTATCTCCAAAAAAAAATCAATTTTTTTTTTTTTATATTTTGGACTAGAGGGAGTATTAATTATTCTTTTCTAATTTTACTCTTATTTTATATATTCTTTTTGGAAAGATAGAAAGAGAGGGAGAATGATGAGAATGATATGTGTAGAGAGAG
Source organism: Inga laurina (assembly GCA_963855925.1). Taxonomy (NCBI): domain Eukaryota; kingdom Viridiplantae; phylum Streptophyta; class Magnoliopsida; order Fabales; family Fabaceae; genus Inga; species Inga laurina. The sequence continues at coordinate 51,609,050 of OY979710.1, forward strand.
AGAGAGAGAGAGAGAGAGAGAGTGTGTGTTTTTAATAGGAGTAAACTTAAAAAAATTTATCAATTAAAGTTATATTTAATGATTTAACTGTTATTTATTGATATGTGATAATTAGTTTTTTTTTTTGTCAAGAGTGATAATTAGTTAAAATAAACTTATAATGAAAACTATAATGGTAAAAGTTAATTATGCTTATAAATAAATTTTATAAGCTCTATTTTACTCCGGATAAATCTAAGTACACTTGAAATATGTGGAGACTGCTCGTGAAAAATATGGCAAATATGGTCTTATTGGTTTTAATCAAAATTTGGGTGTTTAGTTGATGGTCTCATAATTGATTTAATCAAAATTTGGGTGTTCCAATGGGTGCATGCTAAAATCTTGGTTTTGTTATCACCAAAAAAAAAAAAAAAAAAAGTCTCCTGATTTTGAATTTTGATAGATGATTGATCATTGATTTTGCAAAGTGCTCCCAAACAGGCACTTAAACTAATTATGAGAGCATTAAAAACCATTTACTATTATTAAATTTGCTTTGACTAGAGACTTTTCAACACCATGCTTGCATTTTGTATCACTCTGCGGAGAGATCAGTGTCTTTGATATTTTTAACTTAGCTTGCATCTTGGTCTGTTCCCGTGTATGACGCACCTTTGACCCGAAAAAGAGGAAAACGCTAATCATGGATAAACTGGGAAAGGGACTTTTTTTGGAATTTACCATCCCATTTCTCAAATAAAAATAAGTTTCTACATAATAAAATTTTATATTCCTCTCATCCTATTTACAAGATGTAAAATTCTTTCCTTATAAACAATAATTAACTATAGACTTGATAAAACCATTTTTTTATACATTATTATAATCATTTACAACCTCTACCATGGTAATAAAAAGATTTCAACTCATCTTTCAAAAGATTACCATGGTAGAAAAGAGTTCAACTAACTATTTGAAAACTCTTTAACTAAATAATATCTCATCATATATTAAAATATCCATATCAAACCAAATTATGGTTCCAACAGTTCAAAACACATCATAAGGCCCGCAAGCCATCCAACCTCATCAAGAGTAATTAAAAATATATAGTTAAAATATCAAATCTCCAAAATAAATCAGAGTATGCAAAATGAGCCCTAACGTGGCAATATACAATAATCCAACATATATTATAAAGATAGAAGCACTACTTTTAGCAGAAGTAGTTTAAGCTTCCGGAGTCTTCCCTGATGGACCCGCACGACAACTATCACCTGGAAAAATGTTAAATCAACGGGGTGAGACAAAAGCCTCAGCAACCAACAATCCATCTCATTGGGCATAAGAGTAAGTGCCCATGAGGTGCCAAGTGGGAAAGTTATTAAAATCATATCATTATTAAAATGTCACATGTCCACATGTATATATACACATTAATTTACCATATCATAATCTCGTTCTCATATTTATCACAAGTATATAAGAATCAATATACAATAATTTATTCTTTGTCCTCCCTTATTTCCTCTCCTGCCTTATTTCCTCTGACTAAACCCATGGGCTAACACTGACCCATATAACTGGTAGTTTAACTTAACAAGCTCACCAATCAAGTGATATGGACCGGCCAAAATCCACAGAGCACGAGACCGGGCCATGGGTTCCCCCTCTAATTATATTAGTTGGGTGTCAAGGCCCTAATGAACACAATTGGGCCAAAGGACTAACCAGTGTACACTTGGAAGTCCACCACCTTATTACCTCTTTTTGTACAAAAGTTCACCCCCTTATGTCCTCTTTAAGTAACAACCCGTCAAATCAACATCCACCATCCCCTCTCATATCAATATGTGTGATTATAACAAATCATTATCAATTCTCAATTATTAAAAGGATATTTTCAATCTCATAACTACATATCAATTCATATAATAAAATAACACTACTCATTTTCTCAACGAAAATAAGTCCCACAAGACTATTTTATTAACATCATATTTTCAAAGTCCACATCATATATCAATAGCCAAATTTATAATTCTATGTAATTAAAAATCACTCACAAACATCATACAAATATGCACAACAAGAGGAAAGTGGTTACCTCTCACTAAAGCAAAATTATAATCACAAGCTCCTAATCCAAGAGCTTAAATACACGCCAAAAATCAATCTACAACAATTAATTTATTATACATTAATAACTCCTAGAGTTATTGGAAAAATTAATTTATTTAACTAAATTTTAAAATTTCTAAATTTTGAATTAATTACCCCTAAAATTCCAATTATAAAATTTAAATATTATTATTAATTCAAATAACCTATTCAAGTAATTGATTATTGTTAATTTCATTCCAATACATGAAAATCCCTAAATTTTAAGTTTAAGATCTAAAATATTAAATTATAAATCTTCATCTAAAAAAAATCTAAACCGATTAAAATTTACTATTAATCATCCTCTACATTCCTATAGTCTTGCTCTTTAAAAGTTGAATTCTTGAATAAATATATTACAAAATATTTATTTGAATTATATGGGAAAATTGGGGATAAAGGACCAAAAAGTAAAGAAGCATAAGGACTAAACAAGAAAATGAAATTCTGCACGTGGGTAATGGTAATTGTAACAGAAATTTGGGGCCTTTTTCTATAATATTATCCCCTACTTTCAGTGAAATCATATCGGCAGAAATTACAGAAAATGACCCCGAATTTCCAAAACTCCAGTTTGATCCAAAACTAACTACCGTCGGGAATTTATCAGCAGAAATTACGGAAAAGACCCTGAAGTTTTAAAATGATAGTTTAGTCTAAAATGGAAAACACCACCCTCCACTGAGGAATATTTCAGCAGAATTTACAACAAATAACCCTGAAGTTTTAAAATTCCATTTTAGTCTAAAACTACGAAAATCACCGTCTCCCTACACTGAAACTGATTTCCTAACTGCTGAATTGCTGATATAAAATGGGGGAAAATCTAAATATATTCTTGGAGGAATTTTTCGGCATCTTGTATGTGATTTGATGAAGATTACATATCACAATTTAAAATAAAGGCATTGAGAGTCTTTTTGTTCATTTTATCCATCGTTTGCCCAAAATTCTAATTCTAAATTATTCTCTAATCAGTAAGAAATCACTATCATAAGAAAGATAAAATTATTTAGAACGTTTTTCATAAAAAGAGTTTTGTGATCAAAAGAGAATTTGAGTACCTTATTGATCTCCGAAGAACTAAAATTACTCCTGCCAGAACCGAACCCTCCTCCTTCCGGAAGACTTCACGCCAGGCGTGAAGTGTTGATTGAGGGGGGTATTTATAATACCCCTCCTCATTCATGTGGCGCCAAACCTGGCACCACTTTTATTTTTTATTTTTATTAATTAATTAATTAATTTTAAAATAAAACAATCATTACCCTTCTCTTTTTCTTTTCTTTCCTTTTCTTTCCTCTTCCACCACCGAATACTTTCGGTGGTTTGTCCCCTCTTCCTTTTTTTTTAATATATATATATATATATATATATATTAATTAATTAATTCTAATTTTATCATTATATTATGAAAATAAATAAAAAAATGAGGATGTTACACAAGACACTTTCAACATATTTCATATAAACTAAAGTAAATCTTAAACTTCATTAATTCTATCTTAAAATTCAACCACATTTTTAACTTTATTCCTATTTAACTACACATTCTTCAAGAAAGTAATTATTTACATAATAATAAATAAAGGGTAAAATTATACATCCATATAAAAAATTTACTTGTGTGACTTCTTTTTTGTTTTGTTGGCTTCAAATATTCATTTCATTGCATCAAAACAGAAAGTTTACAAAGTCATATTAGCAGAACATCAAATAGCAGCAGACACTAACGAGTATAACATCAAACAAAGAACACACCAAAACATCAAACAAAAACAAACATTACAAACTACTCTTCCCAGTCATCTTGGAATCCTCGGCTAGGATTGCTGCCAAAGGAGAAGGGGCTGCAACACCCACTCTTTTGAGCACATCTCCCGCATAGCTGTCCGTGCACACCAATTGGCCGTCCGGTTGCTTCTTCTAGAATCCACTCAAAGAGAGACTCTCTTAGAGCTTTACCTAGATTTGAAATCTCCTTCACTGTACTCAAGCACTCCCATTTTAGACAAGATATGGTTTTGTTCACAACTTGAATAAGTGAAAGACAATCAGAGTTAACCTTCACAGATTGAAATTCTTTCTCAAAACACCATTTAATCCCATAAAGCATGGAAAGAGTTTCTTTCATGAATGGAGTTTTCGCCTCCACCAATGCACCTCTCAAACAAATAAACCCATTCACTCTGCTTCTACAAATGATTCCCACCCCTGCAACTTCATAGCCATCACGACATATTACAACATCAAACATATGATTGCAATTCCTATTCATCCCAGCCCGTTCCTCATCCACATTAACCTGGGCCTTATCAATTACCTTATTCCATCCATTTGCATTCCAAAAGGACTCAACTAACTCAATAGCAATTTGAATAACAATCATAGGATCATAAATTTTTTTCAAACACATAGGCACATCTTGTTTTCCAAATTTGCCATAACAAACAAGCAATGAGAGCTTTAGCTTTTTCAAGACATTCCTCATCATATAACATATCCACCAGCCAAGCATCTATCCTTGCGATTCTTCTAACATCAAACTTTAATCCTTGAGAACACCCAAACAAAACTACTTGGGATCTATCACAAAGCAAAAATAAATGCTCAAGGGTTTCAGGTACAGAGTTGCATAAAAGACAATTAGGAGAGGATACACACCTTTTGCGCCATAAAGCTTCCCTAGTAGCAACAACTCCTTTTGCTACTTTCCATAAGAACGGTTTCACTTTCATCAGGACTTTTAGGTTCCAAATGCCACACCATAGTCTTTTATCAATTGTGTCAGATCTGCTTGGCCTTTTCAAAGGTATAGGATGATGCTTTTTTGCTCAGTTGTAACCAGCCCTAACAGAATACTCTCCATTTTTCTTCACAAACCAGCAAGCACAATCTTTTCGAGCATTGCTAGGTAATACAACACTCCCAATTGCCTTTTCTTCCTCTTTTGTGATGTATTCCTTGATCAAGTCCAGATTCCACCCCTCATGAGATATGATTTCTGTCACGCCCTTATCTCAATTTCAACGTTTTTCAGAGTATTTGAGGAAAATGATATGCGGTTCGGTGGGCAACACAGGAATAACATAACTATACTGATAATATGTACATGATTACGGAAATTCCCCTCAGGGATTCGTACCTGATAATTACAATTAGTGTAGCCGCACAGGGCTATTTGGGTGTCTAAACTCATCCCAGTGAAATGGATACTTCTTCCCGTCTTCGTTCCACTGTTGTAATCCCCTCGTACGGTACTCTGCATTGTTGTTTGCATATCTTATGTCGTTTCCTGTCTAAATTGTTGGTAGGGGAGAGTGAGATTCGAGAGAATCTCAGTAGGAAACATATACCATAATGCATGCATGATTGTTGCTATGTGTATGACATGTTAGCTTTATCTAGATGTATGCCCCATAATGACATTTTTGCATGCTCAATGTTTCATACAACAAGACTATGGCCACAGCGAAAATAGAAACAGAGCTTCATTTATTCAAATATGCTCTACACAATCAAGTAAAGCAATCACATACATCATTACACAAGCAAAAATATCAAATAAATGCAAGTAAGGTAAGTCCCCTACCTTAACCCTTTTCGACCTCGAAACGCGTGCCTCGATCTACGTGCAAACAGCTCAGGGCTCCATATTCGATCCTACAATGTCAAATGTACTATTTAGACACTTCCATAGTGTTTCTGGGGGTTATATGAGTCTATCTTGAAAAATTACTAAAATACTCCCAGGGACCCTTCCCGGCTCGGCCCCGCTGTACCTGGTCCGGCTGTACTTTTCCTGAAATTTTGACATGGGCTATTCTTACATATTTTCACCCAAGGAATCCATTTCCGGACTCGTAATTATCAAATTCAATGTCAAATTATGAAATTGCCCTTGGCAGCCCTACTTTTAGGGTTTTAGGGGCGTTTCCGTAACTATGCTTTCTCGGCCTTTTCTAAAAAAGTACTCAACTGTAACTTGACCTAATTTTCGCTTCTGAACTCAATGGAACCATCAAATAATTGAAAATCCAACTCTAAGGCCAATTTACAGTGCTGGCCGAAATATATGGGTTTTCAGGGGAAAATTGGGGTTTTTTGGTTTCGGCTCCGTAAACACGTTCCTTTTTACTCCTAACCACTTTATTGACTATTCCATTAGGTTAAAACTACCATTTAGTACCAATTTGGGTAGCACAAACTCTAGGCCAACCCATTTCCAAAAATTAAAACCAATGGCAATCCAGCGAAATTTCACCGATTAAATTTCCCACAGCAGCTAGAATAGTCAATATACGAAGGTTTGGAAGTTACCTCAAGCTCCTATTAGCTTTTCCTCTTCTTAGCTGAAACTGTAACCTTCCCAAGGGCTAAATTGAGCTTCCAAAACCTTACATCACGTAGAAGAAAAGCTTAGGAGAAGGATTATACACGTTAGGTATGAATTCACCGAAGAAATCGACCTATCTCATGAGTTTTCTCCTCTCCTTCTCTCTCTAAAACTCTCAAAATTTCTCTCTCTCCTTGGCTACAGCTCACGTCTGAAATGGTGGGAGGAAGATGATGATTTGCCTTTTATCATTTATATTATAATATTTTAATCAATTGTTTAATTTTCCAAAATTCGGATTTTTACAAAGTTTTGGCAGATTTCTGCCCAAACTTTGAAAAATCATAACTAATTCTAGAAAAATAGAATTGGAGTGATTCCAAAGCCTATAGAACCCTTATTGAGTCTAGTTTTAAGGAAAAATATAGAATTTTGCTGAATGGAATCACAAAATTCCCAAAATTTTAATCTTTGCCTGTTGTTCCAGAAACTTCACAGTTTTTCTGTGCTAACTTCAAAAATTCATATCGTTTTGTATATAGCTCTAATTGAGTCATACGACCTATCAAATTAAAGCGTAGGATGTCTACTTTCATCTTGTAAAATTTCATAATTTTTTATCATCATTTGATCATTCAAAATCACATGACAAGATCACTATCTTATAGATGATTTCACCAAAAACATAATTATATTCTCCAAAATTCACCATTTTATTTTCTTAATACCCCAAAGATATAAAAATCATTAGAGAATAGATTTGGGACATCTAATAAACCGGGGCTTAGCAGTTCACTTAATTTAGGCTTATTTCCAAGCCTCCAATCCCAAAATTCGAGATATTACAATTTCAGTCACCTTCCATTTTTCAGCCTCTTGGCTAGGAGCAACCGACCCTAGCTTGTACAAAGGAAGTGATGGAATCCAAGGGTCTCCCCATATGATTATGCTCTCACTATTACCTATATTGAAACAGATATTATCTTGCAATAGTGCTCTCCCGGCCAGCAAACTAACCCAAGCCCAAGAAGGTCTACCACCTTTCTTTGCATCTAAAAACGTAGACTCTGGATAGTAGATTCCTTTCAATATCTTCACCCATAACTCATTAGGCTCTTGTAAAATTCTACGCCCTTGTTTTGCTAATAAGGCCATATTAAACCAGTGGAAATTTCTAAATCCCAACCCACCATCCTTCTTTGATTCAGTCATAGCATTCCAGCTCACCCAATGAATCATATTATCCCCACCAAAATTTAGCAAGTAAACTATCTAACTCCTTACAAGTAGTAATAGGGAACAAAAAACAAGACATTGGAAACACCGGAATAGCACTTGCTACCGATTTAATCATTACCTCCTTCCCCGCCATTGATAAAAAGCTCTGTTTCCATCCTTGTATTTTCTTCCTAACTCTATCTTTAACAAAACAAAGTGCTGGTAACCCAAGATACTTCCCAGGTTCCAATGCTTCAATTACCCCCAGAATTTGAACTATTTGCCTTCTTAATTCCTCAGGTGTACCATTAGAGAAAAAAGCACAGGATTTTTGGTAATTAACCCTCTGCCCAGACGCTTCACAATAACACTCTAGCATATTTTTAACTATCTCTACATTCTTTTTTTAGCTTTCAGGAAGAGCACCAAATCATCAGCGAAGAAACAATGAGTAATCAGAGGAGAGTTTCTACTCAATTTAATCCCTTAAATCACCTTATTCTCAGTACTGAAACTAAGCAGCCTTGACAATACATCAGAGATGATTATGAACAAATAAGGAGATAGAAGGTCTCCTTGCCTTAGACCACGTTTAGGCTGTATAGAAGCAACAATCCTGCCTAAAAGTAAAATATTAAACTTTACAGAACTGATACAAGCATAGATCCGCCAACCCATATTTCATGAAAGCCCATGCCAATCAAAACAACCTTGAGAAAGTCCCACTCCACCCTATCATATGCCTTATTCATGTCCAACTTCAGAGCCATCTTAGCCTTGTTACCGCTCTTAACAGCCAAGTAGTGAAACACCTCATGAGTAATCAAAATATTATCAAAGATCAGACGTCCTGGCACAAATGCTCTTTGATTTGGGGTAATAATTTCATTCATCATAGCCCTCGTCCTATTTGTTATTACTTTAGAGAAGATCTTGTATGAAAAGTTGCACAAACCAATAGGACGGAACTGACTTAACAAATCAGCATTTTCTACTTTAGGAAGGAGAACCAAGTCAGTCTCATTCACTCTTTCTAGAGAAAAGCCATGTTCAAAAAATTGCTGAACCAGAAAACATAGTTTTTCCTCCACAATAGACCAAGATTTTTGATAAAATATCCCAGAATACCCATATGGTCCTGGAGCTTTCAATGCTCCCAGTTGAAACGCAGCTTCCTTGATCTCCTATATTCTACTTTTTTGAGCAACATGTCGTTCATTTCACACGTCACTACAGGTTCCACAAACTGCATTAGTAAGCCAAAATCATGTTACCCAGTAGTAGAAAAAAGATCTCTGAAATATGCTGCAAAGGCACCCCCAATCTCATCTTGCTCCTCCTACCACTCTCCATTTCCCCCCCTTTATTCGGAGAATTTTATTCTGTCGTCTTCTCTGGAGTGTTGATTGGTGAAAGAACCGAGTGTTTTGGTCCCCACCTTTAAGCCATTGTACTCTTGAATGTTGTGCCCAATACTTCTCCTCTTTTTCCCATAAGGCCTCAAGCTTCAAGGTGACTTCCTTTGCCCACTTCGCCTCCTCTAACCCCCATCCCTGAGAATAGCAGTCTTTAAATTGGATAATTAACTCATCCATCACCTTTTTATTGCTAGAGAATTTTTCTTTGCTCCATCTGACTAGCACCTCCTTAATATTCCCCAAATTTCTTTGGAAATCAGCAACCAAGTCATCACATTCACCCCAGCCACCCCAGCTGTCCCGAACCAACTACAAAAATTCAGGCTCATCCCCCCAAAAGCCCTCAAATCTGAATCTCCATGGTGTCTTGACTTCAATGTATTCAAAACTCAGCAAAACTGGACAATGATCAGACTTAATTGCTTTTAAAATACATCCCTGTGCCTTAGCAAACACCTCATTCCCACATAAATTGCAAATAATCCTGTCTAATTTTTCTCTTATAAAAGCTTCTCCTTGTCTACCATTCATCCAAGTGAATTGCCCACCCTTCAAGTCTACCTCCATCATACACAAACCATCCATAAACTCATTAAAATTCTCCAAATCCTTAGAGTCATATACCCTTCCTCCATTTTTGTCCGAGCTATATAACAGATGATTAAAGTCCCCTATGATTACCCAAGGAGTAAAGAACCCAGGATTCAGTGATCTCAATTTACCCCATCATACCCTCTTATTCTTCCTCTCCGGAGGCCCATACACAAATGTAACAAAACCAGACCAGCCAACACTCGACCCATCAACTTTTATATGTATGAAATTACTTGAAGTACTAACAAAACTCACATTCACATCAGTTGTAAACCACAGTGCCAAACCCCCCGACAAGCCTAGCGGCTCCACATACAACCAACAATCCATCTTAAACTTCCTCCTTATTTTTTCTGTCTTCATTCTAGTTTTTGAAAGAAAAATAACACAAGGGAAATATTTTTTTATTAGATTCTTTAAGTGTCGAATTGTCAAGGTAGCACCCAAACCTTGACAACTCCATGCCAAGGCACTCATAATTCCATGGTGGCTGCTTCTAGCCAGCCACCCAACCTTCCAATAATAGCATCAGCCGATATCTCCTCCCACATAATGGGCTTCAGCCAATTCCTTTCCACTTTTGCTAAACCCACAGGCACCTCCACTAGCCCATCCACCTCAAGTTTTTTCACTACCTTATGAATCCTTCTTTTCTCCTTATCCCTCTTACCCAGAGACTTACCCATATTAAAGCAGCTAGCCATAAGTTTCAGATCATTTTCCCCAGCTGACAACAACTTATTTCTTTCGAACTTGCTTCTTTTTGCTCTTGGTAGAGACCACTCATCCTTAGCACTTCGTTTCAAGCTAACCTCCTGTAATTTCCCAGCCAACTCCTCTGCATCTCCCTGAGGTTTCCACGGCACCATCATATTACCTGGTTTAGACTTCTGGCTGTTCTCCTCTTCATTAACCAGCTCCACAAAGTATTCATTATTTGCCTTAGAACAGCTCCCTGGCCTCATCTTTATTGTTGGAGTAATACATTTACAAGCCAGAATTTTGTTCCTAAGAGATAAAAAGCTTCTAACTGTCTCCTCAACCTCTTTTGAAAGCACTGGTTTCATCACCTCATTACTATCCAGGTTCTTTGTTTGTTGAGTAACATGCCCCATGCATGTCAAATCCCAAGCCTTCTCACCTCCTTTACCTCAATGATTCTCCACAGTTTCACCTCCCATGTTATTACTTTTCCCAATACCTCCCATAGAGCTATTTGAAGATTCCTCCCTTCTTGTATCCCTCCCTAAATGTCCATCCTGGTTTTATTCCCTTGCATTCCTCAAATAATCTTCTAACTTAACAACTTCAACTATTGCCCCAGCCATCGGTACACCCCAGCCCCCCCATACGACATGCCGACAGTTTGATCACACATTTTAGACTCATGCCCAATCCGTCCCCACGAATAACAATAGTGATGCAGCCTCTTATACTTAACATCCACCCATGAGCTAGAGCCATCTGGTCTAACTATTTGGAACCCAACGATTAACTGTTCAGACAGATCAATCTCTACTCTCTCTAACAAAGTTACGAGTAATATTACCTTACTTGTATGACTGCTAAATAAGACAAAAAATACATACTTTCTCTACTTCATAAATAGGATCAAGGAAGTATTACGTAATTTTGGCCAAAAAAAAGTACACTCATACTAAATAATTACTAGTATTATTTTTTCAATAATAATTTGTGTAGTTGTAACTTAGTGACAAGATAGGTCCCCTGTAAATAAAAGGTTACGAGTTATTGTATCTTAGGCCATAATTTAATTTAAAAAACTTCTTAAATTTGAAAAGCTCTTTGAACAAGAAATAATATCATTGGAATTCAGGTACTCATATTTTTTTCTGGTCAGCATGGAATGTCCTCCCAGGATTTTAGCGAACGCATTTTCCAATCATAGGGCCCGGCCCCCTCTTCTTCTTCTTCTTCTTCTTTTCTTTTTTTCCCACTTTTTATGGTTTTGAAGCTTTGCCAGTTGCCTAATCTTCCCTTTTTCATTGGTTTAGTGCCCATTTGGATTAGCGGTGGAGAAGTGACTTTTTTTACCATATGACTTTTGGAAAAGTAAGAAAGGATTAAAAAAGAAAATGTAAATGTGATTTGTGTTTGGATTACCGGTGACAGAAGTGACTTTTTTCTAACCTTGAACCTGTTTGGATCAGAGTTTGAAAAGCCCGTTTAGACGCAAAATGACTGAAAAGGGCATGGATGCTACTACCTCCGGTCCTAATTATAAGACAAAGTTGACTTTTTTTAAAGAAATTAAGGAAGCTAAATAAATTACTTAATCATATCATATGTTATGTATCCTTATATTATATATTAATTTATTAGTCAAACTAATTAGTTTGAAAAAAATATATAAATATAAATACTCTAAAATAATTTAATTAGCTTCCTTAATTTCTACAAAAAAGTTAATTTTATCTTATAATTAGGACCGAAGGGAGTATTGAATACTACATATATATATATATATATGGCAGATTGCCCGGTCTTGGTCTCTGGTATGATTCATTCACGAGCTTAAGGTCCCAAGGATTTCTTCATCGGCGACGCTGTAGAAGCCGGGGTTGATGGTGCTGCTTCCGCCAAGAACACGTCCCCGAGAGAACAAAAGTGTTGCGGGGAAAAAAGCTACGCGGTGGGGCTTCAAAAAAAAGCTACGGTAGAGGGAGAAGTGCAGTGATTGCTGAAGCTTTGCCAAACAGATCCATTTTCTCTAATGAGCTTTTTTTATGCCAGACGTGCGGTAAACCATGGGCACCGCCTTGCCAAACAAACCCTTAATATGAGTATGAAAATTCATAGTGAAATACTTCGTCCGATCTAATTTTTTTTAAGGTTTTAATGGATACAAAGTTTGAAGCCGCAATTGACATGGTCCAAAAAAAAGAGAAAATTTATATGATTCATTTATTTGCATAAAAGTTTACCAAATTTGAGGGACCATGTGCTTACAAACATTTATAAAATTTTTATATAAATTTTTGAAAACAAGCATTTCACACTAGATGAATATAATTCGATGATGCTAAAATTGAAAGAATATTTTGTAACCCTCGCCTATTTAAAGAAAAATCACTTAATGATAGTAAGGTTAAAAGATTTATTTGCTCCGGAAGTTTTCACGTATAAATATTGGGCACCTAGAACTTTTTGAGAGGGCGAATATATCCAGAAATTATAAAAAACGGGGCAATATTGTCCCTCTGTTAACAAGCATTAACGGTCAACGTTTATTGATCAAATATGCAGAGGTAACATACCTATATGACATCCACATCACCCATATTTTTCCACGTCAGATTTTTTAATAAGAAAAAAAAATTAAAAAACCTCTGGTTTTTTCATCATCCATGGATAGTCCAAGAGACAGCGTGGGTAGATCATACATAGCAGAAGCTTTTGGATCTCTTCAAATACTGTAGTTCCTTAGTTTCTACAGTCCCATCTGCAACATCTTAGTCTTCTGTCAGCGTCTCACAGCATCTCTTCAGATACTCGCAATCTACTTCTGTCTGCTCAACTTTGTCCTGTACATTTTTGTCTGTTTCCATTTTTGTTTGCCGGCGAAGGTAGAAGTGATCGATTGGCAGGCCAACAACTTGAATGAGGACGAAGCATCTCGCTGCTGCAGATGAATCTTCAAGATCGTTGTTGGGTTTGATTGTTCGGTGAGGGACTGAGGGAGAAACTGAATGGGAAGTGGATGAGGTTTTTCCCCCCTTAATATTTTTGGGTCAAAACTATGACGTGGGGAGGGGGTTGGTGAATGCCACGTAAACATGCCATTTATACATATCAGGTCAAGAAGAGTTGAGTGTTAGGGTTGATTAATTGACGGGTAATATTGTCCTGTATTTTACACTTTCGGGGCATATTCGCCTCCACGAAAACTTGCAGTACCCAAAACCCATATATAAAAACTTGTGGGTATTGGAGGCCTTTAATCCAAAAAAATAATATAGTCAAAGATAGAAATAAATTAGATATTTTAAAGGGTTAAGGAGTAGATTTATCAATAAAAATTTAAGAAAGAAGCGCCTGACACAATTATATTTTAAAGGGAGCAAATATATACATAAGGAATTAAAACTGGAGTATCCAGCATAAAACCGTTAAATTTGATTTAACGACAATAAATTATAAGAGAAGAAAACTCCTAATAGCGTTAGGTCAAATTTAACGGTTTTGTGTTGAATGCTTCGCTTTTAATACCTTATGTGTATTTTTGCCTCCCTTAAAACATAATTGTGCCAGAAACTCCTTCCTTAAAACTTTGTTAGTAAATCTATTTCTTAACCCTATGTTAAAATTGAAGAATATGCTGCTCAAAGAAAATATGACTACTTAATCAGTGAATTATGATGATGATGATGATGATATATATATATATATATATATATATATATATATATATATATATAGGACAATATGAAATAATCAATAATAAATTATATTTATTGATTAATGGATCCAAACAAACTGACTTTTAAACAAGCTATTTAAAGTTTTTAAGAATAAGGTTGAGTTGATTGAAGATTTGCATGTGTCTTATCCTACACAGTTGACAATTTAAGTGAATCCCGAAACCTCCAACACACCTCATGTTTGAGGAAAGGGCAAAGTTGTCCATAGATTTCGTAACATGGAGTGATATCGTTCAAAAAGTTTCACTTCTATGGAACTGAGTTGGGTTCCATATCCAAAGAAACCACCTCCATCATTTTTTATGGAATTGGGTCCCACTAAACAAACAGCCCAATTGATGAGTTCACTGCTAATTCTTTAACTCTAGCTCCAGCATACCAAGCCTAGCATAAGCCTTACATAAACTCTAATAAAAAAAAGGCCGGTCACGTTTTCAAAAAAGAGTAAAAAAGCAAGCCTTGTTAATTTTTTTTTTTCGGCCATAAAGGATCAATCCGTTCACAGGTCGTTGACAATTTTTTGTCAAGCTCATGCTGAATTAGAAAAATTATTCATAAGTCACAAGAAAATTAAGTATAAATATATATTTCTAATTTTATTTAATACTAATATATTTTAAAGAATTTAATATTTATAAGTTTAGCTTTCTATACCTTTGTTAGGTTCTTTGTACTCTTAGACACCAAACTCCTCTCTTAAGTCTTTCTTAAATGTGAGATTATGAGTTTAAACTCTTTATGAATATAATATGTGTGTGAGTTTGAATTAGCATTTTCCATTAATAAGGTTAATAATGTTGAGATTAAATAAATAAAAATATAATTTATAAACTTAAGAGGTTAAATTAAAAGATGACGCAAAAATATACTTTGTAGTCACTATTTATAAGCCATCAACTTCCTGAATGAATTATAGGGATAATCTAATGATGATTCTTTGCATTACTACTTATTGTACAGTCATCAAGAAAAAGAAACAAACGTTAGACCCTTCTTCTTTGGGACCCACAGCCATATTT
Source organism: Inga laurina (assembly GCA_963855925.1). Taxonomy (NCBI): domain Eukaryota; kingdom Viridiplantae; phylum Streptophyta; class Magnoliopsida; order Fabales; family Fabaceae; genus Inga; species Inga laurina. The sequence goes on from OY979710.1 coordinate 51,624,222, forward strand.
CATTTTCTTGGTAACATGCAATCAAGCAAAGAATCTAACCTTATTTATTGTACACACAAGGGAATATGTTTACTAGCACCAAAAGATACTGTTATGAACCGAAAGGAAAAGAAGAATGGTAGGAAATGAAAACGGAAATTAAAATATTCTATGATAACAAGATAGCAAGCATCTTATTAATCTCTCTAAAACAGCCTAAGAGGTTCTCCACATTTAATTAACTCTATAAATATTCGATGCTTTATTGAGTAGGCAAAATGTCAATTTACAGAAGTACATAGAGGTAAAATCAAATTCAAAATTCAAATTATGAAATCCAAATAATATCTAAAATCTAGGAACTAAATCTTAATTGTAGATATTCCACTTATTTCTCAAATAATAAAAACATAACAATAATAATAAGTAAATCAATAATTAATCCCTAATCCCTCCGGATATGTTTATTTCTCCTTGAATAAATCAGTCCACAATGATTTGAGCCCTCTATCAGATACATTTTAGAGTAGTTGAATAATGATCATTCACTCAATATTCGAGTGTCAATATTGGTTAGTCAAGAGGATACGATTCCTCCCCATAGAGTCTCAAGTTCAAACGACGTTGGGAGAAGAGAAAGAGAATAATGATCATTCATGAGAAACGACGAGCACTTGTTTCCCAAAGTTTCTTCCGCTAAAGAGGCCAACAATGGCTGATGGCCCATTCTCAAGTCCTTCAACAATGTCTTCAACATACACAACCTTCTTCTCCCTGATATAAGGAAGCACAGTGTCTAAGAGCTTTGGATAGAGATGGTGATGATCTCTGTGTGTAAATCCTTTCACAGTTAGCCTTCTCACAACAATCTGCATCACATTCTTTAGGGTTTCAGGCTCTGCGATGTTGTACTGTGAAATCATCCCACACATAGTGATACAACCATGCACTTTCATGTTCCCCAACACTGCATCAAGCATTTTGCCACCAACTTGCTCATAGCATATGTCTATTCCTTCTGGGAAATACCTAATAATTAATGGAATATATATATATATATATATATAATCAATTAATTGAGCTTCAATTAACATGAAAATAGAATATCAAAATGTGATTTATCTAGTAATTAGGTAATTTACCTTTTCAAGGCTGCATCAAAGTCAAGCTCTTGCTTGTAATTGAATTTGAAAGCATCATCAAACCCAAGCTTGTTCTTCAGCAGATCAACCTGGAAAATCCATGGATGATTGGTGAAAGTGATTTTTATCTAAACTAACTTTTACAAACTAAAGTTAAAATAAAAGTCAATTAGTATAATATGATTTATGTTTGTACCAACTTTTATTAAAATAATCAGTTTGACCGAAACTTGTTTAGATTATATATTAAAAAGTTAGTTTAAATTTAAAGAAAAGTCAAAAGTCAAAAAAAGTTGTTTCAACTTTAAAGTGACTTTTAAGTAAAAAGTCAATTATCGCAAAAACCATATCAAATATTATATTTTCATCTAATTTGGACGTAAAATGCTTTTTATGCCTAGAAGTCAATTTAGGATGTCTTCAACCCCGTGTCAAACAAACCCTATATATGAAAATTGTAACAACCCAAATTTTATATTCACCAAATATATTATAATTATTTGAGAAATTCAATAAAATGGTGAATATTCATGAATTTGGAATTTATGAATTTCATAAATGTTCAATTTCATGGAAATTGGGCAAAAATAATTATGGAATTAATTTGGGTAATTTAAAAAGCCCAATATTAAGGTCCAAAAATGAAGGAATATTAGAGAAAATATTTGGTCCAAAAATAGATGGAAATTGGCCAAAGAAAAAGAAGAGAAGAAATTGGATTAGAAAGATAATGGCAAAATCGTAATTTTGCCAAAATAGCACAAAATAAATTATTTTTCAATTAATTGAAGTTAATTTCAATTAATTAAGGAAAATAAAGGTTAAAAATATATTTAGAATATTTTGGTCAATTTAATATGAATTTATGAAAAATTTGAGCATAAAAGTGCAATTTTGACCAAAATTGAGACTTTACGTGTATACGTAACCGGAACAAGTTGTGAAGCCAATTGAGACCATAGGGAGGGCCCCCTAGGTGTCTCCTACATGTGGCATGGAGAAGGAAATATTGGTTGGACTTAATGGGTATGATTACATGTACATAAGTTTATGTACATAAAAATTAGTTTTTGAAGTTTTGGAAAATTAATAAATAATTACATGTCATACAATATATATGATAAAGTAACATCATCCTCTTCATATCAGCCCCTAAACCGACGTATTCAGCTGAAGCAAAGGTGAAAAAACGTTGAGAGCTCTTGGAGGAAGAAAGAGAAGAGAACTCGCGAGGTAAGGCAATTTCTTCGGTAAATTCTTACCTAACGCGTATAACTCCGCTCCTAAGCTATCCTTCTACGTTCTTCAAGGTTTGTGGAGCTCAAATTTGGGTGTTCAAGGACTTAGGGTTTTCAGAAATATTTGGGAAAAACTTGTGGGAGCTTGAGGTAACTTCCAAACTCTTGTGTATTGACTATTCTAGCAGCTGTGGGCAATTTAATCGGTGAAATTTCGCCGGATTGCCATTGGTTTTAATTTTTGGAAATGGGTATGTGGGGCTGTTATGCTGTCCAAATTGGTACTAAATGGTAGTTGTAACCTAATGGAATAGTCAATAAAGTGGTTAGGAGTAGAAAGGAACGTATTTACGGAGCCGAAACCGAAAAACCCCAATTTTCCCCTTAAAACCTATATATTTCGGTCAGCATTGTAAATGGGTCTTAGAGTTGGATTTTCAATGATTTGATGATTCCATTGGATTCAGTGGGCAAAAATAGGTGGGGTTACAGTTGGGCACTTTTTCAGAAAAGGCCGAGAAAGCATAATTACGGAAACGCCCCTAAAACCCTAAAAGTAGGGCTGCTAAGGGCAATTTCGTAATTTGACATTGAATTTGATAATTTTGAGTCCGGAAATGGATTCCTTGGATGAAAATACGTCAGGATAGCCCTAGTCAAAAATTTGGAAAAACATGCCACCGGGCCGGGTACGGCGGGGCCGAGCCGGGGTCTCAGGGGCATTTTGGTAAATTTTCACCATAGGCTAATATAACCACAAGAAACACTATATAAGTGTCTAAAATGATACTTGGATAGGTTATGACCTATTTCTTGTACATTTAATATTTTAGGACCGAATCAGGAGCCGAAAGTCAACACGATTTACGAGGCACACAAAAAGGGGTCGATAGAACTTCGAGGTAGGGACATTATCCTTCATACATTATGTCATAGTTATATGATTGTGTGAATGCCAATGTTTGTAAATGCGCTTTATTAATCAACATGTTTTGCCCGGAGAGGGGCCAGTAGTGCTAGAGGCCTTACACTGGAGTTGGCGGAAGAGCAACCGGTGCAGATTAGTGGGGTTGGGCCCTACTCATGTATACATGCAGATGATATGTTTATATTGTTCATTAATTGGTGCATACATGGCATATATCATATTTACTTTTCGCATTTTCTATGAATGATAGCATGTTTCTACTGAGATTCTTCAGAATCTCACCCCTTTTTCTAAACCAAACATCTCAGCGGGTGCCAGTGGATCAAAAGGCAAGAATGTAGACCAAGGGAAGTGACTGGCATGCGCCTCGAGTCAAATACAAAGTTCGTGGTTATAGATAGTCTATGTCTAAAATACTTTTGGATATTTTGTAATAGTGGTGTATATTGTCGTATTCTGTATGGTGACTTTGGACTGTAAATAAATATTTTTATCAGTATATATGTACTCTTCTGTATGCCTGTGGAACTTGGTCTCTATTACTCTGTGTATATCGAAATGGAAACGGGTGTTGACATTTTTGGTATCAGAGCCCATAAGCGGTTCTGGCAGAGCTTAATAAGCGGTTCTGGCATTATCAGAATAGTATACTGATAAGGTTTTGTTTGCATGTGGCAGGGAAATAGTGAGTTATGGAGATGGTACAACCAAGAGAAGGCGGTAGAGGTCGAGGTAGAGGCCGAGGCCGAGGGCGTGGTAGACATGGTACCAACGAGGGAGAACCAAGGCCTGACCCTATCCAGCAGCGAATCCTAGATTTATTGGAACAACAACAACAAACCATGAATGAGATAAGATTTGATCTCCAGGGGGTACAGCAGAGGCAGGATCACCTGGAGAATCACATGGATGAGTTCATGTCGGGGAATTACGAAGAAATCCATGAAGAACCTCCACTTGCAAATCTACCACCAGAGCCTGAGGTGGATATCCAAGCTTGGCTGAGTAGATTTAGTAAACAGCAGCCACCTATGTTCAAAGGGAAATTTGATCCTCAACAAGCAGAAGATTGGTTAGCTCGTTTGGACAAGATCTTTGATATGTTGCAATGTCCAGATGAGGTGAAAACTCGGTTAGCCATATACAAGCTGGAAGGTGATGCCGATAGCTGGTGGAAAGGTATGGACCTCATCCTAAAGGGGAAGAATGTTCCTATCACATGGGAACTATTTCAAGAGGAATTTAACAAGAAGTATTTGCCTCCGACTATTAAGAGAGAAAGAGTTCCTCAGCATCAAGCAGCACGACCGGGAAAGTTTTGATGACTATTTGGCCCGCTATATCCGACTATCACGCTACTCTCATATGCCAAGCTGAATGACAATGATGAGTGGAATTCAGATATGATGATAGAGGGGCTGAGACCTGAGTTCAAGGAGAGGCTGATCTCCCAACACTTCACCGAATTTAGCAAAGTGGCAGAGGAGTGTCGATACATCGAGAAACGTCTGACAAGCTGGTTAACACAGACTGGGAATTGTAGTGGTTTTGAGAGCGGTAGCTCCGCGCAAAAGCGAAAGGATTAGAGTGGATATTCAGGAGGGGATCCTAAAAGGCCAAATCAATCTGGGGGCCGAGGAGGCCAGAGTTCTTCTGGAAGCAGGACTTGTTGGCGCTGCCAAAAGCCAATTCACCCTGGTAGATCTTGTAGCGGAATTCCGTTTAGGCCAGACCCGAGTAGACAACCTGTCTGTTTTATGTGCAATAAGCCAAGGATTGTCCACAAAAGCAGCAGCAACAGGAGACGAGACCCAGAGCTTCTGGCAGGGTCTATACACTAACACAGGAAGAAGCCAGGAAGTCTCCGGAGCTTATTCAAGGTACGATTTCTTTAAACGGCAGCTTAGTATATATTATGTATGATTTTGGTGCAAGCCATTCATTCATTACATACAACTGCGTGAGATGATTATGTTTATCGATGCATAAATCCCCATACAATTTAGGGGCATTCGAATTGTGATGGCCAAAGTTTGTTTAAATTGCGTGGTAAATGCTGAAGGGCACAAATCGACCGTAGTTGGGGAAGTGGAGTTCTCGATTGATTTGAGGACTGGAGCAAGTCCAATTTCTAAAACCCTATATCGTATTGTACTAAGCGAGATAGCAGAGCTAAAGAAGCAGATCGAGGAACTACCTGAGGAAGGGTTCATACGACCTAGCGTATCACCCTGGAGTGCTCCAGTGCTCTTCGTAAAGAAGAAAGACAAAAGCTTGCATCTCTGTATCGATTATCGAGAGCTGAACAAGGTGACCGTTAAGAACAAGTATCTGTTCCCTAGAATTGAGATTTGCTCTATCAAATGTCTGGTTCCCGTGTATTGTCAAAGATCGACTTGCTATCGGGATACCATCAGTAAGGGTAAAAGCAGAGGATGTAGCAAAGATTGCTTCTAGAACCAGATATGGGCATTACGAGTTCCTAGTGATGCCATTCGGGTTTACTAATGCGCCTGTTGTGTTCATGGACTACAGGAATTGAATCTCTAGTCCATACTTGGATTAGTTCGTTGTAGTCTTCATTGATGATGTACTGATACACTCATAGAGTAAAGCTGAACACGAAAAGCATATGAAAACTGTGTTAAACGTATTACGGGATCGGCAATATGCCAATTTGAGCAAGTGTGAATTCTGGCTTGCAGAGGTAAGATTTATGGGCCACATAGTCGATCAACAAGGGATCCTGGTGGACCCTGGTAAAGTGGAAGCAGTACTGAACTGAGAAGGCCAGAAACTGTGGTTGTGATACGCAGTGTTCTGAGTCCAGTTGATTATTATTATGAGTAGCTTAATAATAGTAGCCTCGTTTAGGACCGCGATCTTATGCCCTCAGGGTCGTGTGTTTGAGGCTATGGGAGGCGAAAGAAATGCGGTTGAGTTGGAGGGGCTGCAGATATCCTGGTGAGTCCACGCTCGTAGTCTGCTCGTAGTCCCTGGATTGGGGGAAGTGCGGGGTGTGACAATAAAAAGGATGAAATGTTTATATCAAAATTTCCCAGAACTCAACATTATGCATGTGATGATGATTGTGAGAGGAGCTTTAGAGAGCTGAAACAAAAAAAAAAATATTAAAGTACCAATATTGATAATCCCAGATCTATAGTGGGCCATTGTTGTCTTCACTAATGCCAGATGACATGGATTGGGAAGGGAATTGAGTCCCAGATGCAAGCAGGAATAGATTGAGATGAGAATTGATGCAAGTCGAGTGAGAGCTATGCATCATGTCAGCTGAAGCTTCAGGAATTGAACTATCCCATCCATAATCTTGAGTAAATAGTAATAAAGTTTGCTTTATAATATGGAAATATAGCCTTCATAGCGTAGTTGTGGAATTGTATTGCGACCACAAAGATTGAAAGTTCTGAACGGAGAGGGCTACCTACGGTGAAATCTGATCGGAGAGGGCTACCTACAGTGAAATCTGATCGGAGAGGGCTACCTACGGTGAAATCTGAACGGAGGGGGGCTGACCAGGTGTATGGGCACTTGTGTGAAGCACCGAGTACAGAACCCTAGAGTGCAGCCACCGTGATGATAAACCCTAGAGTGCAGCCACTGTGATGATAAACCCGCGAGTGCAGCCACCGTGACGATAAACCCGCGAGTGTAGCCACCGTGACGACTAACCCTAAAGTGCAGTCGCCGTAACATTGAATTGTAGAATAGAGCTACAGGAGCGTTGGCTCTCAAAGATGGTGCGCTGTAATGAGTTCCATATTAAAGGGGTTTTTTATAAGAGTTTATATGGCATAGAAAATTGGGCCAAAGTCTGGCATAGAGAAACAAAAATTTTAGGTGTAGTAAGGTATTATGGAGATTCCTGTGGGACTCCTATTTAATCAAAGTGAGTACCACATCGCTTTGCCATCGAATCTGAGTAGGCTACATGATGTTGTTCATGTTTCCCAACTGAAAAAGTACCAACCTGCTCCAGAACATGTAATAGAGTATGAAGACATGGAAATACGCAACGATTTGATTTACGAAGTCACACCTGACCGAATCATCGATCGGCAAGAAAAGCAGCTCAGGAACAAGAGCATTCCATTCATCAAGATTGTCTGAGAAGGTTATCACCCAGAAAAGCTACATGGGAAACAGAGGAAAGTATAAACAAACGTTACCCGGAATTTTTGGCGGAATAGGTGTAGCAAATTTCGGGGATGAAATTTATTTAAGTGGGGGAGAACTGTAACAACCCAAATTTTTTATTCACCAAATATATTATAATTATTTGGGAAATTCAATAAAATGGTGAATATTCATGAATTTGGAATTTATGAATTTCATAAATGTTCAATTTCATGGAAATTGGGCAAAAATAATTATGGAATTAATTTGGGTAATTTAAAAAGCCCAATATTAAGGTCCAAAAATGAAGGAATATTAGAGAAAATATTTGGTCCAAAAATAGATGGAAATTGGCCAAAGAAAAAGAAGAGAAGAAATTGGATTAGAAAGATAATGGCAAAATCGTAATTTTGCCAAAATAGCACAAAATAAATTATTTTTCAATTAATTGAAGTTAATTTCAATTAATTAAGGAAAATAAAGGTTAAAAATATATTTAGAATATTTTGGTCAATTTAATATGAATTTATGAAAAATTTGAGCATAAAAGTGCAATTTTGACCAAAATTGAGACTTTACGTGTATACGTAACCGGAACAAGTTGTGAAGCCAATTGAGACCATAGGGAGGGCCCCCTAGGTGTCTCCTACATGTGGCATGGAGAAGGAAATATTGGTTGGACTTAATGGGTATGATTACATGTACATAAGTTTATGTACATAAAAATTAGTTTTTGAAGTTTTGGAAAATTAATAAATAATTACATGTCATACAATATATATGATAAAGTAACATCATCCTCTTCATATCAGCCCCTAAACCGACGTATTCAGCTGAAGCAAAGGTGAAAAAACGTTGAGAGCTCTTGGAGGAAGAAAGAGAAGAGAACTCGCGAGGTAAGGCAATTTCTTCGGTAAATTCTTACCTAACGCGTATAACTCCGCTCCTAAGCTATCCTTCTACGTTCTTCAAGGTTTGTGGAGCTCAAATTTGGGTGTTCAAGGACTTAGGGTTTTCAGAAATATTTGGGAAAAACTTGTGGGAGCTTGAGGTAACTTCCAAACTCTTGTGTATTGACTATTCTAGCAGCTGTGGGCAATTTAATCGGTGAAATTTCGCCGGATTGCCATTGGTTTTAATTTTTGGAAATGGGTATGTGGGGCTGTTATGCTGTCCAAATTGGTACTAAATGATAGTTGTAACCTAATGGAATAGTCAATAAAGTGGTTAGGAGTAGAAAGGAACGTATTTACGGAGCCGAAACCGAAAAACCCCAATTTTCCCCTTAAAACCTATATATTTCGGTCAGCATTGTAAATGGGTCTTAGAGTTGGATTTTCAATGATTTGATGATTCCATTGGATTCAGTGGGCAAAAATAGGTGGGGTTACAGTTGGGCACTTTTTCAGAAAAGGCCGAGAAAGCATAATTACGGAAACGCCCCTAAAACCCTAAAAGTAGGGCTGCTAAGGGCAATTTCGTAATTTGACATTGAATTTGATAATTTTGAGTCCGGAAATGGATTCCTTGGATGAAAATACGTCAGGATAGCCCTAGTCAAAAATTTGGAAAAACATGCCACCGGGCCGGGTACGGCGGGGCCGAGCCGGGGTCTCAGGGGCATTTTGGTAAATTTTCACCATAGGCTAATATAACCACAAGAAACACTATATAAGTGTCTAAAATGATACTTGGATAGGTTATGACCTATTTCTTGTACATTTAATATTTTAGGACCGAATCAGGAGCCGAAAGTCAACACGATTTACGAGGCACACAAAAAGGGGTCGATAGAACTTCGAGGTAGGGACATTATCCTTCATACATTATGTCATAGTTATATGATTGTGTGAATGCCAATGTTTGTAAATGCGCTTTATTAATCAACATGTTTTGCCCGGAGAGGGGCCAGTAGTGCTAGAGGCCTTACACTGGAGTTGGCGGAAGACCAACCGGTGCAGATTAGTGGGGCTGGGCCCTACTCATGTATACATGCAGATGATATGTTTATATTGTTCATTAATTGGTGCATACATGTCATATATCATATTTACTTTTCGCATTTTCTCTGAATGATAGCATGTTTCTACTGAGATTCTTCAGAATCTCACCCCTTTTTCTAAACCAAACATCTCAGCGGGCGCCAGTGGATCAAAAGGCAAGAATGTAGACCAAGGGAAGTGACTGACATGTGCCTCGAGGCAAATACAAAGTTCGTGGTTATAGATAGTCTATGTCTAAAATACTTTTGGATATTTTGTAATAGTGGTGTATATTGTCGCATTCTGTATGGTTGATTTTGGACTGTAAACAAATACTTTTATCAGTACATATGTACTCTTCTATATGCCTGTGGAACTTGGTCTCTATTACTCTGTGTATATCGAAATGGAAACGGGTGTTGATAAAAATAAATTGATCCATTTAAATGGAAAATAGGATGATTAAAACATGTAAATTACCTTTTCTTGACTGCCAGCACTTCCAACTACATAACAACCCATCAACTTCGATATTGTCCAATCAACTGACCAACTGCTCCTGACGCTGCTGTGACAAAGATTCTGTCTCCTTTCTTTGGAATACAAACTTCATAGACTGCAGAATAAGCAGTGATACCAGCCATACCTATTGCAGAAATGTCTCATAAATTCAATCATCATTACCTTACAATATATAAACGAATAATAGATTTTTAAATAAAAATAGTCATTGAACATATTATGAGAATGGATAAAAAGAAATGAAGTATAAGAAATCACATACCAAGAATTCCAGTGTAGGAGGAAAGAGGCACGTCAGTATGCTGGATTTTGAAGAGTTTTTCTGGTTGTTGAATGAAACTATATTCTTCCCAACCAACTGTTCCCCAAACCAAATCACCTACACTGAAGTTTGGATCCTCTGAATCCACAACTTTAGCCACTCCAAACCCATATATAGGCTGCAATATATTGAATTTGAAACTAATCAAAACCCAGTAATAAAGTCTCAATTTTGATCAAACTGTTAAATATGGTTGAAGAGATGGAACTTACAGAGCCAGGAGAATAATATTGATATCCATCAAGGTGTTGGTGTTGCACTTTCCTCATTTGGAAATGCATGACAGGATCAACAGAAGGAACAGATTCTTGACCAGAACTGTATTAGATTCTGAAGGAATCTGGAGCTTGATGGTACTTGTAGTTATGTAAAAGTCAGATTCTTTAGGATGACCAGTAACATCTCTCTAGGAATTTTCATAACACTGAATTAAACCTATTTATTTGACCCAAAAAAAGGAAAAACTAAAATTCCAAAACATGGCACCGATGACTAGAAGTATGACACTTTGATTTGATGAGTATCAAGTTCCTAAAGCGAGACCTGGCGTCTGGGTTTTACAGTTATAGAATGGTCAAAAGGGGAAAAAAAAAAAAAAAACTGTTCACTATTGTGTCAGTAATTACATCTAGGAGCTTCTTTGTTAAAAGTAAACATCATTAATTTGTTTTAAAAGATAAATCATCAATTTTTCAGAAAGCATAATCTGTCTACTCTAGTAGTAAGTTCCATAAGTAAAAAATATGGAGGACGAGTCTTTCCTCCCCCTATCCCTCCTTTTCCTTTGTCATTATTGGATCAAAATTTTAATAGCTCACATTTCATATTTTATATTATTATTATTATTATTATTATTATTATTATTATTATTATTATTATTATTATTATTATTATTTTACATAAAAATATATAAATAAATTTAGAACTGTAGTGAAACCATAAAAAACAATTATATTTTATAAAATATTTTAATACTCCAATGGTTTACAGTTGTGAATGGTCCAAATCAAATTTTAATATTTTAAATTTATTTATGCATATTTATATAAAATTATAATAATTTTATAAAATATTAAATTTTAACTCCCAAAAAAATACCTGCTATCTCATTTTAGTTTAAGATAGTTACATGTCTTCAATTTAAAAAGATATTTCTTATATATTGCAGTGAATGTTGGGCTTGTAGCTAAAATAAGGATGTAAAGATAGATGGGTGTTCATTAAAAAAAAAAAAAAAAAGAAGAAGATAAAATTCGTTACAATCACAGAAAGGAGGGGAGCTAAGAAAAGAGAAGATATGCTACTATTATCAAAATATTTTTGAGGTTTCGCAACACTTTCTCCAATTGCCTTCAAATCAGGCCCGCAAAGGGGACCACGTCATCAAATTTTCTCGTGATTAGGCACAATCAAAATTTAAAAATCAAAGCCTTGGCTCTTCCTGTGTTTTAGATTTAGAAGATATATCTGATGAAAAAAAAAAAATCAACCTCTCAGAGTCCTTAAAAAAAGCAAAGCGAAGGGCCGACATATAAATATGCAGACAGAGAATGGGGAGAACGACATAAACATTGAGAGAAAACAAAGTTTAAAGGAATAATATGGATCAGGCCAAAAAAAAAAAAGACGTTGCTGCCGTAAGGGCAGTGATCCATTTTCCCTGGACTTGTCTCACTGGTTGAGCGATGAAAAATGAGTATGCAGAGAACGGGAATGAGGGGTTTTTTTTTCCCTTAATGACAATTTTATCCGTTTGTACAAAAATATATAACTACTATAAAATTATTAGATTATATAAGATGCCATGTGTTTTACATTGATGTGATGTGGCATATTTCGTTAAAAAGATAACGATAAATTAACCACAAGGGGTTCACAGTAACAAAATAAAATGTTAAGGGACTTAACTTAACTTTAAATGTATTTTAAGGGACTTAACTTTAAATGTAGGGAGGTTATGTGCTCGTTTGGGATAGCTTATTTTTTAGCAATAAGTGCTTATAATTCGTGATTCATGGTATACGAGGTAAGTATGTGAGAGGAGTTTTATCTCGACTTATGTAATAAGTACTTATTTCCTAAAAATAAGCCATTCCAAACACTCATATATATGTAATAGACCCAAAATTTAGGAAGATTTTGTATAATTTAGCCTTATTTCTATTAATTCTTTATCAGTTATTGTTAGAAGGGTTAATAATCTTTGGTCCCTCAAGTTTACCCTTATTTTGGTTTTAGTCATTCAAGTTTCAAACAAGAGGCTTTAGTTCCTCACTTTCATTCTGTTTAAAATATTGGTCCCTATCATTAAATAAAATCTGGACCATTTTGTCTCTTGAGGGACCAACCTCTTATTTGAAACTTGAGGGACTAAAACCCAAATGAGAACAAACTTGAAGAACCAAAAATTATATTAATCTAGTTAGAATTAACTCTCTTGTTCAAAATAAAAAAAGTAGGCCTCTAGTTCAAAGTTCAAACCATTTGGCGCCAGGGTTTATGTCCTGAATATTCCGGTCCACCAAGTGAATAAGAGGCATAGTAACTGGGGTCCATAGGTCCCACCAAGCATTACTAGACCTACCATCATTTAATTTTCTACCAACCTCTGTATAGAATCTCCCCCAAATCGATGAAATACCCCTCCAAACTCTGGAGGGATTATTTCTGGTATACACCATCGGATAAATTCCATCCAGACATCCATATTTCACCTTTAGACACCGGACCCATAAGGCATCGGATTTTGTTAACAACCCCCAACAAATTTTCATAATAAAAGCCACATTTTGGTTGTACAAATCCCGAGGGGGCATGTAGCTGATACATTTTACTGGAGAACATCTTCAGATGGGAATTTTAGCGTTCGTGCCGCTTATGACTTTATTTCCACACAGCGTGATCAGAAAGTTCAATTCCAGTGGCAAAAGGTGTGGAAACTCCCAGTACCGGAGAAAGTGAAATTCTTCCTTTGGCAAGTGATTCATGATCGACTTCCTATAAACTATCTCAGAGCTAGGAGAGGGTTGATTCAGAGCGAGGAGTGTCCTTTTCATTGTCAGAGAGTGGAAAATACACTTCATATTCTTCGTGACTGTGAGATAGCTAGAAATGTGTGGTTATATTTTGTTCACCCTAATTCTCGTTTTCGCTTTTTTCAAACTGACTTGCAGGTTGGCTTAGGATGAATATTTCCCACCATATGGGAGTTGAGCGCTTCAGGAAATGGCCGTGGTTCAGGACTTTCAGTCTTATTTGCTGGATATTATGGAAGAATCGATGCAAAGGAGTGATGGAGGGGATTCGTATGCATGCACATGATGTTGTTCATTAGGGGATTTTTTCCTTAATGGAGAGAAACATGTTCGCGAATGTCAACAGCAGTTTGTTCCAGTCAGATCGGGTGTTGAATGCTAGATGGCAACCACCGATGCCAGGATACGTCCGCTTAGATACTGACGCTTCTGTTGATGAAGCAGGGTAGGCGTCCTGTGGCGGGGTGATTCGAGATGAGCATGGTAATTGGGTGGTTGGATTCCAGCGTCACTTGGGTGTTGTTCCGACCGCTGGAGCTGAATTATTGGGGATTGTGACGGGACTAAATCTTTGCAAACAGTTACGTCTTCAGAAGGTGCAGGCGTATACAGATTCAATACAGGCTTATCAGTGGATTGTACGAGACGTCGGAGGTCACTCTTTTCATCCGCTTATAGGGGAGATCCAGGAAGCGAGGGAACTGCTCTTCTCAGGTTGGGACGCGCAGTTACAGTATACTTCCAGAGAGGCAATTAGATGCGCCGACTTTTTGGCCAGGGATGCTCACCAGATAGTGGGGGGTCTTGTAGTGTTACCTCTGGTGCATCCGGGGTGTCGGGGGTACATGAGGGATGATATGTCTGGTAGTCATGTAGTCTAGAGTATTTCCTATTCCAAGCTTAGTCTTGGCCGCTTTGTATAAAAAAAAAAGTTTCTCATTTATGTACTTAAATACCATATGAACCTAGCATTTTAGTAGGCAAAGAAGGACGTGTCCAGCTTTGACTCAATTGAAAGTAGAGATCGGGGCAGATTGAAGTGATCAAAATCACAAATGTGCACAAATACATTTCTAATAGTTCACACTTCACTCCAATAACTATTACCACATCATAACATGCAGTCACACTATAATTCTTGAAACATGGGCAAAAGAGAATGCAGTAGATATCTGAAAGATCATTCATGAGCAACTGCAACTACTTGCTTTCCAAAGTTTCTTCCGCTAAAGAGGCCAACAATGGCTGATGGACCATTCTCAAGTCCTTCAACAATGTCTTCAACATACACAACCTTCTTCTCTCTGATATAACGAAGCACAGTGTCTAAGAGCTTTGGATAGAGATGGTGATGATCTCTGTGTGTAAATCCTTTCACAGTTAGCCTTCTCACAATAATCTGCATCACATTCTTTAGGGTTTCAGGCTCTGCTATGTTGTACTGTGAAATCATCCCATATGAAGCAACACAACCATGCACTTTCATGTTCCCAAGCACTGTATCAAGCATTTTGCCACCAACTTGCTCATAACAGATGTCTATTCCTTCTGGGAAATACCTAATTATTAATGAAAAATTATACATCACCGGTTGTTAGTTTGAGCTTCAATTAACTTAAAAAATAGAATACCAAAAATGTAATTAACTGTCAATGGAACTAACTATGGGTGTGTTTCAGAAAGGATTTTTTTTTTGAGTTACCAAGGGTGTCCCCAAGCCACTTTGGGCTTGAGATTAATCCCTTTTGAAGCTTTAGAGTGCATTAAAGGGTGTTGGCATCTTCCAACAAGTATGCTTCCTGGGATTCAAACTTGTATTATTCTCTTTATAGGGTGAAACTACCATTATCTCAACCAACAGCTTGTTGATTGTTCAGAAATGGGTTTCACTCAAAAGTAGAATAAAAGAGCAAGTTCATGGTTACTTTGATTCATACACGAGTTTAGGGGTAGATTTGTTTTTCCTTGACCGTGGGTTCAGGGAAACCAAACAAGCAAGTTATGATTCCTTTGACTCTAACATGGGTTTGGGTCCTGCAAACAGGAAAACACTATATTACATGGGATTAAATTGTGATTTACCTTTTTAACTCTACATCAAAGTCATGCTCTTGCTTGTAATTGAAAGCATAATCAAACCCAAGCTTGTTCTTCAGCAGATCAACCTACAAAAACCATGAATGAATATTTTATATACATATATATATATATATATATATATATATGAAACTGAGTTGACCCATTTAAATGTAAAAAAGAATTATTAGAACATGTAATGTACCTTTTCTTGATTGCCAGCACTTCCAACCATATAACATCCCATCAACTTACAATATTGTCCTATCAACTGACCTACTACTCCTGATGCTGCTGTGACAAAGATTCTGTCCCCTTTCTTTGGAGTAAAAGTTTCATAGACTAAAGCATAAGCAGTTATACCAGCCATACCTAATGCAGAGAAGTCTCGTAATTTCAATCCTCTTTACCTTAAAAGATAAATGAGTCTTAAAGTTTGTAAGTTAAAATAGTCATTTACCAAGAATTCCAGTGTAAAAGGAAAGAGGAACCTCAGTATGCTGGATTTTGAAGAGTTGTTGTGGTTGTTGAATGAGACTATATTCTTCCCAACCAGTTGTTCCCCAAACCAAATCACCTACACTGAAGTTTGGATCCCTTGAATCCACAACTTTTCCCACTCCAAACCCATTTATAGGCTGCAATATATTGAGTTGGAAACAATTAGCAATTTCCAATGAAGGCAGTTGGGAAAAAAAATTCAAGAAGTGAAAAAGTGATGAAACTAATCAAAACCAAGAAATAAAGTCTCTATTTTTATCTATCCAAAATACTTGTCTTTATTACTTTCTTGGGAACCAAACAATTAAAAATGGTTGAAGTGATGAAACTTATAGAGCCAAGGGTATATTGATATCCAGCAAGGTGTTGGTGTTGCACGGTCCTCATTCGGAATTGCAATGTTGGATCAGCAGAAAGGAACAGGTTTTTGACCAGAATTGCATCAGGTCCAAGAGGAATCTGGAGCTTGATGGTACTTGTAGTTATGTAAAAGTCAGATTCTTTAGGATGACCAGTGATATAGTCCCTAAATATCACCTGCTTGTTCTTCACTTCCTCACAGAGTTAATGTTCTTGTTTGCAATGCTTAGTTATTTGTTTATCTGTTGTTGATTGATGTTGTTTAAGCTTTATGGTACTAAATTACAGGGGTTTCCCTCTATTTATAGTTAAGGATAGTGAGTTTGACATAACTGCTTTCGAAAGATATGAATTTTGATAAATTTAATGATGCAAAATGGTGTGATTGGACTTGTCTAGGAATTCCAAAGAATGATATAATTGACTAAAAAGTATGGCACTTTGGTTTCATGAATATCAAATTCCAAAGGTGAAACCTGGCATCTGGTGTTTACAATTACAAAAAGGTCAAAGAAAAAGCAAACAGTCCACTATGATGTCAGCAATTACGTCTAAGAGATTCCGTGTCAAAATTAAACATCATAAACTGTCTGACATGAAAACAAGAAGTATTAATTCAGATTAGCAGATATGTTTTTTTTTGGAGATGTCAGTGATCCAAGCTCATAATGTATACGTTATCACCTGTGACTTTGAAAAAGCTTGATTGAACTTTGACATAATCGCTTACGATTTATGAGCCTTTTCTTGGTTACTCACATAGAAACACACTTGGAAGAAAGCAGTGGCTGTTTGGCAGTCTGATTTATTTATTTATTCTGTTTTTAACTTTTAATTTCTCTAACAGTAGTGTGTGCGCTTCATAAGCTTAGAAACGTCGTAGTTTGTTAGTATCGTATATTAGATATTTTAATTTTTTAATTAAGCATGTTCAGTTATCTATTGTGTGCCACCTCCAAGAGTTACTTTCTTAGTGGTCCAGATATTTTAGGCATAATGGATTAGTCTTTTGGTAAAAGTAACTTTCTGCTTGTCTATTAATTATACGATATTTTAATTTTTTGATTAAGCATGTTCAGTTCTCTTGTGCTTGTGCCACCTCCAAGAGTTTCTATCTTAACCAACGGAAGTTGGCGCAGATGGGTAGGCATCTGCGCCACACCAATCCGTTCCTGGGTTCCATCCCAGAAAACGGAAGGTGTAGAGAATTTCTGTTGGGAGCTCTCTCCCCTGGGGCGCCTCAAAGAGGTAAATTCCTGTCGGGCCTATCAGATTGGGGGCGCCAGGACTAGTCGGTTGTCGGGGGCCCATGTCGGTAAATTCGGCGTTGGCCATCAGGTTAACGCCGGATACCTGGAAGGTGGGTGCACCAAAGGCCAAAAATGGTCCATTGCATAAACCATAAAAAAAAAAAAAAGTTTCTATCTTAGTGGTCCAGAAATTTTAAGCAGAAGGGATTAGTCTTTTGCCTAAAAAACTAACTTTATTCTTGGTTATTAGTATTTTTTTTTGTTCTTGCTCAAAGACAGCCCATAGAGTTTTTGGCTCAGGTCCAAGGACAAAAAAAAATATTAAAAACACGTTCCAGTATAGATTTCATTATAAAAAAAGTCCCAATATAAGTCCTTTTATCAAAAAAGTCCTTAAAGATCTTAGTGATATAGATTTCAAATGTGAATTTACTTTATTGATAAGTGTATGTGATTATATTGATAAGTTATAGAGTGGTCATTGAAAAACTCATATATATTTACTAAAACAGTTCACGATGGTCATTGATAAGTCCATCTATATTAATTAAATAATCTCTTGTTAACAAGTGTCACTATATTGACAAGTCATAAACTGCCTATTGACAAACTCATCTATGTTAACTAAAATAGCTTCTGTTAATAAGTATATGTGATTATATTGACAAGTCATAAAGTAGCCATTGACAAACTCATTTATGTCACTAAGGTCTCTAGGGACTTTTTTGATAGAGGAATACACGCTGAAGCTTTTTTATATTTTTTCTGGTTTGTGGGACCTGAGTGAGATTTTTCCAATATTTATCTTTTTTTTTTTGCCAAGTAATATTTGTCTTCTAAGGCATCTGCCAAGCCATAAATCTCTTCTTGGTTACTCACATAGAAACACACGTGGCAGTAAATGAGTGGCTGTTTGACAGAGTCTGAAAACATATAGGGATTAACTCTGTATCCGTTGCTTCTTAAAAACTCATCCTCTTTTCATCCACTGGTGTTATTACGTTCGATTTGAGGCATGCTTTTAACTTAGGATTGATCAAGTTGTATAGAGTTTTTTAAAAAGAGTTTGAGAAAAAATAAAGTGAACACTTAAGGAGGTTTTAAAACAAGAACTTTTGATTAATAATCTATTCAAAAATTTAGTTTTTGATAGGGTATAAGGACTTTGTGTAATCTATGTAGCTGGCTTTACATAGTGATATAAAATTTTATTGATGTAATAGTATTACTGTTGAGTGAGAAATAAATTTTTCTTCCGTTGAAGCCCCTATTCTTCAAGTTTCCTTCAAGTATTTGAAACTCTTCTCACTTAAATTCTAATAGTAAAATTCATATCGTAATATAATTCTTGGGAATTAGTTTTTTGTATGATATGTATTAATAAGACCAAACAATCAAGAAGAGAACAAACACTTTTCTGCATGGAAACGTACCCCATAGCATAAGATCAGAAAGCTCAGCTGGGAACGAAACTTCATTTTGATTAACAATAATATTCTTTTACAATAATATTTTCCCCTCAAAATTTTTTATATCTGTTCCTCACCGGCATAACTAAGAATATATATATATATATATATATATATATAACATTGCCAAAAGGTCCCCCACTGCCATTTTTTTTTTTCAAATTAGCCCCATTGATATTCTCTCAATAATAATCAAGTGGAAGAAGAAGGGAGGGAATAAAGCATGATTATTAGGGTGTTTTAGAAAAAAATGTCATATTAACTAACCTAATTAACTTACTTAATCTAATCAAATTAGTTAATTAGATCTTCCGTTAAGGATTAGAGAACTACTTACATAAATGCTTGTATATTGAGCAGCAACGTCTAATCTATTTTAATAAATATGCGTGGATGAGCCATTACTTGCTCTGTGGTCTCCATAAGCCTCATCAACCTTCTCTTGGCACTCTATATAGCTAGGAAAGTCCTTGCCAACAAGGAAGTAATTAGCACGCCCATATCCTTCATTTCCTTCCAAGGATCCCATCAATTCTTCATAGTTGTAAGTTCCAAAAACACCACTTCTGACATATGCCTTTACCTCTTCGAACTGTGCGTCCGCTACAAACTGCACGTGGCATTCGACACAACATATCACATTATCAGAGGTGTATTTGATTGAAATATTGGCTATTGAAACTGCTTTTCTAACATGATTTACACCGTACGAGGTAAATATGTGATAGGAGTTTTATCTTAACTTGTGTAAACGTGCTTTTCGGACGTTAACTCAAACTTGCCCATAGTTTGCTTAACATGCTTAAATATTTATTCATGAGTTGATTTGGCCTTGGGTGTTTTAGCCTAAGAACTTACCTTTCCCTTGGCTCTTGGTTTACGTAGGCTGGCAATTTCATCTGATCGTGCACCAAAAAGGAAGAAGTTATCTTCTCCAACCTCTTCTCTAATTTCAACATTAGCCCCATCTAGAGTTCCTATAAGAACACATCCATTCATTGCAAACTTCATGTTGCTTGTTCCACTAGCCTCCATCCCAGCCGTGCTAAACAAGAAAGAATATGTAAAGAGCTAGTTCTTAACTTTCAAGCAAATTTATATCAACCCTTGAATTCAAATACCTGACATATAGAGGGAAAATACCTGATATGTTGGGATTACTCACTGTCTGGGATTAGTACTTCAGCAACACTGACATTGTAATAAGGAACAAATACAACCTACGATTAGGACAGACCAAGGTTCAGCTTATGATAGGTAGATTACTTTAAAACATTCAAATTAAATGCTATTCCTTTTTTCCTTTGTACTTGGAGAAAATTTAGGGAAAAGTCCCTCATTGAAAATTTTATTGGTGAGAAGAACCTGAAAAATTTTTATATATATAAAGCGATGTTGCTTTGTGAATTCTATACACAAAGCAAGGTTGCTTTGATTTAGATCATTTTCGTTAATAAAATTTTTAACGTGGGACTTTTCCCCAATTTCCCCTTTCATTGGTATTTTAGGATAGTATTATGGTTTTTTTCCTGTTCATGAAGATACTTGTCAAACAATCTTTTATGGTAAGAGAAAAGGAAATTTCACTCTCATTATATTGATATTGTAGAATCCCATATATTATTAGAATATATTCTGATGAATCCCAGAATTATAGGAATTAATTAAATCTAAAGATTATAGAAGATAATTGTTGGGTTATTAGAATATTATTTTCAAATTTCAAATTTAGATCTCATTGATAGATTTGATTCTCTCTTTTGTATAGATGTAATCACCCTCTCATTGGAATACATAACAAGTATTTTCATATGATTATCTTCATGGTACCAGAGCTGTTTGAAAATAATCAGAGTTAATATTTTTCAAGCGCCTTCACCGGAACAGTAGTCTTTTCCCGCACCGTCAAGCTGCCTAGAAAATCTCTTCAGAGCATTCGGCCAATTACTCCCGTCTGTGATAGTCGAGCCTTGCCGAAAACCATGCTTCCGCTCAAAAGTCCCATATGTCATGTTGTTCCCTCACTGTTGTCGACCCAGTTAGAGATCAACTGTCGTCAGATTGTCTCCTAGTCTGTCACCGTCGAGCGTTGACCCAGTCCCCTCATCGACCCTCCTTTAGTTATCGGCCTCCTCGTCTCGCTGGCAGTACATTCATAGGACCAAACTATCATTTGGAAAATTCGTTGGACTAAACTGTTATTTCTAAAATTTGAAACCCCAAACTAAGATTTTCATGTTTTGGTCAGTGTGCCTATTTGTGTGATACTCAATAAATCTCAAGTCAGATTGTTCCACTTAATCTCATCAATATGTCTACAGATTCTTATGCTTCCTCTATTTCTATGCCATAAGTTGGTGCTAATGACATTTTCACTGCTCTTCTTGTTTCTGAGAAACTTTCCAGCGACAATTATCAGGAATGGTCACAATCCATGATTATTGCTCTCAATGGAAGGGATAAACTCAAATATATAATTGGTAAAGCAAAAATGCCCCCAAAATAGGAAACAAAGGCGTTTCAAACATGGAAATCTGAGAATGCATAAGTGTCTTCTTAGATGATCAATGCGATGTCATTCCCAATCAAAAAGAGTTTTATGCATCTTCCTTCGGTAAGGGAAATTTGGGAAGCTCTTCGAAAAATATACAGTCCCGTTAAATTTAAAAATTTAATGTATATATACACTTTAAATTTGTATACACAGTTTCTCGAAGACACCTTATATTTGAGGAAATGGCAAATTTGTTTATAAATTTCATAACATATTGTTCAGAATGTATAGCTTCTACGAAACTAAGTTGGGTTCTATACCCAAATAATCCACTTCCATCATTTTTTATGGAATTGGGTTCCCACTAAACAAACATCCCAATTATCGGCAAAAAAAAACAATTTATAAGTACCACTTACAATTCTTTAACACCAATTCTAGCATAACCAATTGGGGTTGAGTCTAGCAGAAAGAGCTAGTGTCACACCCTCATTTTATTTTCACCTATTTCAGAGTATTTGCGGAAACGATACGCAGTTCAACGGGAAACACAGGAATAACATAGATATACTGATATTATGTGCGCGATTACGGAAATTTCCCATACGGGTTTGTACTTGATAATTACAATTAACGTAGCCTCACAGCACTACATGGGTGTCTTAACACGTCTCAGTGAACGGAGACATATTCTCGTCTTCGCTCTACCACCGCAATCCCCTCGTACGATTCTCTTTATTGTTCTCAGCATATGTTCTGTCTTTTCCTGTCTAAATTGTTGGTAAGGGAGGGTGAGATTTTGGGGAATCTCAGTAGAAAAGTAATACCAATATGCATGCAAGATCAGTGCTTAATGCATGACATGCTTGCATTACATAACTCATGTTTACACAATGACATATCTGCGTGCTCAATGTTTCAATCAACATACGTATGGCCATAGCATAAATAGAAACAGAGCTTCAATTATTCATATATGTTTCACATCATCAAGCAAAGCAATAACATGCATCAACACACTAGTAAAAATATCAAATACATGCAGGAGAAGTAAGTTCCCTACCTTAATCGCTCTTCCCTGCTCTTCAAATAACATGCCTCGATTTGCGTGCCAATCCCTCGGGCTCTCTACTCGGTCCTAGAACGTCAAATGTACAGTTTAGACACTTCTATAGTGTTTCTGATGGTTTTATTAGTCTATGGTGAAAATTTACAAAAATACCCCCGGGACCCCGGGCCGGCCCCGCTATACCTGGCCTGATGGCACGTTTTCCCAAAATTTTGACTAAGGCTATTCTGACTTATTATCGCCCAAGGAATCCATTTCAGGGCTCAAAATCACCAAATTCACTGTCAAATTACGAAAATACCCTTGACAGCCCCTATTTAGGGATTTCAATGGCGTTTTCGTAATTATGCTTTTTCGGCCTCTACCGAAAAAAATGTCCAACTGTAACCCCACCTATTTTTTCCCACTGAATCCAATGGAACCATTTATTTAATGAAAATCCAACTCCTTCCCTCATATCTGAGCTGGCCGAAATATTGGTCAAAAATTGGAAAAATGGAGTTTTGTGTTTTAGCTTCTAAAACTTGTACTTTTCCACTTCTAATCCTTTATTAACTTAAATAAACATTTCTTAATCATGATTCAAAGAAATTTGGGCAGCATAACCCCTTAGGGTTATAGTTTTTCAAATTTACAAACTTGACAAAAATCACTAAAACCAAACACAAACCTCAACAACAATACCATACTAGTTTAGATCTAAGGTTTGTGATGTTACCTTTTGAGATCTTGAATCCTCTCTCTCTAGGAATCTCCTCTCTCTCTTCTTGATCTAAGAATGGTGTCTTCAAGATCATGGATGCATGAAGAAGAAAGGTTTAGAGAAGGTTTCTAAGCAAACTCACAAGAAAACTCTTAAGAAATCACACTTACCTTAAACTTCTTCTTCTTCCTTCTCTTTAGAACTTGAGAACTCTCTCTCTCTCTCTCTCTCTCTCTCTCCCCCCCCCCTCCCTCCTCTTCTTGTGTTGGATGAAAATGAGGAAGGAAAGGAAAGGGATGTGTTTTATGAAATCTCTCTTCTTTCATTCTAGCCATTGATCTAATCAAGGGATGATATGGTGGCACTTGTCTTGCACCATACCTCGTCCCATACTTTCACCTATGCCTCCCTCCATGCTTTCACTTTATGCCATACTTCCTCATAATTTATGCCATGCCTTCACATCATTTGGGTCTTCTTGCCTCTTAGCCCTTGATCTCATCAAGTGACCATAATGTGACACTTGTCACAAGCATACATCCACCAAGAATATTCCAATTATGCATTTTCTTTTATTTTCCTTGATTAATTGAAATTAAATCCAATTAATTGGAAAATAATTAATCTTGGGCTAAATTGGCTAAATTATGATTTTGCTATCACCTTTGTAATTTAATTCAATTCTTGAATTAATTTACCTATTTTCTTATGAATATGAATATTTCAAAATTCATAAGTTCCAAATTTCATGAATATTTACCGTTTTATCGAATTTCTCAATTAATTATAATATATTTTTGGGGAATAAAATTTGGGATGTTACAGCTAGTTCTTCATAACATGTTGAATCAAGGCCAGAATCCTCACTGAAAGATATACCCACATTTAATGTTCGAAAGTGCTTCGAGCAAAATTGTCTCCATTATCTATGCTTGCTTGGGGGGGGATGAAAAACTCCAGTTTCAGCGCACCAAACCTAGCATAAGCCTTACATAATAATAAAAAAAAAAGGCCCGTCATGTGTTTCAACAAGAGAGGACGAAAATGAAGCCTTGTTAAGATAATTTTTTTTTTTGGGCCATGAAGGATAGCTCCATTTCACCGGCCGAGCTATATCGTTCGAAATTTTTTGTCAAGCTCATGCTGAATTAGAAAAATTATTCATAAGTCACAAGAAAATTAAGTATAAATATATATTTCCAATTTTATTTAATACTAATATATTTTAAAGAATTTAATATTTATAAGTCAAGCTTCTATAGTTTGGCCAGCGTCTTGTACTCTTGCAAACCAAACTCTGTCTCTTAATTCTTTTTTAAATGGAAGGTTATGAATTCAAACTCTCTATGAATCAAAGTTTTGAAATCTGGATCGGGCACTGAATCGGTTGGGACATTGGGTTAAGGTCAGTGGGTCAGATCGGAGTCAAACCGGGGTCAACCTAAAGCCTAAACCGGTGAGGTATAAAAAATTAAAAAATATTCTCATCACACCGGTCAAAAATTCAAATATTATATATTATTTCTATACTTTGAATTATTAACAAAATAATCATATACTCCAATACTTATTACATATTGTTTACAATTTTCTTTATAAATTGACGGATAATTGTATGAGAATAAACATTTCATATAAATAAATAAATATTGTACATTCATTCTTAAATAATAATTTAAATTCAAATAAATGAATCCAATTTTGCCAAGAATATAAAAAACCCGCTTACTCAAATATTAATCAAGAACATATATCATAAATAAAAAACAGCCTTTTACAATAAATATAAATAAAATTGGATACAAAAAAATAGCCTTTTACCTCGGTAACTGGAGACCCAGGACGGCAACTTAGAGCATATGAATTATGAAGTGAAGTGAGTGATTTGATTTTAAATATAAATATTCAAAATGAAAGTGAAGTGAAGTGAGTGATTTGATTTTGATCGCCGAGTACTGACCAAAGATTTGGAGCCCAACGCCATCGGTCAATTAAGTTGGAATA
Organism: Inga laurina; assembly: GCA_963855925.1. Lineage (NCBI taxonomy): Eukaryota > Viridiplantae > Streptophyta > Magnoliopsida > Fabales > Fabaceae > Inga > Inga laurina. Next base: position 51,649,433 of record OY979710.1, read on the forward strand.
TAAAAATAAACACCACAAACGATGTCTTTTCATCAGGCATGAGGGGAAAAACACATAAAGGTGACCCGGGTTAACTCGCCAATTCAGCCGGGTTAGGCCAAGTTTTTCGGATTGACCCGAGGTCAACTCTTAATTCGGGTTTATCAGCAAACCGGTCCGGTTCACCGGTTTCCAGTCTGAACTAGTCGATCTGGTTCGGGTTTAAAAATCATGCTATGAATATAATATGTGTGTGAGTTTGAATTAACATTTTCCATTAATAAGGTTAATAATATTGAGAATAAAGGGATAAAAATATATTTTAGAAACTTAAGAGACTAAATTAAAAGATGACACAAAAATATACTTTATAATCACTATTTATAAGCCATCAACTTCCTGTAAGAATTATAGGATAATCTAATGATGATTCTTTGCATTACTGCTCATTGTACAGTCATCAAGAAAAAGAAATAAACATTAAACCCTTCTTCTATGGACTCACAGCCATATTTCATTTTCCTGGTAACATGCAACCAAGCAAAGAATCCAACCTTATTTATTGTACACACCAGAGAATATATATACTAGGTAGCACTAAAAGATGCATTTTAGAGTAATTGAATGATGATCATTCACTCAACTCAATGAGTGTCATGTTGGTTGGTTGAGAGGAACAGATTCCTTCTCACATGGTCACATATTCAAACGATGTTGGGAAATGAAAGAGAGAATAATGATCATTCATGAGAAACTACCAGCACTTATTTCCCAATGTTTCTTCCGCTAAAGAGGCCAACAATGGCTGGTGGGCCATTCTCAAATCCTTCAACAATGTCTTCAACGTACACAACCTTCTTTTCTCTGAGGAAGCAGTGTCTAAGAGCTTTGGATAGAGATGGTCATGATCTCTGTGTATAAATCCTTTCAAAGTTAGCCTTCTCACAACAATCTGCACCACATTTTTTAGGGTTTCAGGCTCTGCTATATTGTACTGTGAAATCATCCCACACATAGTGATACAACCATGCACTTTCATGTTCCCCAACACTGCATCAAGCATTTTGCCACCAACTTGCTCATAGCATATGTCTATTCCTTCTGGGAAATACCTAATAATTAATGGGGGAAAATATATATATATATATATATATAATCAATTAATTTGAGCTTCAATTTACATGAAAATAGAATATCAAAATGTGATTTATCTAGTAATTAGGTGATTTACCTTTTCAAGGCTGCATCAAAGTCAAGCTATTGCTTATAATTGAAAGCATCATCAAACCCAAGCTTGTTCTTCAGCAGATTAACCTAGAAAATCCATGGATAAATTATGGGTTTTGTTTGGATTAACGTTGGTGAAAGTGATTTTTATCTAAACTGACTTTTACAAACTGAAATTAGAGTAAAAGTCAATTAGCATAATGTGATTTATGTTTGTATTGATTTTTATTTTAAAAAAAAAAACATTTTGACTTAAACTTGTTTAGATGATATGTTAAAAAGTTAGTTTCCAAAAGTTTAGATTTGAAGAAAAGTCAAAAATCAAAAAAAGTTATTTTAACTTTAAAGTGACTTTTGAGCAAAAAGTCAGTTATTCCAAAAACCATATCAAATATTATATTTTCATCTAACTTTGACCTAGAGTGCTTTTATGCCAAGAAATCAGTCTAGGATGTCTCCAATACCATCTCAAACAAGCCCTATATATATATATATATATATATATATATATATAGGAAGATGAATTGATCCATTAATTAAATGGAAAACAGGACGATTAAAACGTGTAATGTACCTTTTCTTGACTGCCAGCACTTCCAACTACATAACAACCCATCAACTTACAATATTGTCCAATCAACTGACCAACTGCTCCTGATGCTGCTGTGACAAAGATTCTGTCTCCTTTCTTTGGAATACAAACTTCATAGACTGCAGAATAAGCAGTGATACCAGCCATACCTATTGCAGAAATGTCTCATAAATTCAATCAGCATTACCTTACACTATATAAATGTATAACAGATTTTTAAATACAAATAGTCATTGAATACATTATGAGAATGGATAAAAAGAAATGAAGTATAAGAAATCACTTACCAAGAATTCCAGTGTAGAAGGAAAGAGGCACATCAGTATGCTGGATTTTGAAGAGTTCTTGTGGTTGTTGAATGAGACTATATTCTTCCCAACCAATTGTTCCCCAAACCAGATCACCTACACTGAAGTTTGGATCACCTGAATCCACAACTTTAGCCACTCCAAACCCATATATGGGCTGTAATATATTGAATTTGAAACCAATCAAAACCCAGTAATAAAGTCTCAGTTTTGATCAAACTGTTAAATATGGTTGAAGATATGGAACTTACAGAGCCAGGAGTAAAATATTGATATCCATCAAAGCGTTGGTGTTGCACTTTCCTCATTTGGAACTGCAAGACTGGATCAACAGAAAGGAACATATTCTTGACCAGAACTGCATTAGATCCTGGAGGAATCTGGAGCTTGATGGTACTCGTAGTTATGTAAAAGTCAGATTCTTTAGGATAACCAGTAACATAGTCCCTAAATATCACCTGCTTGTTCTTCACTTCCTCCACCGAGTTAATGTTCTTGTTCGCCATGCTTAATTATGTGTTTATCTGTTGATGATTAATGTTGTTTAAGCTTTATGGTACTAAATTACTCTATTTATAGTTAAGCAAAGTGAGTTTGACATAACTGCTTTCGAAAGATATGAGTTTTAATAAATTTAACGATGCATAATGGTGTGATTGGACTTGTTTAGGAATTCCAAAGAATGATACAATTGACTAAAAAGTATGGTCCTTTGGTTTTATGAATATCAAATTCCAAAGATGAAACCTGGCGTCTGGTGTTTGCACTTTTAAAAAGGTCAAAGGAAAAAAACAGTCCGCTAAGATGTCAGTAATTACGTCCAAGAGATTCCCTGTCAAAATTAAACATCATAAACTATTCTGACATGCAAAAAAGAAGTATTAATTCAGATTAGCAGATATGTTTTTTTGGAGATGTCTGTGATCCAAGCTTATAATGCATACGTTATGACCTTTGACCTTGAGAAAGCTTGATTGAACTTTGACATAATTGCTTACGATTTTACGATTTATAAGCCTCTTCTTGGTTACTCACATAGAAACATACATGGAAGAAAACAGTGGCTGTTTGGCAGTCTGATTTATTTATTTATTCTGTTTTTAATTTTCAATTTCTCTAACAGTTGTGTGTGCGCTTCATAAGCTTAGAAACGTCGTAGTCTGTTAGTATCATATATTAGATATTTTAATTTTTTTTAATTAAGCATGTTCAGTTCTCTTGTGCGTGCCACCTCCAAGAGTTACTTTCTTAATGGTCCAGATATTTTAGGCCGAATGGATTAGTCTAAAAGTAACTTTCTTCTTGGCTATTAATCATACGATATTTTAATTTTTTTAATTAAGCATGTTCAGTTCTCTTGTGCCACTTCCAAGAGTTACTTTCTTATTGGTCCAGAAATTTTATAGGCATAATGGATTAGTCTTTTGCCTAAAAGTTACTTTCTTCTTGGCTATTAGTTTTTTTTTTTGTCCTTGCTCAAAGACATCTAATAGATTTTTTGGGAAAATCTCACTTAGGTCCTAAGGGATGAAAAAAATATAAAAAAAAAGTTATAGTATAGATTCCACCATAAAAAAAAAAGTGTCAGTGTAGATCCCTCTATCCAAAAAATTCCTAGGGATCTTAGTAATGTAGATTCTAAATGTGAACTTACCTTATTAACAAGTGTATGTGACTATATTGGTAAGTCATAGTGTGACCATTGATAAACTCATACATATTAACTAAAGCAGCTCCCGATGACAAGTGTATGTAACTCTATTAACAAGCCATAGAGTGACCATAGATAAATCCATCCATATTAACTAAACCAATTCTCGTTGACAAGTGTATGTCATTATATTGACAAGTCATATATTAACCATTGACAAGTCCATCTATGTTAACTAAAATAGTTTCCGTTAATAAGTATATGTTATTACATTAACAAATCATAAAGTAGCCATTGACAAGCTTAATTATATCATTGAGGTCACTAGGAACTTTTTTTTATAGAGAAATCTATACTAGGATTCTTTTAATAGAGGAATATATATTGAGACTGTTTTGATATTTTTTTCTAGTCTCTAGGGCCTAAGTGAGATGTTCCAAACATATTTTTAGCCATCTGCCAAGCCATAAGTCTCTTCTTGGTTACTCACATAGAAACACAGGTGGCGGCAAATGAGTGGCTGTTTGACAGAGCCTGAAAACATATTGGCATTAACTTTGTATTCCTTACTTCATAAAAACTCAATTTCTTTTCATCCATTGGTGTTACTCAGTCTGATTCAAGGTATGTTTGTAACTTGAGTAGATTGATCAACTAGTATAGAGTTTTTTAAAAGAAGGTTGAGGAATACTAAAGTGAAAACTTAAGGAGGTTTTAGATTAATAATCTATCTAAAAATTTAGTTTTTGATTGAGCACAAGGGTATCATGTGATCAATATAGGCGATCTCATATTGTGGGATAAGACTTTATTATTATAATAGGAGTACTATTGAGTGAGAAATGAACTTTTCTTCCATTGAAGTCCCTATTCTTCAAGTTTCCTTGGTGTATTTGAAACTCTTCTCACTTAAATTCTAATACTAAAATTCATATCGTAGTATAATTCTTGGGAATTAGTTTTTTGTATGATATGTATTAATAAGATCAAACAATCAAGAAGAGAACAAACAATTTTCTGCATGGAAACATACCCCATAGCATAAGATCAGAAAGCTCATCCGGAACGAAACTTCATTTTGATTAACAATAATATTCTTTTACAATAATATTTTCCCCCCAAAATTTTTGACAGCTGGGCCTCACCGGCTTAACTAAGAATATATATATGTAACATCACCAAAAGGTCATCCGGCTACGATCCTCTTCCTTCCCATCCACTTACAGTCCTCTTCTCAATCTGGACTGTTAGATTAAGATCTCAACGGTCTATATTTTTTTTAATATAAAAATATTATTATTATTATTATTATTATTATTATTATTATTATTATTATTATTATTTTATAATATATTAGATCTGGACTGTTGAGATCTTAATCTAACGATCCAGATTGAGAAGAGGACCATAAGTGGATGAGAAGAAAGAGGACCGTAGCCGGATCCCTCCCACTACCATATCTGTATAGCCTTTCAAACTAATTTAGAAGGTTTAATTCCCCAAATGTCTCTTGCATACTCATGAATAGTCCGGTCACTGCTGAACTTGTATGAACCAGCTGTGTTTAGGATTGACATTCTTGTCCATTTCTGCCCCAAACATCAAACAAATAACCGTCTCAGGATGAGAAAAAAGGGATCACAAGATATCACATAAAAGCAGCATGGCATATTTAATTAATTAGTTTAGCAATTACTCCTCCTGTCCTTAATTTAGAATCTAATTAGGGAGTTGATATTGGTCCTAAATGTAAGACCTATTTAACATACTCCCTTCGATACTCAATATGAGGCATATTTACTTAATTTGATTAAATTAAGGAAGTTAATTACATTAGATAATATGACATCTATTTGTTAAAACACCCTAGTCATCTTCTTTAATTCCCTCATTCTCTCTCCTTTTGCATTATTGTTGAAGGAGCATCAACAGGGGTAAATTAGGAAATGGTTGACAAATATGAAAAACTTGTCTTATATTTAGGACCAAGATCAAATTCCCAAATATGTCTTATATTAAGGACCTAAGAGAGTATTTATCAATTTTTTCCCAAATTAGCCATATTGATATTCTTTCAACAATAATCAAGTAAAAGAAGGAGGGAAGGAATAAAGGAAGATTATTGGGGTGTTTTAAAAAAAATTCATATTAACTAACTTACCTAACTTCCTTAATCTAATCAAATTAGTTAATTAGGTCTTCGATTAAGGACCAAAACCAAAAGACTACTTTCATAAATGCTTGTGTATTGAGCAGCAATGTCTAATCTATTTTAATAAATATGTGTGGATGAGCCATTACTTACTTTGTGGTCTCTATAAGCCTCATCAACCTTCTCTTGGCACTCTATATAGCTAGGAAAGTCCTTGCCAACGAGGAAGTAATCAGCACGCCCATATCCTTCATTTCCTTCCAAGGATCCTGATAACTACTGAAGCCCAACTAATTGAGGAAACCGGATCAAAAAGTATTGATCCCCACTTCTCTTATTTATATACAATCATGACAAAGTATTTACAAAGAAAGAACATAACAAACAGACGCAGCATTTCCTGGGCTTATACTCAGGGACCATTAACAAAGTCCATTAACAACATCTGACCTATATATAACTAACACCCCCTTCAAGTTGGGGGCTCAAATAAATTCATAGTACCCAACTTGGAAATCAAACGATCATAATCTTCACTTCCAAGTGGTTTAGTAAAAATATCAGCAAGCTTATGTTTAAAAGGTACATGTTGTAAACTAATGACACCCTGTTGAAGCTTCTCACGGACAAAGTGACAGTCTATCTCTATATGCTTCGTCCGCTCATGAAAAACCAGATTAGAAGCAATGTAAATAGCTGACTTACTATCACAAAAAACAGAAGCTGGTTCAATGTTTTTGACACCCAAATCCTTTAATAAACGCGTCAGCCACACAAGCTCAGACACTGCTGTTCCCAAGGCACAATATTCTGCCTCTACAGAAGACTTGGAGACTGTGTGCTGCTTCTTGGACTTCCAACAGATAGGAGACCCTCCAAGACGAATGAAATAGCCGGTGACTGACCTTCTAGAATCCGGGCATGTTGCCCAATCAGAATCAGTGTAGCATTCAATTTGAGTTCCTCCCGAGACAGCCAAAAGGATACCTAGTCCAGGCTTTCCTTTTAGATATCTCATGACCCGAACAGCCGCTGCCATGTGAGATCTTCTTGGAGCACTCATGAATTAACTTAACATATGCACAACAAAACAAATATCAGGCCGAGTAGTTGTTAAATATAATAACCTACCTACCAACCGACGATACATGGAAGGATCAGTCAATAAAGGGTCTTCTTGATTGAGATATTTGCGTTTTCATTTCTGTTTGGACCTGCTCCCTTTCATGGCTATAGTGCCTCCTGCATTCAAGCGGATATGTAGTTCCATAGGAACTTGAAGAGGCTTTGCCCCACTTGATCCCACATCAGAAATGAGATCTAAAATATATTTTCGCTGACTAAGGACTATACCTTTAGGTGATCTTGCTAATTCTAATCCTAAGAAATATCTAAGTGGTCCCAAGTCTTTAATTCGAAAGTGATGATGCAGATATGACTTCAATTCATTGATTTGGCTAATGTTATTTCCAACTATGACAAGATCATCAACATAAGCTAATACCAAAAGTGTATCTCCTTTATTTTTCTTAATGAATAAAGAGTAGTCATATTTACTTTGCCTAAACCCCCCCTTGAATTAAAGTTTTTGTGTGCTTGATATTCCATTGACAAGAAGCCTGTTTGAGTCCATACAATGATTTTATCAACTTGCAAACTTTGTTATTCCCATGTTGATCAAACCCTTATGGAATTTTCATATATACTTCTTCATGTAAATCTCCTTGAAGAAAAGCATTATTGACATCCATTTGAAATAGATGCCAATTATGTTTTGCAGCAAGGGTAAGAACCAATCTCACAGTAACCATTTTAACAACCGGGGAAAAAGTTTCAAAGTAAACTATTCCTTCTTATTGTCTATACCCTTTTGCTACTAACCTAGCCTTGTATCTTTCTACTTGACCATTGGCCCCATATTTAAGTTTGTAGACCCACTTACACCCTATAGCAACTTTCCCTTTTGGTAGGTTTACAATTTTCCAAGTTTTGTTGTGTTCAAGAGCCTGCATCTCCTCATGCATCGCATCTACCCACTTAGGGTCCTGAACTGCTGCCTGGTAACTATAAGGCTCAATAAGAGTATCAGTAGAAAGAATATATTCTTTATAATCATTGGAAATATTGTTATAAGACATACTCATCAATGGGATACCTGCATTTTACCTTTATATCAGATGTTGCAGCTGTGTCCATTAAACATACATAATCATTCAACCAGGAGGGTGATTTTTTGTCACGATCAGCTCGCTGTGGTCTGTCCATGAGCTGATCTGTGTCTATATTAACCTCATTTCCAGGTTGCTGATCATATAAATCAGGTTCTGTCGACTGCTGCACATCAAGTGCTGATTGCTCATTCTGTTGTGGGTTAGTGCTAGACACACATGGGTCAGGATCAAGAAAAAAATAATTCCACAGAGTTTTAGAGCTCTCTGTTGGAGCTGCATTATGTGAATCTTTGAAGGGGAATCTATCTTCATGAAAATTTACATGCCTACTGACTATTAGTTTTCTATCCTTAAGGCTGTATAATAGGAACCCCTTTTGATTGGGTGGATATCCTAGAAAAACACATGGTTCTGCCCTACATTGGAATTTATCATGTTCATTTTGTACAGTAGAGAACCCCGAACACCCAAAAACTTTCAAATAGGATAAATCAGGTTGCTGTTTGTACAATATTTCATATGGAGTTTTGTAGCCCAAGCTCTTGGATGGTGTTCTATTGATAAGGAAAGTTGCTATTTTGATACTCTCTCCCCAAAATCTAATTGGAACATGTGAATGGATCAAAAGACTCCTAGCCACATTCAATAAGTGCCTATGTTTCCTTTCTACCACGTCATTTTGTTGGGGTGTATAAGGACAAGTTGTTTGGTGTATAATTCCTTTGTCATTTAAGAAAGTCTTTAAATCATGGTTAACAAACTCTAAACCATTATCAGTCCTTAATTTCTTTATTGTAGTAGAAAATTGTGTGTGAACATATGCAACAAAATTCTTTAAGTAGAAAGTACTCTCACTTTTATTTATCATTAGAAAAATCCAAGTACAACGAGAAAAATCATCAACCACGGTTAAAAAATATCTATGACCTTGATAAGTGGGATCCTTATAGGGACCCTAAACATCCATATGTATTAGTTCAAAAGAACAAGCACTAACAGATTCAGAAACAGAAAAGGGTAACCGGGTTTGTTTAGATTGAGAACATACATCACAAAAGTGTTTAGGGGATTCTATAACCTCTGATTGTAAACATTCTAAATGCCTAAGGATTTCAATAGGAGCATGGCCTAGCCTATTATGCCATAATTCTGAGATGTGCTGCCCAGTTTGCATATTCATTATTTTGTCCATCTTTATGTTTGTTTCAAGTAGATATAAACCATCATGTAGTTTACCAATCACATGGCATTTCCTAGTGGGAGTCTCCTGCAAAGTGCAAAAGTTGGGATAAAATATAATGCTACAGTTAAGTTGCTTAATCATTTTGGAAATGGACAGCAAGTTAAAACAACATTGAGGTGTATAGTAAACATCAGTCAATGTCACATTATTGAAAAGATTTACAGTCCCTACATGTGTCACCGTGATTTTATGTCCATTAGGCAACTTAATCATCCTAAGGGGTCCTGTGTAAGGTTTAATAGAGCTTAGCATAGTGGAATTTCCAATAAGATGACATGTAGCTCTAGAATCCAAAATCCAATTAGATTGACATAGGGAAGAAGGAATAGCATTTACTAAACCTGGCACGCTTTCCTCAATGAAGTGATTTGCACCAACAACAATTTCCTCCGTGTCCTTACTGAGCAACTGAAGAATTTTATCATATTGTTGCTGTGTTAGTAGTGGCTGAGAACCCATTGGTGTTGGATTACTGGTAGAGCCAAGTGCTGCTTAAGTATTGCCTTGCTCCTTGCGTTTTGAAAAATCAGCAGGATAGCCAATTAATTCATAACAGTTTTCTCTGTTGTGTCCTCTACGGTTACAGTGGGTACACTCTATAGTGGACCTTCCTCTCCCTCTTCCTTTGCCTTGACGTCCTCTGCCTCTTGTAGTGGCAGTAGCAGCTTCTATAGGAGTAAAGGAAGATTGAGATGCTATGACACGGTTCTCTTCATCTTGGCAAATCATTGAATAGGCATGATTGACTGTTGGCAGAGGAGACATCAGGAGGATTTGAGATCTTGCTTGGTGATAAACATCATTCAATCCCATAAGGAATTGAAAGAGGCGCTGTTGTTGAGTCACGTTCACATAGTCCTTGGAGACAGCACATTCGCATGAAGGCAAAGGCACAAGAAGGCTATATTCATCCCACAGCTCCTTAAGTTTGGTGAAATAGCTTGTCACAGTCAAGGTTCCTTGTGTGAAAGAAGAAATGGTTTTGTGAAGTGAATAAATCCTTGACCCATCAATCTTGTTAAATCTTTCTTGCAAATCAGACCACACATGCTGAGCACTATCGGAGAAAACCATACCATTGGCAATTTCCTTATCCACCGAATTGATTAGCCATGAAAGAACAACAGCGTTGCATCTGTCCCAATGATCAACCAATTTGGGGTCCCTGTCTCTCCTAAGTGATCCATCGATAAATCCTAGTTTATTCTTTCCATGGAGTGCCAGTTTCATAGAGCGACTCCAGACAGTGTAATTGTGAGTACCAATCAATATTTGAGGGACTAGGCTTACCGATTGGATGTCAGATGGGTGTAAGTAAAGGGGATGAGAGGAATCGACTACGGGTGTTGTTGGGGAAGACATGGTGTTGCGAAGTAACAATGGGTCTGGAACAGGACGTGATGGCACAGATGACTAAAGCTAGCGGCAGATCTTGAATAATCGATCAATGCACCTAATTGATCTAAGGCACAGATGATGAAAGGCAATGGCAGATCTTGAATAATCGATCAATTCATCGAATTGATCGGCGAAAAATGACGGCGGAGATACGGACCACCGCAACAGGTTCTTGCTGAGATCGAGACTTAGCTTCGCCAGAGACTTCGACGGTGAGCTTTTAACGAGGCTCGACAGAACCACAGAACGAACTTCGACGATGAGCTTTAACGAGGCTCGACAAAACCACCGAACGATCTTTTCTGAGATCGACACTTATCCACACCTATCCTAGCCGGAGGCTTCGACGGTGAGCATCAACTGCGCAAGGTCATAGATGGATCATAGATGGCAAAACTTCGCATCGAACCTTCAAGAACCGAGGAGAGTCGATGGAAATCGAAAGAGAAAGACAAAGTAACCAAGAAAGACAGATCTTGGTTTACCACCATGTGGGGATCCGACCCAAAAGGAAAACTGGCCCAAAACTAAACCTGGCTCTGATACCATGATAACTACTGAAGCCCAACTAATTGAGGAAACCAGATCAAAATATATTGATCCCCACTTCTCTTATTTATATACAATCATGACAAAGTATTTACAAAGAAAGAACATAACAAACAGACGCAGCATTTACTGGGCTTATACTCAGGGCCCATTAACAAAGTCCATTAACAACATCTGACCTATATATAACTAACAGATCCCATCAATTCTTTATAGTTGTAAGTTCCAAAAACACCACTTCTGACATATGCCTTTACCTCTTCGAACAGTGCGTCCGCCACAAAATGCACGTGGCATTCGACACAACATATCACATTATCAAAGGTGTATTCGATTGAAATATTGGCAATACAAGTTGCTTTTCTAATGTGATTTACGTAAATATGTGAGAGGAGTTTTATCTCAACTTGTTTAAATATACTTCTCTAATGTTAACAACTCAAACATACCCATAGTTTGCTCAACTTGCTTAAATATTTATTCATGATTTGATTTGGTCTTGGTTTTTTTGCCTAAGAACTTACCTTTCCCTCGGCTCTTTCTTTACGTAGGCCGGCAATTTCATCTGCTCGTGCACCAAAAAGGAAGAAGTTATCTTCTCCAACCTCTTCTCTAATTTCAACATTAGCCCCATCTAGAGTTCCTATAAGAACACATCCATTCATTGCAAACTTCATGTTGCTTGTTCCACTAGCCTCCATCCCAGCCGTGCTAAACAAGAAAGAACATATAAAGAGCTAGTTCTTAACTTTCAAGAAAATTTATATCAACCCTTGAATTCAAATACCTGACATCTAGAGGGAAAATACCTGATATGCTGGGACAACTCACTGCCTGGGATTAGTACTTCAACAACACTAACATTGTAATCAGGAACAAATACAACATGTGATTAGGACAGACCAAGGTTCAGCTTATGATAGGTAGATTATTTAGAAACATTCAAATTAAATGCTATTCTTTTACTCCTTTGTACTCAGAAATTTTATACACAGAAAGCAATGTTGCTTCGTGAATTCTATACACAGAGCAACGTTGCTTTGACTTGGATCATTTTCATCAATAAAATTTTTAATATGGGACCTTTCCCCAATTTCCCCTTTCACTGGCATTTTAGGATGGTATTATGTTTTTTTTTCAGTTCATGAAGATCCTTGTCAGACAATCTTTTATGGTAAGAGAAAAGGAAATTTTACTCTCATTGTATTGATATCATTAAACTTTCTTTTATTTTTTCATTTGTTCGTGGCTGTTTATCTCATAGCTTAACCAAAATCATACCTTCAAAAGATCCCCAATATCTGGATCATGATTTATTGTGGCTCCTTGAAGAGAAATAGGAAGACTGAATTCATTGATTATCATATGAATGGATTACATATATTTATACAGAAGTAGATCAGACATAATACTGTTCAATCAAGGAAAAAATACGAACAACACTGTACAATCAGAGAAACAAATCTTCGACTTGATTTGTGGATCTTGACTTTGGTGCTTCTACACTCCCCCTCAAGTTGAACTATAGATATCAATCAAGTTTAACTTGCCAATCAGATATTCCAATCTGTCCTTGGGCAGCCCTTTGGTGAGGATGTCTGCAGTCTGTTCTTTAGAAGGAATATATCTTAGATCAACGATACCTTCATCAACTTTTTCCCTTATAAAATTTCTGTCTATCTCGACATGTTTAGTTCTATCATGTTGAACTGGATTATGAGCAATGTTGATTGCAGCCATGTTGTCGCAATAGACCTTGATTGGTAGATTTATGGACTTCCTCAAGTCTTTAAGAATACGTTTTATCCATATTCCCTCACAGATTCCCAATGCTACAGCCCTGTATTCAGCTTCAGCACTGCTTCTCACAACTACACTTTGCTTTTTGCTTCTCCATGTTACTAGGTTACCCCACACATATGTGCAATATCCAGATGTGGATTTCCTATCTTCTCGGTCACCTGCCCAATCAGCATCTGTAAATAACTCTACAATTCGTTTGTCAGTTTTCTTAAACAGCAAACCATGTCCTGGAGATCCCTTCAAGTAACAAAGGATCCTGTAAACTTCATTCAAATGTTTCTGTTTAGGATCATGAGAATGCTGGCTAACCACACTTACTGTAAATGCAATGTCTGGTCTAGTATGAGATAGGTATATGAGTTTGTCTACCATCCGTTGATAGTTCCCTAAGTCCACTGCCTTATCGAGATCTGCATCTTCATCTATTTTATCAATCCGTATAGGTGTGTCACTAGGTCTACAACCTGTCATCCCTGTTTCTTTTAGAAGATCGAGAATATACTTCCTTTGGGAAATATAAATTCCTTTCTTGGATCGGGCAACTTCCATTCCAAGAAAATACTTCATTTCTCCAAGATCTTTGATCTGAAATTCTCATGCCAGGGCTGTCTTAATTTGATTGATTTCCACACTGTCATCTCCTGTAAGGATTATATCATCAACATATACAGTCAGAACAACCATCTTACCCTTATGATGTTTGACAAACAAAGTATGGTCGCTCTGCCCTTGAGTATATCCATGTCTCTTCAGAACCCTGGTAAATCTATCAAACCAAGCACATGGAGATTGCTTTAACCCATATAATGACCTCTTTAACTTGCAAACTTGGTCACCCTTTTTCCCTGGGAATCCCGGAGGTAACTTCATATAAACCTCTTCCTTGAGTTCTCTGTTGAGAAAGGCATTTTTTACATCGAGTTGGTGCAAATTCCAATCTAAATTCACTACGATAGATAATAGTATTCTAATTGTATTCAACTTGGCTACCGGAGCAAATGTTTCTGTGTAATCTTCCCCATATTTTTGTGTGAAACCTTGTGCAACCAATCTAGCTTTGTATTTCTCGAGTGTTCCATCTGCTCTATATTTAGGAGTGAATACCCATTTACATCCAACGGTCTTTTTCCTTTCAGGTAGATTTACTACATCCCATGTCTTATTTCGCTTGAGAGCTTCCATCTCCTCTAAGACAGCTTGTCTCCACTTAGGTATAGCCATAGCCTCATCAATCGTGTCTGGTATCCTGATTTTATCAAGATGAGAGACAAATACATTGTATTTAGATGAAAGAGCCTTATAAGAGACAAATTTATCCATAGGATATCTAGTGCTTGATCTGGGTTGTCTAGGTTGTTTTCGCACCGTAATGGGAAGATTAAGATCAGAACCTTCTATTTCTCTTGGACCTGCCTCTGGTACTGACTCTTGGTGAGTGCTAATAGCCTGTGGTTCATTACCTCTTTTGTGTCGTCGCATGTAAGTATTACCCCACATATTTGTGTCTCCCCTTGTAATTGGCACATTATCAGGGATATCAAGGATATCAGAATGATCAGGAATCTCAGGGTTGTTATTAGGAGTATCAGAGGTATCGGGAGTAGGATCTGTGTGGGTAGGTACATAAATTGTAACTGTCTGATCATCTTTTGGTGTTTCATTTGGCTGAAATTCACCAGTTCTCTCCCCCTGAATTGCAGACAAGGCATAAAAAGGTGTATGTTCAAGGAAGGTTACATCACATGTGACAAATAAACATTTAGAGATCGGATCATAACACTTGTATCCTTTTTGAGAATGTGAATAGCCAAGGAAGATACACCGAAGGGCTTTAGGGTCAAGTTTGTTGGTGTGATGGAGATGAACGTATGATGTGTAGCCAAACACCCGTAGAGGCAGAGTGTTTACAAGATATGGGAGGTTATAGTAGTGGTGGAGAAGTTGAAGGGGTGTTTTGTAAGACAGTGGTCGGCTTGACATTCTGTTAATGAGGAAGGTGGCAGTAAGGACAGCATCATCCCAATAATATTTAGGAACATTACCACTAAACATAAGGGCTCTTGCAGTCTCAAGAATATGGCGATTCTTTCGTTCTACAATACCATTTTGCTGAGGTGTATTGGGACAAGTACTTTTGTGGACAATGCCATTTTCGGTTAGAAAGGTAGATAAGGTCTAATTGAAGTATTCAGTCCCATTATCTGTGTGCAGAATCTGGATTGGGGTTTGGAATTGGGTTTGGATCATATTGTGAAAGTTAAGGAATGTTTGATACACCTCTGTTTTATCCTTCAACAAGTAAACCCAACTGACACGTGTATGGTCATCAATGAATGTGATAAACCATTTTGTTTTTGATCGCTTTGGTGTGCGAGAAGGTCCCCATAAGTCACTGTGAATTGTGGAAAAGGTTTTGAGGCTTGGTATGGGATTTTTGGAAATGAAGTACGATGATGCTTAGCCTTTTCACATGAATCACAATGAAAATCAGAGGGAATTTTATTAGAAACAAGGGATGGAAACAGTTGAGACATGTAATTTAAATTTGGATGACCTAAACGTTTGTGCCATAATTCCAAATCACTAGTGCTATGGAGAGACACTTTATTACACGATTTAATCTGAGGACTATCACTTTCATCAAGGTAATAGAGACCATCAAGCTCTTTCGCACTCCCAATCGTCGTTCCCGTCAGCAGATCCTGAAAAATACAGTAGGTAGCAAAGAAGTTAGCTTGACAACGTTCATCATTAGCTAATTTGCTCACGGATAGTAAATTACACTTCAACTTTGGAACATGCAAGACGGAGTGAAGAGTAAGTGCAGCTGAAATTCTGATGGAACCAATTCCAAGGACAATAGATTCAGAGTCATCAGCAATTCGCACTGTTACTTCCTTAGTGATAGGAGTATATGATGAGAAGAGAGCCTTATTGTCAGTCATATGATCCGAGGCACCTGAGTCAACAATCCAACAATTTCCTGTACATAGTTCTTTTATCACAGCCAAGGCTTGAAAGAAATTACCTCTCTTTACTACTGTGGTAGTAGGCATTGTTGTAGTCTTCATTGTGGCTAGCATTTCCATGATTTTATGCAGCTGGTCACTTTGAGATAGGTCCTTAGAAGTTTCAGCCACGTAACCTCGTCCTTTCCCTTTCTTCGGCTTCCAGTCAGCAGGTTTACCATAGAGGTTCCAGCAAGTGTCTTTAGTGTGCCCCTGTTTTTTACAATGATCACAAAATGGGTGACCTTTAGAACCTTTTTGTTCCGTGGATCGAACAGCAAGTGCTGAGGCCTCAGAAGTAGCAGCGGAATTATTTGGATTTTTAAGCATTGATTTACGTTTATCCTCTTCATTTCGCAAGAAAGTATAGACTTCACGTATAGAAGGTAAGGGTTCTTGGCTAAGAATTCTAGCCCGAACATCATCATAAACCACATTAAGACCAGCAAGTAACTCATATACTCTCTCTGCTTCTTTTGCTTTGCGATCCTCTTGAGCATCTGCCCCACAATGATAAGTTTGATTTTGCAGGGCATCAAGTTCTTGCCAAAGTGATGATTTTTCTAGATAATACTCATCAAGTGGCATGTGGTCCTGTTTTAGCTGCCATATCTTTTGCTTGACATCAAATATGCGGGACCTATTTCCTACAGGACTGTATGTTTCACGAAGAGCTTCCCAAATTTCTTGAGTTGAGGGAAGATACATAAAACTCTTCTTAATTGAGGATGACATTGCATTGATTAACCAAAAGGATACTAATGCATTTTCAGACTTCCATTTGCGGAACTCCTTGGTTTCCGATGTTGGTGGCCTTTTTACTTCACCAGTTATATATTCGAGTTTGTCACGTCCATCGAGGACAAGAGTCATGGATTGAGACCACTCCCGATAGTTATCGCTAGTAAGTTTCTCAGAGACAAGGAGGACCGTTGAGAGGTCATTAGAACTAGATCGAGGCACAATGGAAGAGGCATCTGAAACTGTAGACATAATGACTGGAAAATAATGACAGAGTGGTTCTTAAAATTTCAGAAATACCAATTTAGTCCTTCGAATATTGGAAATGACTGATTGGTCCTCTGAATTTCCAAAAATGACAGAATGGTCTTCCAATCAATTAAATACTTATGCAAACACCCGTGTCTGCTCCCCTGGATTGTAGAGTCGCGGTGATAATAGCATGGTGAGACTTGCACAGTGACAGCGATGGCGAGACTTGCACGGACCGTTGAGGAAGACGATGGTGGATTTGGTGAAGAAAGATCGCAGCTCAAGCTCCTCTGCGACTCTCCCCTGTTGCAGCCTTCCCCGACTCCCAACTCTCAAGTTCTATTCTGTCTGATACCATGAAGAGAAATAAGAAGACTGAATTCATTGATTATCATATGAATGAATTACATATATTTATACAGAAGTAGATCAGACATAATACTGTTCAATCAAGGAAAAAATACGAACAACACTGTACAATCCGAGAAACAAATCTTCGCCTTGATTTGTGGATCTTGACTTTGGTGCATCTTGACTTTGGTGCTTCTACACTCCTAAATCTGTGATGAATTTCACAATCCTCTTGGCTTGAACATATGTAGCAAATGCTTTTCCACCAAAAATACAAACCCGAGGAACAAATAATCTTTTTCTTTCCCCAGGACTCATTTCTTTCATTTTCTTATAGCGATAAACAATCCCCAATGCATTCAACAACTGCCGTTTGTATTCATGAATGCGCTTCACCTGAATTCGGATACGTTAATTTCTATATCAGAGCTTGGGGTGAGTACAAGGAACAAGGTACTAAAATGTTCTTGATGTTTGTATAAATGAGAGCTTGGTGAAAGAAAATCAACCTGTACATCAAACATTGCATCTGGACTGACAACATAACCAGTTTTCTCTTTGATAAATGCTGCAACCTTCACCTTGTTTCTTCATTTTGCTTCTCTCCACTCTAATTGTTGATCCTCATTATCAGCAAACTGTAAAATGTTGATTTTTAAATTTTCTTCTTTCAGCGAGGATAATTTCAGACTTGCAATAACTAGCATAATATGAATATCTTATAAATTAATCAAAGGGAAAATTAATCATTTGGACCCAAGAAATTATGCATGAAGTTATCTTCAACCGTTTTTTATAATAGTACATGAATCTGTAATAGTATCTTTCACATAAATGTGAAGCAAAGGGAGGACATTGCAGCTTGCTAAAATCGCAAGTCCATCAAGAACAGCAAGTTGCAATAAACAGTGAAAAATTAATATTGCCTTGTAAAGTTCTAATCGTCACTCTGAGTTAAAAAGTTATACATTATGCTAGATTAAATCAATTTACCTTTCGAAGTATTGCCAGTTTCTCAAGATCTGTTACCCAGTCCTCTGTTCCAATCCACTTGGTGATGATGTTGCTGAGGTTAGGATTGCAGAATCTGATCCATCTTCTGGGTGTTACCCCATTTGTTTTATTTTGGAATTTTTGAGGCCACAACTGCCAAAAGTTAAATAAATATAGAAATCTGATGAGCTTTCTTTTTGGTTGTAGATGTAGAGATATTTCTACAAAATATATTCTCACAAGAAAATCTTTTGAAGGATTTTTCCCCCTTAATAAACAGAGCAAGAAAAGTGAAAAGAGCCAGCTTATTGTCATATCTACCTGGTAGAATTCATTAAAAACCGTCTCTTTTACAATCTCACTATGAATCTCAGCTACTCCATTAACAGAAAACCCACCAACAACACATAGATTAGCCATGCGAACCATCATTGGCCGTTTTGGATCAACTTTAAATATGGCCTTTGTTTTCTTGTTTCCACCCTCCTCGCTTGATTGGTCATCACCATCATCTTTTTCCTCTTCATCATCATCATCATCTTCTTCTTCTTTCTCTTCTGTTTCTGCAGCCTTTATGTTTTCATCATTAATCTCAGCATCCTCGATAGTATCAGCGTAAGAAACCTCTTCTGAGTGACTGAGCAGCTCTACCACCGAGTTAGGCAACTCAATGTTTTCTAGTATTCTCATTTTCTGTAGTTTTTCTTGCAACAAGTCAAGATCATCCGTGCCATACTCGTTGATAATTTCATGAATAAACTAGATACCAAAACAAACGACATTAGTATAGCAAAAAGATTTCAGTATGTACATGAACAGAGAATGAAAGAAAATTATATAGCATGAGAATCTGAACTTTAAATCACATGACTTTTCTACAATTGTACCTCTTCATCTATTTTTTTTATCATCTCCACATGCCGAGGAAGTAAATCCTGCAGAAGCTGCAAACTCCATTTCTCTAGTGCCTCAGGCAGAACTGTATGGTTTGTGTATGCAACAGTTCTAACAGAAGTCCCATTCAAAAGCAACAAAAAAAAAAAACAGTCTTTACCATCTTGTAAATAAAGATGAAAGTAACAGTTATCTGAAAAAATGTTGCTACAAGGCATCATTGGAAATGATATTTTTAGTTGACACCTACATATATTACAGCACAAAATATTTTCAAGGAAATCATATAAACTGAAATATATATTGATCATTAAGAAAAAGGCACCTTTTTGTAATATCCCAGGCTTTCTCCCAGCTCAAACCTTTAACATCAATCAGTATCCTGATCAGCTCTGGAATGCAGAGTGTTGGGTGAGTATCATTCATTTGGACCACTACTTTGTCTGGCAAAGTGTTCCAATTCAATGACTTCCCTGATCTTTTCTCAAAACGCTCAATAATATCCTGGAGAGAGGCAGAACACAGTGTATATTGTTGCTTCAACCGTAGAGTCTTTCCTTCAATTGATTCATCCCCTGGGTACAATACATAGCAGATCTGGTGCATAAAACATAAGACATATCGTTAATGAATAATGCTATTAGTCAGCTGAATTTACTACCAATGAATGCATACGAGAATTTCTGATGATAAGTAGATGAACCTTTTGAAACCCATCATAATGCCTCTTCACTAGTTCATGGGAGAATATAGAGCTTCGGTTAAGAGATACTACCTCTGGTCCATAAAGAGGTACCAACTAACAAGTAATCTTGATCCTTTTTATAAGACACTTAGTTTCGAAGGAGCATTAAATATTTTGTTTTTCATGTGTGCCCACATTTAATAAAGGTAGTGGGAGAGAGTAATAATTAATACTCCCTCCAGTTCTTAATGTAAGAGCTAGTTGACTTTTTTGGAGAAATTAAGGAAGTTAAATAGTGCATCATTAAATTATATATCAATTTACCATTCAAGAAAATTAATTTGAGGTAGAAAGATAAATATAAATACTTTAATGCAATTTGATTGACTTCCTTAATCTCTTCAAATAAAAATCAACTGGCTCTTATATTAAGGACCAGAGATAGTATGATCTTAGAGTTTACTGTAGTTAGTAAGGATAATATTGGAAATCAATAGAATTTTAGGATAAATTTAATGCTTTTAACTGTTTTTATTAGTATGTGAGAATGGGCAGTTGGTGTGTTATAATAAGGACAAGAGGGAGTATCACAATACTAGATTATGTAATGACAAGAGATTTTGCAAACCTTTTCAGCATTCTTCAGATTGGCATATGCTTTGGCATGATCTCCAGCATTGAAAGCTCTCAAATCAAATTCTTGTGGTGACACTTTAGTAGACCACAACCGCAGAGTTATGGTGGTCCTACTTTTGTACCCAGGTATTGGAACATCATATGCAACAGCCATTATATTCTCTCCTCCAACCCATTGTCTACTTCCATTCTCATCAGAAATAACTTCTCCATAGAATTTCACAGGGTAAGAAACATCATTCCTCACAATTTCCCAGGGATTTCCCATCTGTAAATAGATAATTTAGTCAATGAACCTATGATATACCCATATACTACACACACTAAAAGTAATGAAAGAATTTTAACCTCTATAGAAGCTTATGCTGATATAAAATGTAGCTACAATACATCAGATGCAAATAGATGCCTAAAGGTTACAATTTATACCTCAAGCCAACTTTCAGCAACTTCCTCCTGGCCATCCTTGGTTATGTACTGTTTGAATAAACCATACTTGTATCTCAGTCCATATCCCCATGCTGGGTAGTTCAGTGTTGCTAAAGAGTCCAGAAAGCAAGAAGCAAGACGACCTAATCCCCCATTCCCAAGTGCAGCATCTGGCTCCTGTGAATTGTAAATGAACTTAAGCATAGTAGTATCATCAATTGGTCATCCATGAATTCTCTTAAGATGACAGACATTGAGATAGTGAGATGGATACAGAATAGTCACAGTCCTGCTCAAATTTTGCTTATATGCTACCAGAGGATAAACAAAAGTTAAACAATTTTTTAAGCCAGTTTTTAAAGAAAAATGTATTGCAATCCTGGAGAATTATACTCCCTACAGTATTTTTTATAAGACCTTAAAATTTGAATTACTTAGGTTCTTTTTATCAGATCCTACTTAGGATTGTTTGAACATTTAAAGTGTTTTTACCGTTTTTGCCTCTAATTATTTTCATTCTCTTTACTCATCTTTTTTACATACAACATTCTCTTTCATAATTTCTCTCATTACTATTCTATTTTTCTCTCTTACTTACCCCCTTATAAATAAGAGCATATTTGGGGGAGGGGAGTTCATTTATGACATATTTATTGCTTTTAATTGATTTTTTTAAACCACGTAACTCAGTTATCAAGATCTTATAAAAAGGATCAAAGGCAGTAACATTATTAGACCTGGTTAGCCACATCCTCTAAATTGTGTCCCAGCGTAGAGAGAGCCTCAGCATAAGGACCTGTAAGCTGCAAGTTCCCAATTGCATTCAGCAATGCCCTGCCCTATAAAATTTGAAAATTAAAGAAAACAAAATAATGCTACTAAGAAAATGAAAATCAATAGCTCTTTGCAATGGAGAATTGACTTGTGGATGAAAAAGGAAAACCCACTATGAACCTGTAGATACTCCATAGACATATAGTATGCTTGCTTGACATTCATCTTCTCATAATAGGCGCAGGTTGTATGCCAATTTATGATTAGAGTGTCACGTACACTCTCTGCAGTTGCAAAGTATGCTTTGCTGAGTTCAAACTTCCCTGGAGAAAACGAAGGAGTGAACTCGGCATGATATTTGATACTCGAAGCAACGGATGCAGAATCTGGCACTAAGGAATTCAAAGTGCCTGCAAGTGTCAAGCAAGATAGATAGTTCATTATCTAGGGCCAAATTTATTGCCAGAAAACAGAAAACCAAGATCACATTATTCAACAAATATCATACATATTATAGTTTACCAGAAACATAGAGATGTCAGGAGCGCAGAGAAAATCTGGAGTGTTCATTTATTAAGTAATCCCTCCATTCCTTAATGTAGAACATATTGAAGAAGTTGATCTTGATCCTAAATAAAAGACATTTTTTATATTTGTCAATCTTTTTCTAATTTACCTCTATTGATACTCTCTCAACAATAATTAAGGAGGAGAGGGAATGAGGGAATTAAGGAAGATGATTATGGCTTTTTAGAAAATACATGTCATACTAACTAACTTAATTAACTTTCTTAATCTAATCAAATTAAATAAATATGTCTTATATTAAGGGGAAGAATAATAACTGGAACTTGCCTAAGTTACCATATTTCCTTTTTTTCTTTTTCTTTTTCGTTTGTTTAGACTGCAGGCATATTGCCTGACGGGGGATCGAACCTCAAACCTAACCTAGTGCCACAAAAGGCACATCTTGTACTATTAGACCTAAAATTCTTTAGTCAAGTTACCATGTTTCTCCCAAAAAATGAATCTAAACACCAAGTTCCTCCATTTTGGTGCTACTCTAATGCCCTTATCAAACTCATCGACAATCTAAATTTAGAAGAAAATTGCAGCAAGGAGAAAATTGCCCCTTAAATCAGCCAACAACTATGATACATTGACGCTATGGCTCAATCTGAGCTTCAATCATAAACAAGAATCACACTTCTTGCTAACAAGAATTCCCCCAAGATAAATAAATGAGACAGAAGGATAAGTGGAAGAAAGAAACCTTCAGTGACTGGTTCTTCTAGCTCCTGCTTTTTATCGCTAGCGACATTCTTAACGCAGAGCTTTCTTCTTCTTCTTCTTCTTCTTCTTAGCCTTGTGGAGGCTGACGTTGTGATGGCAAAGAGCTTGCAAAAATTGTGTCTTGGAGTGAAGGTCGAACTGTATTTAGGATTTAGCGCAGAGTTTGACTGCCCGCAGGTTGCAGAGAACATGAGAGCAGCCATTGCTGCAAGTTTTGCAGAGAGAAGGCCGAGAAATTGGAAGGCGAAGTCCCCGAAGAACAGAAGTGGAAGAAAAATGAGTGAAAGAGGGAGTGCCTATTTGTGTTCTTATCTTCATTTTTTTGCGCCTTAATTATTTCTTCGTATCAGTAACGAATCGTCATATTGAACACGAGCCAAACTTAATAATATCGCTTGTCTTGATCGCTGTTCCCATACTATTGCGCCACTTATGAATAATAATCATTTGCCCATTTGGGATTTGTCCATAAACAGGCACGTTTGTGTCCAATGTAGACACTTCCACTGCAAAACAACAGTTGCCTCCTCTCTGAATTACAGTCCCATGCATCCTAAAGATCGAGGACACGCAATAAAGGAGAATTACGGATAAAAGGCCAAAATATAAATTCATTACCGTTCTACATTTGTGGGTTCAAATTCCCTATTACCTATCAAGGTGGGGTGATTAAATCAATAAATATGGATTAAATTTATAAAAAATTTTAATTTTATCCTCATTCATGAATAAATATTTTTCACCTCTTTTTTTTTCTCTACCTAAAATTTATTATAATTAATAGAAGTAAAATTGTAATACTCATTTATTATCTTAAAAGCAAGGAACGAAAAACCGGACCGGGCAATGAACCGGTCACAGTACAGGTTCAAGGGTTAATGGGTCAACCGGGGTCTAACCGGTAGTTGAACCGGTCATATTAAAATATTATAATTTATTAGTGATAATATATATTAATATATTTTTAAACTTCTATAGATAAAAATAAAGATTTTTAGAAAAAAAAATGTTTAAAATCTATTAGCATTAGTTATAATACCTATACTTATGCAAAGATATCTCATTTCCTATAATTATTATATCTTTTTAAATAATTTTTTTCATTATTTTCTTCATTTTTTTTAGATTTGTTCTTTCTTTATCTATTTTTCTCTTCATTTTAGTCTTCAACTTTCCATTTTACCCTCAAAAAACACAAAATAAAAATTTGGAAAATTTAAAAAAAAAAAAAAAAGGAAGAAACCGGGTCAACCGGTTGGGCCACCGGTTTTACCGGTTCTGACCGGTCCGACCGGTTCGACCGGTCTGACCGGTTATTGATCAAACCAGACAGGACCAGAGACCGGTTCCCAGTTCAACCAGTCGAACCGGCTAGTCCGGTCCGATTTTTTGAACCATGCTTAAAAGTGGATTTATAATAAAAATTAAATTTTTTCTTAAAAGTTGATTTATAAGTAGGACTAAAATAGTACTTAAATATACCTGAAATTTGTCCTAATATCCATATGCGACTTACTTTCAATGGGTACAGTTTAACAATTATTCTTCATTGCAACAGACCTTCAATTCTGTGCAAAAAGAAGGTATATTACAGATAGCTAAAAAAGAGTTGAACCCAGGAAAGATAAATTCCATTCGCTCAAAATCTAGATCAACCTCTAGACAATAAATTTTGTAATGGAAGATTTTTCAACTTTCCCAATTTAATTCCAATTTAGGACAAAAAAATTTTAAATTTCAGTAGGAAACTAAATATCTTTAAATAATTTGATATTGAAGTTCCAAACCAATAAGAAATTCTAAAATTTGACAAGAATATTTTAATATTTGACAATTGAAAATGACATAATTAGGGATGGAAATAGGTCAGCCTCTTAATAGGAGCCTATGGCCTAAGCTACATAAAATCTAGTCTAACCTATTTAATAAATAGGTCAGGCTTAGGCCTACTGTCAAGTTTATTCAAACAAACAGGTCATGCTTATTTTCATAAGATTTATTCTACAAGCCTAGACTATTTAACTTTTTTTAACTTATATCATTATATAAATATATATAATATCATCTAGATATGATAGCCTTAGATAGAATTTCACATCTCATCGTCATTCATACATACTCAAACTTTGCATTCACATCAATCATTCACCCTTACCTCTTTTCTCTTTGATTCCTCGATATTGCAATCCTAACTCACTCTCTCCCCCTTGATGTGTGTTATTCACTAAAACATAATAATTACTATGAGTTTATTTTTGTGCAAAATGAAATAGTATAATCTTAATAGAATGAGTTTGTTCTCATTTACATGAGAAAAGTAAAAGGTAAAATACACTTTTAACTGTTTCTTGTTATACTTGGTAGATTTCAAAAATATCTCATTAATCAATAAATGATTAGTTTTTCTTACTTCCACTTACTTAAATAACTATTGTCACCAGATACTCTCTTCTTTTTCTTACTAAGCTTTGACATTACAATGAAAATGGATGTTAATCTTTTAAGACATAATGTAAGATTGCAAATAAGCTTGAAATATTACATATAAATTTGGAGTTATAAGTTTTAAAGATTATATTTAAAGGCCTATATTTTAAGTAGGTGTTAATAGTTTTAAGGCCTTTTAGAGACCCAGGCTTAAACCTAAAAAAAGACTTGCATACAAGTTTAGGCCCAAGCTCAGGCTTTAAATCCGTATTGCAAGCTCAAGCCTATTTAGGTAAGGCCTAGCCTATCTCTACCCCCACCCCAGATATAATTAACCTTTGATCTCTTGCTAAAAATATTGATATCAAATTTTAACAAAAAGTTTTTAAAGCCAAATTTTAGGATGTTAGCGTCAAATTGTAGATTATCAGTGTTAAATTCCTTAGGTTGACTAGGATCCATAGAAATTGGGCTTGACTTGGCCGATTGAACATCCAATTTAAGAGGTTTACTTGTTTTCTTATTAAAAAAATACTTTTGTCCCAGAAGAAGACAAGCCCAACCAAACGGCATAATTTCCATGAAACTAACGGTCGAATTTTTTAGATGCCTAGAACAGAACAGGACACATGTCTCTCTGATTTTCCGAGGCGCCTCCATCTTTTGGAAACTTTAGATAAACAGAGACTGACTCAATTCTCAGTCTCTTCCATTTTCTTAGTTGTAGTGCGCAACAAATCCATCCTTTTGCCGATGGGTTTGTGTGCCCTATAACTTCATCCATTCTTGCATCCTTCTTCTCCGCCTTCCGATCGTTTCTGTTTCACTGCGTTTTGCCAACGTGGGTCCTTTCAATTGCTCTGTTTTTTCTTTATATAGTGTGAGCATTTTCGTTTCGTTGCCACAATCAAATCAAGATTTGAATTTTTGCAGTGCTGCGTACTCGTTAGTTGGTTTATGTTTCGTGAATGTCAATGTTCTTTGCCACTGTACATGTTGCTGGGTTTCTTTTTCTGGAAAAATTATTCAATTGTTCGCAAACCCTCTTGAGTTTTGTAAACTTTTCTCCATATGCTGACTTGTTTTATTGATTTCCAGGTTTGACATAATCTGAAACTAGTTTATTGTCCTCCATAAAGTATTTAGAGGAAAGATATAGATTGATCTTCTGCTGATAAATTCAATTTTTGGAAGTGACAATGTTTGGCCTTAGAAGAATACCTCCCAAGGTTGCTACACAGGATCCTGTTCGGCCAAGATTTCAAGCTTATCCCAGTTCTAATAACCCTTTTGATTCATATACAGAACCAGTAAATAAAGCGACCCAAAAGCCAGCAAGACAAACTGCATCAGAATCTGCCTCTAAAGGACATAACTCTAAAGGAAACCCTTTTGATGATGATGATGATGATGAAGAAGAAGATTATTGGGGAAGAAGGCCTTCCTCCACTTCATCATCATCACACTCCTCATCTGCTGCAAAATACAGGTGATCTGGGCAATATCTGAACTGTTATGATCAAGAATCTTCCCGCAAGTCAAAAAAGAAATTATCTTTTTCCCTCTTAAGTTATATATAAACCTCTTTATGACTTTGAGTTGAATTGGTCCTTGACAGATACAAAACTAGATCTGATAACAATGGAGCGGGCCTAGAGAAGCAGAGTGTTCAGGACTTGGAGAATTATGCAGTGAACAAGGCAGAGGAGACAACAAAAGGAGTGAGGAATTGCCTTAAGATAGCTGAGGACATTAGAGAAGAAGGCACAAAGACCCTTGAGATGTTGCACCAACAGGGTGATCAATTAACAAGGACTCACAGTATGATAGTTGACACACAGAAGGATTTGACCAAGGTGTGACCCTCTATTTGATTTCTTTTTTCTTTAACTTTTTTTCTGCAATTTGTCTGGTTTTTGTAGCGTCTGGCTCTCTATTCCGCGTTGGGCACTATTACCCTCACGATTTTAAAACGTGTGTTAAGAACATCAAAACTCTTATATGGCGTCTTTTATTCCACTCCCAACGAATATGGGACATCATACCCTACCCTGCGGCCCAACATTCTCATTTGACACATCAGCTCGAACTTAGCAATTGCTCTAATACCATTCGTAATATGACATATCCCTCTCAATATTGTCCGCTTGGGGGTCATTACCCTCATAGTTTTAAAACGTGTGGAGAGAGTAAATATCCAAATCCTTATAAGGTGTTATTTGTTTCCTTGTGTGATGTGCATATCGGCTGAAGATGTAAACAAAAGACACCTTATAAAAAGAGTCTCTATACCTCCTCTCTTAACGCATTTTAAAACATACGGTCCCAAAGAGAACAATATTAAGAACAAGGCGTCTAATTGTTACACTTTTGAAGCCATATCTTCAAGAAAATCTTGACGTGGAAAGGCAACTGAAAAATTGTTGTGATAGCCGTGTGATGGAAACTGCAAAGAAGATTAATATATTAAATAACAGTTTACATACAACAAGTGGTTAAACTTCCCAAAGTTAAACTAATAGTATTATTAATGTATGAAGAAGTTTTACTTTTACCTCGATCCTTTTGTTTCCTGGTTTTCTTCTCAATGGCAATTTGCTTTCATTCATGGTCATTAGGGTGAGAAACTATTGAACAGTCTTGGAGGGATGTTCTCTAAATCATGGAAGCCGAAGAAGACTAGAAACATTCAAGGCCCTGTCATTATTACACCAGGTTTTCTTTCTAACCTGTCTTGTTTAATTTCCTTTTAGTTGATCTAATATTCAGATTGCTCAATTAATATGATTTCTCTTTTCAAAGAATATGACAATATATATTCATGGAATCTAATGAGTCTGAACAGACAATTTGTCCAAAAAAAGCGAGGAGAATATGGAGAGGGAAAGGTTAGGCTTGGCTGCTATGCCTAAAGGGAAATCAGCTTCAAAGACACTTCCTGCTGATGCAGCAACTGCATATCAGAAAGTCGAAGTATGTGCTTATGAGTATTTTCTTTTGGTTAATTCTACGATTTGTTCATGAAGACTTATTTTGTTGATATTAGCATTTCATGAAGTTAATTAAATTTCAGGTTGAGAAGGAAAAACAAGATGAGGCACTCTCAGATCTGAGCAATATTTTGGTCGATTTGAGGAGTATGGCTGTTGACATGGGAACTGAAATAGACAGGTGAGATTTGCTACTGTATTATACATGAAAATAAAAATTAATTATTATATCGTAAAATAAAATGGTCATTTAAATATTGTATATATCTCTGAATTCATTATCATTGTATTCTTACAGATATAATACATATGAAAGTGAGAATTTAATAATGGTATTTATATAAGAAAAAATGGAATATTTTTCTTGTTTCC
The DNA here is from genome assembly GCA_963855925.1 of Inga laurina. Classification (NCBI taxonomy): domain Eukaryota; kingdom Viridiplantae; phylum Streptophyta; class Magnoliopsida; order Fabales; family Fabaceae; genus Inga; species Inga laurina. The sequence goes on from OY979710.1 coordinate 51,678,351, forward strand.
CATTATATTTTAAAAATTATTGATAAATTTTATTTTCTATTTGGTAATTTGCAGGCAAAATAAAGCTATGGATCATCTCAATTTGGATGTGGATGAAATGAACTCGCGAGTAAAAGGCGCTAACCAGCGTGCACGTAAATTAATAGGCTGAAAGTGCCACTATTATTTTTGATGTGCTTTGTTTATAATTATGAAAAAGTATATTTGATCATACGTGTAACCAAATGTATTATGAAATTTAATGAATAAAATAAAGTAGCCCAAAATATCTTAAAGAATGTGTAAGATATGTAATGTGTCCTTCAGATATGTAACGTGTTCCTTCTATCATGTTCATCTCATATGTACATTGAAACCACAGTTTGACAACAATAAGAAAAACGGATCAGAATTACTTATTAATACAAATCCCAAAAGGATTATGAACATCACAGGCAGTGAGAAAAATTGCATATATGCTAAGAAAAGGCTCAACTATATCATATTGCAGCCAAGCGCCAAAATCAATCAAATAGCAGTAGAGCACGGTCTCATAGTCTGAACTTGGAACAAGTAAAACTGCACAAAATGGTGGGGCAATCTTCACCTTTCCTCCTCAGTTTTCACGGGAGTCCAATCATTTTTGGACTCAGACTTCTTTCTTCCATGAGTAAAGAAACTAATGGTGTAGCCTGTGATGGCCCCAATCAGCAACACACTCGCTCCCTCCACATACCGAGACAAACTAGATTTCACAACCTGATTACCATCTTTTGCATCATTGACACCACTAGTGTCCCCACTGTCATCGACAACTTCTCCAGACGCCAAGATTTCCACCATATCATGCACCTTGCCATCGTGGTTTCCTACATAGGAAAGCACAAGCTTCTCCCTTGTCGCAACCAGTCTGGTGTACCCAAACTCGCCACCTCGGTATAGAGAATGTTTCGGCTGTGGAAAGACTGGCATGTCTGGGTGGTTTTGTCTAGGTTGCCAGATTGGTTGCCAGTCCTGTCCTGCCATGCCAATTACCGCATGAACGGTACCATTTTCCCCTTTAAGACCATTGCTGATACAAGTGAAATTATTCAGTGTACAAAACCTCTCAAATCTATGAACATGTCCCCAGAGAGCAAGGGTGACTTTGTTATTCACCAACAAATGTTCCAAGTGCTCAAGCATTTGTCTCCTCAATGGCTCATCTCTATTTTCATTGCTTGTTGTACATGGGACGGTGCCATTGGACGACAACGAAAGGAGTTTTGATCCTATTGACTGATTCCAAATCAAGCTTTAGAAAGTTATACTGGCTGCTCCCAGGAAGGAAATTAGTCTCTGTTGAGATGTACACAAAATGTACCACTCCCATATCAAACGAGTAGTATAGATTTCGAGTTTCTGGTGCTTTGGTTCCTGTGGGTTCTGAAGAGTTTCCAGGCATGTTGAACCTTAAACTGTAGGGCACCCCACACTCGCCGCCCCCGTCTTTTCCATAACCTGCCCAGTCAGGTCTCCATGGCTGCAAAGGCCAATCATATTCATGATTACCAATACAAACATGGTAGGCCACTTTGGATGCAACAGGTTCAATTTGAGTGAAAAAATTGTCCCAAAGCCATGCATAACCTCTTGCATAGCTAATGTCTCCAATGTGTGAGACAAAGGCAGGCTTGTCACCGAGAGCTTCAACATCTCGTAGGATCCACTTCATGGTTAATATGCTTTCATCTTGTGTTCGCACAAATGTTGAGTATGGCGTAGCAGTTCCCATGTCACCAAAAAGGAAAGCTGTTGTCTCGTCAGAGTCATTATTTCTTGACACAAAGTTATGTGTTACGCTCCAACCTCCACTATCACTTCCAACCTGATACAGAAAAGAATGAGATCAAGAGTAATCAGATATAGGCTTCTAGCTAAACTGGATCGTTACTATAAGAATTAATTATGTTAAACTACTTCTCAGCAGGATATAATATAGAGTAATCGCTAGAATACAGCTATTAAGTTAATTAGTAAAAATGAAACAAGTCAAATAACACATCAGCTATAGAGTTAGTCAGCATAAGGTTCAACAAAGCAATTTTCAGGACCAGGAAGGCCTTAAAAATGAGAAATTTACAGAGGGAAATAAAAAAAGGATACAAGTAAAATTCCCCAATCAACAAAAACAGTGGGGGGAAAAGCAAACACCAAATATTATCCTGTTCAACACGTATAGGACACCAAAATCAGGCTCAAAACAGTCCAAATTGCGTTTGAACATTATCTATAAAAAATGCGCGTATGAACAGCGGTGCTTCTGAGTTTAAGAATTGTATAAAACAGTTATCTTAAGATTAAAGACCCAGTTCAATATATGCACAATACCTGATAATAATATCTCACTCCTTTCTTCAAATTCGTCATTATCCCATCGTGAATATACCCAGGGTCCCTCCAACCGGTCGTCTGGTTGGCCGGAGAGTCGCACATGTGTTCCCTCTCGTACCTCCTCACGCGAGCCAACGCCACACCGTCCAGTTTATCCTCACTCTCCCCATACTTCACGTACGTCTCTTTTGAATCCCCTGTAACGAACATGACCCGCATCTCATCGTCGTTATCCGTGAATGCCAGATGGATCTGTTCGGGGCCCCGACCCGGTTCAAATGCGATCTCCTGCGAGGAAGCCAGCAAGTGTTTTGTGCCCGGCAAGGGGTTGTGATCGTGGTCCTGGCGCCTTGGGTTGATCTCGGAGCGTGACCAACGGAAGATCCGGAAAGAGTAATTGGATCGAAGATTCACAAGGGGGAGGAAAATCGAACCCGACCCGGATCGCCATGTTGGGGATCTGGTGAGGAAGACGTAGCCGATGAAGTGGTCGTCGCGTGAATCGGGAGGGGAATATATGCCGATCCAGTCAAGATCGGAGGGAGAATCAATGCCAGACCATTAGATTTGAACGGAGTCGCCAGATTTGGAAAGAACAGTTGGGGTGATAGAGATGGAAATGTTGGACTCGATGGAGGGTTTGATGAAGAGGAAGAAGATGAAGAGGATAGTGAGCGGAATCATAATCGTAAATCGATGAGGAAAATTATATGCTCATCGATCTCCACAATTTTTTCGGCGCAAGCATGATCGGGGTTCTGAGATTTTTTTAGGAACTTCGATATTTGGAGAAATATCAAATATCTGCTGAAAGTACGGTACCTGCCTATGTGGAGCATCGTCCAACCGAATTTTGAGCTGCAAGCTGAAACTTCTAAACGCAGTAGTTAACGCCTTAACAGGTACAAATTGTGCGTTTTGAGTTTTTTTTTTTTTTCCCACTCGTTTTCTGCAATCTTCCAAAGGCGGACAAAACCCTGATCGTGTCCTTTTTTTTTTTTTTTAATTATAGGAAAAATCTGCAGGTTACTCGTTACTAGTGTTATACTTTCAGTCTTTCGTATGATTTTGAATCAAATTCCTATATTTTCTGCTAAAATAAAAAAAAATTGTGAATTTTAGGTTAATTGCATATACTTCTTGATGTTTCAAAGTTCATTGACATTTTTATTTTAACATCAAACTCCTGTTAATTTTATTATTAAGTGTGTGTTTAGGTAAATCCCAAACTTTGATTTTAAAAATCTTTTTTTCGTAAATCGGATTAAAACTCTTTACATATATTTATTTTATAAATAATAAAAATTATTCCCTAAAAATTAATTTAAATACATACTAAGTCATTGACAAAAACTATCATGCCACAATCATCAGACAATGCTTTCAGGAGAGTTATATCCAATTAAGCTCGATGATTCTGAAAATGCTCTAATGAGATGATTTTATAAAAAAATAATGTGTCACGTCACATTAATGAGAATGACAAGGCATCAATTAGAAAAATTTAGATTATGATATACAATATGCTCCTGAACTCTGGACAATAGCATATAATCCTATAATATTTTAAAAAGTACTCCCTTTATTTTATTTTTTTATTAGATAGGATGAACAGAATTTGTTTGTTCAATGTTGTAATTAAAATTAATTAGATACAATAAATATGTTAAAAATAATTTTTTTTCATAAAAAAATGGATCATTTTTGTGAAAGAGAAAGAACATGTTATATTAAGTGTTTTGTTCAAACATGAGAATTAGATGCAATAGTAACATAAATAATTTTTATAATTGAGTATGGGTAAAATGGGAAGTTTAAAAAAAAAATTCAAACATCTCATAATCATATCTTATAAAAAGACAAACGACACACCCAAGAATCCAGTCTTACAAAAAGGAATGGAGGGAGTAAATTCTTCTTAACGGCAAAATTTACATTTTCTTTATAGAACACCATGTCATTCTCATTAACGAACAAACAGTTTCCATCTATAAATTAATGATAAAATTGAAAGCACGAGATTTAATGTCCAAAATTAAAACGTACAAAATGTTAAATTTAAATTTTAAAAGGTCATGAGATTGTATGTTACTAATAGAAGTTTAGGGTCTTTTTCATCATGCTCTTATAGTTTCACTTCATTTTAATCAGATGTCTATAGTTTTTTTTTAATCAAGTCCTTATAAATTGTTAATAATATAGTTAATATATAAAACAATTCACATGATTTTACTGGACACAAACATTTTAAGCGTGTGTGTGTGTGTGTATATATGTATGTATATAAAGACTAATTACATAATTTTTATATGAAAAAGAAAGAATTAACGATGATGGAAGGATGAAATGGCATCTAACAATATTAGTCTGCAAAGTTTGACTAAGAAGCATCATCATGGCCCTTATAATTATTTCTATCCTATCCGGACCATCGGCTGCATTAATTAACAGAAGTTGACGAGGTAACTTAAATGGATTAAATTCTTTATCTCCATGTTATGTCAAATCAAAAGCCTCAAATTTACTATAATTTATTATAAATGAAATTTAAAGGTACTCATAAAAATCACAAAAACCAGTGTTACTTTCATCCCCTCAGCAAGAGTCAATTATGTTAGTGGCCAACTAGGTTGTTAAAGTTTCAATGAAATGGTCATATCATTTTTTTTTGTTGCCTACCCGGTTAACCGGAACTTTAGCCCGATTATATTCGGATTCGACCCGCATTGCGCACCTGACTATGGTGAGGGAGCCTCCCAATGGGAATTTTCTACATACACAAAGCTCGAACCCGAGACCTTACTTAAGCGTAGGGGTGGAAACAGGCCAGGCGGCCTGTCAGGGGTCTGTGGCCTGGCCTGTTTCCGGCCTGATCAGGCCTGGCCTGTTAGAATAAAAGGCCAGGCCTAGGCCTATTTCAAAGCCTGTTTTACTAAACAGGCCAGGCCTAGGCCTATTGATAGGCCTTTTAGGCCTATCAGGCCGGCCTGTTAATACATATATAAAAAAAAAATTTGAGCCATTTGTTTCAACCCAACAGCATCAGCCCAATATCTCTAGGTTTTTTAATTTCTCCACCGACCTCCCCCCTCAAACCTTCACTCTCGCTCTCTCTCCCGTTCCCGGTGCCCCTCCGCCTCGCCTCTTCCTCTCATCGCCAGTCTTCCGTCTCTGTCTTGAAGCTCGATGAGTTCTGTCCATTCTTCATTCTAGTAAGTTCCTCTCACTCTCTTCCTCTTCTCCCTCGCTATTTCCTCTTTTTCGAAGAAAAGAAACTGATTTGGGGATTAGGGTTTTGTTTGAGCTTGGAGATGAAAGGCACTACTCACGCTCAACTTCCTCTTACTCTTAATCGGTGGGAAGTTCGTAGATACAGCTTCTGGTGAGTTTTTCTTTTCTCTTGCTTTTTTTTTGGGTCAAAACACTCAGGCTGAGATTTTCTGTCTTTTTTTCTTGGCTTCTGTTCTGAAGTTCTTTGCGGTATGAACAAAATTGGTCCCAGTGAACTGTGTCTAAAACTCCCTTTTGATCTGCGTCCAATCTGACTCTCTGTCTCGATCTCTCACTCACAAGCCACTGTAGGTACCTTCGAATGCTTAACTCTAAATCTCTCACTCTTAATCAATCACAAAGTATGCCTCTAAAATTCATTGTATTTGATTTCTTCTTTTCCAGGTCTTTGAACTAGAAGAAGAAATTACATTGATGGGTTGTGGTTGGTGGCCATACTGATTTGGTTTAAATTGTAATTGAAGGCTCTCTGTTTGCAAGAAAAATAGTGATTTTTTTTATTGTTCATATCCATGGTTTAGGTATTTCTTCAGAACTCCATTAGGTGCATCCTTGAATTCTTTTCCATAAGGAAGCCCATTTACACTTTGATGCTTTATTGTGAATTACAATGCTTAAAATTCTGTGTGTATGCATGCTTTTCCTTTTTTATTTCCTTTCTGCTTAGGTGCAAGTGACTGTGGCAGGAAGAAAAAGAAATGTTAATGTATCTATTAATGAATCTGTTCTGAAAACGTTCATTTTATCATCAATGTGATGTATAAAGTGAAATTATTTAGTATATGTTGCATCTAGCTCTAGAAAATCTGGAACTCATAAAAAAATTTCCTATAAAATGGATTAGCATTTGATCTTATCATAACAGCTTTAAAAGCCAGTAAACATGGATATTGACAGGGACATGGGATACAATACTAACATAACCATAGACATGGGCAAAGCTCTTTCTTAACGTGTATGTTTCATATTTAAAAGGCTTCTTATTGTTCTGTGTGACTAATTAATGGTGGATGCTCTTTTAAGTACATGTTAGTGTGCTCATATCCCCTTTTTCTTAGAATATATCGTATTAAAAATTTCTTTTTAGGGCTTGATTCCTTTTGACAAACTAAGTGATGCTTGCATCTTCTTTGCAGATGAGTTCAAAAGAAATCATGAAGAACGCTGGATAGGTTGTGGTGTGTTTGATAATGTTAAGTACAACCACTGGTTGTAATTGGTGTTGTAAATTGTCACTTGTTGATGATTTGGTCTGTAATTGTAATAAAAATTATTATATTGTTGTATTTGGTGTTGTATAGTTTGTTTATTTTCTGTAATTTTGGATTGATTAAGTTATTTTGATTAATTTAAAAATACAGGCTTCTTAACAGGCCACAGGCCAGGCCAGGCCTTTGTACAGGCCAGGCTTAGGCTGAAAGAAAGGCCTATGATAGGCGACAGGCCAGGCTCAGGCCTGTTTGTTACAAAACAGGCCTGGTCTGGCCTGTTTCCACCCCTACTTAAGCAGAACCAAGCCGCTTGCCGCTTGAACCAATTCCCATGGATAATGGTCATGTCATTTTAATTAGGCAAAAAGACCTCCAAAACAACTGTATTTAGTGATAGAGGAGATGACCAATTCTAATGGTCATGTATAGTCTAATTATGTTTGCTTTTATGATTACTGTATTATTGAGTTTGTTTCTTTTGTTTTGTTTTCAGACTTTGTGGATGTTCGTTTACGCATTAATGAAAGTACTTCTTTTCTGACAAAAAATTACGCTATGTTAATGTTTCTCAAACTTTTGTTTTAAGATGTCCAAAAAAAAAAAACTTTTGTTTTAAGAATAAAAAGGAGCGTGATTGGCAAATAGATTAATGCAATTTTTTGTCTTTTAAATTTGTTCTTATTTTAATTTTGATTCCTTAAATTTTAAAATTTTTATCCCTCAAATTTCATCTTGTTTAGAATATTAGTCCACATAATTTCATAAAGAACTGGATAATTTTATCTTTTAAGAGATTAAAATTAAAACAAAGACAAAATTAAAAGTGTTAATCCTTTACCACTAGAGGTTAGCATCCCCGCACACATGGTTACCAAGTATTTTCACTCGCTTAACACTTTTTTATGAAAAAAAAAACAAATGAAGAGCTATCCTCCTAGGATTAAGTAAAGACTAAAGAGCGGTTCTAGGCATTTAAACTTAGATACTCCATCGTTGGGGTATCTTTAATATAATGAATAGATTTTTTTTATCTGAAATTTTAAATGAGTATTTACATTTTGGGATAAAACAAGAAAATCCTATTTAAACTTTAAAATTCTAAATCAATCTTGTTGTTTATAAAAATATAGGTATTAACTACAAAAGTATAATAATTGACAACTCATTTTAGTAGGAAATCACTAATTTGATATTTTAAAATTCAAATAATATTTTCTTATCTTTTTTCCTACATTTTTACTCTAACCATATCATTTATTATCTCTATACAATAAATTTTCACTCATTATTTCTTATATATTTTATTTATAAATAAGGGTATAATTGAAAATAAAAATTACATATCTAATATATTTATTATATTTAACTAATATTTTGAATCACGTGATTTAAGTAGTTATTCTTTATAAAAAGAATTGTGAAGTAGTTATCAATTTAAGTTGGTGTGAGTAGTAGGACTTCTATGTTATTAATTTTGGTGAGAAATTGGAGAGTTTGTAGCAATGTTTTTAAAACCGAACCAGATGTAGAGTTGGAAAGGTCAGCAGGTCATGGTTCAACCTATTGGAATGGTCGAGTCGTTCGGTATGACCGGTGACATAATAATTAATTTTAAAAATAATATATATTATATATTACAATTAATCTTCAGTCTAATTTCATATGAAGTTAATAAAGTCAGCAAATATCATTTAAGGAATAACATTAAATCAATCATCAACCTAATAAATTAACAATAATGATTTTATGACTTGTCAAACATTGGTAGCTCTTGATTGATCCAAACATAAGTTTCTTGAAAGACATTTAGACCATACCACTCATCCTATTTATGAGTCATTTTAAAAAAAAAAAAAAATTGGTCCTATTTATAAGTTTAGTTTCAGTGTAATAAATGAGATTGTGACAATTTTACCCCTATTTATTGTACAAATGAAGAAATAATTTAAAGATAGATAGAGGAGGAAAAGTTGAAAAGTACTCATTCATAAATGAGGGTATAGTTATAAATTTAACCTATAATTATCAAGTTAACTAGTTCTCATTGGTATGTGAGATTTAGTTAAAATGAACTTATAAATAGGATTAGAGTGGTAAATGTGTAATATCTAAATTTTTTATTATGGGTTAATCATGATTATTGTGGATAATTATGCATTTAATTGGAATTATTATATGTTTTATGAAAATATTAATTAATATGTCATAATTAGTGAGGAATTGGAAGAATGGAAATATTGGCTATTAGTTAGTAATTAAAGGAGAAATTAATTACTAGCTAAGAAGAAAAATGAGAAGTGTGATTAAATAGCTAATTGGTGACTTATTTGGTGAGAACCAATAAGGTGTGGACATATGGCAAAACTTGGTATGAAGAGAGAGTGTAGAAAGAAAAGTCAAAGGGTGTAATTTAGTCATTTTTTCTCTCTCTTCCCTCCTCTCTTTCCGCTGAACAAGGCATGGGAAGGGGGATGTAATGATTTTTTTTTCATCTCTTCATTCATCGCTCTCTCTCTCTTGCCCTCTCTCTCGTCAGCCATTTTTTGCCAAGGAAGAAGAAGGAAAAAAGCTTGATCTAAGGTGAGTAAATGCCCTCCATTGCTCAAACACCATTCATTAAAGTTGTTCTATAAGTGATAAGCTTCATTTTGATGGTTGTAGCTTGTCTATTGGCTGTGGTTTGTGATCACACAAAAATCTGGTTGTTGGAGAATCAAAGAGTGTTTTTGGAGAAGTTGAAGAGGTATGTGAAACCAATATATCTATTTAAGTTTCATACCATTTGAAGTAGTTTGTAATTTCTGGAAATTTTGGCATGAATACGAAAATGAGAGCCAATGTTCATTTGGTATGTTTTTGGCATGTGAACGGTATCTTGGAATGAGTTTAGGATAGATAGATTGATTGATGATTGAAATGTGATGTTTGGATGAGATTGGTATTTTGTTGATTTAGTTGCCCAAAACCTAAAGCATGATAATGGAGTAGGATTTTGATGATTCTGATGATCCCATTGAGTTTATTGAGTGTTTTTCTGTGAGAGTGGCTTTGGGTAAAGTTTTGTGTCTGTTGGGATCAACTGGGCAAGTGTTAGGAAAATGCCTCTGTTTTGCTGCGTTTTCTGGTTCTGATAGAATCACTCAAGTGATTTGGGTTTCACTCAAGTGTGGGATGAAGATGACTCAGGTGAGGTTGAGCATCACTATAGTGCTATTCGTATATTTTGTTTTCTCTTTAGTTTTTCTATTGTGCTTTCTGGAAAATCCAAGAGTGTATAGTCTCACTTGCGAGTGAGGGATGAACATCACTCAAGTTAGCCTCCTCATGCTCGAGTGCCTGGTGTATTTAACACCAAGGATTTGCCTCTCGAGTTGTCACTCGCGGTTATGGTGCAAGAGTATGCCTTCTCACTCGTGGGTATAGGGTATTCACTCGAGTGCATTGGGCTGTGCTCAAGTGCTCCTCTTCATGGTAAACTCTTATGCTCTCAGATTCTCACTTTCTGGACTTCACTCTCAGGTGCTCGAGTGAGGCATTTGGTCTTCACTCGGGTGAAGTCCAGTGTGCTCGAGGGTTGTGGTCTCTGAAAAGTTCCTGGTGCTCTCGGGTGTTCACTCGCTGTTGTTCCCTTTCTAGTACCCGAGTGCAAACCGTACCATCACTCGAGTGAGGTATTCTTCACTCAAGTATCCGTACAATCTCACTCGAGTGAAATCATCTTCACTCGAATGTCGCAGTGAAAAATGTCAGTTTGGAACTTCAAAAAGGGGATCTTTGGGGATAGTCTTCTAACCCCTTAGGGCTATTGTTAGAGGTATTCTTGAGTACTAAAAGAGCAATAATGATAACCAATTAAGTGTTAAGAAGTCATTAAAAATGGGAATAGAGAATTGATACTTCGTCACTTATTATGAATATGGGATTTGACATTTGCCCTACTTGGGAGAGATCGGTGCCAAGGAATGCCTAGAAGGATCAAGGTAGTGACTTTTCTCTCATGTTGTGTATGATGTTTTGGTATGCATAACTTATCATTGAACTTTGTGAACTGTGTGCCATGGTCCATTACGACGTGAGCACTTCAGTGTGAGCTGTATAGGGATTGACATTGGTCATCTATAGGTTTTAGACAGAGGAGAAGGATTAAAGGGAAAGCAAGTGACGAAAAGTAGTTAGAGCTCTGGTTTAGGAGTATACTTTGGTTATTGATTATCATGTAAATTATTTGGATATTTTTGGATCAATTGTATATGTATTGGGATAGATTGTATAGTTTTGTGTAATCCCCAAGATAAGGGAAAAGTATATGGGCTTTGTGCCTTTGAATAAACCCTTATTTAATGAATAGAACCCGAGTGAGTCGGGAATTTACTTTGCACTCTGATATTTGTAAATGGAATTCACCTGTACAGGCCATTATTGTTTTGTATTGTGAATATGTTCTGAAAATTTTTTTACAAATCCGATTTTGGGCAAAAGATTACCTTAATAAGTCCCAATTTGTTATATGGTCTCTAATTCTAACTTAATTATGTGTTTAAGAACTTAATTTCAGCCTAAGGTGGGAAGGGGGTTACATTTGTGGTATCAGAGTTGTAGTTCCTGATAAGGTGAAGATTTGCTAGGATAGCTCCTTAGTTGACCTTAATCCTTTGAGTTTAGGGTAGCTTGATGATTGATGAGTGTTTGTTGCGTATACACATGAGTATTTTTGCTATTTGTGGATTTATATAAATTTTATGGATTATGTGTATACGTTGGCTATGGTACTAACGTGGTGAATCATTGTAGAGTTAAAGGATAAAATGGTTCGCCCTCTTACTAGAGTCAGGCAACAGGACCTAGAGGTGGACGAGTTGAATGACAATCCTTTTGATCCAATGCGAGAGATGATAGACCTTATTCGGGAATAACCGGTCCAGTTTCTGGCCTAATAACAGTTGATGGCCCAAAAATGGCTAAACGATAGTCCAAAACGGTTCCCTCGAAAAAACGGTCCAACGCATATATCCGGCCCGTTTCAATGATCGGCCGACGGTCTGATAAGTCCGACCAACCAATCTGATTCTCTAAACAGTGGTTTGTTGGGATATACAGTTTTTCTTTTTTGGTCCTTAATATATCTTGGGAAAATAATTTATATTGTTGACGGTACTTACTCCTTGTGTTAAGAAATGATAAAGATAGTTGAATTGAATAATAATTCAATTTTCAATTTTTTAAAAAATAGTGTCTGTGTGATTGTTCTTGTTGGATTCTCTTGAACATCATGGTTAAAATCATTAAATTCATATTTTTATTATTCATGTATGAGATAGTTTGAGGTAGAAATCTAAAAATCAAATTAAAAGTAGTAATGCCTATATGTAACAAATTAATGAAATTCAAATACACACACACATCTTTTTTCCAAACCATACAAGCTCCATTCAAATTGTTATCATTTTTTGAAAAAAAATGTATAATTCACCCATGAAACATACTAATTTTTCCATTAGGTTAAAATTTGTTGTTATACAACTAATTATAGTTTGAATTAAGGGGAAAAAACAATCTATTGAACAAAGCTAATGGCTCAAACCTACTAAAGGAGGAAAAAATCATGATGTAAGAGTTACTTCAATTAGATCGAGTTCAAATCTTCACACTTCTTAGATAGAAAATAGTTATACAAAGAAATTGATGTTATATCCAAGGAACGAAAAATCGGACCGGTCAATGAACCAGTCGTGGCATAGGTTCAAGGGTCAATGGGTCAACCGGGGTTGGACTGGTGATTGAACCGGCCATATTAAAATATTACAATTTAATTGACAATAACAAAATAATCAACATTCATAACTCATAACTCATCACTAACATTAAAATAGTTAAAATACCTAGTTAGTTCTTCAAAGCAAACCCATAACTAACATCAAAATATAGTCAAATCATAACAATATCAATAATCATTCATCAAACATAGCTAATAACATCAAAATAGTCAAAAAGATAGCCAATATCATTCATCAACCATAGCCAAATGAGTAAATCATCATTCAACAAACTCTACAACTCATCAAGCTGATCTATTGGAGATGAGTCAATAGGTGCTGGATTGGGGAAAGGGTAAGAAGTAGTGACATCATCATTCAAAGTCGGGGGATCAGGAATGTCTCTATCTTCGTCACCTATGCATATGCACAACAATAATTAATATCAATGGTTATGAAAGTGCAACGTCTTCATTATTAAGAGCACTTTCAAGATTTTCAGCATCTTCATCATTGAAATTTGGAATGGGATCTTCTTCAGTCATCCAAAAATCCACCTCATCAATCGACTCATAGTCAATAGGATCATAACTTGTCTTGTTTGTTTTCAATGCACTCCTTCAATTTCCCAATAACAAATGATTTTAGTTAAAATGTTAAACTTGATCCATATTAATTAAAAGCATTTTTCATAATATCTAAAGTTACCTATGCTTTAATCACAAGTTATAGTTAGTATAAACCAAATCATTCAGCCTTTGATATTGCAATCTATTTCTCCTTTTTGTATGTATACGCTCAAATAAGCTCCAGTTTCTCTCGCAACCAAAAGAAGTAGATGTTTGCCTAAGAATACGTGTTGCAACACGTTGCAATTCTGGAACTGAATTGCCATTTGAACAAGTCACCTAAGATTGCAAATTAAAATCACAAATTTTATATTTCATTGAAGCAACTATCATGCGAACATTCTCTGATGTTTCATTCGAAAAGTTGATTCTTTCAGTTACTAAGAATCAAAAGAATGAAGGCCAGACCCTTACCAGAAGGAAAGACCCAAATGAACTTCCAAACACAAAGAGAACACCTCCAACTCCCTTTAGAAATATGATAGTGGCAACAACCAAACTTGTATTTAAATTTTAATGTCTCAATAAGAATGGAAACTACTAAAAAGGAATTGAAAATCAAACCATTTCAGAAATCTAGGCAGTAAATCAATTAACCAATATAAACCAAATGGCCAAATCTCAAGAAATCACAAAATCTGAAAACGAAAATAGTCAAAAACGCAAAATACCTTCGATCGCCGTTGCTCGCCGTCACCGCTTGCTCCTCGCCGTCGTTACTCGTCGTTCAAGCAGCCACCGCCTATTGGAGCTAGGGCACAAGGTCAGGACTCGAGAGGGAAGGGGATTTGATTCTGAAAGAATGAAACTTGCTTAGTCTCGCGTTCTGCTTTGATTCTGTTTCTCTGATCGATCTTTGATTTTTTTTTAAATGTCCCAAAACGTCGTCGTTTTGGGACAAAATCTTATTATTTTGGTGACTCGGTCAAACCGCCTGACTCGGCGGTTTGGGCAGGTCACACCCGAACCGGCCCAGTCGACTCGGTCAAAACCGAGTCGACCCCCTCCCCTCACAGATTGCTAACCGGACCGGGCCTGGGACCAGTTGGCCGGTTTTCCGGTCCGACCGGCCGGGCTGGTCCGGTTTTTCTTTCATTGGTTATATCTAACATGGAATCAATTATTGTAATATTTAGAAATTCTTGTTTACCATCATATGCTTAGAAATTGGGGAAAATACTAAAAAAAATCACTTATTATAAATTGTTTTGTCCAAAATTAAATTATTTAAAAATTGAGGTTCTAAAATAGATGTAACTCTTCTTCAACTATATACAAATGTCTTTCGTTTTCTATAAAAAAAAAAAAAAGAAAAAGAAAAGTTACATCCATTAAAAATAGGTTGCATCTTGATCTTTAAATAAATTTTAAATAGCTTGAGGCAATAAATTTTATAATAGTGGATTTTTCATTAATTTTCACTTAGGGCTCATTTGAATCATCAAAAATTGAGGGAAGAAAACTGAAAATCTCAATTTCCCTCCGGCAGCAGTCGTTTGGTTGCACCTACTATCCAGAAACCATTTTCCCGTGGCTGAAGATTTTCTTTAAACGTGGGAGAATCAGTTTCTTCCATGATAGGTGAATCCAATTTTCCTGCATGAAAAATTCCAAAATAATCCCTTCATCTTCTTCCTTCATCCTCACGGCATCAATCTTCACCAACGGCGCCTTCTTCATTCCACAATCGGGATCAACCCTAGTCTAGTTGTTTTGCAAGAGGAAAGGAGTTACAGTGCGAGCACCGAGTCATTCAACGATCACCCATTTTGGGACTGAATAAAGTGGAGCAGTTCCGGCAAGGCACCCAGCACACGGTTGTAGGCTTGTTATCCTCCGTCGGCAGTGGAGCAGTGGTGGCTTCTTCATCCTCCGTCATCAGCTCCTTTATTCATGGCTACTAGCCTCTCTTCGCATATCTGCTTCCTTCATTGTCGTTTTTCTGATTTTTTTTTTTTTAAATTTATTGCTTACCACTTTAACAAGACTGGAGTCTGAGGGCTCGAGGCGTTGAGCAAGTAAGAAGATTAGGGAACAATTTTTTTCAAATATTGTTTTTAATTTTTTATTAATTTTATATTTATAAATTAATTAAGGGCAGTATGGTCATTTGCATATAAATTTTTTTTATCAAATTATTTTCCATTTCAGTCCATATCAAACAGCCATCTGGCAAAATATTTGTCATCCCCTTTTCTTCTATTATTTTCCATTCCAATCCATTCTTTGATCCAAACAGTCCTTTAGAATTGAAATAGTGAGTGTCAAATGAAGTAGAGTAGGAATACGAAATTACGTGAGGGAAACAGAAGTCAAAAAGTTATTAAAGAAAGAGGGAAAAGCATGAAACCTAAAAAATTAAATTAAAATAGCTGAGAATGCATATAAACTTCGTGACTCATTTGATGAGAGGTGGTGAATTTGGCTGACTATATATAAACTTATTAATTATCCCCCCCCCCCCCCTCTCTCTCTGTGCCCCCTTTTTATTTTTCTGAATTTCTCGGAATATCTATCCACTCAATGTCATGTGCCTCTCGCTTCGCATTAATACTCTCTCACTCTTCCCTTCTTCTCCTCCTCCTCCTTTTGCATCATCACCGATCGATCTTTCATTCAATTTTTCTCTGCAACTGAACTGTTCTGTTTTCCTCTGTTTCTGATCATGAAGAGCTCTCTGTCTTCATCATCATCATCAACCCCACCTTCTTCTTTTCTCCATTACAGGCTTCTCCTTCTCCTCCTTCTCTTCTTTGTCTGCTCTGTTAATTGCAGAAATCTCCCATCTCCCACCACCGCCACCCTCCACCGTCACCACAATCACCACCACCTTCATCAGCGCCGTGACTGTGAATCTTTCTCCAATGAAACCCCACGTTCTCTGTGCTTCCAGCTTCAAAGAATCCCCAAGACTAATACTCTTCATCCTCTTCCTGCTGCTTCCCACAACAACAATGAGATTGATCCAAGATATGGCGTCGAGAAGAGATTAGTCCCCACTGGACCAAACCCACTTCACAACTGATCACTTAGGCAAAACCCCCATTTGCTTTCTTTCTTTCTTTTCTTTATCCTCTTGCAGTTCTTAAGTGTTCACTTTCTTGCTATCTTTTCTGGGTTCTTGATTATATATATATAGATAACCGAAAACCTAACCCTTGTTCAAGTTCTTGGATCATCCACCGACGAGACAGTTTTCTGCATCTTCATCAATGGCTGGCTATGGCAGAGATTGGCAGCAGGGATGGCTTCTTAAGAGGCAGAGATAAAACTAGGTTGCTTCTGTACTGGGTGACGAGTTTGATTGTATTAAGGTTCTTGTCTGATCTTTTTTTTTTAAAATGGGCAAATTAGCTGCCATTTCCATGCTTGTTTTTGGGTAGTGAAATGCAGATGGAGAGAGAGAGAGAGAGAGAGAGAGAGAGAGAGAGAGGTAGAGAGAGAGAGTGTTTAAGGTAGGAAGTTTTGTAGAGGAAATTAAAAGAGATGAATCTGAAAACAAGCATGGAAATGGGAAAATTGTTGTTACGGTTAAGAAGATGAATGAATTGGAATCAAGAGGATCTCATGAGTTACATTAATACTAGGGAGCCACCTTGTGACTATGACGTTACTATATATATATATATATATATTTATTTATTTATTTATTTATGGGTACTTGCTTGCTCTGTATATTCATCTTCTTCCTTATGGTGTCATGTGTGGATCACCAACCTTTTAATTTTTTTGTTTTTTTGGTTATATTCTTCATGTATAGTTCCTTATGTCAATTAACGAACGTGCCTTGGCATATTTCCATTGTTCTTTCCTTCTATTTATTTATTTATTTTCTTGGGTTAGTTGGTTGGTGATGAATTTCCTTGACGACCATAATATAATGTTCAAATGCATATTATTTAGTATTAAATTTATTTGAAAATTTAAAATAAAAATGCGCTCATCATCATTCCAACAAATGCAAATGGGGTGTCCCTGATCTCAATAGGCAATGTGTTATCGACCTATCAATTATGTGGACATGCAATCTCCAACATGAAATATGTTATATTCTTTGTTTTTATTGAAATAAAATATATATATTCTACTAATTGTGATGTGACCCATACCTTCCAACTCTATTATACTATAATTGTTCACAGCATATTTGTAGTTTCCTACTATACATTTACCCCAAAAAAAAAAAAAAAAAAAAAAACAGGTGAAACTTTGATTTGTGCCTCTGACTGCAAAGTGCGTCAAGTGACTAGGAATCTGGAGATAAATTGGTAGAATGACAAGAAGATAAAGAGTCCTAGCTAAAATTACTGTTCAAAAAAATAGCCAAAATTTACAATTTCATATTTATTTCAAAATAAAAAGTGCTTTTTTGTCTTCTAATAGCTTTGCTAAAAATATTTAACTGGATAATATTAACATTAATTATAGTTCTACAATTTATTATAAGTACTTGTATTTTAATCAGAAAATTCATTTCAATATCCATACAAGCAACATTCTATTATTTATGAGCAGTATAGAACAGTATATCATATCTTATATTCTTGTTAACCTTTTTAATTTTTAAAAAGAAGTGGGTCAGTGTGAGGAACTTCAAAGAAATAATGTAATCACTAAAAATCTCACAGACATATTCTCACACTGGTTCTCCAATGTTTTGATGATTATATTTTTTTTTATCTATGTAGAATCCCAAACAAAATGCTAATTAAGCTGCTTAAACCGTCAAAACATGTTAACATGTTAATCCCAAGCGCTGACGAACGAGTAGGGTTGAGATTTCCAACTTGATTCTGCGTTCCCTGAGGTTCAACTTCAATTATTTCACACTGAATTGTAATCCCACTACTTTTCTGGCGCAATCGTCAAATCATCAGATCTGAATCTCAGATTCAATAGCCTGGAATCCAAACGCACAGACACATCCCATTGATCTCAATACTTGATTCAGCCATCAAGGGACTGCGAATGCGAATTCCAAATGGCACCCTTAACTGCTTTATCTTCATCATCGTTTTCTTCTGTTTTGTCAAACTTCAATCTCGCACACTGTAAACCCTCAAGCGTGATGGTATCGCCCGTATCTATTAATTTAGGTAATGGCATTGTCGTTTTCAGATGATAAATTGGAAATGATTGAACGGTTTGTGTGCTTTGCGATTTGCAGTGAAAGCTTTGAACGAAATCGAATTGTCTCTTGGATAGAGGGTTGTGTATGCGTGAGTCGGAGATGATCCCTCTTTAGACTTGGATATTCTGTCGAATAAAAGCTTTTTCATCTTTCAACTCCAACTCTGCATCGAATTTCATTTTAACCAGCTCACTATACTCTCTTATTTCCCCCCCATGGAGTTTGCTTGTTTAAATTGAAACAATAGTTCGTCTTAATAATCTCAGAGAATTAGCCAAATAGGTCATTCAATATTGTATAATCTGATTTTCATCAATAAATTTAACTGTTCATCTTGATCTTATAGTTGCCAGTAATAGTGGCTCTTTTCGTGTGTGTTCGCCTGCCCCTAAAACCATGGTTTCAGAACCACTTTTCCGCAATCGAAACAAAACTCCTCTCACATACTTATCTTGTAAACTGTAAAAGACATTCCCCAAAAGTTAATTCGAACACACACGAATCGCCTCTCATGATATATGTGTGTGTGTATATATATGTATATATGTATATATATGTATATATGTATATATATATATATGTATATATATATATATGTATATATATATAAATGGAGATAAAATCCTTCTACTGATGTGTGTGTCTGATGCACAAGCTTCTTCAATGATTAAAGTGTCTGAATAGATCTACTTTCAGATTGACCTGTGACAACCTTTTTGGATAAATAGCAGCTTAAAGAATCATGGGAACGAATGGTTTGTTCTATTTTTAATTCAGGGTGTTTGAGAATATTCCTGGGGTAACTTGAACGAAAAGTCTCATGTCTTTTTCATTAGAAGACTCAATTCTTCAAATTCTGAACTGATAAATCTGGATTGCAAAATAAAGCTAAGAAGGTCAAATAATAAGATCCTCTGCACTGAAAGGAAAGTTTCTAGAGAGGAAGATATAATACCTGTCTTCACCCAAAAGGCACTAGAGTTCCAAACCAGACAGTTCATGCAAAGTATATCCAACCTTGCTTGCCCCCAGGTTTCTTCTCCTTCAAATAAGCACCACCATGTGGGATAGATAAGATATTGCTATTGCTCACAAAAAGGGAACACCTCAAAACAGATATCTCATGGAAAATTTGAAGAAACAGATCAGGTATGTCGGCTTTTTACCTTGGAAATATCGCAACATGTTCTAGCAGCCATGTGAGTGCTTCAAAACATCTTCAAATGGACAGGCTTTTGCATGCATACGCTTTTTTGTTACTATAATACCCATAATATTGCATAATTTTACTGTGGTATAAGATTAGTTTGCAGTTATGGGATCAAACTTTAGAAGAGCCCAGATGTTTCTGATGTGATAATGAATTGAAGTGATTTTGCCTTAAGGAAAGGAAAGTTTATAATTATCAAATCTGCTTTGAATAAAGTACAAATTTACTGATAAGAGTTGATAACTATAGTCAAGTTAATCTTGAACCCTTTGCTTAGGTTGATATTTACTGGTACAGAGGAGGAGAACAGAGCTGATCTGAGAGGCATCAGGGATCAGAAAATAGCCTCACAGAAAGGTGAGGCACTTTATTCTCTCTGTAGATTTAATTACATGTATTAACCAAGAAAGGTTACTGATGAACAAAAAGAAAAAAAAAATGGTTTCCGTTTTCGGAAACCAACTTTCCCATATCACAGGAGAAAAAGCATGTCACATTACAATGGTTTCTTGACGATGATGATGAACAGAGAGTGAAACACATAATCAATAAGTTTTGTGGCAATTTTTTTTCAGAGAAGTTCCAGAGTTGGTTCCCAAGGCAGTTTGTGAGAAAAATGAGTACTGACTACGATTCTCTAGAGATAGAACATGCTGCTGCAATTGCAGCTGCCGCATTCGCCATAACCTCGCAATATTTCTCTGAACCGAAGCCTAGTAATGAAGGGCCTGAGAGCTTATTGACCAAGACCAAAAGCAAAATTGGTGGTTTATCCAGGAAACTCTCAGGTAAAGTCATCTACAGAAAACTGGAGTTATAACTTTCGTCCTCACAGAAGAGATAAAAAAAAGATGACGAACTGCTTCTACTTCACATGCAGGTTCACTTAAATCTTCAGATGGCCTATTCACCAAGACTCCTATATTTCCAGTCACGGATGAAAAGAAACCAGAAAAGACTCTCACCCCAGTATCATCAATGAGGAAAACTTCAGCTTCTAGTGACCACTTCAACCGGGACGATATGAAACCTGAGGTCCCACCGCCACCTAGAAAGTCTCTATCTTTTGGTGATTCGAACTTGAAGAAGACAGAAGAAACAAAACCTGCGATCCCAGAACCACCAATTAGGTCTGCATCTTCAAGGCTCCTCCTCCTCCTCCTCCTCCTCCTCCTCCTCTGCCGCAACTACAACCACCACAAGTGAGGGATAAAGCCATAAAGCCTGGCCCTCCAAGACCACCCACTCCACCAACAAGACCGAACACCAATGAAACGAAAGCAGCTGCTTGGGAGAGAGAACAACTTGAAGCAATAAAAGAAAAGTACATAAATGGCTCTAGTGTTACTTTGCATTCACTTAATATTGACTGGCAATCTCTTGAAGCACTTCTTAATTTGCTAATGCAAAATGCATGTCAGGTATGAGGAGTTGAAGGAGAAGATACGTTCTTGGGAAAACAAGAAGGCAAAAGCCAGACGCAAGTTGGAGAAGAAAGAGGTTCCTTTCACTCATCCATTCCTTTTGCTGTCCTTCATTTAAAAAATTTAGAAACTCAGTGCATTGTGTGCTCAAAAAAAGCTTTTTTTTTCTTGTGAAACAGATGATCAGTTCTGAGAAGGAAAGGCGAAAAGCTTACGAAAAATTCCAGAAAGATATGGAATATTATAATGGGATTGTAAGGGCTGCAAGTGCTGAAGCAGAAGAAAGACGAAAGAATGAAGAGAATAAAGTTAGAGAAAAGGCACAAGTAATCAGAACAACTGGCAAGCTTCCAGGGACATGCCCCTGCTTCTAAGATCACCAATTCTATCTAGCATCACCGGGTTTGCGGAACAAGAAGTTACCTGTAAATATATCTCTGATTATTTAATTTACAAATCCTTATCTAACATCTGTTATGTAACGGCATGCCTTCGGATAATTTTTACCTTTCTATACAAGGAGAGAAGAGCAAGAAAAACAAAAAAAATAAATTGTAATATATGATGAAGACAAGTACTTTGAAATTGTAATAAATGTAGACAGAGACTGAGCTGCATAAGATAAAATTTTCATAATGAATCACAGCGTTTCTCTGGTATATCACAGAAAGCTGATAAGTTACTTTGCTTGTTTTTTTCCATCATTTAATACAATTTCAACACACAGCAAGCACGTCGCACAAACATGTCAATGCTAGACATGAAACTAGGGTTTCATCCAAGTGGGGTGGGTGGAGTTGCCATTAGGACATTTAGCCGTTGATAGGGTTACTTTTCTTGTGAGCAGTGTCCAAGTAATTGCCAGAAAGGAATTTGAGTTAAATTTTTTAGACCGTGTTACTTGCTAATCAATAGGATTTTTTTTTTTTTTTTTCAAAAAATTATTTCCTCATGCTATTTGAACGTCATATTTACTTTTCTCTGCGTTATTTCATTATTAGTTCATCGTTATATGGTATTTTTTCTTTCAATTTAATCCAAAGTTCCAAACTGTTAAAATGAAAATTATTTTCAAAATAAATGCTGCCAAGAATCAATACTTGCTTAGCAATTGAAGTCGCTCCCCGAATCAAATCAAGGGAATTATCCTATCTTCACTGTTACTCAATATCCTTCTATTGATTCATCCTAGTATAGAGACATCTCTATCCATTTCCGATTCTTCTCCATTAGATACTACTTTCTGCTTGCACACGTACATATATATTCAAACCCCAGAGTTTGAGCCATTAATTTTAAGGGGCAATACATCACATATGATGAAATAAAAGTTACAAAGCAAGAAGTTGGAGTTCCTAATCAGATCAGAAGAATCAGAACAGTAACAGTGTACACAGACACACACACACCTATGGTAAAAGTGACAAGCTACAAAGAGAGTTTACAAAAACAAACCCATCACTTTTTGAAGAGGCCTTGAGCCAACTTCATGTAATCCTCGACGTCGCCGCCACTTCCGGAGTGGCCTGGTTTTGACGAGTGAGAATCAGCCTTCGAGCCCGATCCCAAGAACCCCTGAGCCATCTTCAAGTAATCCTCAACGCCGCCGCCACTTCCGGAGTGGCCTGGTTTTGACGAGTGAGAATCAGCCTTCGAGCCCGATCCCAAGAACCCCTGAGCCATCTTCAAGTAATCCCCGTGCCCATGTGACTGCTGATCCGGTTTTTCGGAGTGCGAGCTGGCGGCTGCCGGATGGTCGGAGTGTCCGCCGGAGGGGGCGTTGCGGGAGGAGCTGCCGTACTTGTGGAGGTAATCCTCGGCCTTGTCAACGTACTTGCCAAAGGACTTGTCTTCCAATTTTCCGTAGTGACAAGCCGCCTCGAGAAGATCGCCGGCCGCATCGGCGACCCGGGCCTTGTCGACTTTGTTCGATTCGTGGCGGAAAGTGGATTGCGCCGCCTGAGCAACAAGTTTGGCGCTGGAAAGAAGCTCGCTGGAGGATTGTTTCTGGTGCGAATGGCCGTGGCGGTGGTTTTGATCGGAATCCATCGTCGGAAGAATTAAAGGATTTGGTAGAGAGAAGTTGAGGGAGGAAGATGAATTGATTGGGGATTCGCAATCGGTTCTTCTATTCGGGTTCGGACTTCGGAAGCTATTTTTATATTTCTATATTTATCAATTTTATCTTTTGGTCAAATATCGATGAGCGTGTCGGCGGAGGACCTTCATGCAGGTGAAATTGTCAACACGCCATTTTTTTTTAGGATTTTTGTCTCTCAATTCTCAAAATTATTTTCTTTCTTGACAAAAAAGGGGAAATCACCTTGAGATTCTAGATTCTGAAAAAGAATTGTGATTACTACAAGTTTTACAACTAGGGAGTAGCAGGGACATGTTGTTTCTTGTTTCAGGAATTATCATTACATGTTACTTATTTGTCATGGGATATTTTGACAATTATATTCTTTTTCAAATCTCATCGTGATTTTTTCTAATTTTAAATAGGTAGTTTTTAAAAATTTAAATTCATAAATTAATGAACTTTTAATATTATCAATTAAGTCAAAAAGCATACGTCATTAAAAGATTATTAACCGTATTTTTTTATATTAGTGGAGGAGTATTTGGACAAAGACACTTTTACATCGGGATAAATTCAAACAACCATAATTATCTTTCTGTTAAAAATTTTTGTTAAGAAAAAAACGCGAGACATGTGTGGGTGATGGTTGATGATAATATTTTAAATTCTTTCATTTTTTGAGGAAATCATTCTTTAGTGTCAGATAGTTTTCTTTAATTTTTAATTTGATACTAGTGTTTTTTTCTTATCAAATCTTTTGATTTTACTATTTTAACACCAATAGCTTTGTAACTTTACTTTATTAATATTGTTAGCCCCAATATACAAAACTAATTATGTTAAAAGAGTAAAATTAAAAAAAATTAATAAAGACGTAAAGCATTGATATCAAAGTGAAATGTGAAGCAAACGATTTTTCCTACTTTTTTTTTTTTTTAAAGAAAAACCGGTTGAAGGCGTCGGGGGCCTTCTTCAAGCCACACGTTCGGTTTCCGTTATTGGCCGTTGGTCCCCACGCCACTTATTACATACTCGTCCTAATTATAAGATAAAATTAATTTTTTTAGAGAAATTAAGGAAACCAATTAAATTACTTTAAAATATTTATATTTTTAGTATCATTAGATTATATATTAGTTTATTAGTCAAATTAATTAATTTGGAGAAAAAAATTAAAATTAAAATACTCTAAACTAATTTAATTGACTTCCTTAATTTCTCTAAAAAAATCAATTTTATCTTATAATTAGGAGCGTAGGAAGTATCTTCCAATTTCCTTTCCATTGAATATTTCAATTATTGGAATATTTCAATTATTGGATTAACTTTCTATGGTAAGAATTTAATGATATATAAATATATTAATATAACATTAAATTGTAACCATTAAAACTTACTCTAACAATAAAAAAATTCAATATTGAGAAGATAGAAAGAGAAATCTGAGACAATTTTTTCCCTTATTTAACACTTTCCAAATCGATCTAACGGGTAAGAGCTCAAAAGAAGCTTCTTTTTTGTCACTCAAGATCTCAGACTAAACAATAATAATCCAAATATTATCATATTATCTATATAGTTCAGGAAAATAACAATACACAGACTTAGATGTGCAAGTCCCATGTGATGAGATCGTAACAATCAACTAGTTATGTCCCTCCTATCCTCAACACACAACACACAAACAAGCTTAGAGTTTCTTTTTTGGACCTTACAACAAGCTTACTGTTAAAACTATATGCCCATATATCATCACTCTCAACATACCAAACCCTAATCCATCAGCATAACTAACTTTATTTCTCAATCCCTCATTAGTTACTTCATTAATATATATATATATATATATATATATGTATATATCACTTGCCAATGAAGCCTTGGGCCATCTTCATGTAGTCCCCAAACCCCCCGCCGCCTCCGCCTCCGCCTCCGCTTTCGGAGTGGCCTTCCGGCTTTGACTCTGATGGTTTCTCCGACTGCCCTTCGCCGCCGCCGCCGTACTGGTGAAGGTAGTTCTCAGCCTTCTCAACATACTGCCCCATGCCCTTGTCGTCCAGCTTGCCGTACTGACGAGCTCCTCCGAGAAGGTCGCCGGCGGCATCCGCCACCTTGGCCTTATCCATGCTTCCAGATTCCTTGCCGAAGCCTGACTGAGCCGCCTCGGCCACCACCTTGGCACTGGACATAAGCTCACTGGTGGAGTACTGAGATTGCTGGTGCCCACCATCACCGTGCTCCTCCTGACGGCCGCCGCGATCGGAATCCATTGCAAGCTAAATAAGACGCAAAGTTAATAAACAGTGTGAATAAAGAAAACAGTGAATGTGATTGGGATAACAGTCAAGGATGTGGTGGGTGGGTTATATAAAGATGTGGATGTTGAGACATGAGAGTGAAGATACGGCGTGATGTACGTGTGGATGTGGAGAATCCACATGTGTGAATATGTGAACTGGATAAGACGTTGAGGGGGTGGACGCTGAGATTTTTTTGCGTGTTTTGTAGGGACACTCATTTTGGACTTAATGGCCGACACGTTGCTTTGCTACTTTTTTTTTTTTTTTTTATACATATGACCACCTGACTGGCCTCGTTGGGTCTAACTGGAGATGGCTCTTCCAAAAGCCGAAGGTTACCTAATTCTGTTTTTACATATAAAAATACAAGACCTCGTGATTAAACAATTAGAAGCCCCTTATACTTAAGATCAATGCTGACTATTGGTATTTTGCCCCTTTTTTTTTTTGGTTTAGAGTTAGGGTTTGTTTGGTGTAAGGGATTTGGAGGGAAAGGGACTGTAGGGAAAATTTGTATGAGTTGAGTTTTAAAAGATTGAAGAAGTGGGGTAATAAAATTTTAATAAAGAGAATATATAAGATAAAAGAATAAGAAAAATTAATTAAAAAATTTTAATCACACTTCTCTAGTTTTTTTAAATTCAACTCAAAAAAATTTTCCCTCCATCCACTTTTCCTCCCCTTCCCTCATGCCAAACAAGCCCTAAAGGTGCATTCAGCATATTAAGGTATTTTTTATATACATTTGGTGCCTTAAAATATTTTGTGATGCAACACTATCTTGAAGTATTTTTAAGGTGCGTCCATGACTTTAAAATATTTTTGTTTTTTACAATTTTGTATCTAATAATTTAGGTAATTTTAGGTACTAGATACACTTACAAAAAAAACATACTTTATGATGTTAGGAAAACCTAAAGAAATACTCCAGGTGTTGGGTGAAATAGTATTAGATGTCTCATAAAAAATGTTAAGATAATGGACATACCAGAAAAAATAAATCAAGACGCGATATTCACTTTAACCCTTCATTTGATTGTCAAAAAACATTGTACTCAATATAGCTACGCTTATGGATCCTCCACCAAAAAAATCTCAACGCTAGTACTAGAAAATTTAAACTCACATCCTTATTATGAGTTACTATGATCATATTTTTACCGACTGGCTGAACTCTCATAGCCTTTAATTATTTTCTTTTTTTATTTTGTTTTTTGGATAAGGAGGTCCCATCTATGTCGGCCACGCGTCTTTGTTTGTATTGTATCCTTTCTTTTCTTTCGCTTTCCCCCCCAGTTTTTATGAATATTTACTTGGTTGTTGGGTTCTTACTTCTTAAAGTTAAAGGAGGACTTATCTGCATAGGCTTCGAGAAGATATCATTCACGAGATTTTCTGATTTTTATAAATGCTGGTGCGGGAGCGGGTCCTCTCCCAACTGCTGGCGCCAGAACACGATTTAAGCCGGAAATAATAAGGGAAAATCTCGTTCAAGTCCTGTGACGAAAAACAAAAATATCAAAAAAATTCTATTGTAGATTTTTTTTATAAAAAAAAAAAATTCTAGTTATCTTATTTTATAGATATATTTGTCAATGATCACTCTATGACTTATCAATATAATCACTACACTTATTAACAAAAGCTGTTTTAGTTAATATAAATGAACTTATCAATGATCACTCTATGATTTGTCAATATAGTGACACACACTTGTTAAAGGGAGTTGGTTTAACTAACATAATTGGGCTTGTCAATTATTACTCTATGACTTGTTAATATAGTCCAATGTTAAGGAACCCGGACCTAGTAGTGGTAAAACGGGCTGGCCCGCGGGTTGTTTTGATAAAAAATGGGTGTTTGTTTCAGTGATTGGTTTTAAGGTAAAAAAAATCATAAATTAGAAAAATTCATAAGCCTCAAAACGAAGTTTATTGGAGCTTATATGCCTGTATGTATAAAAAAATATTTATAGGAGTATTTTCATATTTTTGAGGATCAATGAGGTACTCAAAATCAATTCTAATCACAAAAATTCTTTTATGAAAATTGTTTTAAATAATTTTCTCTTTCTTTAGATAGTAATCTTCTGCTAATTAGAGAATAATTTGGGATAAGAGTTTAGGAAAGTTTTGAGTTTTATTAATATATAATTGTAGAAAAGTAGAGAATAATTAATAATTAATTTTAAACAGTTTAGATTTATTATTTAGTTGTTTTATGATTTTATAATCAATTTTTTTATAATCATGTCATAAATTAGTTTCTATATAGTGTTTTTACCCATTAAATTTAGTTTAAATAATTTATTTGGATTATTGGAGGTATGATTGAGATTTTAATTGATTTATTTTGTTAGATTTTGAGCTATGTGAAAATATGAATATGATTTAATATTTAAATTAGAGTTTGATATAATTTATAAGATTTAAGCTTGAGGTGCACAGTAGAAAAGACTTTTGGAGTGTACTAATTTAAATTAGAGTTTGATATAATTTTATTAAAATTGTACCATTACCAAATTTTCAAGGTTAATTTTTGAGAAAATTGTGAAAAAATCCCTCCATGTGTAGATATCTTCCTAGGTCCTATTGACAATTAAGTTGCCAATAAGGACTTTTTTCACAATTATCCCTTTATTTTTTCTTTTTTCATAATTTTTTCAATTTTTTCCTCTTAATTAATACAAAAGTCACTTATGCAAAAGTCAAACCAAACATCCTAACTTTTACATAAGTTACTTTAAATTACTTATCCAATCGTTAATTCAAACACTCATCATTTTACCTAATCTAATTTTTTTTCAATCTTAAGATTCCATAAGTTTAAATAAAAATAAATTACTTATTCAATCTCCAAAACAAACACACCCTATATTCCTATGTTCGTGTTTAAAACATAAGGATACGAGTATTTATGAGACACGTCATTAAATTTTTTGTATAAATATATGATTTTAACTTTCATACCAAATAAGCCCCTAGACAAATAAAAGCAAATTGCAGCAGGTAAAAAGCTTGTGGATATAAACTCCATCCCCTTATCAATACAGGTCACCTTTTAAAACTCATCGAAACAAAAAATATATATAATTATATTATTTGTTATGAAGATTAAATATGTGGATGTCCATTGACTCATATTAGTCTTCCAGTCAACTTGACATAAAGAAGAAAAGATGATTTGACACAAAACAAAAGTAAAAGATGACAAGGACATAAAGAAGATATAAAGTAACCATGGTCATGCAACCAGGTTTAAATATAACCATGGTCATGCAACCAAAGTTAGATTTTTGCCTCTATATAAAGGGTTGTAATCGATTGTTTCAATTGAACTGAATGAGAACTTCTCTCTAGAAATTCTATTGTTTTTTTCTGAATCCTATCAATATTCTCTCTTATCACATATACTTTTATAACACGTTATCAGCACGAAGCTCTAAAAGAAGGTATGATCTTCTTATGGTTTCTTTAATGATTATATATGCCTTGTTCTATTTTATAGATCTGGGATAATCTGAGCCACTATATGGAATTAGAGAAATACTTTTACCGATTGTTATATAACATCGGGTTCCATGGCTAAGATTGGAGATCGTTATTGTTTTTATATATTATTTACAAGTTCTTTTATATTATTATTGTTATTATGGCCAGAAGTCATACACATCTTATTCTTGAAATTATGACCAGAAGTCATAATGTTTTAATTTCTTATAATATGGCCGGAAGCTATATCCATTCTTATTATATAGCCATAAGCTATATACATTTTTCATCTTATTATATAGCCAGAAGCTATATACATTTTTCATCTTATTATATGGCCAGAAGCTATATATATTTTTATCTTTTATCTTATTGTACGGCCAGAAGTCATATACAACTTTTATCCTGAAGATAATAGTTAATTCCTCATCTTGAGATTAAATGGCCTGAAGCTAGACATGGCCTGAAGTCATGAGATTAAATGGCCCGAAGCTATACATGTTTTAATTTTCTTATCTTGCCTTATGAATTATTTATTGTCTTTATGAATTTACAGTTATTATATTGTATATTTACATTTCATATTTTAATTATTTTCATTTATTTCTTTCATTAGTTTGAACAATGGCAAACCTGGCAAAACTTGAAATTGTGGCTCTTGATGTTACCGGAAAAAATTATTTATCTTGGAAGTTGGATGCGGAAATTCATCTGAATGCTAAAAGTCTGGAAGACACGATTAAAGAAGGGAATAAGGCATCCAACCAAGATAAAGCCAGATCCATGATTTTTCTTCGCCACCATTTACATGAGGATTTAAAAACTGAATATTTGACAGTGATGGACCCACTTGTCCTTTAGAACAATTTGAAAGAAAGATATGATCACCAGAAGATGGTCATCCTTCCAAAAGCTCATTTTGATTAGATGCATTTACGCTTGCAAGATTTTAAATCTATAAGCAAATATAACTCAGCTATGTTCAGAATTACTTCTAAATTAAAATTATGTGGAGAAAATGTTACTGATGATGATATGTTAGAAAAGACATTCTCCACATTTCATGCATCCAATTTGCTCCTACAGTAGCAATATCGTGAAAAAGGTTTCAAGAAATATTCTGAGTTAATTTCTTGTCTCCTTGTGGCTGAACAAAATAATGAGCTTTTATTGAAAAATCATGAATCCCGTCCAACAGGCTCAAATCCATTCCCTGAAGTGAATGTAGTAACTAATGAATTTTATTGTGGCCGTG
This sequence comes from Inga laurina, assembly GCA_963855925.1. Taxonomy (NCBI): domain Eukaryota; kingdom Viridiplantae; phylum Streptophyta; class Magnoliopsida; order Fabales; family Fabaceae; genus Inga; species Inga laurina. Next base: position 51,708,481 of record OY979710.1, read on the forward strand.
GCCGTGGACGTGGACGTGGACGTGGACCTGGACGTGGGCGTGGCTACAGCCGTGGTCGTGGTCGATATCATGGAGGTTCAAATTCCTACCAGAAGTGAGAAAAGACTGATAAGAACCAAAAAGGGGAAAGCAGTAGGCATAACAAATATGCTGATAATCCATGCTATCGATGTGGTGGAAAGGGCCATTGGTCTCTTACCTGTCGTACACCAAGGCACCTAGTTGATCTTTACCAAGAATCAATTAAAAATATTAGTAAAAGATCAAATGTTGAAGTTAATCATATTGATCAGGGCAAGAATTCCGAGTATGACGATATAGATAATAACTATTTGGATGTTGCATATTTCTTAATATAATTTGAACTGTTATATTTTATTTAAAGTTGTTTTTTATCATATGTATTAATTTTATTTATGTTTTTATGAAGAATGAATCTTATTGGCATCAATCCTGAAGATTTATGTCTCGTTGATAGTGCAACAACCCACACCATACTCAGACATGATAAATATTTTTCTTCCTTGGTAATACGAAAAGCCAATGTTCAGACTATATCTGGTAGTATAAATTTAATTAAAGGCTCCGGAAGAGCTAATATTTTGTTACCTGAAGGAACAAAATTATGCATTGATAATGCATTTTATTCTACCAAGTCTAAAAGAAACTTGCTGAGTTTCAAAGATATCCACAGAAATGGATATCATTTAGAAACAACAACTAAAAATAATAAGGAATATCTTGTCATTACAAATATAGTTGCTGGTAGAAAATGCATATTAGAAAGTTTTCCTATTTTTTCTTCTCGTTTGTATTACACATGTATAAGCAGAATTGAAACACATACTATTGAGAACCAGAAGTTCAATAATGCAAACCAGAATTTTGCCAATATAAACCAGCAGTTTGATAATGTAAACCAGAAGTTTACTAATGAATTTAATGTTTGGCATGACCGGTTAGGTCATCCCGGTTCAATCATGATGCGACAAATAATTGGGAATTCATGTGGACATACCCTGCAGTGTAAACAAATACTACAATCCCATGATTTCTCATGTGCTGCATGTTCCAAGGGAAAGTTAATTATTCGCCCCTCACCAGGCAAAGTAGAAAGTGAGTCTCTTACATTTCTAGAACGGATACAGGGAGATATTTGTGGGCCAATACACCCACCATGCGGACCATTTAGGTACTATATGGTTTTAATTGATGCATCAACTAAATGGTCGCATGTTTACTTATTATCTTCTCGCAACCTGGCTTTTGCAAGGTTACTTGCTCAATTGATTAGATTAAGAGCACATTGCCTTGATTATCCTATCAAGAAAATACATCTTGATAATGCTGGTGAATTTACATCACAAGCTTTTAATGAATATTGTATGTCCCTTGGAATTGATGTTGAACATCCTGTAGCTTATGTTCATACGCAAAATGGACTTGCAGAATCATTGGTTAAAAGGTTGCAATTAATTGCAAGACCTTTACTTATGAAATCTAATCTACCAATCTCTACGTGGGGCCATGCCATTTTGCATGCAGCAATGTTAATTCGCATTAGACCAACAAGTTGTTTAAAGGTTTCCCCCTTACAAATGGTTTATGAAAAGATCTAATGGATGTTGTGACTGCCTATTTATATGGATCACTTGACAATGATATTTATATGAAAGTCCCTGAAGGACTTAAAATGCCAGAAGCATATTCAAGTTCTCAAGAACAATACTCAGTTAAGTTAAATAAGTCCTTGTATGGCCTGAAGCAATCAGGGCGCATATGGTATCATCGCCTTAATGAATATTTGTTGAAAGAAGGATACAAAAATGATCCGATATGCCCATGCATCTTTATGAAAAGATCTAATAGTGAGTTTGCTATAATTGCTGTTTATGTTGATGGTATCAACATCATTGGAACTCCTGAAGAGCTTCAAAAGGCAATTAATTGTTTGAAGAAAGAATTTGAAATGAAGGACTTAGGAAGAACAAAATTCTGTCTTGGATTACAGATCGAGTACTTCAAGAAATGGATCTTTGTATATCAAGAAACTTATACAAAGAAGGTTCTAGAGCGATTTTACATGGATAAATCTCATCCATTATGTACCCCAATAATTGTAAGATCTTTGAAGGTGGATAAAGACCCATCCCGACCCCGAGAAATCAGTGAAGAAGGTGATGAAGAACTACTTGGTCCAGAAGTACCATATCTTAGTGCTATTAGAGCACTAATGTATCTTGCTAATCACACACGTCCTGATATATCATTTGCTGTTAATTTATTAGCAAGATATAGTTCTTCACCAACACGAAGGTATTGGAATGGAATAAAGCATATTCTTCGTTATCTCAGAGGTACTACAGACATGGGGTTATACTACTCAAATGTATCCAAGCATGAACTGGTTGGTTATGCAGATGCCGGATTTTTATCTGATCTACATGATGGTAAATCACAAATGGGCTATCTATTTACATGTGGAGGTGCAGCTATTTCATGGCGATCTATGAAACAGACTATATCAGCCACATCATCTAATCATGCAGAAATTCTAGCAATACATGAAGCAAGTCGAGAATGTATGTGGTTGAGGTCAGTGATACATCATATACATACAACTTATCATTTATCTTCCAGTAAAATGATCCCAACAATCCTATATGAGGATAATGTTGTATGTATCGCTCAACTTAAAGAAAGCTATATCAAGGGTGATAGAACAAAGCATATTTCACCAAAATGTTTCTTCACTCGTGATCTTCAAAAGGATGGTAAAATAGATTTCCAGCAAATCAGTTCAAGTGAAAATCTAGCAGATTTATTCACCAAGTCACTCCTAGGTACAATCTTTGAAAAACTTGTTCATGATATTGGTCTTCGGAGATTCAAAGATTTCAGCTGATATTATCAAGAGGGGGAGTCGATACACGCTGTACTCTTTTTCCCTTATCTAGGTTTTGTCCCACTGGGTTTTCCTAGAAAGATTTTTAATGAGGCAGCACTCGACGGTGTATCAATGAATGATGTACTCTTTTCTTTGGCTAGGTTTTTATCCCACTGGGTTTTTCCTAGTTAAAGTTTTTAATGAGGCACATTCATAATGGACATCCAAGGGGGAGTGTTATGAATATTAAATATGTGGACTTCCATTGACTCATATTACTCTTCCAGTCAACTTGACATAAAGAAGAAAAGATGACTTGACACAAAGCAAAAGCAAAAGATGACAAGGACATAAAGAAGATATAAAGTAATCATCGTCATGCAATCAGAGTTAAATATAACCATGGTCATGAAACCAGGGTTAGATTTCTGCCTCTATATAAAGGGCTGTAATCGATTGTTTCAATTGAATTGAATGAGAACTTCTCTATAGAAATTCTATCATTTTTCTCTGAATCCTATCAATCTTCTCTCTTATCACATATACTTTTATAACATTATTAAAATTTTGTAAAAATTTGATTTGATTTCCATCTTTATCTCTAATAAAATCATAAATTAGCTAATAAGATGCGGAGCAAGTGCTACCACCGAATGTACCTAGTGGTTATGTGGGAATGTTCCCGAAAAACAAACCATGTTGCTGCTAAGCTTCTGTATGTTCACTGGGTTGTAGACTTTGGTTCTCCCTTTCAAACATTGTCAAAAAAAATTTCTCTCTTTTCTAACTTTGCTTGCGTTTGCATCTTAAAAAGAAATACCCCTATCAAATCCTTAATATAAGATATATTTATCAAATCTGATTAGATTAAATAAGTTATTTAAGTTAGTTAATATGGCATGTATTTTCTCTAGTCAATCACGAGCAATCTGGAAGAACGAAGAAATGGATGATCTTAGTCACATCCGAGGACATTATCCTATAGAGTTATTCCGTAACCCTCAGCAGAGAGGAAGCGGTACTTCCCAGGATTAAATAAACCCTTCTTGAAACAAGTCAAGGAGGCAGAACTGGCAGAAGATAATTGTAATCACAGCGAGAAAAGATTATACAAAGGAAGAGAGATCAAAAGGTAGGTCCTGGGCACTTTATCTGGGTCTCTTTTATAGGCTTGTTCCACGAAGATCCAACGGTCACAAGATAGTCTGGACAATGTGTCCCTCAAGACCGAACAGGCACCACCGGATATTTAGGCTTGTAGGCTGACAACAAAAAGAACGTTCAGGGAAGCACTCGACCGTTGACAACTTTCGATCACAAAGGGTTACAAACTTCAAACCCCAAAATATGGAGGCTTTTCGGTAAGGCCAAATAAATTATTATTTTAGAAAACCAAAAAATAATATTTCCGGGGAGCAAAATATTTTTACAAAAGGTGCCGGTTCCAAGTATTTACTCGCGCACAGGGGGGAAATCACCAGATTTCCACTCCTTTCAATGGCCCGTTATTGTGCCCGCGAGCCCACCACTCCTCTAGGCATCTTTATAAACCCAAGATAATATGATGATATATATAAGTGTATACTCTCTTATTCCCAAGCAATGTGGGACTAGTTTCTTTGACACATGCACGCACATATTCATATATTTACAACAATCCCCCACATGTGTCAAAGAAACTCATTGTGTTATCCACAGGATATAACCATTGTATCTTGTGGTCCTTAGAACTATGAACCAGACCTAGACCAATAACACTTGATATACAAAAATGTCAGTGAAGCCTGCTTCTATGAACCAACAAATCTTGGCATGCACCAAAGGTATTAAGGGTCAAATTATATCCTAACATTTCCATTGTTCACGATGGTTTTACACGTTATGTCGGTCATGTGCGTGCCTGGTGCATAATAAATACTCTAAAGATTTTGCCACGATCTCATAGGAGCGGCCATACTCCACATTTATAGAGGTGATTTTATATAAGTGTACCTGCACTATACATACTATCTCATTAAACTATGATATCATTAAGAGCTTTACTCAATCTACAATAATGTGGTCTAGCACATTCAAAGTGTCATAGGAAGGAACATGAAATATATTTGTGCTAGTCAGAACTGACAAACAACTTGTTCTTACCCATTGAACCTTCTTTATGGGATCACCAATCACAAAGATTGGGTTGTCATCGCTGTCAATTAGTAATTGGCCTTAGTCCCATTCTTCTTGACATTTCAACAATTATTTTCTTCCCAAGGGGTTTTGTTAATGGATCAGCTAAGTTCATTTCTGACTTTATATAATTGATTGAGATAACATCATCCTTTTGCAGCTGCCTTATAATATTATGTCTCAATTGTGTGTGTCTACTTTTACCATTAAAGGTTCTGTTCTTAGATGTAGCTATCGCCGCTTTATTATCACAGTGCAACAACACTGATAGTATTGGTTTGTCACCCAATGGGATATTCACCAAGAAGTTTTTCAACCAATCTGCCTCAGTACCAGCCAATTCTATAGCAACAAACTTAGAGTCTCTCAAGAATGGTGTTATAATGTTTTGCTTGGCTGATTTCCATGTGACCACACCACCACCAAGAATAAAGATATAGCCATTAGTGGATTTTATTTCATCTGAATCTGAGATCCAATTAGCATCAGTGTGCCCTTCTAATATAGTGGGAAATCCACTATATTGTATACCATAATTCATGGTACCTCTCAAGTATCGTAATAATCTTATAAGAGCCTCCCAATGTTTACTGCCTGGGCAGTGAGTATACCTGCTCAATCTACATATAGCATAGGTTATATCTGGCCTAGTGTAATTCATCAAATGCAACAAACTCCCAATGGTTTGTGTATATTTAGATTGAGCTATTGGATCGCCTTCGTATTTTGTCAAATGTACACTACCATCATAAGGAGTACTCAAAGGATCTTTATCAAATTGTTCAATCCTTCTCAGAATCTTATCAACATAATGTTCTTGAGAAAGTTGAATACCATGTTCATTCCTTATGATTTTTACATCTAAGATTACCTTTGCTTCTCTAAGATTTTTCATATCAAAGTTTGAAGCAAGAAAATTTTTTGTTTCAAGCACAAAATTTAAACTAGTACCAAAGATAAGCATGTCATCCGCATATAAGTAGATAATCACACAATCATTATTCACAACTTTTATATAAACACATCTTTCTACTTCAATAGTAGAGAAACCACCACTTATTAAAACTTGTTCTAATTTCCCATGCCACTGTTTGGGTGCTTGTTTCAAACCATATAATGATTTAACTAATTTGCAAACCTTGTTTTCTTGCCCAAGAACAATAAATCCTTTAGATTGAACCATATAAATTTCCTCTTCTAAGTCACTATTTAAAAACGCTATTTTGACATCCATTTGGTGAATAACAAGATTATGAATTGATGTTAAAGCAATTAGAATCCTAATTGAGGAAATCCTGGTCACAAGCGAAAAGGTATCAAAATAATCGGTATTTTCTTTCTGGACAAAGCCTTTGGTAACTAATCTAGCTTTATATTTGTCTATAGACCCATCAGGAAAATATTTTTTCCTAAACACCCATTTACACCCTATAAGTTTTGCTCTTAGAGGCAAATCTACTAAAACCCAAGTTTTGTTTTGATTCAAAGAGTCTATCTCAGCTTTAATAGCTTCTTTCCAAAACTTTGCATCCGGAGAAGAAACAACTTCAAAAAATTCTTAGATTCGTCTTGTACTAAGTATATATAAAAATCATCTCAAAAAGATGTTTTTTTTCTTTATCTTTTACTTCTCCATAAATTTTCAACAACATCTTCATTTGAATTTTGTTCAAAAAATTGTTCAACTCTCTTAGGAATATGTTCAACTTTTAAAGGAAAAATACTTTCAAAAAATTATGCATCTTTTGTTTCAATAATCGTATTGTGTTCTAAAATATCACTTTTCAAAACTAGAAAATAATATGCAAAACTCTGTTGAGCATAATCAATAAACATACAATTAGTAGTTTTAGAACCAATTTTTTTTCTTTTAGGATAAGGTAATAACACTTTTGCTAGACACCCCCACACTTTCAAATATTTCAAGTTTGATGTAAAGCCTTTCCAAAACTCATATGGTGTCTTCTTTGTTTTCCTATGGGGTATTCTATTTTGTAAGAAACATGCAGACAGTAAGGCTTCCCCCCACAAGTTATTAGGTGCAGTAGAACTAACAAGTAAAGTATTCATCATTTCCTTTAAGGTTCTACTTTTCCTTTCTGCAATACCATTAGATTTAGGTGAGTATGGGGGAGTTACTTCATGGATTATTCCTTCCTTTTCACAAAAATCATTAACCAATAAGTATTTTCCTCCTCTATTTGACCTAACCCTTTTTATTTTTTTATTTAATTGATTTTTTACTTCTACCTTATATAAAAGGAATTTTTCAAAGGCCTCATCTTTATTTCTAAGTAAATATACACTAGTATATCTTGAGAAATTATCAATAAAAGTAATGTAATATCTCTTTCCACCTCTTGTCTCGGTTTGTTTTTGTAACACTTCAAATTTTATTCACCAAGAATATATTGTAATTATTTTATATATTCAATGAAATGGTGAATATTTAAGGCCAAAGGAATTAAATATTGAAAATTGAAAGTGGAATAGTGGTTCCAGTGAAATTGCCTGTGAGGCAGTGAGATTATCATATAGTTTTGGAAGACCAAATGATGACAAAAAATTATGAAATTTTACAGGATGAAATTACACATCCTAAGATTTAATTTGATAGGTATTATAAGCCATTTTGACTTGTGTATTGAGAGTTATAAATTTTTGAAGTTTGCCCAGCGAAATTGACTAATTTCTGGAGCAGCGGTTAAAGATTGAAAATCTGGGAATGATATGATCCCAGCCAATAAAATTACATATTTTTTCTTGAAACTAGACTTAATAAGGGTTTTATAGGCTTTGGAATCGCATCAAAATGATGTCTATAAAATTAGTTATGATTTTTCAAAGTTAAGGCAGAAAATCTGCCAGAATTGACATTATTCCAAAAATTGAAAATAAAAGGTGTTAGAAATTGATTAATGGAGTTAAAATTCCAAGTTTCATGACCATATGAGGAGGGGATTAAATTATAATGGATTTATATAAGAACATGTCAAATTGCATTAAAAAAATGCTACATGGACAAATAATGATGAAATGGTATGCTACCTTGAGTGCAAGAATTGGTCTAGTTGGAAGAGTAATGATTTAGTTGGAGCATGAGAAGGGGGAGCACATTTTTTTTAAAGCTAACCAAGGGATAAGGCTAGTTCAATGTTAAGAAGAGTCAAAGGAAGCAATTATGGAGGGAAGTATGGTGAAGTGTATGATGAGAATAGCTTGAGTGAAGGAATGAAATAACTTGAGTGCTTCGAGGAGTGCAAACTTGAACTTAGTAGGAAGAGAACTTACTTGTCTTGTAAGAAGAGAGGAGGGACAGTTTTCTTGCCTAATCAAGGGAGGAAAATGTTGTCCAAATGTCAAAGGGAACTAAAGGAGTAATCATGAGTAAATAGGAAGGAGGCATGGGTGGATGTAAGGTTGTGACAAGTGTCACATTATGTCTCCTTGATGAGATCAATGGTGTAGAATTAAGGGAGGAAGCTTATGAAGCATTTCTTTTCCCTTCCCTTCATACACTTCACGCATTACATGAGAGAAGGAGAGAGAGAAAGTGCCTTGGAGAAGCATAGGAAAGCTAGAGAGAAGAAGGAGCAAAATCCAAAGTAGGACTTTTTTGTGATTAATTGGAAATGCGAAATGACTAAATTGCCCCTAATGAATTAAAAAGGAAAGGCACAGTAGGAGGAGTGATCATGTGTTTTTTGTCATTAATGTCCTAGGTAAATGTTAGACTTTGGAGCTTTAATCTACTGTTAGAGCGTGAACATTGACTGCGGTTTTTTTTTGCTTATATGTTCACTGCATTCAGATTGAAAGGTTGGTCAAGGGTTGGAGCTTGAGCTCATTAGTGAACTATGTGTTAAGAGCTAGGTAAGTAATCCTAAGATGTTGCTACATATATGATATTGATTATTGAAGTTGGGGTTTCACTGTGGTTGGGTAGTATGAATAAAATTGTGCTTTTTTTTTCTGCAAGGTAATAGAGGGATTGCTCTGTTTTAAGTAGGAATGATAGAATGTCATGAAGGTTTATTTGCTTACAAAATGTTGGTATGAGATAAAAAAAGTGTTGTTAATACGTGTAGTTGTAATTGTTAATAGAGTTGTTGTAGTTGTTAATACAAAGTTATATTGCATATTGTCATGAAAGATGGCTAGCTTTATCCTTGTGGGGGATGTCATGAGGCTAGACACATAGTGAAGATTTGCAAAAATCCAAATCTAAGCTGAACACAATTTGTACATACACATGTACATGCTTTTGATAGTTACTTTTTTGTGATTATGTCTATATACACCTAGGATTAGTGACTTCTTGTGACCCCTTTTGGTTTTTTGATGGGTTCAAAAGTTAGTGTAATTACTACATAGACAAAGACATGAAACTATATTTCATATTTTGAAATGATATGATATTTAATTAAATGAGTAAGTGAAAATAGTCACTTACTCATACAACTTAATATTTGGATGTTATATGGTATTTGGATATGATATGATATTCAATTGTGAAAGTAGGCTTATGGAGTTGTCAAAATAGGTAAAAGCAGTTGTGATAGGTGGGACATGTGAAATTCTGATATGTTAAAATCAGCTTGTTAAAATAAGTCATGCAGTGTAAATATATGCATTAATACTTGTGAAAACAGGCGTAAGCTCTTGCCAAAATAGGCACATGTAGTTGTGAAATTTCAAAACTCCTCCAGGGAGGGAAATGACTCATCAAGGTATGAAAAAGTTGTCAAAATGACTAATGAAGTCGTGAAAATAGTTAAAATCAATTGTTAAAATTGTCATATGCTGTTGTGAAAATTAGGACTTGTGAAACTTGTAATCTCAGTCAGGTATGAAAAAGTAGTTGTCAAAATAACTCATCAAGTTGTGAAAATAGGCAAAACTAGACGTTAAAATTGTCATATGCAGTTATGAAAGTTGGGATTTGTGAAACTTGTAATCTCACGCAGGTATGAAAAAACAATTGTCAAAATAACTCATCAAGTTGTGAAAATAGACAAAATCAGTTGTTAAAATTTTCATACGCAGTTGTGAAAGTCGGGACTTGTGAAACTTGTAATCTCAGTCAGGTATGAAAAAGCAATTGCCAAAATGACTCATCAAGTTGTGAAAATAGATAAAACCAGTTGTTAAAATTGTGATATGTAGTTGTGAAAATTGGGACTGGTGAAACTTGTAATCTCACGGAGGTATGAAAATGCAATTGTCAAAATGACTCATCAAGTTGTGAAAATAGCCAAAACCAATTGTTAAAATTGTAATATGCAGTTGTCAAAATGGATGCTTTGTTTTAAATTACTAAGGGCAATATAGTCATTTCACATTCCCAATTAATCACAAAAAAGTCCCTAGGGACTTTTTCGATTTGGGAATTTGGATTGGGATTTTTTTATAGTTTTTTTTTGTGTCATTGGGACCTATAAGCAATTTTCCCTTGAAAATTTTAATGGACAAGAGGACTTGATATGGTTTTAAGGGCTTGTTTGGGACAAAGAAAAGGAAGGAAATGTATGAAATGGAAATGAAAAGAATGGAAAGGAATGGAAAAAATTTTGCCACAAAGGTGTATGGTTTGTACTGGAAAAGAAGATAGGTTGATGAGAAAATTTCTGTTTGGTTGGAAGAAAATGAGATAGGAAAATGAGCTAAAATACATTTTTACCCCTGTTTAAAAAATATTATTTAAAGGCCATTGTTTTAAAAATATTATTTAAAGGTCTATGCTTACACTTTAGCCCCTTTAACCATATGCACTTTATGGGCAACCCATAATAATGAATCACTTCAAATAATTCCCCCATAACCACGGCTTAATCACCATAGGCTGTATGTAGTAAAATTGTGAAAGAAAGAACTCTGTTTACGCCTGTTTTTATAATGTAGCAGAGTAATTAACTATCACATTCCCATCACCTGCACATGGTCACGATCAGTTTTTGTGGTCTTATTTTGGTCATGGGTATGTCATGGTTACGAGATAGTTGCCTAACTTTACTCCCACTCGTTGTGCAACCATCAATCACACATAATCATTGCCACTTTATGTGGTCATGTTTTGCTCATGGGTACTTCATGGTTACAGGATAGTTATGTAAGTCTACTCTCAATAGTTGCAAAGCCATCAACCGCATTTGGTCAACACTGTTTCCCTTGTGTGGAACATCACACATTTAATCACGTTCACTACATGAGTACTTCATGGTCAGACTATAAGTCGTCCAAATTTTCGCCCAACCATAGATTTCCAACTACTGCCAACTGCTTTGAATCAGCTCTAGCAGGCAATGGCCTCTTCGCTTAACTCAACACAAAAAAGCAGGGACCACGAGTGCATCACATTCAATGCAAATAATAACATAACAACCACAACAACGGAGAAAAAGCAACCCACTTGATCTTCAGGATTATCGAATCAGCAACATCACCGGAAAAAAGCCCCTCACCCTCTTTGTTCTTCACCACCTTCTGTTTTTCTAGCTCCCACAATGTAAGTAGCTCTCAAAGACTTCACTTTTTTTTATATCTTATTGCCTTCATATTAAGGGCATTTGAGTCTTTCGCTAATTTTTAGAGGTCTTGGAAAATGGGTCCCCACCATGTTTTGTAGGAACTCATTTTCATTTGAAAGCTAGAGAATGGGCATCGACAAGAAAATATTTTTTGTGGAAAATGGTGAACCAAACAGCCGTTGCTAGTGGGAAAATTGAATTTTCCCTTTCTCGTCCTCCATTTTCCTCGATCCAAACAGACCCTAACTTTTTATACTTAGAAAGCCTTACATAGAAGGTGTTAATACTTGAATTTGAGTCTTTTTAATTTGGTACCTTAACTTTAAAACATAGAGTAAAATGTTCCAATCACCTTTTGTTTTGCCTTAATTACACAAAACTCCCTTATACTTCAAAAACATAAATAAACCTCCCTTAAAATTAAAATATACGTTTTACAAATCTTTTTTATATTTTTAGATTCTATTTCCATCCTCCCAAATTATTAGTGGATAGTTAAGTTTGATTTTTCAACTTTTTTTACCAAAATGCCCCATTAGAATTATTTAAATATGTGGATATCATTGAATGCGTGGATATATTATCAAAGGAAGCCCATCTGCGTGAGGATCAAATGAATCCGAATTCTCTCCCTGGCGACTCTCGTCCTTTACCTCTCCCATACTCAAAATGGTGACGTTTTGGGTGTAAATGGGAGGGCGTTCCACCCTTTTTTATTAAGTAACATTGAGGCCTCTCAAGTTTTTTTTTTGTCCATTATGTAGTATAAAATAATTTGTCAAGAGTAGGGGTTAGCGAATCAGAACCAAAACCAAACCGAACTCAATTCGGTTTTTTCGGTTCAGTTAATTTGATTTTTTATTTTGTTTCAGTTATTTTTTAAAGTATGTTCGGCGTTTAATTCGTGTTTATAAGAAAAAATTCGGTTTACCCGAATAACCGAAATAGCATATATAATTGGTGGGCTTGTGTGTATGCTTTATTGTGTGTACAGAGGCCCAAGTCCAACACCCATTATTTTTTTAATAAAATATGTCCAGCAGCCCAAGCCTAAGTTATTCTAAACCCCAGCTCTCTCACTAACCCCAAGTCAGGGTTGCCTTATTGTCTGCTACTAAGCATCTCAATCTCGCACTCTAAGCCCTGGTCACTCTTGCCTGTCATCTCTCTTACTCTGAGGGTCGAACTTTGTCTGCATCTCAAACTCCTTGGCCATCAACACTCTTACCGCTTAGTTGTTCTCTTCAAGCCATAATCAAACCACACATTCACTCTACCGTCTCCACCCATTGTCAACATTGCTGGGATTGTTGCCTTCTCACCTTGATCTTTGTTTCTCGGTGTTGCTCAACTACATCTCTGCTTCATCAGTTTCTTATTTGCTTACTGTGGTGTAAGGTTTCTTCTGTTTCGTTTTCTTAATTGAAAATTAAGATATCACAGTTGTGGTGTAGAGAATCATGACATGCCGTTCGAGGCAGTTTCTTTTTTCAATTTCTCCTTTTTCAATTTCTTTTTTTCACATTTATACTTGGATTTTACAATAGATATTATAACTTTTAGTTGCATCGGTGAATCAGTATTTTACTTAGTTTAAATTAATATTTTGATTCCTTAGCCTGTGCAATATAAGGGACATTGTTGAAGCATCTTCAGTATCATGAGATAGCATACTCAAAAGGTTCTGAACATCTTGTCTGATTTTTCAGTTAATCGAGTAACTAAACCGAAATGTTTCGGTTAATTCGGTTCAGTTATTATAGACTATTCGGTTTCGGTTCGGTGTTTAAAAATGCTATGTTCGGTTATTTGGTTATTTCGGTTTTCACCGAACACCGAATGCTCACCCCTAGTTAAGAGCACCCAATTTCTGGTAAGTTGTACCTAAAAGTATTTTTTCAGTAATATTTCATATCTTAAACTAAATTTTAGCCCATTCAACACTCAGTATGCCAAATTTATGGTGCTCATTGCCACTAAAAAAATATTTTAGAGGCTTCTCTTTGCAACTAGAAAAATAATTTAGGGCACTGAATGTGATAAAAATAACTTTAAGATACAAAGTGTCAATGAAAAAATAGTTCAGGTTACATTTTGTTAGATACTGAGTGTTTTTGAAAAATTATTTTATGCTACATAATGGATAAAAAAATATTTAGAATACTGGGTACTACTGAAAAAAATACTTAAGGTACTTCAATATTATTAAAAAAAAAAAAGATAGAACACCCTCCGATTAGTATCCAAAATGCCACCGTTTTAAGTATGCGAGAGGCCAAGGACGGGAGTTCCCAGGAAATAATCCGGATTCGGGATCAAATAGTTCTGTGGCCTGAGAAGACACCAAGCCGTAGGCGCCGAGTGCAGCTGGATGAGAGCTGGTTGACGGACCGTCTTTCGGGTCCCGCATGGTTTGTTGACTATTCCGCATCAAGCTTAGGCTTGCCACGTGTATTCGGGAAAAAAAATACACACACATGTATATATATGAGCCAAAAACTTTTTTATACAATAAAAAATTAATTCTAATAGATTTCTTAACTTTCTAATATGGTAAAATCTTTATTAATTTGATATTATAAAATTGGGTTGAGGTGTAAATCTATTAATAAAGTATTATCCAAGAAGTATCTACCATAAATATCTTTTAAAAATGGTAAAAATATTAATGAAGTTTTAAAAAGAGGAGTCCACCATAATTTCTGTTAAATCCGTGCCAACGGTGTTAAATCATAAGAGAAGAAAATCCCTAACGGCGTTAGTACGGATTTAACGGAAATTGTGGTAGACGCCTCTTTTTAAAACTGCATTGGTATTTTTGCCCCTTTTAAAAGATATTTGTAGCGGACGCTCCTCGAACAATACCTCATTATTAAATTTACACCTTAACCCTATAAAATTTATAATTCTAATTTTCATCATATTTATTTATATATATGTACATAAACCAATCATCTTGTTGAAAGAGAAAGTTTTCAAATGAGAGAAACCAGCGGATAAGTACCTCTTTCGAACACACTCTTAAAGTATATCACTAGATGTTTCTATCACGTCTTGGGATTTGTTTTTTAAGAATAAAATCTTATTGGATATGCGAAACACTTTATTTACAAACAAATTAGGAATTTAGTATTAAGGGTAAAGTAGGAATTTCGTATTAGGATTTTACTAAGTATATTTAATTTTTTATTTACACACATTTGATTCCCACTAATTAAGCTAAATTAGGAATTTAAGAATAAACTCTAAAAGTCTACAAACGGTCAAGTATATTAGGAATTTGATGTTAAGGATAAATGACTAAATAAAATTTACTTTTATATATATATATATATATATATATATATATATATATATATATATATATTAATTAAAAAAACAATTTTTAGCATCTAATTATAATATTCTTAAGGAGTTAATTATTTGAACTGAAGTCTATTCATTCCAAATAGATAGGAGGTCTTTGTAATTAAGGTAAAATAGGAGGATAATTAGAGTATTTTACTCTAAAAAATATCTTTTTAATCCTTTAACCCTAACATTGTTGTCTCAAATATTTTTTTCAACAATCATTATTATTTTAAAAATTAAATTTTATATGTTAGCATTTGATAATGTTTAGCCAACATTAAAATTTTAATACCGTATTTTTTTTATTAACAATGGTTAGGGCTAAACATGCTTTTTTACATTTAAGAGATGAAATTAAAACCTTTTACAAAGTTAAAGGATCAAACATGTATTTTTGCTTGAAAATTTGAAACGGAAACTTTTCACTCATTTTTCCTATTATTTATAATTGTAAAGGTGAAACGACCCTTTCGCCGAACAACAATTTATCGTAATAATTTTATAAAATCTGGTTAACCAGTGATAATCGAAAACAATTTTCCATTTAAAACATATCAGAGTTCAAGGCACAAACTCGCCCACAAACTCACTACAAAGATATTCATTAAAACAGTTATCCAAACAGTAAATATGACATCTCCGAAAACATAATATGTCATATAATGGCAATATAGAGAATAATACAACACCAATACCACAAGAGGCCTACAGGAATCTCAACGTCTATGCCTCTGGTTGCTCCCTTTGGCCTCTAGCCAAATTAGAGGTCTCGCCTGAAAAATATTTATAACGATGGGGTGAAACATAAAGTCTCAGTAACCAAAAATAAATTTACAAAATATGCAGGAAAAGATTGTAAGTTAGTGAAGCAGCTTTAACTAACATAATAGTAATAATATTCTCAATAATTAAATTTCATATAATATGTTCAACAACTAGAATCATCCCCACTCATCCATCTTGCTCCTCCTTATAGCTTCTGGACGTGGTACAGCCTATCAGTGCTAGTATACCTGGCCAAAGGTTAACTAGTTACTTCAAGAATACTGCCCCTCCCATGCCACCACCAATATACCGTAACAGGGAGTTGTCCGCCCAAAACACTCAACTCAAAATCCAGGCCAGGAATGAGAGAATTGATGCATAGTTTCACCATATCTCTTCCACACAACCCACCATATCCCATAACAGAAAAATAATATATCAATATAATTCTTGAAACATTTACAAATTATCATATCTTCTACAACATTCCATCTCAAACATCATAACTATCACAACAATAACAATTTTAATAATATCTATGCTTATATATACAATTTAGAAAATACACTGCTTCACTAAACTAGGTTCATATTCAAACATACACATAATCTTTCAAAACACATACAAGTGGTATAGATGAAAGTAAGGTTTAGAAAACACCTTACAGTCCAAAACAAGTATATAAAATAAATTAACCCTATTTACCTCAATTCCAAGCTTAACTTTAACTTGAGTACCAAATACGAACAATCACCGATCCCAAGAAAACTCTACATTATCAATTTAAGTAACAATTAACCCCAAGCAATACTAAAATAAATAATTTACACAATTCATCTCCAATTTTCCTCTACTATTATTATCCTTAAATATTATAATTTCCTTAAAATTCCTTAAACAACCTCTATATCATTCTCTCTCATCAACAACTTAATTTTTATAAATTAAAGTTTCACCTTTAACATATCTATTATTATATAATCATCAATATCAACCTTCTAAAATAACTAAATCTCTTTTTCTAATTTATATAAATATAGTATAATTATTAAACAATATTTGAAACTCCCACATAATTAAAATCATATAAAAATATAATTCAAAAATATCAAATTATAATTTATAATTTCTTATACAACAAAATTTATCAAACTAAACTGATTAGAATTTCTATAATACCTCCAACAAACCAAATAAATTATTTAATCCAAATTTAATCGGATAAAAACCTAATATATAATTATTCATAGATTAATTATATAGAAAATTCATTATAAAATTATATACCAACTACATAACAAAAGTAATCTGATTAAAATTAACTATTAATCCTCCTCTATATTCCTATAGCCTTATATTAACAAAACTCAAATTTGTCCAAAATCCTAATCTTAAAATTTTCTCTAATCCACACAAAATTACTATCATAAGAAAGAGAAAATTATTTAGAACATTTTCACAAAAGAAGAGTTGTGATCAGAAAAGAATTTGAGTACCTTATTAATCCCCAAATATGTGAAAAAGAAGAGTTGTTTTTACTTTTATGTGGAAAGGGAAAACTACTCCATTAGATTTTTATTATTATAAGACATCTCTAACAACCTCTTCTAAATTGAAGAGAGATTGGTTAAGGCGTTAAATTTGTTTTAAAATAAAAAATAAAGTTACTTATGTTATTAATACTTACTTTTCAACCCTACCCATTTATTATTATCCCCTTTCTCTAAAATAATATTCCCAATATATTTAAATACATTTCTTAAAAAGAGTAAAGGTAGACAAAATTTATATTTTAGGATATATTAAATAATTTAACTGTTATTTTTTGTTTTCCGATATAATTAAGTATCTTATATTATAGATTAGTGAGAGTAGTTTCTTTGTGCCTTGCAATAAAAACTAGAGTGTATAAAGCTAGTAAAGTATTTGTTGGGATTCACCATTCATACATGAGTTAAACACAAAACTCTTCTTGCGTGTTTACTTCACATACATAAATCAGAATTGGAAAGTTGATTTTGAAAGTTAAAATTGCCATTTACAAAGAAACCCCCGACTTAAAATTTACTGCTTCAACTATTTTGAAAAGAATCAAAATTCAGACAAGAGTGATGAGCTGTAAAACTAAAATGAAATGAGTGGGATCAGAGGGATGCAGTGTCCGTATGAAATTGGAATCATTGAATGGGAAGATTATTAAAGAGAGAGGACTTTTTCAAGCAATGAATGGCCTCTTAGTCTGAAATAAAACCAAGAGATATTTTTCTTGTTTTTTTGGATTTTATGTTATTTCTTCACTTTGGCATTGAAGTGTTGAGTCCCCCCGTTTATGTTTCATGAAACACCCTCCTCTGTTAACGTCTTAGCTGTCCCGGCCAAAAAAAAAAAAACGTCTTAGCTGCCCTCTCCAATGCATTACCATCCTCTCTTAACCAAATCCATCCTCTTAATTAATTGTTCTCTCATTTTTTTGTTTCCATTTTTTTTTGAACAGTTGTTTCCAATTCCTACTCCCAAATCAGTAACAAATACAAACTCTATGAAATTACTATATCCCCTACCTCTTATGAGTAATCTATCCTTAATCAAGAATATTAATCCACAATCTTCCAAATCAGACAAAAAAATTTCATAAATACATTTTTTTTTACTATGAAAGTGTATAATAAGCAAAATTATACTCACACTAATTTTGTCCCTACATTTTGAAATATCCTAGCTCATATATTAATACGGTTTCAAATAAGAGAGAAAAATATTAGACACCACATTGTAACATTGTAACATGTTTAAAATTAATAAATAAATATTAATAACCCTCCATGTGATTGATAATAGGGACAAGAGTAAGTATAAATCTGTAATTTGTTAATTGCACAAACTATACTTAAATTGCTACTTTGCCGCAGCAAAAGAGAGAAGTAAAAACAATATTCGGTCTTTGAACAAAAAAAAAAAAAACAATATTCGGTCTGTGACAATAGAGTAACATGTGCTGATCATAACAGTCAAGTAATTAACCCACCTCATTAGGTTAGTGCCATATTTAATAAAGCCGACCATTTTCATTTTGTTTTTTTGTTTTCTTCTCCGTCGATGAGAGAGAATAAAGAAATGAAGAGGAGAGAGAGGCGAGACATAAGTAATAACTTTCTGAAGACGACACCACCACCACCAGCATCCACAGAGCCTCCTCCTCCTCTTTGTACCTCTCTTTCTGATAAAGCAAAACCGTATCTCCCTTCACCAAGAAAAGAACGACACCACAACGACGACGACTACCCTCAAGAAAATGGTATCGCCGCTCACTTTTTTCTCATCTCATTGTTCCTCACAGTGATCTCCGTGGTGCTACCCCAATGTTAATCTGATTTCTAATCGCTGAGTCATAGTTTCTATCTCTGTTAAGAAACCAGCCTTTTATCTGTATCTTTCTTCTTCTTCTTGAAGCACAGCCGCAAATGCTTTCCTTCCGGTTACGTGGCGTCGTTTTGTTAGTTCTTGTTTGTTGTATATTGCCGCCGTTTTCCGTCGGGATTCGGTCGTTTCCGACTAGGGTCGATGTCGTCGTCGGCAGGTCTGAAATGGGCTTCGACGGTTTGACCCGATTCGCTGAGGCGCCGGACTACCGTAACGGAGCAGAGTGTCCTGTTTCGACCAATAGAAGCGGCATCGCATTGCGCTGTGACCTTTCTCTGGTTCACATAGCCATCACGCTTGATTCCGGGTACTTACGTGGCTCCATCGCCACCGTTCATTCCATTCTGAGGCACTCCTCGTGCCCTGAAAACGTCTTCTTCCACTTCATCGCCGTGGAGTTTGACCCGGCAAGTCCTCGGATCCTGACCCGAATCGTCCGAGTCACCTTCCCTTCCGTCAATTTCAAGGTCTACATTTTCAGGGAAGACACAGTCATCAACCTCATCTCATCTTCCATTCGAGAAGCCCTCGAGAACCCACTGAACTACGCGAGGAATTACCTCGGCGATATCCTTGACCCGTGCGTTGATCGGGTCATCTACCTGGACTCGGACCTCGTTGTCGTTGACGACATCCACAAGCTCTGGAACGTGACGCTATCCGGGTCACGGGTCATCGGAGCACCCGAGTACTGTCACGCCAATTTCACCAAGTACTTCACCGACACTTTCTGGTCAGACCCTCTTCTTTCACGTGTTTTCGCTTCTAGAAGGCCCTGTTACTTCAACACAGGCGTGATGGTGATGGATTTGGTGAGGTGGCGAGAGGGAAATTTCAGGAAAAGGATCGAGAATTGGATGGAGCTACAGAGGAAGAAGAGGATTTACGATTTGGGCTCCCTGCCTCCATTTTTACTGGTTTTCGCCGGCAACGTCGAAGCTATTGATCACCGGTGGAATCAGCACGGGCTAGGCGGAGATAATGTGAACGGTAAATGCAGGTCGTTGCATCCAGGTCCGGTGAGTCTGCTTCATTGGAGCGGGAAAGGGAAGCCATGGGCGAGGCTAGATGCGAAGCAACCATGTCCGTTGGACAGACTCTGGGAGCCGTACGATTTGTACAAGCCACCACAGAGACACCAGAAAAGTGTGAGTGATCAGGCATGGAGGTTCTCGTCGTTGATATTGGTTGGGTATGCTCATGATTTGTTGTGATGAAGATGATGAACTGACTCTTTTGATAGGATTCTTTTGGTAGCAAATCAGTGTACATGACGATTTCTTCGATAATATTTTTTGTTGTCTGTAATTTGGGGAAAAATTCATGTGATTGTTAGGTATTGTTTGTTAGAGTTGAATTTGTATGTTTAATTCTGTGGGGGAGGTTCCGTCTGAGGAACAATTTTGCTGGGTGTGGTTGAGTTCTGGGAATGAAGGGACCATTGAAGGAGGAGGAGGAGGAGAATAACGAGACAGTTGTTCATTGTTGTTATAGTTGGAATTCATTTTTCTTATCATCTTCTGTGTGTTGCCTTTTTTTTTTGCTACTTGCCGCTATTGAATGGTGCAATGCAAGCGTCTGGTTTTAGTTGGTTCTGCTATTTTTTTGGTTTCTGTTTTTACTGGTTAAAATTTGAAAAAAGGAGAAGAAGGTGAAATTTGGGGTCTTAGGATTCGGATGAACATCGAGGGAATATCAATACGAGTGAAGCAAGGGATCACGGATAGAGGATTGAAAGCAGGGAAAAGGACTTGGAAAAAGAATACAAGGATTGTGATTGTTAATACTTAATGCACAAACCTGGCGCCAGATGGACTCTCTGGAGAGCTTCCCTTTTCGTGTAGCAATCATGAATCCAAAAACTTTTATCTCTATCATGTATTCATGTGTCAATTTTTGCCATATTAGAAAAAGATTTTTTTTTTTAAAAAAAATCTTTCAATCTATAGTTTTAACTCAGCTAACTCACTAACATGATTGGGTTTGACAAAAGGGTCAAGTTTCTCGCAACGTGTCGAATTAAGGTTTGAGTGATTGGGTCTTACAGAAGGGTCAAGTTCCTCGTAACGTGTCGAATTAGGGTTTGAATTCTTGTTAAAATAAAAGCCAATTAACTCACTACAACCCAAGCCAACAATCCCTATAATTTCAGTTATGTAAACTTTTAGTCTATAACAATCCCTATAATTTCAACCTAAAGAAGAGAGAGAGAGAGTGTGTGTGTAATTTCAGTTATGTAAACTTTTAGTCTATAACAATCCCTATAATTTCAACCTAAAGGAGGGAGGGAGGGAGGGAGGGAGGGGGGGGGGAGAGAGAGAGAGAGAGAGTGTGTGTGTGTGTGTGTGTTTTTTTTTTTTCTAAAATATAGGGCCTAATATTTTAAATAGTTACATTATGCGATCTGAATAGGGATGAGGATGGCCAAGTAAGATTTTAGGAAAAAATACAAGAAAATATCACTTAAATTTTAAAATCCGATATCAATCTTGTTGCCTATAAGAGTATAGATATTAACTAAAGGGATAATTAATCTGTAGGTCCTTATGATTTCAACCAATTTTTAATTAGGTCCTTCTATATATTTTTTCTTTTTATTAGGTCCTTATACTTTCACTTATTTTTAATTAGATCTTTGTAGTTTTTTTTTCTTTTATCAAGTCCTTATTGTTTCACCGGATTTTTAATCAAGTCCTTGTAGGTTTTTTGTTGGATTTTAATTTTTTAATTTAAGAGAAGTTTAAATAAATGAATAATATTAAAATATAATTTTCCAATAATAAATTTAAATTAATAATTATATAATTCAAAAATTAATTATTATATTTAATTATTAATTAATTAATTATAATTCTATTATATTATTTGAAAAATTTATAATTATAATTAAGATTTTATAATTAACAAATAAGAAAAATTAGAATAAAAATATTTAATATATATGTGTGTTTAATTAAAAAAATTATGAAGAATATTAAAATAATTCATGAAAAATAATGTTCAAATAAAAATATCATGATAATTTATTACTTATAGAATAATATTTAATTATATTATATTTTATAGGGAGAATCATAGATAAATACCATATAAAATTTCAAAACCGTCGAAGGTCTGTTAACATTTGTAAAGGACATAAGGTGACAGGGATCAAATTGGGATTTTAAAATATTGATGAATTTACCATTATGCCCTCTGTTTTTAAATAAAAAGAAAGAAAGATGAGACCCCAGGTTCAGGTGTTCACGGCCCTCCCCTGGTCTGAATTGTTGCCAGAAAAAATGGAGGTTCAACGATAAAGACAGAGACGATAGTGTAGAGGTGGTCGATGGTGGCTGAGAAGCATTTGAAGAAGGAAGGAATTGGTTGGGTGTTGTGGGTTCTGAGAGGTTGCACTAGGAGAGAAAATTTATACAGCTCTAGGAAGAGTTTGGTTGAGGATATTGGAGAAAGCTAGGAGGCTGGGGAAGAAGGTGAACAGTAGAAGACGGTGAACAATAATTAGATTGACAAAATTTGTAAGTACTTGCAATATGTGTAAAAGACTGACACCAATTGAGTAATGAGATTGACACAAATATTGGTGAATCCCGACTTGCATGTTTTTTTACAGCAAACGCTTTTATCAAAACCGTTACAATTCTTGTCAAAATTATTATTAAACTTGTCAATCCCATTACGAATTTTGGTGAAATGCCACAAATGTTGGTGAATCCTGACTTACATGAGAGGCGAAGGTGGAGGAAGGTGAAGGAGTGGTTGTCGACTCTAAGCTATTCCAAGCTCGTCCCGAGGCGCGATAGCTCTATTCTAAACTCATAAATTTTGATATGGTATCACCTAAATGTAAGACAACTTCACAAAATTTGTAATGAGATTGACAAGTTTAGTAATGGTGTTGACAATAACTGTAAAGGTTTTGATAAAAGAGTTTGCTAATGAAAACATGTAAGTTGTGATTCACCAACATTTATGGCATTTCACCAAAATTCGTAATGGGATTGACAAGTTTAGCAATGTTTTTGACAATAACTGTAAAGGTTTTGATAAAAGAGTTTCTGATGAAAACATCTAAGTCAGGATTCACCAACATTTGTGACATTTCACCAAAATTCATAATGGGATTGACAAGTTTAGTAATGACTTTGACAATAATTGTAAAAGTTATAACAAAAGAGTTTGCTGATGAAAACATGTAAGTCATGATTCACCAACATTTGTGGCATTTCACCAAAATTCGTAATGGGATGGACAAGTTTAGTAATGATTTTGATAAGAACTGTAATGGTTCTGATAAAAGCGTTTGCTGATGAAAATATACAAGTCAGGATTCACCAACATTTGTGTCAATCTCATTACTCAGTTGGTGTCAATCCTTTACAAATATTTTTTGTACTTGCGGATTTTGTCAATATCATTACTCATTTTGTCAATCTCATTACATATTTTTTCAATCTCATTACTGTTCATTGTCTTCTACTGTTCACCTTCTTCTTCCTCAGCCTCTTGGCTTTCTCCAATATCCTAAACCAAACTCTTCCTCGAGTTGCATAAATCTTCTCTCCTAGCGCAACCTCTCAGAACCCACAACATCCAACCAATTCCTTCCTCCTTCAAATGCTTCTCAACCACCATCGACCGCCTCCATCCTTACTCCCTCTCTTCTTCTTTCCTCAACCACTATTGACCACCTCCACGCTATCGTCTGTCACGCCCTTATCTCATTTTCACCTTTACCAGAGTATTCACGAAAAATGATATGCGGTTCAATGGGCAACACAGGATTAGCATAAATATACTGATAATATGAGCATAATTACAGAAATTCCCTATAGGGGTTCGTGCATAACAATTACCATCAATGTAGCCGCACAGGGCTACCAGGGTGTCTGAATCCGTCCGAGTGAAACGAAGACATCTTCCCATCTTTGTTCCACCACCGCAATCCCCTCGTACGGTTCTTTTCTTTGTTCTCAATATAGATTCTGTCTTTACCTGTCTAAATTATTGGTAAGGGAGGGTGAGATTCGAGAGAATCTTAGTAGGAAACAGATACCATAATGCATGCATGATAGATACTATGTGTATGACATGTTAGCTTTAACTAGATGTATGTCCCATAATGACATTTATGTATGCTCAATGTTTCATGTAACAAAACTATGACCACAGTGAAAATAGAAACAGAGCTTCATTTATTCAAATATGCTCTACACAATCAAGTAAAGCAATCACATGCATCACTACACAAACAGAGATATCAAATACATGCAAATAAGGTAAGTCCCCTACCTCCAACCTTTTCCACCTTGAACAGTGTGCCTCGATTTGCGTGCCAACAATTCAGGCTCTCAACTTGGTCCGACAATTCCAAATGTACCATTTAGACACTTTCATAGTGTTTTTGGGGGTTATATAAGTCTATTATGGAAATTTACTAAAATGCCCCTTGGGGCCCAGCCCCTACGTACCCGGTCCGATCGTACTTTTTCCGAAATGTTGACGTGGGTTATTCTGACATATTTTTGCTCAAGGAATCCATTTCCGGACTCAAAATTACCAAATTCATTGTCAAATTACAAAAATACCCTTGACAACCCAGCTTTAAGGGTTTCAGGGGCGTTTTCGTAATTTTGCTTTTTCGGGCTTTTTCCGAAAAAGTGATCAACTGTAACCCCACCTAATTTTCCCTCCTGAACTCAATGAAACCATCAAATTATTGAAAATCCAGCTCTAAGGCCCATTTCTAGAGCTGGTTGAAACTTATAGGAACTCCGGGGAAAATTAGGGTTTTTCAATTTCGGCTCCGTAAACGTATTTCTTTCTACTTCTAACCACTTTATTGACCATTTAATTGAGTTACAACTACCATTTGAACCCAATTTTGGTAGCATAACATTTCCAACACACATTTTCCAATTTTCAGAAATAAAGACAATCCGGCGAAATTTCACCGATTAAATTGTCCATAGCAGCCAGAACAGTAAATATATGAAGGTTTGGAAGTTACCTCAAGCTCCCACTGGCTCTCCCTTGATATGGCTGAACCTTAGCTGTTCTAACACCAAAAGATGAGCTTCCAAACCTTAAATCATATGCAAAGGAAGCTTAGGAACGGAGTTATACGTATTAGGAACCGATTTACCGAAGAAATTACTTACCTTTACAAGCTTTTTCCTCTCCTTCTCTCTCTAAAAATCTCAACTCTTCTCTCTCTCTCTAGAACTGAACTTCACGTCAGTTTTGAAGGAAGAAAGGAGATGATGATTTGTTTTATATCATTTTACTTTATGACACCATTTTTCCAAAATTCGGATTTTTACAAAATTCTGGCAGATTTCTGCTCAAACTTTGAAAAATCATAACTAATTCTAGAAAAATCGAATTGAAGTGATTTTAAAGGCTATAGAACCCTTATTGAGTCTAGTTTTAAGGAAAAATATAGCTTTTTACTATTTGAAAGCAAAAAATTCCCAGAATTTTAATCTTTGCCTGCTGTTCTAGAAACTTTACAGTTTTTCTGTGCTGACTTCAAAAATTCATAAATTTTTGTATATAGCTCTAATTGAGTCATATACCTATTAAATTAAAGCATATGATGTCTACTTTCATCCTGTAAAATCTCATAATTTTTCCTCATCATTTGATCATACAAAATCACATGACAAGCTCACTGCCTCATAGGAGATTTCACTAGAAGCATAATTACTTTCTTCAAAATTCACTATTTTATTTTCTTTAATGCCCCAAAGATATAAGAAACATTAGAGAATAGATTTGGGACACCTTTACCGGGGCTTAACAGTCCGCTTAATTTTGGATTATTCCCAAGCCTCCAATCCCAAAATTCGAGGTATTACATCGTCCCTAGCTTTATCGCCTGACCTCCATTTTTTCAGGTGACAATTTAGACTAAGGGAGCGCCCTGAACCTAGGGGGCTCATCTTTTTTTTTTTTTTTTTATTATTTAAAAACTAAGTGCATAATGGTAAATTTATTAACATTTTAAAATCCCAATTTGATTCCTGTCACCTTTATGTCCTTTACAAATGTTAACAGACCTTTGGGGGTTTTAAAATTTCATATGGTATTTATCCAAGATTCTCCCTATTTTCTATTTATAGAAGAACTTATTAGAATTTATTGAAAAAATAATAAAAGAAGTACAGGGACCTAATTAAAAATCATGTGAAACTATAAGAACCTAATAAAAAGAATAAAACTACAAGGACTTGATAAAAAAACTAATAAAAGTATAAGAACCTAATAAAAAAGAAAAAACGCTATAAAGACTTAATTAAAAATTAGTTGAAACTATAAGTGTCTGAAGATTAATTTTCCCTTAACTAAAATAATATAACAATTGACAACTCATTTTAATTAAAAATCACTGATTTGATATTTTAAAATTCAAGTGATATTTTCTTACCTTTTTTCCAAGATTTTACGGTTAAAATTATTCTTTTATTTTTATATGATGATGCAGCAATTTTAAATGAAATATATATTTTTAAAAAATATTAGTGTTTCGTCGGATAATCTCTAGGCAGCCCCCTTTGGACCCCGCAGCATCTTTGTGCTCGTTTGGAATAACTTATTTTTGGGCAATAAGTGCTTATGAATCATGATTCACGGTATACAAGGTAATTATGTGAGAGGAGTTTTATCTCAGCTTACGTAATAAAAAATTTTTTTTTGGTCGAAAGCGTAACAAGGAGTTTTAGCATGTTTGGAAAATTCAAAGCGGGATGTCATGATTATGTAAGAAATTTTTAGTTGTTTTTTTTTATAATTATTAATTATCAACCGTTTTAGCTAATTATGCATTCACCTTTCCCTTTAAAGGCATCTGAAGAACCTGAATCTGAGACAAAAAATGGTTTTTGGGATCTCCCGTACTTTCTCCGTGATGTATGTATCCTGCTCATATACTTTTTAGATTATGCTTTTTCCTCATGAATACAATTACGACAAAAAAAAAAAAAACTGAAGAACCTGAATCTGAAAGTGATGAAAGTATGAAACAACTCCAGAGCACCCAATGAAGGTAGAAGTGGGAAAACGGGCTGGCCCGCGGGTTGTAGCGGGGCGGGCTGGTCCGAGCCCGTTAAGGCGGGCTGGCCCGCCAACCCACCAATTTTTTTTTTTTTTTTAATTTTTAATCTTTTTCTCTTTCACCCGCTCATATCACACTTCTTTTCTTTTATACATTTGTGTTAAGAAATCAATTCATTTTTACTTTCCTTTTTTTTTTTTCATCTATTTACATCACAAAACTATATAAATACATCTATTTTTAATTTAATAATAGTATAATAAATTAATATAATATGAAAATAAGTGTCAAATAAAAAGTATGAGGAATTAATTAAACATATCATCAAAGGAAATGAGATAAGGGACCAAGGATATTTTAGAAAAAAATTTTTTTTAAAAAAATAAGCGGGCCAGCCCGCCAACCTGCGGGCTGGCCCGCATCAGCCCGCAGCCCGTTTAGCCCGTTTTTAATCATGGCGGCCCGAACCCGTTTAAAAGGGCGGGCTGGCGGGGTTTTTATCCCACTGGGTTTTTCCTAGTTAAAGTTTTTAATGAGGCACATTCATAATGGACATCCAAGGGGGAATGTTATGAATATTAAATATGTGGATGTCCATTGACTCATATTACTCTTCCAGTCAACTTGACATAAAGAAGAAAAGAATATTTGACACAAAGCAAAAGCAAAAGAAGACAAGGACATAAAGAAGATATAAAATAACCATGGTCATGTAACCAGGGTTAAATATAACCATGGTCATACAACCAGGGTTAGATTTCTGCCTCTATATAAAGGGCTGTAATCGATTATTTCAGCTGAACTGAATGAGAACTTCTCTCTAGAAATTCTATCAATCTTCTCTCTTATTACATATACTTTTATAACAACTTTTAATTAAAGCCATTCAAAATTTGTGTTCTACACTGGTACACAAAATATGATAATTGCTTACTTTAGAAAACTAAGGGAGATTAATGGGACCTGGCTGTCTAATTTTGTCGTTACAAAGTATTGTTTTCTGCCAATTGAGCACATTGGTTAGTGGGTCAACCGGTACATCATGATAAAAAGTTTGTTATCTCACATTGTAAACCCTTACTTTTGGTTTAGTTTCTTACAGATTATCATAAAAACTCAAGGCCGCCTTTCATTTTGTTCATTAAACGAACTCCGAAGCATAATTATCACGAACAGAACTTAAGTGCAGTTCTTAAAATTTTTTGCCAATGGATTCTCAAATTAAAACATACGACTTTTTGTACACATTAGCACCATATGATATAGTTTCTTTACAAAGTTCCTTCACATCTTGTTTTATCCAATTATAAATGTTACTCCAGAAGATTCTTTTGGAAACCTGGGCCAAGTTTCTTTGTAGAGAAACATTAATATGATTATATCTGTATATATTTACTGTGAAAAAGATAAAGAAAGTAAAATGAAAATGCCTTGACATAGTAGCCATTTTATAAATTGTGACTGAACATGTCTGTTACTATATTTCGTTATTCTCTGAGATAACTCGTATACATCATCAGTGATTTTATCTTGTCTATATTTCAGGGGGGTATTAAGCCAGAGAAGCCTCGTTGAGGGAAAGAGAAGATGGTAAACACATTCAGGACTAGTTAGATCTGTGCCATATAGTAGTTAGCCAGAGACAAGTAGATTTGTGCCATATGTATACTGTAGCTTAAGAGCGATATGAGTAGCAGCAGACGAAGAAAAAAAGTAATGCATCATTTGTTTGGCAATAAATTTCTTCCCCAAACACCCCTAGGCAATCTATTTGTAATAGAAAACAATGCTGTATAATTTCTGAATTATGCTACAAATTCATGTTCTTGATTGCCCTTACATGGGTAATTATTGGCTTGTTTCTACTCTGCTTTAAATGGATTCTTGTTTGTTTCTTCTCACTCCCTTCCATGGATACAACTGGAAGATAAGCAACAAGAAACTCTTGGTGGTATTTCAGTTTACATGGGTAACAAACAAGAATTGTTAAGAAGACATGTCAGAAACAGAAAATGAGAAATAATAGCAGAGCAGGTTCTGGTTGTTGTCAAAAGAATCCATCCCGAATAATGAATATACAGACGTACCCAAAGAACAAAAGTTCTCTATACAAATAAATGGTATGCATACAAAAATAGAAAATCATAAAAAGGCATGTATGATATTCTCCATAGAAGCTCACATTTAATGAGTACATGTCATTTTCTACTACTCATGGGATACAGCTAAGAAGATGCCTCCCCCAGTCATGGTATATGAAACACAGCTCAAAGGGTAGGATTCAAATAACAGAACTGGCGGCCACTTAGACAGAGTGGTTGAATCATTAAGTGTTTCCCTCAACTGTTTCCCACATGTTATGTTCCTCAACTTTGTGTTGACGCCTGAATTGAAAAAATTAAAGCTTACCCAGAAGAACTTTCTCTTCTGCATGCTGCCAGAAATCTCAATGCAGGCTTGATCAACAACAATCACCACAAATATTCTCAACTTTTTCATAAATAGTCCAAGAGGGGGGGTTTGCTTTGTCTCTATATATCCTTTAAAACTCTTGGTTGATTATATTTTCTTATGTTCTGTTCACAATCTGAGTTGCCCTTGAGAAGAGAGCCCCCTGCTTTGACTTGATGAGTCAGTCCTTCCTCCTTTTGGGGATCTTCTGTTGATGGCGACATATCCGAACAGTGCTTCCATAAGATCTTGATCAACACTGCAATTCATCATTATATTCACAAATTTGGGATCATCAGTCTAAACTAAAATGAAAAGGCCTATAATTCACCTAAGAAGCACAAGTAACAAACAACATTGATATTAAAACACCATAAAAATATGTATAATGTTATAATGAGATTCCATAGAAATACAGCCAATTCTAGGAATTCAACCTACAATTTTGCAGATCATGAACGCCTCCGATATTATAAGGTGTTTCATAGAATGACAAATAACTTAGTAATATTATATATATATATATATATATATATAGCTAATGCTATTTCATATGAATTGGGATTACCTGAAAGAACCGGCATCAGCTTTGTCTCGCATCTTAGAGTGATCACCTTTACTGTTCATCCTTTCCCAATGCAGAGGCTTCGACTTTACCTGACCGTAGCCGGATTCCGACATGCCTTCCCCGGAAGAATTTCCCGGCCCACTGTTGTTAGTTGGCGTCTCAAGAGACGTCGGCGGCGGTGGCCTAGACGATGACTTCATAGCCGCCGGTGGTGGCCGAGGCCGTGACCGTGACCGTGACCGTGTCGGCGGCGGCGAATTCTTTCTAGCCTGAACTGATTGGAGAGGCGGAGAAGTTGGTGGGGCCGAACTATTCCGTTTCGGAATTGCTGACGTAGTAAAAAGACTACTATTTCTTGCTGTCATTGTTCGATTTGAAAAATTATTATCGTCTTCTTGTGGTGGTATGTGCGAAGTCGAAGATTTCCAACGAAGCAGAGGAAATTCTTGAACTGTCTCTGTTTTTTCTTGCTGTTCTTGGTCCCAAACCTCTTTTTGAAAATCCCTTTTAAAGCTTCTTCCTTGAAGCTTTCTCCAGTAAATCACATCCAATCCATTCTCATCAACAATCAATCCTCTGACATTTTCTCCGATTCGCTCAAACCCATTGATTATTTGATTCTGAGGAACAACAACAGCCTCCTGTTTCCTTCTTCTTTTCAAGCACCTATGTACTATAAAGAAGATCAACCCACAAACAACGAAAGTAGCTGCCGCTGTTGCAGACACCGCCGTGGCTATCTTACGGTTTGATGATGAAGAAGAAGAAGAACCGGTGGCTCCGGTGGGCGGAGCTGGAGGTTGTCCCGGCGGTGATGGGGTCGGAGTTGGATAGAAAGTTTCAATATTTTGAGGAGAGGTAGATTGGCTGCGACATAATGGAATTACAGAACTTTGAAAAACGAAAAGGAAGCTGAGAAAGAGAAGCCATGACGAGTGAGGAATCATGGGACTCAAAGAAGAAGCCATGGAAGATTATTGGCAAAGCTTACTGCTACAACGGGGTGGGATATTGGAGTTTTCTTGTTCATCGCCAAGTCTTGAACTTTTGTCTTTTTTACTTGGGCTATTTGTTTTTGTTAATTTATGACAACTCAAACCTCAAAAAAAAAAAAAAAAAAAAAGAACAAAAACAGGAAACTCAGAAACGGTTAATTATGGTTAGCTTCCCGGGAGTGGGACTACGCGGCCTTCCACGAAATGACCAACATTATCCTAACCCGTGACCCTTTTAAAAGTCTACATCGAGGGGTAATTTGGTAGTTACACTTGGCCACGGTCCTACTTTTAAAAGGCCGTGCACTCCCGGCAACTGAGTGAAAGGGTCGGTATTTTGACGAATATTACATATCATGACCCAAAGTTTTTCCGAAAATTAAGTTCAAGACAAGTTAATATCATTCTGATTTTATATGGTGAAATTTATAGTACATTATATTATCCATAAATGATAAAGAGTAGGAATCATATTTTATACTTCATATTATGCAAATGAAAGCATATATTATTGTTAAAAGACTAGTATTGTTAGGAAAATTTCAGTTATTTACTATTAAAATTAATTTTAAATTTTATAATATGCCTTTAATAAATATACCTTTTTCTTTGGTCAAGAATTGTGTCAAAAAAGAATAGGAAACATCTCATATAAAAATGGTTGAAATACCCAAATCCTAATTTGAGTTACTGAACTCAACAAATTATATATCATGTTATACGTTATAATTAGAAATTTAAAATTTTGGTCATATAAGATAATTCAACTGTTTTTATATGGGATTTTTCCTTATGGATAAAAGAAAAACTATATTCAAAGTTTTTGACAAAATTAAGCCAAAATTTCATGAAAATCAGCGGTAAATCGACAAAAGTTAATTGTAAAATGCAAGGTATTAAAACTCGGACCGGTCATTGAACCGGTCGGGGTACTAGGTTAAGGGTCAGTGGGTCAAACCGGGACCAAACCGGAGCTAAACCGGGACCAAACCGGTGAGAAATTGAAGATTTTAGACTTATAGTATGAAATTCTAAAGGAAAATTTTTTTTTAAATTTTTTTTTTTAAAAAAATGAAAACCGGACCGGGAACCGGACCGGCCAACCGGCCGGTTCGCCGGTTACCGGGCCGGACCGGCCGGTCCGGTCCGATTTTCATAACCCTGGTAAAATGTAAATGAAGGTAGGATACACAAGATAAGGAATGAACTTTCAATTACCGTGAAATGTTTTGAAACTTGTTGTGGGACCCAATGGGGAGGCTGATCTATTTGATATCAATTGATTGCTATTATCACCTATTTATAACTTATCTTTTATTTGTTAGAACTAAATCTGAATTTTTAGAAAATTATAAAAAAATACTCTTAAGGACTAAAGTACTTTATTATATAGTTTTTGTTATAGAAGTATATGTATAAGAGAGAAGATTGATAGAATTTTTAGAAAGAAATTCTTATTCAGTTCAACTGAAACAATCGATTACAGCCCTTTATATAGAGGCAGAAATCTAACCCTGGTTGCATGACCATGATTATATTTAACCCTGGTTACATGACCAAGGTTACTTTATATCTTCTTTATGTCCTTGTCTTCTTTTGCTTTTGCTTTGTGTCAAATCTTCTTTTCTTCTTTATGTCAAGTTGACTGGAAGAGTAATATGAATCAATGGACATCCACATATTTAATATTCATAACATTCCCCCTTGGATGTCCATTATGAATGTGCTTCATTAAAAACTTTAACTAGGAAAAACCCAGTGGGATAAAAACCTAGCCAAAGAAAAGAGTACATCATTCATTGATACATCGTCGAGTGCTGCCTTATTAAAAACCTTTCTAGGAAAACCCAGTGGGACAAAACCTAGATAAGGGAAAAAGAGTACAGCGTGTATCGACTCCCCCTCTTGATAATATCAGTTGAAATCTTTGAATCTCCGAAGACCAATATCATGAACAAGTTTTTCAAAAATTGTACCTGGGAGTGACTTGGTGAATAAATCTGCTAGATTTTCACTTGAACTGATTTGTTGGATATCTATTTCACCATCCTTTTGAAGGTCACGAGTAAAGAATAATTTTGGTGAAATATGCTTTGTTCTATCTCCCTTGATATAACCTTCTTTAAGTTGAGCGATACATGCAGCATTATCCTTATATAGGATTGTTGGAATCATTTTGCCAGAAGATAAATAACAAGTTGTACGTATGTGATGTATCACTGACCTCAACCACACACATTCTTGACTTGCTTCATGTATTGCTAAAATTTCTGCATGATTAGATGATGTGGCTGATATATTCTGTTTCATAGATCGCCATGAAATAGCTGCACCTCCACATGTAAATAGATAGCCTGTTTGTGATTTACCATTATGTGGATCAGACAAAAATCCGGCATCTGCATAACCAACCAGTTCATGCTTGGATATATTTGAGTAGTATAACCCCATGTCTGTTGTACCTCTGAGATAATGAAGAATGTGCTTTATTCCATTCCAATGCCTTTGTGTGGGTGAAGAACTATATCTTGCTAGTAGATTAACAGCAAATGATATATCAGGACGCGTGTGATTAGCAAGTTACATTAGTGCTCCAATAGCACTAAGATATGGTCCTTCTGGACCAAGTAGTTCTTCATCACCTTCTTCACTAATTTCTTGGGATTGGAATGAGTCTTTATCCACCTTCAAAGATCTTACAACCATTGGGGTACATAATGGATGAGATTTATCCATATAAAATCGCTTTAGGACCTTCTTTGTATAAGTTTCTTGATATACAAAGATCCCTTTCTTAAAGTACTCGATCTGTAATCCAAGACAGAATTTTGTTCTTCCTAAGTCCTTCATTTCAAATTCTTTCTTCAAACAATTAATTGCCTTTTGAAGCTCTTCAGGAGTTCCAATGATGTTGATATCATCAACATAAACAACAATTATAGAAAATTCACTATTAGATCTTTTCATAAAGATGCATGGGTATATCGGATCATTTTTGTATCCTTCTTTCAACAAATATTCATTAAGACGATTATACCACATGTGCCCTGATTGCTTCAGGCCATACAGGGACTTATTTAACTTAACTTAGTATTGTTCTCGAGAACTTGAATTGGATGCTTCTGGCATCTTAAGTCCTTCAGGGACTTTCATATAAATATCATTATCAAGTGATCCATATAAATAGGCAGTCACAACATCCATTAGATGTAAATCAAGTCCTGCATCTACTGTTAGACTAATTAAATAATGAAAAGTAGTCGCATCCACTACTGGTGAATACGTTTCTTCAAAATCAATGCCAGGTCTTTGTGTAAAACCTTGGGCTACTAGACGTACCTTATATCTAGTTATTTTACCCTTTTCATTTCTTTTTCATACAAACACCCATTTGCATCCAACTGGTTTTACATCTTCAGGTGTAAGTACTACAGGTCCAAACACTTTTCGTTTTGCCAATGATTTTAATTCTGCATTAATGGCATCTTTCCATAGGGGCCAATCTTTTCTATGTTGGCTCTCACTAATGGATTTAGGCTCATGATCCTCATTATCATTTATTACATCATATGCTATATGATAAGCAAAAATATAGTCAACGTTGACTTCATTTCGATCCCATCGGATTCCATTCATGACATAATTTATTGAGATCTCATTATTTTCACATATGTCAGGTACCTGGGTCTCTTCTGGGACTGTAACATTCTCTTCTGGAGATAATATCTCTTCAGGAGATGGCTCGTCTGGAGCTACTAATTTTTCTTCATTATCCTCGACCTGGCCATATATATTCTTTACTCCTTTTCTTTTCCGAGGATTTTTATCTTTGGAACCGATGGGCCTGCCACGCTTCAAGCGTGCTTTGTATTCATTCATATCATGTTGTCCTTCAGGGACATCAATTTTAATAGGAGAATTAGCAGCTGGGACATGTGACTTTGTCACTTTCTTTGGGTCAGTAAATACTTCTAGCATTTGATTAGCTAAATTCTGTAAATGAATTATCTTTTGAACTTCCAGTTCACACTGTTTTGTACGAGGATCAAAATGAGCCAATGATAATTCATTCCAACTAATTTCTTTACCCAGCTGCTTGTGTTCTCCCCTAATGTTGGGAAAAGTAATTCATCAAAATGACAATCGGCAAATCGTGCCGTAAATAAATGTCCTGTGGATGGTTCTAAACATTTTATAATTGATGGAGATTCATACCCAACATATATTCTCATCCTTCTTTGAGGACCCATTTTGATGCGTTGTGGTAGTGCTACAGGCACATATACCGCATATCCAAAAGTTCTTATATGGGAAATATTAGGTTCCTGACCAAATACCATTTATAAGGGAGAAACCTTTAAATAACTTGTTGGCCTAATGCGAATTAACATTGCTGCATACAAAATGGCATGGCCCCAAGCAGAAATTGGGAGATTAGATTTCATAAGTAAAGGTCTTGCAATTAGTTGCAACCTTTTAACCAATAATTTTGCAAGTCCATTTTGCGTATGAACATAAGCTACAGGATGTTCAACATCAATTCCAAGGGACATAAAATATTCATTAAAAGCTTGTGATGTAAATTCACCAGCATTATCAAGACGTATTTTCTTGATAGGATAATCATGGTAATGTGTTCTTAATCTAATCAATTGAGCAAGTAATCTCGCAAATGCAAGGTTGCGAGAAGATAATAAGCAAACATATGACCATTTAGTTGATGCATCAATTAAAACCATATAGTACCTAAATGGTCCACATGGTGGGTGTATTGGCCCACAAATATCTCCCTGTATCCGTTCTAGAAATGTGAGAGACTCACTTTCTACTTTTCTTGGTGAGGGGCGAATAATTAACTTTCCCTTGGAACATGCAGCACATGAGAAATCATGGGATTGTGTATTTGTTTACACTTCAGGGTATGTCCACATGAATTCCCAATTATTTGTCGCATCATGATTGAACCAGGATGGCCTAACCGGTCATGCCAAACAATAAATTCATAAGCAAACTTTTGGTTTACATTATCAAACTGCTGGTTTGAATTGGCAAACTTCTGGTCTGTATTATCAAACTGTTGGTTTGAATTGGCAAACTTCTGGTCTGCATTATTGAACTTCTGGTTCTCAATAGCATGTGTTTTAATTGTGCTTATACATGTGTAATACAAACTAGAAGAAAAAATAGGAAAAATTTCTAATATACATTTTCTACCAGCAACTATATTTGTAATGACAAGATATTCCTTATTATTTTTAGTTGTTGTTTCTAAATGATATCCATTTCTGCGGATATCTTTGAAACTTAAGAAGTTTCTTTTAGACTTGGTAGAATAAAATGCATTATCAATGCATAATTTTGTTCCTTCAGGTAACAAAATATTAGCTCTTCCGGAGCCTTCAATTAAATTTATACTACCAGATATAGTCTGAACATTGGCTTCTCGTATTACCTGGGAAGAAAAATATTTATCATGTCTGAGTATGGTGTGGGTTGTTGCACTATCAATGAGACATAAATCTTCAGGATTGATGCCAATAGGATTCATTCTTCATAAAAACATAATTAAAATTAATATATATGATAGAAACAACTTTAAATAAAGTATAACAGTTAAAATTATATTAAGAAATCTGCAACATTCAAATAGTTATTATCTATATAGCCATACTCAAAATTATCGCCCTTTTTGGTTCTTATCAGTCTTTTCCCACTTCTGGTAGGAATTTGAACCTCCATGATATCGATCACTGCCATGCCCACGGCTGTAGCCACGCCCACGTCCACAACCACAATAAAATTCATTTGTTACTACATTCACTTCAGGGAATGAAGTTGAGCCTATTGGACGGGATTCATAGTTTTTCAATAAAAGCTCATTATTTTGTTCAGCCATAAGGAGATAAGAAATTAACTCAGCATATTTCTTGAAACCTTTTTCACGATATTGCTGCTGCAGGAGCAAATTGGATGCATGAAATGTGGAGAATGTCTTTTCTAACATATCATCATCAGTAACATTTTCTCCACATAATTTCAATTTAGAAGTAATTCTGAACATAGCTGGGTTATATTCGCTTATAGATTTAAAATCTTGCAAGCGCAAATGCATCCACTCAAAATGAGCTTTTGGAAGAATGATCATCTTCTGGTGATCATTCCTTTCTTTCAAATTATTCCAAAGGACAAGTGGGTCCATTATTGTCAAATATTCAGGTGAATTTCTGCATCCAACGAAGATAAATAATTTTTCCCAGTAATATCAAGAGCTACAATTTCAAGTTTTGCTAAGTTTACCATGGTTCAAACTAATTAAAGAAATAAATAAAAATAATTAAAATATGAAATGTAAATATACAATATAATAACTGTAAATTCATAAAGATAATAAATAATTCATAAGGCAAGATAAGAAAATTAAAACATGTATGGCTTCAGTCCATTTAATCTCATGACTTCAGGTCATGTATGGCTTCGGGCCATTTAATCTCAAGATGAGGAATTAACTATTATCTTCAGGATAAAAGTTGTACATGACTTCTGGCCGTACAATAAGATAAAAGATGAATAATATATACAGCTTCTGGCCATATAAAGAGATATGGCTTCTGGCCATATAATAAGATAAAAGATGAATAATATATATAGCTTCTGGCCATATAAAAAGATATGGCTTATGGCCATATAATAGAAAATCAAATGGATATGGCTTCTGGCCATATTATAAGAAATTAAAACATTATGACTTCTGGTCATAATTTCAAGAATCAGATGTGTATGGCTTCTGGCCATAATAATAATAATAATAATAATAATAAAGAACTTGTAAATGATATATAAAAACAATAACGATCTCCAATCTTAGCCATGAAACTCGATATTATATAACAATCGGTAAAAGTATTTCTCTAATTCCATATAGTGGCTCAGATTCTCCTAGATCTATAAAGTAAAACAATGTATATATAATTACTGAAGGAATTATAAGAAGATCATACCTTCGTTTAGAGCTTCGTGCTGATAACGTGTTATAAAAGTACATGTAATAAGAGAGAAGATTGATAGAATTTCTAGAGAGAAGTTCTTATTCAGTTCAACTGAAACAATCAATTACAGCCCTTTATATAGAGGCAGAAATCTAACCCTGGTTGCATGACCATAGTTATATTTAATCCTGGTTATATGACCATGATTACTTTATATCTTCTTTATGTCCTTGTCTTCTTTTACTTTTGTTTTGTGTCAAATCTTCTTTTCTTCTTTATATCAAGTTAACTGGAAGAATAATATGAATCAATAAACATCCACATATTTAATATTCATAACAGTTTTCGACATTTGAAGTCCTTAAGTGTACAGCACTTCAACGTCATAATGTATCAAAATAATCGGCTCAGTGTTCACACATTCGAAGAAGGCTTTTTTTTGTTTCATCGTTTTCTTTGCTTTTTCTTTGGTTTTTGCATTACCCATTGATTTTGATTTGTGTGTGTGAAAGTGGAAATTGGTCCATCACGTAGACCACGCGCTTCTTCTTCCTCCTTTTATTTTTTTTGCCAACACCTTTTTATTTTGTTTGTTTTTTAAACATGTACTACGTGTCTCCACTCTCCAAAGGAGCTGCCACCCCACCTTCTTTTCCTTTCATTTACTCCTCCATTTTTTTTTTCTAAAATTTACTCCTCCATTTTAGAAAACGGAAATTACATGATCTTTTCTTCTTTTTTTTTTTTGGGCTCAGAATAAGGTACTTCTATTAAAACTCCAGTAACAAATGAACAAGTTCAGAATGGGAAAGAAAAATAGCTGAAGGAAAACAATAACGAAAAGGCAAGCAACTAGGAAAGGAACAAAGCTAACAATTCAGATCCCATTTAAGAGTTGGATATAGAAGTACTAAGAGTAGCATCACTAGGCTCCTGGACGTCTAAGGTTAGAAGTGACATCAAAGGAAGTGATGGTAGGTCAACCCACCCACGAGGGCACACATTTTTATAAGCATCTACTGCAAGTAAATCAGCAATTTGGTTACCCCGTCTTAGAGTAAAGGATAAAGAGAACCCAATCTTAGATGAAAGAAGGCCAATAATGTCTGTCACAATACTCCTACTCTTCCAATCAAATAGATCTAGTTTATTCGATTCAACACACAACTGCAGAAGGAGACTATCAGTTTCGAAGATCACTTTGTTATGGCCCATGTCCATTGCAAGCATGAGAGCTTTTTTAAGTGCTATAGCTTCAATCATAAAAGTAGAAATTGACTTAACCTTATCCACATAGCCCCATTTAAATTGGCCAAGAGAGTCTCGGCACACCACTTCAATTGTAGTGTCAACACCCGTTTCCATTTCGATATTCAAAGATTAATAAAGACAAAATTCAATGGGCATACAGAAAAGTACAATTATACTGATAAAAATATTCGTTTACAATTCCAATATCGTTCGTTGACGAAAACAGAAAATACAACGGAAGTTTTAATATTTACAAATTTCACCAAAATATCACAAAATAGACTAATTATGACTACGATCTTGTCCTCACCTCGAGACATGTGCCGTTCACTTTCCGGCATCTACGTCTTTTTCCTTTGCCCCACTGGTACCCTCTGAGGTATTTGTTTAAAAATAGGGTGAGATTCCGAAGAATCCCCGTAGAGACATGATATCGTTCATAGAGAATGTGAAAAGTAAATATGACATGCGCAAGATATGCACAAATTAATGAACAATATAAACACATCATCATTATGTATACATGAGTAGGACCCAGCCCCACAATCTACACCTGTTGGTCATCCGCCAACTCCCAGTGTAAGTGCACACTGGCACTAACAGCCTCTCTCTAGGCAATTCATGTTAATTAATAAAGTGCATTTACAAAAAATGGCATCCACACAATCATATAACTATGGCATAATGTATGAAGGATAATGTCTCTATCTCAAAGCTTTATAATCCTCTATTTAATGGTGTCTCGTAGAGCGTGTCATGAGCTTTCAACTTGGTCCTAAAATATTAAATGTATAAGAAATAGGTCATAACCTATCCAAGTATCATTTTAGACTCTTCCATAGTGTTTCTTGTGGTTATATTAGTCTATGATGAAAATTTACTAAAATGCCCCTGGGACCCCGGCTCGGCCCCGCCGTACCCGGCCCGATGGTATGTTTTCCTAAAATTTTGACCAAGGCTATTCTGACTTATTTTCTCCCAAGGAATCCATTTCCGGCTCGAAATCATCAAATTCATTGTCAATTTACGAAAATACCCTTGACAACCCCTATTTAGGGATTTCAGTGGCGTTTTCATAATTATGCTTTTTCGGCCTCTACCGAAAAAGTGCCCAACTGTAACCCCACCTATATTTGCCTATTGAATCCAATGGAACCATTTATTTCATTGAAATCCAACTCCTACTACCAGTTCTGGTGCTGGCCAAAAATATTAGGGAAAAATGGAAAAATAAGGATTTGTGTTTTAGCTCCCAAAACTTGTACTTTTCCACTTCTAATCCTTGATTAACTCACTTAAACACTTTTTAATCATGTTTTAAATGATTTTGGGCAGCATAACCCCTTAGGGTTGTGGCTTTTCTAATTTTTACAACTCAACCCAAAAATCATAAAAACCAAACAACAATTACTAACAACAACTCAAGAAGGCAAGTTCATGAAGTTACCCTCTTTGGCTTCTTGGTTTCCTCTTACTCTAGGCTCCTCCTCCCTCTCTTTTTGATCTCAAAGTGTGTCTTCACCACCATAGATTCATGAGAAACAAGAGTTTAGAGAAGGATTCTAAGGAAATGCTATAAGAAGAACCAAAGAAACCTTACTTACCTTAACCTCTTCTTCCTCCTTCTCTCTAATCTTCAAGAACTTCACAAGCTCACTCTCTCTCTCTTTTCCTTGTGGTTGGACAAAATGTGTGTATGAAGGGGAAGGAAAGATGTTTTATTGACTTATTCATCTTTCTTCCTAGCCCTTGATTTAATCAATGGTCAAGATTACACCACCTATCATGCACCATTTCTCCTCCCATACCTCCTTCCTATTCACCCATGATTACTCCATTTAAGTCAATGTACAAATTTTCCTCTCTTGGCAAGGAAAAATCCGCCCCCCTCCTCTTTACAAGGCAAATAATTTCTCTTCCATGCAATCAAGTTTATCTCTTCCTTCACTCAAGCTTTTCCCTTCATGCATTCACCATACCCTCTTACTTTATGCCATAACCTCTCATCATGACCACCATGCCCATGTCTTCACTTGGTGTACACTCCATCTTTATCACCATTGAGAGGTTCATGTAGTATTGCTTCATTCATGTAACATGTGATCATGAAGTCAATTTTTCTCCTTATTCTTCATGCTTGGACGAAATTAGAAGAGAAGAAGAGGAGGAAATTTTGCATTTCATTAGTCCCATAATTCACATAATTGAATTATGTATAATCCTCCTTAATTTCCCAATTCTTGATTTATTCCACCAAGAATAATCCCATTATGCATTTTCCTTTATTTTCCTTGATTAATTGAAATTAACTCCAATTAATTGGAAAATAATTAATCTTGGGCTAATTTGGCAAAATTTTGATTTTTCTATCACCTTTGTAATTTAATTCAATTTTTGAATTAATTTGCTTATTTCCTTATGAATATGAATATTTCAAAATTCACAAGATCCAAATTCATGAATATTCACCATTTTATTGAATTATTCAAAATAATTTACAATATATTTTTGGTGAATAAAATTTGGGGTGTTACATGCAGCGTCCTTAGCTGGAGATTTATAAGCACTATCACAATTAATTTTCAGGTTGCCCAGGGGTGGGGTCCATTTAGTGTTCTGATTCTCCATGCATGGCGACGAGGGAGCCGAGTTCTTCAAGTGGGTGCATGTATATCAGTAGTCTTCATTACTTTTAGTGGCCATTTCAATAACAAACTCAGGTCTGGGCTCTTGGGCATTGAAGACCTTCTCATTTTGTTTGCTCCAAATAAACCAGAGAAGCCAGCATAATAGAGAGATATCTTTGCTACTCAATGAACTTTCAAAACTTGTTATTTGCAACCACCAAGCAGTGAAATTAGTGACCCGAAGTA
Organism: Inga laurina; assembly: GCA_963855925.1. Taxonomy (NCBI): domain Eukaryota; kingdom Viridiplantae; phylum Streptophyta; class Magnoliopsida; order Fabales; family Fabaceae; genus Inga; species Inga laurina. Next base: position 51,750,786 of record OY979710.1, read on the forward strand.
CATCTGTTTTGGAGCTGAGAGAACAACCGATCCAGACGCATCTTGTCCACAGGCATTAGAAGAACAAGTACTCAGTACTCTATTGCATTATCACAGATAGGGCATTGGTTCCCAAGGGCTCGTTTACGGTTGAACAACGCTACATTGGTTGCAATAACATTATTGAGAAGTCGCTATATAAACTGTTGCACCCATGGGATGATGTTAATGTGCCAAATAAATCTCCATGCAACAGTAGACACAACAATGGAGTTGCTAGCTCGAGTATTGATGCCAGTCAACTCTTCTTTGCCTCATTTGTACCCCAATTTAACAAGGTATTCACCATTTCTTGCCAGTTCCCAAACTAGCTTATCTTCTAGCCCATTGGAAGGGATTGGAATAGTGTAAATGGCTTGCTGGACTACAGGGGATAGATATTGAATAATTGGCCTGAGATCCCATGCTCCATTAACAATGAGATTATTCTGCCTTGCCATACTTCACAAAATAATCCTCATGATTAGTTGGTTTATCAGGGAGTTGAACTTTGGGCACCCATTTATCTCCCTAAATGCGAATTGCGGAGCCATTGCCCACATCCCAGCATAGATCTTTCTTTAAGAAATCCCTTCCAGTAAGGACACTAGACCAGCGCCAAGAGGCCTTGTAGCCTTTCTCAGCATCCATGAAGTAACCCTGAGGAAAATACATGCTCTTCAATACACCTGCCCAAAGCTCATCTGGCTTCATGAGTAGTCTCCAAGCTGTCTTGGCTAGCAAAGCATCGTTCATGATTGTAAGGTCACGAAAACCCATCCCATCGTTACTTTTATCTTGTGTAAGAGAATCCCAGGCTCTCCAGTGTGTTTTCCCCCCAAAAGCATTACCATCCCACCAAAAGTTTGCCAAGAGACTGTTAAGCTCCTGACATGTTTTAACTGGAAACTTAAAACAGTTCATAGGATATATCGGAATGGCTTGCAAAACAGTTTGATCATAATTTCTCTCCCAACAAAGGATAAAAGGGAGTGTCCCCACCCTTGGATTTTATTTGCTACCCTTTCTTAATGCATGGTGCTTTGTCTTTCCCCAAATACTAGGAATACCAAGGTGACGTCCCGGGTCATCAGTTGCAGGGATACCCAAGGTTTGTCCAACCATAGATCGGATATCCTCTGGGGTATTTGTGGAGAAGAAAACACTCGACTTATCTAAATTAGCAGCTTGGCCAGAAGCAAAGCAATACATTTTTAAAATTTTTGCTAATTGTAGGCAATTCCTCTTACTAGCATGCATGAAGAAGAGAGCATCATCAGCAAAGAAACTATGCATCAAGTCTGGGCATGTGTGACTCAGTTTAATCCCTTTAATCTTGCTATCTAGCTGGCTTTTAGAGATCATGATGGAAAGGACCTCGGCAACAAGAATAAAAAGATAGGGTGAAAGGGGATCTCCTTGGCGAAGTCCTCTTCCTGGTGTGAAAGAGCTAATATTCTCACCAGAGATACGTATGTTTAGTCGAACCGAGTTGACACAACGTATAATCAAGGAGACCCATGCACTGCAGAAGCCAAATTGCAAGAGGAAACTCTCTAAGAAATCCCATTCCACTCTATCATATGCTTTGCTCATGTCCATCTTAAGAGAGAACTCATATTTACCCCCATATTTCTTGCATCGGAGATAATGGTAAAACCTCATGAGCAATGATGATATTATCATGGATGCAACGGCCTGATATAAAGGCACTCTGTTTCTGAGATATACATTTATCAAGAAGAGGGCGTATTCTATTAGCAAGAATCTTAGAGATGATCTTGTAGGAGAAATTATACAACCCGATAGGGCGGAATGCAACACATGTTCTGGCTTAGCCACTTTTGGGATCAGAGTGACATTGGTTTCATTACTCTCATGAAGCACATCTTTTCATGCAAAAAAATCTAGAACCATTGCATAAATGGAATCACCAATTTTAGACCATGCAGATTGATAAAATTTATCTGAGAAACCATAAGAACTAGGAGCCTTTGAGCTCCCAAGGCTAAAAGCTGTAACACGAAACTCTTCCTTAGTAAGATATTCTTTAATATTTTGTTAAAATTACATAAACTACACCTTTGCGAATACTATAGAAGAATATCTGATGTCTCTATCCACTTTTCATCAACTTTATGTACACGCGCGCACACTTATACATTTTTTTGTTTTGCCAGCTAACGCGTTTTAGTCAACACAAATTTATAGAAAAATATTGCAACCGTATCCCAATCAATAGATTTAAGGACAATAGATCCCTTAAAATCATCAAATTACAATAAAATATTAAGTGACTGGATCCTATTAATTCTAAAATTAAAAAATACATTTTTGACCCTCTTCATTTAAAAGAGAAAATACCAATTAGAAGAGATTCTAACTTAGTTTTGCTTGTGTAATCTAGCATCAAGAGAAAAAGAGTTGAGGGAGAAGAATTCGACTTTTTCGAACACGACTGAGCCTTAAAAATTCTAGTTTTTTTTTTTCAAATTTAATAAGGGAAAAAATTGTATTTTCACGTTTGGAATTAATAACACCCAAATATCCCTTAAAACTTCACTATAATTTGATGATTTCAAGGAACCTGGTTGTCATTTAGTTTGTTGGACCTTGGCTGCAATTTTTCCAATTATATATTGGATAAAATGAAAAAAAAATCTTTTTGTAAGAAGGAAAATTTGTGGAGAGTGGGCCCTAAACAAAAGTAAATTTGGCACATATATTAAAAGTAGCATATACCAAAATAGAGTTGGTTTCGTAATGTAAGACCCCGTTAGATCTCTATGGGTCTTGAACTTGAGTCCTAAAAGAGTCACTTATCTTAGAAGGAACAACCACGAACCCCAAACCGAACATCGGATAATAATATTAAAAAAATAGTACGTAGATAAAAAAAAAGGGAGAAAAATATAACTTTTAATATGTGAACTTTTTAAACTATTAATTTAGTCTCTAAATTTTGATTTTGACAATTTAATCCCTCTAGTTTATTTTCCCCCTGTCGTAATTACCTAAGCAGACTCACACGCACCCCACTCTCTATATAATATCACTTGGGGGTTTCCCACAATCTCCTCCATTATTGTATAAATAATATAGTATATTGATTCAAACTTTATGATTCAAGTTTTAAAATATTTTATTGAATTTCATACAAGTAATCAATATATCATGCTGTCCAAAAAAATCAATATATCATATAAATTCTATATATAATAAGTGGCATATTCTGTTGGCTTACTTTGAAGTTAGACTAAAAAAATGTCATTTGTAACACCCCAAATTTTATTCACCAAGAGTATATTGTGATTATTTTATATATTCAATAAAATGGTAAATATTTAAGGCCAACTATTCCGAAAATTGAAAAATAAAATGTGTTGACAATTGTGTAAATTGTGAAGAAAAAAAATATAGGAGGGAGAAATAATTATTTGGTTCATAATTATGCCAAGTGTTAACATCTTAAGGCAAATGATTAAATTAGAATTGTTAAAGAGAACACATGTGGAAATTGGATTAAAATATGATTTCTTGGCACATGTGGTTTGATTAATGGAATGAAATCCCAAATGGTGTGCATGAAGGGCCCTTAGGACATTTTTGGGCTAACCAAATGGAGGAGAATTGGTTCAATTACAATTGGAGGCTATCATTTATTAATTAAGAGGAAAATGGGAGATATTTTATGAAGCCCATGCTTCATCTTTCTTGCTCATTCCACATCGAGATCGAGATCGAGAGAGAGAGAGAGAGAGAGAGAGAGAGAGAGAGAGAGAGAGAGAGAGAGAGAGAGAGAGAGAGAGAGAGAGAGAGAGAGAGAGAGAGAGAGAGAGAGAGAGAGAGAGAGAGAGAGAGAAGCCTTAAGAAATATAGAAGGAAGGAGGAGAGCTCAACTAAGAAAGATCAAAGGTAAGCTTGCATGTTTATGTGATAAAGCTTCCTCTTTTGTATGACCTCTTCTCTAATCTCTTCTTCTCCATGAAACATTATGTTTAGCAAGAAATCTCAAGGGAGAGAGAAAGAGGGTGGTAGGCTTTAAAGAGAGAAAGTGAAGAAAACCAAGGTAACTTCAAGAACATCAACTCTTGTGGTTTATTGTTGTTATTGTTGTTCTTGGCTTGGTTTAGTATTGGTTGGTTGATTTTGTAAATTTGGAAAGTCCTAACCCTAAGGGGTTATGCTGCCCAAATTTCTTTGAATCATGGTTAAGAAGTGTTTAAATGAGTTAATAAAGGATTAGAAGTGGAAAAGTACAAGTTTTGAAAGCTAGAACACAACTATATTTTTTCCATTTTTCTTGAATATTTTGGCCAGCACTGTTTCACGGGGTTGGATCTGGATTTTCATGAAATAAATGGTTCCATTGGATTCAGTGGGCAAAAAATAGGTGGGGTTACAGTTGGATACTTTTCCGGTAGAGGCCGAAAAAACATAATTACGAAAACGCCACTGAAATCCCTAAATAGGGGCTGTCAAGGGTATTTTTGTAATTTGATAATGAATTTAGTGATTTTGAGCCCGGAAATGGATTCCTTAGGCGAAAATAATTCAGAATAGCCTTGGTTAAAATTTTGGGAAAACGTGCCATCAGGTTGGGTACGGCCGGGCCGGGCCGGGGTCCCGGGGGCATTTTGGTAAATTTTCACTATAGACTAATATAATCACAATAAACACTAGGGAAGAGTCTAAAATGATACTTGGATAGGTTATGACCTATTTCTTGTACATTTAATATTTTAGGACCGATTCGAAAGCCGGAACGACACGCGTTACGAGACACACCGGAAAAAGGGATTAGAAAGCGTTGAGGTAGGGACATTATCCTTCATACATTATGCCATAGTTATATGATTGTGTGGATGCCGTTGTTTGTAAATGCACTTTATTAATTAACATGAATTGCCTAGAGAGAGGCTGTTAGTGCCTGTGTGCACTTACACTGGGAGTTGGAGGATGACCAACCGGTGTAGATCGTGGGGCTGGGCCCTACTCATGTATACATGACGATGATGTGTTTATATTGTTTATTAATTGGTACATACCTTGGCGCATGTCATATTACTTTTCGCATTTTCTATGAATGATAGTATGTTTCTACTGGGATTCTTCGGAATCTCACCCTATTTTTAAACAAATACCTCAGCGGGTACCAGTGGGGCAAAGGGCAAAGACGTTGACGCTGGAAGATGAGCGGCATGTGTCTCGAGGCGAGGTCAAGAACGTGGTTATAATTTAGTCTATGTTTTGATATTTTGAATAAATTTGTAAATATTAAGTTTCCACTGTAGTTTTTCTGTTTTCCGTTGACGAACAATATCAGTATTGTAAACGAATATTTTTATCAGTATAACTATACTTTTCTGTATGCCTATGAAATTCTGTCTTTATTACTCTTTGAATATCGAAATGGAAACGGGTGTTGACATTATTTTTAACAAAATGATTATAACTTCATTATTATAAATTTTTAAAATTTTAAAATTTAAAGGTAGAATAAAAAATGTAACATTTTCAATTATTGATATGGAGCGTGACATTGCAAATTTCAACCCCTTCCCCAACAGAAACAGATTTGGTGAGCCACTATTCTCACTTGTCAAAATGGAATATTAAATGCATGGCCAGCCAAAGAACCATAGTCACAAGTCACAACAACACAGCGAAAGGCAAATCTTCCGGCTCTAGTTTCTAGAATTTAATTGCGTACTCCATATTTTAAACCGTTTAAATCGATAATTAATTAATTATAAGATGGGTTAGCGCCTTTTCAAAGCTTTGGACACCCAAAGTCAAAACAAGGGCCCTATTCTCCAGAAGGACATACATCCTTTCAGATATGTTCTACGAACAAAATTAATAGAGGCCATTCTTTTCTTTTTTATTATAACATGCGGGTTCGAACCCGATAGAGGAGGGGGAGGGAGTGCCTAAGTGCACTCCAGTGACCATACAGCCTAATGGCGCTGGTCAATAGAGGCCATTCTAATAATAAACTTTCCACCGTTGAAAAATGGAAAAATTACAGTAAGGCTACAAGGAAGAGAACAAATAAAAAAAATAGTACCTTGAAATCTCAAAATTAAAAATAGTCCTATTGACAATACTAGGGGCTCTATTGACAAATTATTGGAATCATTTTTTTTATTTTTTTCTCTTACTTGTGATCTGACCATAATTTTCCTTGAAAAATTGTTTAATTATAAGCGAATGATGGTCAATTTGTTTATCTGTCTAAATTTGATAAACTTGGTTTACGATTTTTTTTTTTTGTAGACAGAAGTTATAGATCGAAGTTGCTTAAGCATTATTTCCTAAATTTTGGAAGCAAAGGGCATTCACTTATCTTAAAATTTGATATTGTTTTATTGAAATTGAGATTTCTTTGAAAATTTGATGTTGCAGGAATTTTTTTTCAAGAAATTGATATTTTTAAATTATTTTTATAGCAACTCTTATTTCTTAAAAAACATATATTTCCATTTATCTGTCATTTTAGAATTTCAAAGCAATATTAATTGTCATTTTTTCACTCATACTCTTATTCTTTTGGAAAAATCTCAATAAAAGATAATTGAATTATTCAAACTCTAAATTGAGTCGTTGAATTCAACAAATTTTAAATCAGGTCATATGACATAAAATAAAATTTTAGAATTCAATAATTTTACCTTACTACCATCATTTGATTTCAACTCACTTAAAAAATAATTCTATGAGTATCCAGCTCTGTTATTCTATTTTTTTATAAAAATACAGACTCGTTGATTACACTCTCTCCTCTGCAACAACTTTCTTTTTCCAAAAAGCTCTCCCTCCCTCCACTTTTGCTGCGCCACCACAGTCACTTTAAAATTTATTGCTCCACAATGGTCAAGCAATTTTTTTTTGGACCTTGACACTAGGGATGATCATGGACCAGATCAGACCGGGTTAGAGGCTGGTTCGAGGTCTGGTCTGGTTAAGACCTCGGGCTGAAAAAGGCAACTTGAGGTCTGGTCTGATGATAACCCGAACTCGGGTCAGACCGAATTTGGTCCATCGGGCTGATGGACTGGTTTGGGTAGTCCAACATATCTAATTTTTTTGTTCTGAAAAAATTAAAAAAAAAAACTAGAGGGAGGAAAAAGAGAGGGAGGGAGGTCGATTGAGAAGAAAATTAGAGGGAGCGTCCAAAGCGACTCCAAGAGGAGATCCAACAGCAGTATCGGACCAGAGGGATCGACGCTGAGAGAAAGACCAATAGAAGCACAGGACCAGAGCGATCGACGCTGAGTTGAGTGACTAACGATGGAGTTTCCATGCGATTAAGGGTAAGGGAAGCAAGGATGAAGTGAGATTGAAGGAATGAAGGTGAGGAGGCGAGAGCTTTGAGCGCCATTTTTTTCGGTGGGAGAGGTGATGAGATTGATGAAGGGAAGTCTGTGCAGTGTGCGTGAGGCGTGAGCAATATGTCAAATCAATTAAAAAAAACTAAAAAAGTGATGGTGCGTGGTTCACGATTTCACGTGAGAGGGTGGACTTTTATTTTTTTTTGGTCATAATGAGGGTGGAGTTAACACTGTACAAAATTATTAATTTTTTTAATAAAATAAATAAATAATTCGGGCCAGACCAGACCAGATCATGTGTACTGAGAACCTGGTCTTGAACCCGGTCCAACCCGAGTAGTTGGTTTGGTCCGGTCCGGTCCTTTTTGTTATAAGGCTGCTTTTCACCTGACCGGATAGGACCAGGTCACCTCGGGTCAGACCGGGTTACCTGGACCATCGGGTTTTTTGATCATCCCTACTTGACACTACTCAAATCTAACCAACATAAGATAATTGTTCCAAAAAAAGGAGTTGCTCTAGGACAAAATTTCTTGAAAATACCGTGAAAGTTTGGTCAAAAACTTTAAACATAGGGAAAATCTTATATAAAGACGGTTAAAATATCTAAATCCTAATTTGGGTCATTGGCCTCAACAATTATATATTAATTTATGCATCATAATTAAGGATTTAAAATTTGGCTCATATGTAACACCCCAAATTTTTTATTCACCAAAAATATATTGTAATTATTTGAGTAATTCAATATAATGGTGAATATTCATGAATTTAGAACTTATGAATTTTGAAATATTCATATTCATAAGGAAATGGACAAATTAATTCAAAAAAGGAATTAAATTATAAAGGTGATAGCAAAATCATATTTTTGCCAATTTAGCCCAAGATTAATTATTTTCCCAATTAATTGGAGTTAATCTCAATTTGTCAAGGAAAATAAAGGAAAATGCATAAGTGGATTATTCTTGATGGAATAAATCAGGAATTGTGAAATTAGAGAGAAGAAATGGGTTTGGTTAGAGTAAAGAGAAGGGGAATGGTTTGTGTAACTAGAAGGGAATCTAGTTCAAATCCAATTGAAGACACATGATGAGAAGGCATGGCATAAAGTAGAGGGTATGGTTGGAGGCATGGGAGGAGGGATGGTGTGCATGATAGGTGTTGAAATGTCATCCCTTGATTAGATCTATGGCTAGGAAGAAAGGAGACCAAATTAATAACACACATTTTCTCCTTCCTCTTGGTCATATTTTGTCCAACCACAAGGAAAAGAGGAAGAGAGAGAGCTTGAGAGATAGAGAGAAGAGGAGAGCTCAATGAGGAAGAAATCTAAGGTGAGTATTGTTGTTCTTGTGTTTAAGCTTCCTCTCTTGCATAATAGCTTCTCTAATACCTTTTTCTCCATGAATCACCATTCTTAGCTCAAGAAGAGAGAGAGGAGATGTCTAGAGAGAGAAGATTCAAGATCTCAAGAGGTAACCTCACAAACCTTAGATCTAAACTAGTATGGTGTTGTTGTTAAGGTTTGTGTTTGGTTTTGGTGATTTTTGTCAAGTTTGTAAATTTGGAAAGTCCTAACCCTAAGGGGTTATGCTGCCCAAATTTCTTTGAATCATGGTTAAGAAGTGTTTAAAGGAGTTAATAAGAGATTAGAAGTAGAAAAGTACAAGTTTTGGAAGCTAAAACACAAAACCCCAATTTTTCCATTTTTCTTAAATATTTCGGCCAGCAGTGTTTGAGGGGGTAGGAGCTGGATTTTCATGAAATAGATGATTCCATTGGACTCAGTGGGCAAAAATAGGTGGGGTTATAGTTGGGCACTTTTTCGGTAGAGGCTGAAAAAGCATAATTACGAAACGTCCCTAAAACCCCAAATCGGGGCTATCAAGGGTGTTTTCATAATTTGATAGTGAATTTAGTAATTTCGAGCCAGGAAATGGATTCCTTGGGTGAAAACACGTCAGAATAGCTCTAGTCAAAATTTTAGGAAAACGTGCCATCGGGCCAGGTATGGCGGGGCCAGGCCGGGGTCCTAGGGGCATTTTGGTAAAATTTCATCATAGACTAATATAACCACCATAAACACTATGAAAGTTTCTAAACTGTACATTTGACGTTCTAGGACCGAGTAGAGAGCCTGAGAGATTGGCACGCAAATCGAGGCATGTTATTTGAAGATTAGGGAATGGCGATTAAGGTAGGGAACTTACCTCTCCTGCATGTATTTGATATTTGTGCTGGTGTATTGATGCATGTTACTGCTTTGCTTGATTTTGTGAAACATATATGAATAATTGAAGCTTTGTTTCTGTTTATGCTATGGCCATACCTATGTTGATTGAAACATCGAGCACGCAGATATGTCATTGTGTGAGCATGAGTTATGTAATGCAAGCATGTCATGCATTAAGCATTTATCTTGCATGCATATTGGTATTACTTTCCTACAGAGATTCCCTAGAATCTCACCCTCCCCTACCAACAATTTAGACAAGAAAAGGCAGAACGTATGCTGAGAACAAAGAAGAGAACCGTACGAGAGGATTGCAGTGGTGGAATGAAGGATGAAAGATTAGGCGTGTTCATCAATTTCCCGTCTCGACCTTCCCGTCCCGATCCCGAGTAAATCGAGACGGGATTTTCCCGTCCCGAAAATTTCGGGATTGGGAATGTGATTTCGGGATCGGGAAAAATTCGGGATCGGGATCGGGATCGGGATAGGGAATGAGACTTCCCGATCCCGACTTTTTCCCGATCCCGAAAATATATCTATACACATATATTTTTTTAAAAAATATTTAAGAAAATAAGACTAAATGTAAAATAAAATGTGAAAATCCCTAACACCCTTAAGATAATATCTATTCTTTTAGTTTATTTAGTTAATTTAATTTATTATTTATTAAATAATTCTAATTTTTTGTTCTTGTTTTTATTCTTTTTACATCTGAATCGACAACTTTAAGCATGTATTGGACTAATTATATATTTATGAGACTTATTTGATACAATATAATATTAAACAAATTATATATTTATACTAGACTAAAGGAAACACAACAAAAAATTTAATATAGAGATTTTTTTTAAAAAAAAGCAAATATGGGATCGGGAATTTCCCGATCCCGATATTTCCCGATTTTCAGGATCGGGAAATTTTCGGGATCGGGATCGGGAATGAAAATCATTCCCGAACCCTTCTCGGGATCGGTATCGGGAATGGCATTTCCCGATCCCGAACACCCCTATGGAAGATGTCTCCGTATCACTGAGAAGAGTTTAGACACCCAAGTAGCCCTGCACGACTACATGAATTGTAATTATCAAGTACGAACCCCTATGAAGAATTTTCATAATCGCGCACATAATATTAGTATTTCTATGTTATTTCTGTGTTGCCCACTGAACTGCGTATTGTTTTCCGCAAATACTCTGAAATCTCAAATAAGTGAAAATAAGATCAGGGTGTGACATCATATATGACCCAAATTTTGTCCTATATATTGGAAAGAGATAAAGTATTTTTTTATTCTTAATATAAATCATTTCATTAAATTTATTATATAAATATATAATTTTACCCTTAATTTATTATTATTGGACTTCTCAGTTCTACTTCTTACTCATTCATTTATATCAAATAGGGATAATGCTGGAAAATTATTAAATTTTAAGACCGGTTTAATAAGATTCAAGGTTTTTTTATTTGAAATAAGTTGAAAGTACCTCATTAGATACTCCTCCAATCCTAAATGTAAGATCTAGTTTGGGAGTGAATTTTTGTCTTTAATGTAGTAACACCTTTTTGGCTTTTTCCACTTATCTCTCATGTTTATCATTTTTCAAAAAACTAATTTGTACTAGTATAACTTATAAAATGGTATGTAATCTAATACTATACAAAAGTATTTTATAGATATCATGTGATATGTGTTGTAATTAAATAATTTATTTATTTTAAAATTTTGAAATTTTGAAATTTGGGGTCATTAGACTTAAGGGTGTCTCTATTTGCTATATGCTGATTTGGACCGAGTCATTGTCTCTAGAGAAGCCATGCACTACTTATTCACATACCCTCCTGCCTCGCAAGTTCCTCTTTCTATTTCTCAAATTCTACTCGTTTACCACTCGTTGACTTCTATTTTATCATCATATTATTTGCATACCAGAATGTTACTGATAGTGACTTTCTTTCTTTTATGGTTCCCTATTCAAAAGATATTTCATTCATATGAGCCACTAGATTAAAGACATCTTTCTACAAGGGATCGATTTTTTTGATTAAAAAGAAATCACCCCTGAAATTTCAAATTAAAAGCTACATGCACTTCTAAACTCACAAGTCTAGATCATAAAAGACTTTGACTTGAAGAACACTAACTCAAAGCAATAAACACGATTTCATACTCTCCCAAGGAAAAACAAACAAACAAACAAATTTGACCCTTATGATGTTAAACAGTAAAGTGAATTTATTTCTTCATGTTTTAATTCTATTATGAGAACTAAGAATTTCTCAATCCATATAGGTGCATTGTGCATATAGCTCATAGATAAACTATATCTAAACTTTTGAGATAACCTTTTTATGAAAAATTTCATAATTATACCATGTGCAACTATAATATGAGTATTTCGCTAATTAAAAAAAAATGTCACAGTGTATCAATAACAATTAAAAAATTGTAACAAACCTAAATTATAATATCCATTATATTAACCACCCATAATTGAGTTGGGTAGTAGACACAAACACAATTATGAATTACCCTCAAGCAAGATCAAGTTTTTGGAACTTTATTACAGATGAGAGTCATTTCTAACTAGGTTTGACAATACTAAAATCTAATTCGATAGTATTAATGAGTGCCAAATAATTGTATTTAAAAAAGTTATAACAGCAGTTATATTATATTAATTTCCATTAGCTTAAAGACTTTTTGGAAGAAAGTGTTGGTAGGGAATTATTATTACTTCAGCTAAACAAACCTTAATACTCCTTTGGTCCTTAATATTATACATATTTATTTAATTTGATTAGATTAAATAAGTTAGTTGAGCTAGTTAATATGATACCACTCTTGTCCTATTTATTAGTCCATTTTAACTAAACCTCACATATCAAAGAGAGGTAGTTAACTTAATAATTATAGAGTAAATTTTCAACTATGCCTTTATTTATGAATGAGTACTTTTCAACTCTTTTTTCTCTATCTATCTTTAAATTATTTCTTTATTGGTACGATAAATAGAGGCAAAATTGTCACAATTTCATTTACTATACTGAAACTAGACTTATAAATATGACCAAATTTTTTAGTAAAAAGGATTTATAAATAGGACCAGAGTGGTATGTATTTTCCAAAACACTCTACCCATCTTCCTCAATTCCCTCATTTCCTCTCCTCCTTGATTATTGTTGAAGGAACATCAATAGGGGTAAATTAAAAAAAATATATCAAATATGGAAATTATATCTCATATTTAAGATCAAGATTAATTCTTTAAATATATATTATATTAAGGACGGGGGAGTAATCAATTTTTGTTGAAGGAAGCTTGAAATGTGTGTGTGTGTGTGTGTATAGTACACAGATTTGCGTATTTCGCAGATGTTGCCCTCCATAATAATATCTCTCTGGCAACGTTAGTGAGATTCTTGGATTCACAATTGCACATTGCGAGGAGGAGGGACGGAATTAATTAATAACCACAATATGGTACGATGAGCCTAACGCAATAAAAAATAAATAAAACTAAGGCAACAACTTATACAAATTCTTAGATACATACCACAATTACATACAACATAATGAGGGCAAACGCTACAACTATAGATAGATCAAATTAAAACCCTCCTCTAAATATCAGGTACGGTGTCTTAACTATACCAGTCACATGTTTTGTAATGCGGCAAGATCAAATTAAAACAGAAGATGTTGGAGCTGTGTTGGCAATTTGTAATTTCCTAACTAAGATGATCACACCGATCCGCATTTATAGTCATATGTTGAACCTTATGAATGTGTTGGCCTATTATCAATGTGGAACCAAGAAACCGCCACATGCTTACAAGTTAGGTGGCTCTGTATTCATTTACTATCTATAACGCTTAAATGCTTGTGCCTTGTGAATTCTTCATCCGTCCTCTCTCTATATAGTTAGGTGGTTACTGAAACACATGATGATTGGGCAATACTTTCAGAGATTAAAAACATGATTTAGAGGAATTGGTAAGTTGAGTTCTAAGTTATATAGACAGGGATGATAACCTTATGACAGATTCTCATACCAAAAGAGCACTAAATAAGGGTTTTGACTTGCAAATCTTTGGATTAGAAGCACTACTAGGTTTTTTAACTGTTGCTGCTTCTTAGGCCCCATTTGGTACGCTGGAATTGGAGAGATGGAGATGGAAATGGAATTAAAATCCATGATAAATGTTTGTTTGGTTTGCATGAATTGATTTCCATGATGAAATCAATTCCATCAAAATGGGTTAGATTGGGTTCCATGCTAAGACCCATGGAATTGAGATGCATCTATAGAGGCCAAATTTTCAGACTAAAATGTCCTCAAAATATGAAATTTCTGGACACTTTTACCCAAATTAAATCCCTAAACCTCATCTGCCATTTATCTCCATTACCTTTGTCAACACCCGTTTCCATTTCGATATTCACAGAGTAATAGAGACTAAGTTCCACAGGCATACAGAAAAGTAAATATATACTGATCAAAATATTTGTTTACAGTTCGAAGTCAAGATACAAAAGGCAACAATATTTACAACATAAGCTATCTATAACCACGAACTTTAACTTTGCCTTGTGACACGTACCAGTCACTTTTCTTTATCTACGTCCTTGCCTTTTGATCCACTAGCACCCGCTGAGATATTTGGTTTAGAAAAAGGGGTGAGATTCCAAAGAATCCCAGTAGAAACATACTATCGACATATAAAATGTGAAAATTAAATATGCAATGCACCATATTAAGCAAAATGAAAGTTCGATTCGATTCATATGTGTACACAAGTTTCAGGGCCAAACATCGAGTTAGAACCCCTACATGTACCTTAGCCAAGTCACCGACCACAGCTAGGATTTTCGATATACCTTCGCTGGGCACCGAACCACAACCAGGTACTGTGCCTCTAGCACGCATTCATATAACAAAATACAGTAACACATAACATACAATAGTCACATAGTATATGAGAGATAGTAGTCCCTACCTCAACCCTTTTTAACCTTGAGATGCTCGCCTCGTGGAACGTGCCAACTCCAGGCCTTTAACTCAGTCCTAAAATACCAAATGTACAAGAAATAGGTTATAACCTATCCATGTATCATTTTAGACACTTCCATAGTGTTTATTGTGATTATATTAGCCTATGGTGAAAATTTACAAAAATGCCCCCGGCCCGGCCCCGCCGTACCTGGCCTGACAACACTTTTCCCGAAATTTTGACTAAGGCTATTTTGACATATTTCCACCCAAGGAATCCATTTCAAGATTCGAAATTACCAAATTCAATGTCAAATTACAAAAATACCCTTGACAGCCCCGATTTTCAGGGTTTCAGGGGCGTTTTCGTAACTATGCTTTCTCGGCCTTTTCTGAAAAAGTGCCCAACTGTAACCCCACCTAATTTTCCCTCCTGAATCCAATGGAACCATCAAATCATTGAAAATCCAACTCTAAGGACCTCTAACATCCCTGGCCGAAATTATGGTATTTTCCGGGAAAAATCGGGGTTTTGCTGTTTCGGCTCCGTAAACGCTTTCCTTTCTACTCCCAACCACTTTATTAACCATCTAATTGAGTTATAACAACCATTTAAACTAAAATTGGGTAGCATAACCCTTAGGCACACCCATTTCCAAAATTTAAAACCAATGACAATCCGGCGAAATTTCACCGATTAAATTGCCCACAGCAGCAAGAATAGTTAATATACGAAGGTTTGGAAGTTACCTCAAGCTTTTCCCAAATATGGCTGAAACCCTAACCTTTAGAGAACAGATTTCTGAGCCTCCAAACCTTAAAGAAAAAAGAGAAGTAGCTTAGGGTCGGAGTTATACGCGTTAGAAACTGATTTACCGAAGAAATCACTTACCTTTGCAAGTTTTTCTTCTCTTTCTCTCTCTAGAATTTCACACACTCTCTCTAGTTCAGATCTGAAATGACACAAAAATCTGGAGGAAGGAAGGAGATTATATTTAATATCATATATTATATTATATTTAATTATTAATTTAATTTCCAACAATTTCGGATTTCAGAAATTTCTGGTAGATTTTCTGCTCAAACTTTGGAAAATCATAACTAATTCTAGAAAAATCGAATTGGAGTGATTCCAAAGCCTATAGAACCCTTATTGAGTCTAGTTTCAAGAAAAAAAATATAGAATTTTGCTAGCTAGAATCACAAAATTCCCAGAATTTCAATCTTTGCATACTGTTCTAGAAATTTTACAGTTTTTCTGTGCTAACTTCAAAAATTAATGAATTTTTGTATATAGCTCTAATTGAGTCATATGACCTATCAAATTAAATCTTGGGATGTCTACTTCCATCCTGTAAAATTTCATAATTTTTTCTCATCATTTGTTCTTCCAAAACCACATGACCAACTCACTGCCTTATAGGCGACTTCACCAGAAACATTGTTTACCTTTAATTTCTAATATCATTGACCAAAATTAACATTAGTATTGGCCAAATATTATTTTCTTGTATTCCTCTACTTTGGACCTTAATATTGGGATTTTTAAATTACAATATATTTGGTGAATATTCACCATTATATTGAATTTCCCAAATAATTACAATATATTTGGTGAATATAAAATTTGAGGTGTTACAACCTTCCTCTGTGCCTTCAACCTACTCACTCACCGGTGGCGGCCTTTGCTCACTCCCCAGCGGTGTCGATAACGACGACAATGCTCACTCCAGATTTGGGTTGACGACGACAATGCTCACTCCATCTTCCTCTTTCGGACCGGAAAGCTTCACCCCGCCATCGGTGATGACCCATGTGCGACAGAAAATCCAGCGAGGGCACAATCGATTTGTGATGGCCATGAGCTCGATCTCTGTGCGAGCTTGATTCTGTGCCCTCGCTCGTCTTGATTGAACAAGACTGTCACAAGCTTAACGGCCACGAGCTAGATCTCTGTGCGATGTTGATTTTGTGCCCACGAGCTTGAAGAGTATCTGGCGGCAGGAGAGGAAGGCACACTCGACGCTCTCAAATGCGCCGCCTGCAACTATCACTGCAAGGAGATCGAGGGAGAAACTAGCTCCTTTCACCTGCCGCAACAGCACCACCCCCAGTACCACCATCGATTTCCCCCTTACTATCGTGGGCGGCCGCCTGGTGCAAGGTACCTCCACCACCATCTGGCAAATCCGGCGATGGCACATCACCGGCTTGGCGGTGGCAAAGATAGGCCCTTTTGGTCAAACAAATGGGTCTTGGGTTTTTGGGAAGTTAGGATTAAAAAAATTATGAATGGTATTGTGGACTTTTAACACAATCATTGAATATTTTAATTAAAAAATTATATCTCATATCCATGATATACCAAACACGTTTAAATCTCATTTTCATATCCATTTCCACCAAAATCAATTCCAGTATACCAAACGAGCCCTTAGTTTCTTACTTTGTATTGTTTTTCATTTCTGGTGTATTGAAGGAAAAAAAAAGAGGACACTGCTACTAATTAATAGGAGCTGAGTTTAGTAACAAGGGATTCACTAGTCTTTGAGTTTAAACCTTGCATGTAAATAAAAAATTGTTGAAAGTACGGTAATATAATTCCTCCTATTGGATATTGACTGGACTCAAATCACAAATTCCTCATTAATTAATTCCATAATTGGGTCCCTGTGCCGAGGCAAACTCACATTTTCCGTCTAATTTCGATAATTTCTTGGAGGAATTACAATAAGATCATAAGAAAGGGGAGTTAATTACCTACAAGTCCTAATGACAATTGAAGAGCAGGTACGTAATGATAAGTTTCAAAGTAAGAAATGACAATATCTCACTTGTCATTAAGAATTTTTGACAATTAAGTTTCTTACTTAGGACCTCATTATAATCCCCCTAATTTCTTTGAAAGAAGAGAGATATGTAGAATACTTAGCTTATTTTCATGTTTCACCAAAAGCAAGCTAAAGGCTGAGAATTAATGATGCCGATAATGGATGAAGAGGAGATTTCACGGGGAGCAAGAGACTAGACAACACATTGAGTGCTACATTTTTCAATCCTAATTGTAGGAACTAATCAGGGGTTAATTTTTGACGATTTATAATTGATTTTCACGAATTTCCAGCTTAATTTTGTCATAAATTTTAATATTGTTTTTTCTCTTTGTTTACAACTTTTTTCAGGAATTTATAATTGATCTTTAGGAATTTAAAATTCATCAGAAAAACAAAAACAAAAAAATCCCTCCTCTCCTTAATGTAAGACGTCACTTGGGAGTTAATGTTGGTTCTAAATATAAGCCCTATTTCATGTTTTATCCATTTTTACCAAATTAATCTTATTGATATTCTCGCAACAATATAATTATCAAGTAGGAGATGGAGGGAAAGAATTAAGAAAAATAATTAGGGTGTTTTAGAAAATACAAATCATATTAACTAATTCAATTAACATCTTTCATCTACTCAAATTTATTAATTAGGTCATACATTAAGGATTAGATATAGAAATATATATTTCATTGTGTGTGTACATATTTTTTTTCCCACTCATTAAATTTATTATATAAATATATATAATTTCACTCTTAATTTATTGTTATTTGATTTCTCACTTCTCCCTCATTCCTTTATACTCCTCCAGTCTTTAATATAAGACATATTTAGGGAGTTAATATTGGTTTTAAATATAATACATAATTTTTATATTTGTCAACTTTTTCTTAATTTACCCCTTTTTATACTCCCTTAACAATAATCAAGAAGGAGAGGGGATGAGGAAATTAAGGAAGATAACTAAGGTATTTTAGAAAATACATGTCATATTAACTAACTCAACTAACTTCTTTAATATAATCAAATTAGATAAATATAGGGTGAAAATAGGCTATAGGGGCCTACGGCCTGGCCTAACCTATTTAATAAATAGGCTAGGCTCAGGCTTAAGCCTATTGTCAAGCCTATTTAGGTAAACAGGTCAGGCCTATTTTCATAAGGCATAGCTTACAGGCCTGGCTTATTTAGTTTTTTTTTTTTAAAAATGTATTATTATGCATGATTATATATAATTTAATCTAAATTAGTTTTATAAATAATTTATAAAATTAATAACTTAGTCTTAACCCTAAGGTTCACATTTCATCATTTATCAAAGAGCTTAACCTTTTCATTCATCAATTGATCACATCTACTTCTTTTCTTTCTTATCGCTCGAGATGGCAATGCTAGCTCACTACCTCTCCCTTGATTTATGTCATTTGATGCAATATAATAATTGCAATAAGCTTATTTTAGTGATGCCCAAATGAAAATGATCCCAATAGGAGGAGTTTGTCTAATTTTCTGTAAGAAAAACAAGAGGTAAAATCTAGTTTTACATGTGACTTGAGCTTAGTTGATTTTAAAAAAATATATCTCCTTAGCCAATAAATGATTGATTTTTCTTATTCCTACCTGCTCAGACAATTTTTGCCACTAGGTGGTCTTTTCTTTCTCTTACTAACTCTTTTATTTCATATAAGAATGAATCTATAAACTTTTAAAATATAACGTAGACATTTAAATAGGCTTGGTAAATTATATATGAATTTAGATGCAAAGGCTTTGAGCCTATTTAAAGGCCTATATTTTAAGTAGGTCTTTAAATAGGCTTTAGGCCTTTTGAAGGCTAAGGCTCAGGCCTAAAATAAAGCCTACATACAGGCTCAGTCTCAGACTTAGGCTCAGACTTTAGATTTCTATCGCAGGCCCAGGCCTACTTAGCTAAAGCCTAGCCTAACAAAACCTATTTTCACCCTTAAATAAATATGTTTTATATTAAGGATAGAATGTAATAGTAAATAATGGTAAAATTGAAAAGTGATTAAATTTTATGACAGGATTGATGAGATTTAAGATTTTTTAATTTAACTAATGTTGAAAAGACCGTATAAATAGAAGAGGAAGGATAGACATTTTTTTCAAGTTGTTTTGACTTTAGGATACGTTGTCCATTTGCTATTGTCTCCGGAGAAGCCCCGCAGTACTGCTAATCCACACACCCTTCTGCATGAAAGTTCCTCTTTTATTCTCGAACTCTACGCATTTACCACACTTTGACTTCTATTTTATATGCATCATATGTTATTGATAGTGACTTTAATTTCTTTCTTTTATGGTTTCATATTTAAAAGATATTTCATTCATATGAGCCACTAGATTAAAGACATCTTCCATTTCTACAAGGGATCAATCTTTTTTTAATTAAAAAGAAATCACCTCTAATATTTCAAATTAAAAGTTAAACGCGCTTATAAAATCATAAAAAAGACTTTGACTTGAAGAACACTAACTCAAAGCAATAAACACAATTTGATACTCTCCCAAGGTAAAACAAAACAAACAAACAAATTTGACCCTTAATTAAGATGTTGGACAGTAAGCGAATATTTTCTTCATGTTTTAATTCTATTATGGAAAAGCTGCATTTGCATCCGAGAATAAGACTTTCTCAATCTGTACGCGCGCGTATGTATACCCCATAAGTAAATTAACTATACCTAAACTTGGAGATAACATGTTTATGAAAAATTTCATAATTATACCCAAATAGATAAATTTATGAGCGACGACTATGATATGAGTATTTCACTAATTAATAGCCATTAATAACCACCTATAATTGAGTTATGTGATAGACACAATTAGGAGAGTCATTTCTAACTAGTTTTTTTTTTTTGGTCAAACATTTCTAACTAGGTTTGAAATTACTAAAATTTAATTTGATAGTATTAAAGAGTACCAAATAATTTGTATTAAAAAAGTCGTAACAGCAATTATATTATACTACCTCCGGTCCTAAATATAATTTGTATTAAAAAAGTCGTAACAACAATTATATTAAAAAAGTCGTAACAGCAATTATATTAAAATATTCATATATACTGTTTTTTCTCCAAATTAATTAATTTGACTCATAAACTGGTATATAATCTAATGATACACAATATATACTATGATTAAGTAGTATATTTAGCTTCCTTAACCTCTCCAAAAAAAGTCAATTATGTCTTATATTTAGGATTGGGGGGAGTATTTACTTTCCATTATCAAAGACTTTTTAAAAGAAAGTGCACGTTGTTATTACCTGGCCGGGATTATTGGAGTATTAATTAAGTTATATACAAACCTTAATAATTTTCGTTGAAGGAAGGTTGAATCATGAATGTGAAAAGGAAGATTAGCTTATAAAAGCATCAATGGCAATATAGTACACCGATGATGACTTGCCTATTTTGCAGTGATTATTCTTCCATTCACATTGTTGTTAGGACTGGGGAGGACGGAATATATAAACACAACATGGTACGATGAGTCTTAACGTAAAAAATAAAACTAAGCAGGCAACAAACTTATAGAACTTATGAGGCATCACATCCCACAAATATTAACAACATATAATTAATGAGTGGAAACACGTACAAGACAATAAAGTAAATATGACTGGCCAATCTCATCCCTACTTTCTGATTTGGTGCGACTACTATATATATAGATCAAAACCCTCCTTCAAATATCATGCATGTTCAGTGTTTCCAAATCCGTTGAAACCTAGTAATTAATTATACCAGTCACAAGCTTTTATTAAGTGGCAGTACTCTGTAGCATCAAAACATAAGATGTGTACTACGTAAGAACTATGTTGGGAATTCCTAATTAAGATGATCACACCCATATGCCTATATAGTCTTGTGCTGAAGTCTAAGCCTACATTTACGTATGAACTAGCAAGCCGTAGATTGAACCCTCTTGGCCTATTATCAATGTGGAGACAAGAAACCGCCACATGCAATTACAAGTTAGGTGGCTGTGTATTCATTTACTATCTATAACGCTTAAATGCTTGTACCTTATAAAATCTTCTTCATCTTTCTATATAGTAACCTAAAGAGGACATGGCTACTAATAATAGTGCTGTGTTTAGTAATAAGCTAAGGGATTCACATTTCACTAGTAGTCTTTGAGTTCATACATACCTTATAAATAAAAAAATAAAGATGAAGCAAGTAATTAATATAATTTCTCTAATTGGCCATTTTTCACTTGACTCAAATCCCAAAATTAATCCACATTAATTGATTCCATAATTGGGTCTCAATATGTGCCGAGGCAAAGTCACATTTTCTGTCTAATTTCAATAATTTCTTTGAGAGGAGAGAGATGTAGAATGCTTTTTTCCATGTTTCACCAAAAGCAAGAGCTGAGAATTAATGATGCCTCGCAATAATTGAGAGGAGATTTCACGACCAGAAAGGGAGTAGATTGTGAGTGTTACTATCTTCCATCCTAAATATAGGAGCTAATTAGGAGATTTATTCTGATATAAAATATCTCCATTCTCTATGTCTTCCAAATTAATAACTTTTTCCTTACACTATCACTAATTAGTGCACATAATAAGGAGATTCTCATCACGGGGTAATTCAAATGCAAATGTTGGCTAAATAAGATATTTTAAGAAAAGCATGCAACACTCATTTTTTTACAAACAACTACCTTAATTAATTATTTTATTTGAAAGTTAGTTATTAATTAAGCTCTTATATTAAGGATGTGAGGGATTATAAGGCTATTAGATAAAGAAGGCGTAAAGCTTAAGTTGGAGCATGAAGATGAACATGAAGTCACGGATGAATACAAGCACAAATTATAAGAAACAAGTAAAATAATTGAGAATGGTCGGAGGATAATAGCTACATAAAGGATGCCATAAGAAGGGTGATTAGTGAAAGGTGGGAAATTAGGGTGAGATATATTTTTCTTAATTAGGCAACTAAATCATTATAATTCCCATTTTAACACCTAAATCAACCCATATTGGGCAACTAGGAATATAATCATAGCTCAATGGATTGAAATAGAAGGAAAAGAGGCAAAGGGGTGTGTTTGTGGCCACCATAATTAACTTGTAGTGTTTTGTCTCTAAGTGAAGGCAAGAAATAAACAAATAATAGAGGAGGCCCGGATTTATCTGTTGTGTTAGCAAAATCAAACAAATCATGTGGTGATTTAACGGATCATTGTCATATTTTTTTATTATTATTTTTGCCAACCAAGAAATGAGTGAGAAATGCATGTTCTTCGGGACTGCACTGAAGCTAAACGTTTGGGGATGGAAAAAATAACATTGCCACGGGATCATTTTTTCTTCGAGCTTAATCTCAAGGAGTGGGTGAACTGTAATATTCGAAGCTTGGATTGGGGTGACTGGTTTGCAACTTTATGCTGGTTATTCTGGAAAAAGAGGAATGAACGTCTTTTTGAGCAGAAGAATCAGAATAATGAGAGCCTACAGAATCATGCCCATGCCATTATATCCAACATTCAAAAGGCAAGTAAAAAACTAGTCGGAATCAACTTACAAGGCACATTAGTAACGGATAGGGAGGCCACATGGACTCCTCCCGAGGAAGGATGGACTAAAGTTAACGTAGACGGAGCATTTGCAGGGAAAAACGGCGCTGGATGCGGAGGAGTTATTCGAGAGGCTAACGGGAATTTTAATATGGCTTTTATGCACATATTGGACTTGGGTGATCATGTTACCGCTGAAATATAGGGTATTCTTCTAGGATTGAAGACAGCTTGGGATCAAGGAAAGCGTAGAGTGGTATTAGAATCCGATGCGAAAGAAGTTCTTGATCTGATTAACAATGAGAATTGCCAGAATCATCCAGACCCTAATACAATAGCAGAAGTTTGTTCCATGTTGCAATGATAATGGAGGATTGAATTGAGGTTTGTTCCAAGAGACACAAATAGGGTTGCTGACTTCCTTGCGAAAAAGACTCTTTCATGTGTAACGGGGTTTCACCCTATTTTGTATTCTACGCCTGAGTTAACAGCTGTTTTAGAGCTGGATCATTGTATTCCTACATTTGTAGGCTGAGTCTTGAGAGTTTTTCTTCTTTATGTATCAAAAAAAAAAGAAATGAGTAAGAAACATATCTTTTCTTTTGTTTTGGAGTAAGAGCCACAAATAAAATCTAAAGTTTGGTGGAAGCATACCACGATGATGATTTGTAAAAGGACATGAGATTTTAGGGCCACATGCAAGATCCTACTCTCATAATCACAAGAAACATTGTCCATTTCATTCTTCTGTTTATGCCTCATCCCAGTTGCATTTCATGGGCCCCAACATTACTGTTCTGATCTTCACGCTTGTTCCTTTTGCCCAGCTCATCTGCTGTTTTAGATTATAATCTCTTTTCCTCTCTCCTCTCTCATCCCTTATTCAAATCTTACTTAAGTTACTAACAGGCGTTGGGTCTGACAGTGTCAGAATCAATATATAAATACAATACTCTTCCACCATAGTTACTGTTCTTAAGCAACCAACGCCTACGATTCCTTCTGGTCACATTTTCACTACATCAACGGCTGCTAATGA
Organism: Inga laurina; assembly: GCA_963855925.1. Lineage (NCBI taxonomy): Eukaryota > Viridiplantae > Streptophyta > Magnoliopsida > Fabales > Fabaceae > Inga > Inga laurina. Next base: position 51,774,803 of record OY979710.1, read on the forward strand.
AACTACCACCTTTTATCCCTTCCTTCCTTCATCACGTGTGAGAGGTGCACCTTTCATTTGTCTCCTTCAGTTTATCAAACTATATCCAAAATTCTAAAATTCCCGCCTGACGCCATTACCCTGTTTTCTTTAAAATTCCATCCCTTACCACTCATATCCCTCCAATCCATCCTCATGAACTAACTTTTTATGTAGCATGGAGGTGATCAACGTAAGAGCAGTTGTGATAAGCTTATCAGCCATAATGCATCTCCTTCTCCTCATCAATCGTGAGATACTAAGATATTTTGGTTCTCTTTTACGTTGTATTATAGATGTATGACCTGCCTTGCTTAACCCTCTCATAATTTTTCTTGAAAACAGGGAATCAAATTTATCTACAAAACTACGTCAACTTCATGTTGCTCGCTAAATTTTATGGTCATGACATGCAGAGCTCCCTTCACAGTTTTAACAGGGGATCATTCGCAGAGCAGCCAAATTTTAATGAAAGGACAATACACGTTAACTCCATGGTAATGCCGGCTTGCACCAGTGTCTTTTAATAAGTCAGTTCAATATTAATGTTATTGATGGGTTGTTGACTACATTAATGCCTTCTCATTAAATGTGAGGCCTATAAAAGCAACACCCACTACAATGAGCTAAACACGACCTCCTCTGTAAACAGCACTGTGACTATATTTCTTTCTCTGCTTTTTCATTGTAAAATAGGATACTGATGCAATGGCGAGCAATAACGAAATTATTCGTCTGGTAGATTTTCTTGAGGGAATGTGCGAGCACCATGTGGTTGTCAAGGTGGATAGGATGATCCACAAAGAAGTTGTACGATATCCGCTTGGCTTTACACGACCTATGAAGGAGTTAGTGGCTATTCAGCTCGTCGTCTTTGATGATTCCGTTAGTTTTTTCATTTCTTGATCGTTATTATATCTCTTCGAGTTAAAAAAACATGGTTATAAAGTTAACGCCTCTCACCGCATCATGCAGCTCACCCGCAATGTAGCTGTCATGGACGATGTTCCAGTCATTGAATGACTTGCTCCAATTTTTGTTGAAGATCGCTGCTATAAGATTTGTAATTTCTTGGTACGGAGCTTTGGAAAGGGTCCTCGGATGAAGCTTTACCTTAAGCTACTCCGAACAACCCATGTGGAACACACCGATGGAGATTTCCCAAGGCACTGCTTTGATCTTCATCCTGTTTCCCATGTCCTCAGTAGGGTTGCGAACGCTTGGGGCTTAGTAGGTATGCCCGTAACCTTACCTCTTTAAAATTTCTAAGTTCTGAAGCATTTGTAATTGTTCTTATAAACTTGTCACTTTTCTGTGCAGATGTTTGTGGAATTTTAAAAACATTGGTTGAGACAGGAATGGGCCAAACAGGAGGTGTATACTGCACAGAGGTGGTTTGTTCCTCTTTCATTGGAGGCTGACAATTTAATTTTACATATAAGTATAAAGTACCTCATATTGCCTTAGAAAATGATATGTGTTATTTTTGCAGCCATAACAGGTATCTTTTGTGTACCCTTTATGGTCATTGTGTTGAAACAACCGTCCGGGCCTACAAAGCAGTTGAACCCAATGACAACGTCTTGGTGGTCATACAGTATGCTATGGTCACAGGCACCTCCCATGATGGTCCTAACTTGACCTCTTTTCACAATGCTACTAGGGTCTACTTCAATCCTACCTACCCAGAGGTCCATCAGCAGAGGATTAACATGTTGCATCGCATCCTGCCAGATCCCAATTCGTCTTCCCTCCCTATCTTCTAAGACCCTATGTTTATGGTTTTTATTGCCATGTATTTCAACATGTTGCTTTCTTTCTTTTTTCCAGTATTTCATGATATTGCTTTCTTTTTCTTTTTTTCCCACACTGTCATGTTGCTTTCTATTCCCTTCTTTTTATATTAATGAACTTTGTTGTTGGTTTTGTGTTGTATGACTTCCACTGCATTAAGGATCGCATATCAAAATGGCCTTATGTAACTTCTGGATTTTTTCCTTAAAACATAAACACTATATTTAAAGAGAAACATTACATTTACATTGCACACCACACTATATTTATTTATTTTTTCTTAAAGAAGATACACTACATTTAAAACACACCACACTACATTTATATAAATTTTTAAAAACATAAGCACTACATTTAAAGAGAAACATTACATTTAGATTGAACACCACTCTATATTTATATTTTTTTCTTAAAGCAGATACTCTATATTTATATTTTTTTTAAAACATAAACACTACATTTAAAGAAAAACATTACATTTAGATTGGACACCACACTATATTTATATTTTTTCCTTAAAACAGAAACAGTACATTTAGAAAGTTTTTACCATAACTTCACGTATTAATTATTTCATTCATAATCGCATAAATAAATGCGATGCTGATGTGCCTCAGTTTTCGGTCTTCACAAACCCTAATTCCAACCTTAGCTCCTCAATTTCAGGCAACTTCAGTTCCCTCCTCATCCATCAGCACTTCAAAAACCTTACGTGGTCGATACTCCATTCTTACTTTTCGACGGCGATTGCGTGGTATGATTGGAAAAATCGTCATGTAAGATTTGAAGCAGAGGTTGAGGAAAGTCAGATCTTCATTATAAAGTTGTGGCCACACCACCATCATGTCAGGAACGTATGCTTGTATGATCCTTCCATGTTCGGCTCTGTTACGGTAGTCATGGTCATCTACTGACTCCCACTCGGCGTTGGCTACCCCGTGATCCCTTATAATTCCGTATAAGCAACCGAATAGCTTATACTTATAAGAATAGAAGCGGCAACTTCCAGGAATCACCTCCCCGCTTTCATATGCAGTTATGTAAACTTCTCCGTTCTCGGCATTCAACTCTTCAACCACTTACAGCGGACCACAGTATATACGAAGCCAATGCACTTGATGGTCCTTCCACCCGCGGACTATCCGATCTAATTCGCTTTCTTGATACTCACCAAACCTAGTCATTGCCACACAATGACTCACAGAATATGTAAGATGAAAATTATAATTCCGTTCCTAAAAGGTTACCCAACTCGGCCTTCGAAAATGTTATATGGTATACCCTCAACTGTGAATTGTATCATGACGCCTTGGTAAAATTTTTTTACTGATATGATTGAGATATGGTGATTTGAACATTTAGTCGGCAAGTAATAAATGCTAAGCTTTTCTGTTCTGTAATGCATATTTTAATATTTTAGTATTGACATATGACGTTGATGATCTGGCCTCAATTTCATGATTTGATTATCTTGCCTTTTGTGCATCAATAAAGTCTTCTGTTCAGTACTGATTTCACCTTATGTTTGATATTGGTATGGTATTCTGCTCAGTCTGTCAATTCCTCTTTTGCTCAAAGAGATACATTGGTAATAGGACACTTCGTGACGTTTCTTACAAATATGACTTACATATCTTTATTTCAAGTTTCAGTCAACTACTAATAAATGCTAAGATTTGCTGATTTTAATTTTTATTTTTTAGACTGACATATGATGTTGATGTTCTTTCTGCCTTTTTAGGATTTTATTATCTTGAGATATGGAAAACCTACAGGCATTCTAGGCTACATGAAGTCTTCTACTGAATGTGCTAATTTCACCTCCCTTTCTGTACTTCTAACTTGCCCGGCAGGTTCACCAAAACAATCTATTAACCTATGTTATGCTGAGTCTATTACTTCCTGCTTTGCTCAAGGAGATAAATTGCCAATGGGTCCCTCCGTGAACTTTTAGTACTGATATCACCCACATATCTTTATTTCAAGTTTCAGTCAACTACTAATAAATGCTAAGATTTGCTGTTTTGAATTTTTAATTTTTAGACTGACACATGATGTTGATGTTCTTTCCGCCTTTTCAGGATTTTATTATCTTGAGATATGAAAAACCTACAGGCCTTCTAGGCTACATGAAGTTTTCTACTGAATGTACTAATTTCACCTCCCTTTCTGTGCTTCTAACTTGGCTAGCAGGTCCCCCAAAACAATCTATTAGCCTATGTTATGCCCATGTTATGGTATTCTCCTCAGTCTGTTAGTTCCTCTTTTGCTCAAGGAGATTAATTACCAATAGCGTCATTTGTGAGCTTTTCTTACTGATATGACCCACATATCTTTATTTCAAGTTTCAGTCAACAATTAATATTAGCAAATTGTTGTTGTTTTCCATTTTTCATTTTTAGACTGACACATGATGTTGATGTTCTTTCCTCCATTTCAGGATTTCATTATCTTGAAATATGAAAAAGCTATAGCTCTTCGTGGCTACATTAAATCTTCTGATGAATGTACTAATTGCACCTCCCTTTCTATACTTCTAACTTGGCTGGCAGGTTCACCAAAACAATGTATTAGTCCATGTTATGGTATTTTGTTCACTCTATTGATTCCTTTATTCCTTATGCAGATGCAGTCTCAATATGTCCCTTGGTAACCTTTTGTTATTGTTAACACTCACTTATATTTATTTCAAGTTTCAATCACCTGTTAATAAACGCTAAGATTTGTTGTTCTGCATTTTTTATTTTTATACTGACACATGATGTTGATGTTCTTTCCTGTATTTCAGGATTTAATTATCTTGGAATATGAAAAAAGTATAGCCCTTGGTTGCTACATGAAGTCTGCTACTGAATGTACTAATTTCACCTCCCTTTCTGTACTTCTAGCTTGGCTGGCAGCTTCACAAAAACAATCTATTAGCCTATGTTATGCCCATGTTATGGTATTTTGCTCAGTCTATTAGTTCCTGTTTTCCTCAAGGAGATAAATTGCCAATAGGGCCATTCGTCACCTTTTCTTACTGATATGACCCACATTTCTTTATTTCAAGTTTCAGTCAACAATTAATATTAGCAAACTGTTGCTGTTTTGCATTTTTTATTTTTAGACCGACGCATGATGTTGATGTTTTTCCCTCCATTTCAGGATTTCATGATCTTGAACTATGAAAAAGCTATAGGTCTTCGTGGCTACATTAAATCTTCTAATGAATGTACAAATTGCACCTCCCTTTCTATACTTCTAACTTGGCTGGCAGGTTCACCAAAACAATGTATTAGCCTATGTTACGGTATTCTGCTTACTCTTTTAATTCCTTTATTCCTTACCTAGATGTAGTGTCAATATGTCCCTTGGTAACCTTTTGTTATTGTTATGACTCACTTATATTTATCTCAAGTTTCAGTAACCTATAAATAAACGCTAAGATTTATTGTTCTGCGTTTTTTATTTCCAGATTTAAGTATTTCCTTGTCTGCCAATATGACAAGCCTACTGCTCTTCCTGGCTACATGAAGTCTTGTACTGGTTGGCAGGTTCACCAAAACACTGTATCTGCCCATATTAATGTCATATAGTCTATTCAAAGCATCAAACACCTTACTACTACTCTATAGATCATGCCGCATATCTTTACCTGTGGAGTTCACATTCCTCTTTTCTTCCTCCACATCTTTTCACTAAAATGCCCTTGGTCACCTTTTCTAACAGCTATTAGTCATCTATCTTGATTTGAAGTTTCAGTCTGCTATTAATAAAAGCTAAGATGCTAAGATTTGCTCTCATTTTCATATTTTAAGTTTGACACATGATGTTGATGTTCTTTGCTGAATTTAAGGATTTAATTTGAGATTTCTGTCTGGTTTTAATAAATACTAAGTATGGTGATTCGGAATTCATATTTTTGAATTGATGTATGATGTGTATGTTCTTTCCTCCATTTTATGATTTCATTGTGTTAGCATATCAAAAAACCTAGTGGCCTTACTGACTCAGTCAACTCTTCTATTAAGTTTATCAATTTCAACTCCCTCTGTACACTCTTACCTTGGCTAGCACGGTAAAAAAATGTTTCAAACCAATTTGGCTATTTTTAGTTGTGACTTCGACATTTTCTCTTTCCCTCATCCACATATTTCGACATCTCTTACTATGCAAGATTTAGTTAAACCCTGGCTTACGTTGATCCACGATTTAAATGCCTTGCCTCACTCTAATTCACCATTTTAGTTAAACCATTTCCTTTCTTTTCACACACGAATAACCACACCCCTCTCCTGACTCCGATTTTGTCACTAACATTATACTATGTGGAAATGGTGCTTGTCCCTATGAACTGATGTAGTTTCCCTCAAACTGTCTCCTCCACCTATTTGCCCATATTGAACACCCTTCCCTTAGTATACCTATATGCCTTTTATTCATCATTGTTTGATTATTTGCCCATTCTGGCGGGAAATATCTTTACCATGTCATGGAGGGAAGGATTTCCATTTCATTGCTTTGGTCATTTCATATATTCCTGCCAAGGTCGGTTTTTATACTTTCATGCTTCCTATAAAGATTTAGTATCTGGTTATAGCTTTTGCTCACATCTCCCTCATTAACTTTCAGCCCTTCTGTCCATCTCAAGCCCCCAACAGACATGTATCCCCGTTCACTCCTTCGAGAAGTTCATGACAGTACAGATAGGTGGTCTATAGTAGTTCGAGTTTTTAGGAGGTGGAATGTCTATCAGAAGTCATCCCCCTCTGACTTATTCTGCACTACCATGATCTTAGTCGACGAGGAGGTATGTTGTTATATTTTCAAACATCTGTATCTTCTGCATTCCAATAATATTTTTTCTAACCATTTTGTCACTTTATTTTTACTTTTAGGGAACTAAGATCCAAGCAAGTCTGATTCCTAGGAACAATAATGACACCTTCCGTCACAATTTGGTGGAAGGAAGAATTTATTTCATTGCCAATTTCATTGTGTCACAGAATTCAAATCAATACAAGGCAACGTCTTATCAGTTTAAGATCAATTTCACACAACAGACTTTTGTTCAAGCTAAAGTTGCTGACTTACCCCTGCATGCATACTCTTTTATGTCTATCCCTGATATACTCAAGTCTCAGGAAAGGAATTTCGCAGAACACTTGATTGGTGTGACCTTCATTGTTTTTCCTTCCTTTTCTACATTAATTCGTTTCTTGATTTATCTGTTACTTCTTACATGCTAATTGCACATTTATATGTTTCTTCATAGATGTCATTGCTTTCGTCAACACGATGGGGTCACTGGAGGAGTATCACAAAGATAATGAGACCAAACACAAACTAAGGATGGTCTACATTCAGTACATCATCAACTTCATTTCATTACCTTCACATAACTACTTTATTTCTATTTTTTCAATGCATTCATTCATCTTGATTTCATACTCATCAGGGATAATGATGTAGAGTGCGTTTTGTTTAATGAATGCTCCACGAACGCTTACATGGCTCAGTTGGAAAACATGGAAACCCCAGTTGTTGTGGTGTTGAATCTTGCAAGGATTGCCTTCTCTGAGGATGGTCAGTATATTAATCATATTTCCTTCACCCTTTCATTAAGCAATTTGTACAAGTATGCTTTCTGGTATAATAACACCCAAGTTTTGTTCTTTACCTATATGTTCTAGGAAGAGCACAAGTTTGTAGCTCCTTCAGCGCAACGAGAGTTTTCTTTAACCCACCCCTTCCAGAAGTGAGGGACTTAGTTGAAAGGTCGTACAATATATAATATGCTTATTTAATTCTATTGCCATTATAATGAGTCACAACAATTGAATAACGTTGCCAATTATTTGTTGTTCTTATTCAGTGCAAAAAATAGGACAAGCCCTATTTCAACAGGCTTAAGCCAATTGATGGCATCACAATCAAGCCAACAGTCCTCATCTACCATATTGAAAAATAATGGCAGAATACCCATTTCTGAGATTCATGACCAAAAATTGTAAAAATTTTTGCATACTTTTTCTTCTTAACAGCTCAGTTTCTTGCCATAAGTTTCTTACATTTTGTGATACACAAGGTCAGACTTTTGTAGTCAACTGTCGTGTAAAAAAATTGGAGACACGTCATGGATGGTTATACAATAGTTGTGGCAAGTGTTCAACAAAGCCAAGAGATGAGGGTTCCATGATGATTTGCCCTACTTGTAAGAAGAAGCCTGACAGCATTAAACCAAAGTACATTCTAAATTTCTTGTAACAATAAAAACCAAACCATGATATTTTCTTCTCTTCCCTACGGTAGACCCTTATATATTAGTTTTCTAATACAGGCTTAAGGTTCACTATACCATTGTTGATGAAACTGGGAGTGCTTCTGTTATATTTTGGGACAAGCTTGCTTCACAATTGTTGGCCAAATCTGCTGCTGAGCTTAAGCAAATATTGATTAGTGTATGAGATATGTTATCAATTCAAGCACTTAATGTTGAGTTAATTCTGCTTTATCGCAGTTATTTCTTTTTGTCTTACCTCCTTCACTTTCTAACAGGATGATAGAGAATATGATTTTCTTGACCAGTGTGACTCTATTGTTGGGAAGAGAATGCTCCTAAAGTTGAAGCGCAATGATTTCAATGCCAAGCACCCTGGCTCTAGCATTAGTGTTCAGCAATTCACACTATGTGAAGATCTGAACGACCAATTTGATGCCGCATCATCTGATATTGTTAAAACTGACACCTATAACTTTCAATACACTATCTATCTCTTTCTTAACTTTTGCAAATAACACATTTCTTTGCTTTCCAGGAACCCACACCTGATATACCTCATATGAATGTATTTGAGATGAATGCTGGACCTCAGGTTCGTCGATAGAAAATTTTGCTTTAATGATCCTCCCTTTGAATCTGTTATGTTTGGCTAAGAAATATTTATGTTGTCTTCTGCAGCCTCCTGTTGATATGCCTCAACCTGATAAAGATTTTGTAGCTGGGCAATGCAGCCAAGGAAAAGATACTACAAGTGGCCCTGTGAATCAAACTCTACAACCTTCACTTACCTCACAACCAACTCCTGTGCCTCCCCTCAAAGGAAAAAGAAAGGCTTACATAAAAAAACTACTGTTGTTCCAAAAACAACTGTTGAAAATCAACATTCACCGGCTAATTGTACCAATGGTCGTCTGCTGAAGGTTGTCAAGCAAGAGAAGTAGTTGTTGTATTGCGCTTCTATTATATCTAGGATCCTTGTGTGTCATTATCTTGTAGTAGCAAATTTCTATACTGTTAATCGCTTAATTGTATGCACAATTATCATTATCAGTATTTTTACATTCCTAGTCACAACCCTTATGTTTTATGTGTTTCTTTCAGTGTTGTCATGATGATACTCTTATGTTTTAATTATTCAATGAAATTAGTTTCTTACTGTCTTTTGTTACATCGTTTTTCATTCATTTATTATTATGCTTCATATAAAAAAAGGTAATCTTCCAATATAACATAGAAAAAAGACCAAATTGGTGGAGTATCACAAAAATAATATGGTTCACTACATTTGATGACGTTCAGTGTACTGAGAACTACTCAAACCTTCACACTTATTGACATTAATGGACAATGGGTCAACAAAATATCTTTGTTCAACATCATATCAGTTTTATAATAAGAAACCAATGCAGCTACTCCTTCTTTCCTCCGTTGAATAACTTCACCATAATCGCTTATTTCTATTGGAAATTTAGTTATCATGAAAAACAAACTATTGCTCCCTCTGGTTGTAAATAAGACAAACTTGATTTTTTTGGAACGATTCACAAAGATGATAAATAACTTTAAAATATTTTTTTCCTTTCATAACTAATTGTTTGACTAATAAATTAATATCTAATATACAGAAATACTATATAATATGATTACGTAATTTATTTACTTTTCTTAACCTCTCCAAATAAATCAACTCTCTCTTATATTCATAACCAGGGAGGGAGTAGTAAATAGTCCACATTTGCCGCATCATAACTTTATGTAGAACTATCTTGTAACTATAAACCTTCCTCTACATGAATAAATATAAGTTTTGGGTAACCAATATAAATAGTTTCCTACAAGTCACTTCTCACACTATTACAACATATAAAAACATATAAAAAACCCAAACCAACACCTATGCGCCATGACAGTATGCCAAAAGCTGAACCCTACGTGGATAAATATTTATTCATGTTTCTTCCAACTTATCCTTCTACCAAATACTAACTAAACTCACCTACAAGCCCTTTAACTATTCCTTTTTTGCTTTCTCCTCAGTTACCGCACCGCACCAGGTAGAACTACTATATTTTCACAACCTTTTCAATGTTGTTCGTCTTAAATGAAGGTCGTTCCTTTCTCCTTCATTTCCTTATAATGTTAAGTTGCACCTTATGTTAATGGCAAAGACTACCAACACCAACACATCTTTGGTACAGATGAAGAATCCAAATGAAACACCTCCAGCACAGAAAACGTTTGGAAGCAATGTTGAACCAGGTAAAGTGCTGCTTTACAGCAATTGCTGTACTTATTTTTCCATCGATCTTAATCTCTTCTACTAACCATTACCATTGTTCTATATGTATACTACTTATAAGTTTATACCTTTATAGCTCTCATCTATCCTCATTCATCATCTACCAACTACTTAACAAATACTCCAACTTCTTGTAACAACTCAAATGACCAACTCACAAGGAATCTTCAGACACAACCATCTTTAGTCTTCACTCCCTCTGAAATGAACGGTTCAAGAAGACTTGGCAGGAAATGAAGAATCTTACAGGACGTCACAAATCTTGCTTCAAACTTGTCATCCCGTTTTCTTCATAGTTCTACAGCAGGTATTCACTCGTGCTTTATCTACAAATTGCATCTTCCCTGCCTACACTTAAGTTGACATCATTCTACTTTTTCCATATAGAAGGGATTTCTACAACCAGCTTCACTTCAAAATTGTCTTCCAATTAATCAATCCCTCCGATACAGACTATTTTCCAAAGAAAAAGTGCCAAATTGAAGGGAGTTCTTGGTCTTAGTAATATTGAAAATCACCCACCAACAACATGGTCAACTGCAAAGTCTACTCCCTCCATAATAGATGCAAAGTCCACATTTCCAGGTTTGTATTACATGTTCAAAACTACCAATGCTTGTCATTAGTTGTATAAAATTGTATCCAATATTTCATAATATTGCATTTTCAAAGAACTTATTAATGATGATGCTCACACAAGAGGTGTAAAGACTACTGACCCAACTAATGCACCACAAGTCTTGCTTGACTCAAAAATTACTTCTAACAGCCACTTTCTCCCACAAGAACTAGAAAGGATAGATTTAATGAATAGCTCAGATGCAACAAGATTAGGTGATTTTTCATATGCTATTGCCTTACTTCGTAATACAGCATTGGTCCTTTTTTCCATAAGTGCCTGTAATGTTATCCTCATGTTTTCAATAGTATTGTACAATTAAAATATGCCCTTATTTAATACTTTTTTGTATATTACTTATTTCTTAGCTCATTAATGTCAGGCATTAATTAACACATGCTTAACATAACCTGTTTCAGTACATCTCTATTCAAATAACTTATGCATTATATCATGATAAGTGTTACTAATCCGATAGTAAGCACACTATCCGAATACTCTCTTAGCAAAAATCTTGTGAATAAAAATGCAAAGACAAATTAGACTAGACATAGGTTTGTTATCATCAAAACTCTGAATCTAACATGCATTACTTGTACCTTATGAGTTCTTCAAACCAAACCATCGACGTTAGACGGAAAAATGATATTACTCTATCATCAATTGGCACCAAATATACCTTCTCTCTTTGTCACTTAACTTCCAAATTTTTTGCAAAATATGATGAATATGATTGCAGTTGAAGGTATCAACTATAAGCATCTGCACTTCAATTTGGATTTCAATGAAGAAAGTGCATATGGATTATCCTCAAGCTCAGATGATGATGAAGTTGTTTCTTATACAATTGTTAACTTATAAGATAAAGTATTCATATTTCTTCTAACTCCAAATTTAATAAAGTCATTTGCTTGACGTAGGTGACGATATAGTTGCTGCATTTCCGACTGCTTGTGTTCCACAAACAACCCATGCAGGGAACCAGCATGCGACAGAAATAGAAGGTATAAGTGTAATCTAAATATTCTAACTTGTAGTCTAACAGAATTTAGATATAAAATTTATTCATAACTCTTTATTTCTCCATTATACTGAGTACCTAGATGAAGGGGATCCCATACATGAATGCAAGTATTGTGGTGCATTATTTTGGTATCATGAAAGAGCTAAGAAGGACTCAAAGAAAAGAGTTGCCAATGCCTTTTCAATGTGTTGCCTGCAAGGGAAGGTCCAGTTACCATGGATTAAGCCACCTCCACCTCTTATATACTCTTTGTTCTTTGACAAGAATTCTCGTGCCTCTAAAAACTTCCATGCAAATATAAGACAATACAATAACATATTCTCTTTTACTTCAATAGGTGGCAAAATTGATCATTCAAAGAACAATGGTCAAGGTCCATATTGCTTTGTCCTTTCTGGGATGAACTACCATAGCATTGGTAGTTTGTTACCTCCAAAAGGTGGAAGACCTGTTTACTCCCAACTGTATGTTTTTTATACTGAAAATGAAGTAAACAACAGAATAGCAGCTATCAGGTATTTTTTTGCTTATTTTGACATACATTGTTTCCCTATATTTATTATTTAACATTAAATTCTATTGTCGCTTCTTGATCATTATCTTACTATTTTTTCTTTCAGCAAACATCAGAAAGAATCAACTATTGACCATGCAATTGTTGAAGACATAAAGAAAATGCTAGATGATGTTAATCCATATGTTAAGCAATACCGGTATGCTTCATCTCAATTGATTCACCAATGCTCTAATGAAATGAAGCTTTACTTGATAAGCACAAGGCATCATGATGGCCGTACACATAATATACCAACTGCTTCTGAGGTTGCCGCTTTGGTTGTTGGTGACATAGACATGACATTTAACGTTAGAGACATTATTGTGGAAAAGCAATCAGGTTTCCTGAAACGAATCAATGAATTACATGCCTGTTACTTACCCCTACGGTACCCAATTTTGTTCCCTTTCGGAGAAGATGGGTATAGAGACGACATTGAGCAGAGACAAGAAACTTTATCTTCAACCAAGAAAAGGAAGAGACTTAGCATTAGAGAATTTTTTTTCCTACAGGTTGATGACAAGGAATGAAGAGGTCTCTACATTGCTTTATGCAAACAAATTGTTACAACAATTTATTGTTGATGGTTACATAATGATTGAAGCACAAAGGCTTAATTGGATTCGAACTCATCAAAAGGAACTCAGGGTTGATTTGTATCAGGGATTATCAGATGCTCTTATAAGAGGTGACACCGATGCTGCCTCCATTAGGAAACGTATTATCCTCCCTTCAAGTTTTACAGGAGGCGCTAGATACATGTTGCAAAATTACCAGGATGCAATGGCAATATGCAGGTGGGCTGGATATCCAGATATCTTCTTAACCTTCACATGTAATCCTGCATGGCCAGAGATCACAAGGTACTGTAAAAAACACTCAGTAAATCCTACAGATAGGCCTGACATTCTTTCTAGGGTGTTCAAGATGAAATTGAAATCCCTTATGAAGACATTTAAAGAAAAGAAAATTTTTGGGAGCATACGTGCAGGTACCTTTCCTTTATTTATACTATTGTTTTTAAAACTTATTTTTTCCATTACCAATATGCCTAACTAATGCTATCATCATGTAGTTGTGTACACTATTGGATTCCAAAAGCAAGGCCTACCACATGCTCATATTCTTTTATTCCTTGAAACATATGACAAAATAACAACTCCAGAACATATTGACAAAGTCATCACTGTAGAGATTCCAGATAAAGATTCATCACCTGACCTTTATGACTTAGTGAAGAAATTTATGGTCCACGGTCCGTGTGGTACTAGCAATCCTAAAGCACAATGCATGAAAGAAAAAGGATGCACCAAGCATTTCCCAAAAAAAATTAGTGACTTCACGACTATGGATGACGATGGTTACCCCACTTATCGAAGAAGGGATGATGGTCGGACTATTGAAGTTAAAGGGAATCCATTAGATAATCTATTTGTTGTGCCGTACAATCCCTCTTTGCTTCGTTTGTTTCAAGCACATATTAATGTTGAGAAGTGCAATCAATCTACAGCCATTAAGTACTTATTTAAGTACATAAGCAAAGGTTATGATAGAGTAGTCGATGGTCTCTTTGATGCTACCAATAGTAAAACAGGCCAAAGTTTGCTTGATGAGATACAACAATATTACAATTGTAGATACATTTCTGCATGTGAAGGTTCATGGCGCATATTTGGGTTTGAGATACATTATAGATATCCATCAGTTGAACGATTAAGTTTCCACCTCCCAAACCAACAATTTGTCATTTACTCTAATACTGATGATGTCTCAGATTTATTGGACAAACCCAGGGTTTGTGAATCTCAATTCTTGGCGTGGATGAAAATGAATGCTATAGATGATTTTGCTGCAACTCTTACTTATATTGAGTTTCCTCAGCATTATGTTTATCAGAGAGATAAAAGATTGTGGAAGAAACGACAAAGAGGTTTTGCAGTTGGTAGAATAGCAAATGCTACACCTAGCTCTGGTGAGTTATACTACTTGCGAATCCTTCTGACGAAAGTCAGAGGCCCTAAATCATTCGATGACCTCAAAACTGTTGATGGGGTTACCTATAAATCATTTAGGTCTGCTTATGATGCTCTTGGGTTGTTAGATGATGATCAAGAGTTTGTTAATGCCATAAAGGAAGCTTCAATTTGGGGGCACTGGGAATTCATTGCGTAAACTATTTGTCAGCATGCTTCTGTCAAATTTCTTGCAACGTCTTGACTTTGTTTGGAACCAATGCTGTAAGACCCTATCTGAGGATTTATTATTCATTCCACATTCCCATCCACAATATTCAGGTTAGTACAATTTAAACACATATTGTTTTTATTGTTCATTATCACTACTGTCATATTAAAATAATATGTTCCTAACTTCAACATTTTCACTTTTACTTCAGCCGTTACCATATCATTAGATGAAAAGGAGGACGTTGCATTGAAAGAAATCAACCACTTACTTACTCAAAATGGTAAGTGTTAGATATGAATAGTTTTGATGATGTCAAATATAGATGTTAAATATGAGCAAAAAGTTTGTATAATATACTTATCTTCCACATTGACTAACTACCATATTTAATGTTGTATATCTTGTAGATTAGTCATAGACATAATTGTGGGTTGATATTATAATGCCTCATAAATGGAGAATAATCATCAAGAAGAAAATCAAGAGGCAAGGAATTGAAGAAAGAAGAAAGAAGAAAGAAAGATGAAGATTGAAGATATTCATCAAGAAGATTGAAGTTGGGTTATGAAGAATGATCATCAAGAGGAAAAACAAGAAGAAAGAAAGAAGAACTTGCAAGATCACATGATAATATCAAGATTCAAGCTCCTAAAAGTGATACCGGAGGTTTCTATGATCATACGGAAGTTGGAATGAGTCAATACGAAGCTAAAATAATGTATACGGAAGCTATGGTACCTTTGGGGATGATTACCCGAGTAATCACTCGAGTAATATGGCATTGTCTGATTTTGGAGGTGTTTACTCGAGGCCTTACTCGAGTAATCTGCCGGGTTATTTGATGAATCACTCGAGGCGGCACTTGAAGTAATGGGTACTCTGTTTTCGCGCGGCAGAACATAGGTTCGGTATTTTAATGATATCTATTCAACCACATGTCGGATCGAACTGAAACCGGTGGCATATGAAACTAGACTTCCAACACGAACTTTTGACACCGAGATCATATTCAAATGAGTTCAGATGAGGGAGATATGATCTGTTGAAGTTGACGCATGAATCACCGTCATATTCTAGGATAGTTTTGGTATTTTGGACATAACTCTCAAAATAAATATCGGATTGAGACGAAACCGGTGCCATATGAAAGAAGACTCAAAGAGCTTTCCATGGATATATAATTTGTCACATTTGAAGCTATATCCTAAGAGATATGACATCTGGAAGTTTCTGCTTGTGATTTCAGGATTGTCTAAGAACAGTAGATACTCTTTGGATCATAACTTTCTGTATACAACGAGTTTGGAGTTGATTCTTGTTGCATTGGAATGTAGATAATGAGGGCTTTCCGATGATATATAATTTGCCATGTTTCTAGTCAAAATCAAGAATTTACTTGAAGGCACTACTCGAGTAACTGGTTGAAAACAAAAGACTTTACTCGAGTAGGTGCTCGAGTAATCAGATAGAAAACTTTCAGTTGCTCTCGGCATTTTGTACCACTGCAACATTTACTCGAGTAGGTACTCGAGTAACTCACTGAAGTTAGTCAAAACTTGAAGTGGATTCCTCGAGTAGGTACCCGAGTATGCAGAGATATTTTGAACGAAAACTTCAAGTCACTACTGGAGTAAATTACTGTTCATGAAGAGTTATTGATGAAAACTTCAAGTCACTACTGGAGTAAAGCACTGTGCATGTAGAGTTATTGACGAAAACTTCAAGTCACTACTGGAGTAAAGCACTGAGCATGAAGAGTTATTTAGAAGAGAACTTCAAGTCACTACCCGAGTAAGCTATGTAGAAAATGGAAGGCCACTCGAGTAGCCACTCGAGTAACCTGTGAAGAAACTTGATGTTTACTCGAGTAAGTACTCGAGTAATGCTTCCCAGAAAAATAGAACAGCGTCCCGAAGATTCTGGAAATCAATGGAATGATCATATAACTCATTCTTATTGCTTCTAATCACTCTAACACTTCTTTATATTAGTGTTTAATGCATTTTTCCAGTAAAACAATGAAGAGATGATGAGAAGAGTCAAAAGCTGAATTTACGGAAGAGGAGCGTCAACGTTCACAACGTCTAGTTTTCAAATTAAAGAAGCCACACTCCAACGGATATATTGAAATGCTCAAACGGTCATCAACCTTCATCAACTATAAATAGAAGAGCATTTAGAGTCCAGAAAAACCAATGAGAACACTAACGAGAAACATGCGAAAATCATGAATCATCCCAACTACTCTCTGTTCTTATCCATTTTCTATATCATGTATATTTGAGAGAGAGATTGTTTCCATTGTGCTTCAGTATTCATCTATTCACTTCTGAGAGAGAAGATTGACTGTAATCTTTCATCATCAAAGTTGTATCCTTACGGTGTGTAAGGGGGAGCAACTTGGTTGTAATCTTACGGTGTGTAAGGGGGAGTAATCTCAATGCGAGATTGTAAAGGCTTCACAAGTGCCCGGATCAAACTTGTGAGATTGTAGTGGTTCTCAAGTACCCGGTTAAACTTGAGGAAGATAGTGAATTGAAAATCTCAGGAGGAGCCTGGGGACTGGACGTAGGTCATCGTGGATTGGGCCGAACCAGGATAAATCATAGTTTGCTTATTCTCTTCCCTAAGCTCTTATACTTCTAGCATATATCATTTAAATATCTAACTGTGATTTATGATTCATTACTTTCATATTTATTGCTTCCTCTAAGATGCGAAAAGTTTTCCAAAGTTCTTAAGATTTTATCTTACACCCAATTCACCCCCCCTCTTGGGTGTCAGCCGGTTCTAACATTAGAGCCTTCAAGACTACCCTATGTTGCCTATGCCTAAGACATCATCAATTGTTGTTGTCACAAACAATTTGATTCTACAAGAGTTGAGTTATAATCGACTTGTACTTCATCAAGAAGCAACAACTTTAATTAGATCTTTGACTTCTGAACAGAAACAGATTTTTGATAAAGTTATGTCCTCATTAGAATCATCCTCATCTGTATTCTTCTTCGTCTATGGTTATGGAGGCACTGGGAAAACATTCTTGTGGAATGCACTGACGTCATCTATTCGGTCAAGAGGACATATTGTCCTCACAGTTGCATCTAGTGGGATCGCTGCAACATTATTACCATCAGGTAGAACTGTTCATTCACGATTTGCAATTCCAATTCAAGTAAATGAGTATTCAATGTGTTCTATCAAGCAAAATTCACCACTTTCCGAGTTACTTATCAAGACAAAGTTAATTATTTGGGATGAGGCACCAATGGTTCAACGGTACTATATTGAAGCTTTTGATCGTTCGTTGAAAGATATTATGCATTCAAATCAAGTCTTTAGTGGAAAGTGCATAGTTATGGGAGGTGATTTCTGTCAAATCCTACCAGTTATGCCTAAAGGTTCTAGAGCAATGATTGTCAATGCTGCAATAAGCTCATCCTCACTTTGGGACCACTGCAGAATTTTCAATTTGACCAAAACATGAGGCTTTCATCAGGAAGTTCACAACAAGAAATTGAGAAATTAAATTGGTTTAGTAAATGGCTACTAGATGTAGGAGATGGTAACTTAGGCCTCCCACATGATGGTGTCACTGAGATTGAAATTCCGTCAGAATTATTGGTCCAAGATAATACTAACCCAATTCATGCAATTGTGGCTAAAACTTACAAGGACTTGCAAGACAACTTGGCAAACAATGAGTACTTCAATGATAGGGCAATTCTTACCCCAACAATAGAAATGGTTACGGAAATCAACGAATATATGTGCTCTTTGTTGCTAGAAGAAGCTCATGACTATCTCAGCTGTGACTCTGTTTGTAAATCCACAGATGATAGTGACTGTTTTACTAATCTTTACACAACAGAATTTCTCAACACAATAAGTAGCTCTGGCTTGCCACCACATAAACTTACCTTGAAGGTGGGAGCCCCAATTATGTTGCTTCGGAATATTGATCAATCTGGTGGGCTATGCAATGGTACAAGGCTACGTATCTCTAAGCTTGGAAAAAATGTTATTGAGGCAATAACATTGAATGGCTCCCACCCTAACAAGAAGGTTTTCATTCATAGGATGGATATGAATCCTTCAAAAAGTAAATGGTCATTCCATATGAGGAGAAGACAATTCCCCATGAATCTAAGCTTTGCAATGACTATCAACAAAAGTCAAGGGCAATTACTACGGAATGTTGGAATATATCTGTCAAAGCTTGTTTTCACGCATGGTCAATTATATGTTGCCCTTTCTAGAGTTCGTAATTTGGATGGATTAAAAATATATGTGCCTGACAATGGGATTGGTTGTCGAAGGAGTACAACAAATATTGTCTACAGGGAAATTTTTACCAACTTGAATCATTGATTTATGTACATTTGGGGGGCAAAAGCATGGCATTTACCAAATTCTAATTGATACTATTGTGTATGGACAATGACAATGCATTTGTTTCCTTTATGTTGTATGGTTGCCTTATAAATGCATGGGTTGGCATTGTATTTGTCAACTGTTTCGTAACGTGTTCGCCAACAATTTTACATATGGGAAATGTGCAAGCCACTATTTCACTCCTTTCACTATTGAAAACATTGAGCAAGTAATATTTTATCAAAATCATGCTCCCCGCGCAACGCGCGGGGGAGGAATTGCTAGTTGTTTCTAATAGGAAAATACCTATGTTTAGTAAAAAAAAAAAAATCTTACTTAAGTTTTTGTTACCAATATTTATTTTTATGTACCAAAAAATATTTATTTGGAAAGAAGTAACCTAGTGCATAAGATTCCCACTAGGTAAAATATAAGAAATGATAGATGTACGCATCCTTATCCTTATAAGTGAAAAGGACAGATCATGTGGCAGTCATCGTTGCTTGAGAATTCACCCTCATTCAATATTATTTATATACATCTCATACTTCTCATATTTATTCCTTTTTTTTTTTTTTTGCAAACCATATGATATTGGAAGTTACTTTCGACTCTAACTAATTTGACCTCACATCGGGGTTCTATAAGCATCTTGCACTTGTAGCTAATAAACTCGATAAATGTTCTTAACACAGGAGAGATTAAGCAAAATATATGTACAAGTAGCAAAAAATGACGATTGTTCTGGGTTTGCAAAGGACATGAGAGAAAATGACAAAGACACTTGGTTTGGCACGAGGAGTGTCTGGTTATAGTTATTAATTTAATCATTCAGAACTGTACACAGGTTGGTAAACCTTGGATCTTTCACAAATTCCCCTTTGTTTCCATTTTCTCCTTTTTTTGAGTAAAAAGGATTTCTGAATTTCTGATACCTGATTTTAAAAAAATGCTGTTGAATCACAATATTTGTAAGCAATAAAAAGTGAAAAATAGTTGGCAAAAAATAGTAAAAAATAATGGCAGCATAATCAAAAAGCTTTTGAAAAGGGAGGGAGCAATTTAAAAAGAAGAAAAGAAAAAAGGCAGAAAAGGGATGAAACAAACAAATAGCTGAAACAGTATAAGGCAGGTGCATCGGATCACTACGTTCCAGAGTTTTCGCGACACAAAAATAAGCCACTAGAGAGGAATTCTTCAAGAACCGAAAGGTGTAATCATATACTTCTTAGGGATCTTAAATATAAGACAGAGTCGATTTTTTGGAGATATTAAGAAAATTAATTAAATTAATTTAAAATATTTATATTTTTCATTTTTTTCTCTAAACTATTTTGCCTAACTAATAAATTGATGTATAATATAAGGATACACAAAATAAAATATGATTAAATAACTTATTTAGCTTCCTTAATCTCTCTAAAAAAAATCAAATCTGTTTAGGATCGGAGAGCGTACTACAAGATAGGGTTAAGATGTAAATTTACTTTGAAAGTTTTCACTGAAGAGCAATGTTGCCTTGAAAGTTTTTTAAAGTTCAATGTCACCTCGAAAGTTTCAAAACGTAATAATTTTGTCCTATACCATTAAAAAACTAACATTGACCATTAAATTTTCAATGGTGAGGGGCAACATTACTTCATTTTAACACTTCCGGGGTAACATTGAACTTAAAAAAACTTCCGGAGTAATATTACTCCTCAGCGAAAACTTTCAAGGTAAATTTACACCTTAACCCATAAAATTTATAACAACTCATATTATTTAGAATTCATCAATAGTACAACAAGTAATATAATCATACTAAAATGAGTATCCATTGTGACGGGTTGACGGTTTAAACACGATATCTTAAATTTAAGTTCACATGAGTCTCTCTTTTTTAACCCAAAAAAAAATGTTTTTGTAAGAGTTATCCCCATTAAGTTCAATCATCTTGGAATCTTATTCAATAATACTCATTCAGTCTTTAATATAAGACATATTTATTTAATTTGATTAGATTAAGAAAGTTAGTTAAATTAGTCAATATGACATCTATTGTCTAGAACACCCTACTCATCTCCCTTAATGCCCTAATTCCCTCCTTTCCTTGATTATTGTTGAGGGGGAATCAATAGGATAAATTAGAAAAATATTGACAAATATGAAAACTATATTTTTTTATTTAAGATTAAAATCAATTTTTTAAATATGTCTTATATTATGAACAAGAAGAGTAATAAATAGCAGGGTAAGGAGGGTGCATTCTTGCCAAAATCACAACATCAGTGGGAGAAGCTGAAATGACGAGAGGGTGGATATTATACAAAAATTCTTTCAGGTTTTAAACCAGGACAGATGGGAGGTGTTGTTGGTTGCTTGTTCCGGTAACAAGGCTGCATATTGTTTGGTAGCTGAGGGAATGAGAGAACCCGTACCGGAAGGATGGCTGTCTAGGCCACCACCCTCTCTGAACTCATTGATGCTAAGAGATGTTCAAATTTTGCGGAATGAAGTGCATAGTAGGACTGGCATAGGCTGATTGATACTTGTATAGAATAGCATTGATACGAATGAGTTTGTGTTTGCATTGAACTTTGTAGATTTGTCTTCTGTTATAGCTATATTTTGTGGTGAGTTTTTTTTTCCTGAGTGTTTTACTTGGCTTCGCTATTGGTGGCTGTAATACTTTTTTGAGATGTTAATAAAATTGGCTGTTTTGATTAATAAAAAAAAAAAGAATTTGACTTGGAATAAAAATAAAAATGGAAAGAGGAGGAGGGATAGGACATTGGAGGAGGGCATGATAGGGGAGAGGGGGAAGGCAGCCCCCCACATTTAGGACAAAGCAGACAAAGACAGCAATACAAATGCCCCCACTCCCCTTCATCTGGGGGACACCCCCTCCCTTCCCCCTTCTTTTTATTCCTTCCCACTTCCCCCCTCTCTCTAATCATTCCTTCTTTCTCTTCACAGTCCCTTCCCCTTCAATACCCCCTCACTTGTATCATCTCTACTTAAATAGGGTATCAACTTCACATATCATTGTATCATATACTATTCCTTTTCTTTCTTTGTTTGTTTTTTTTTTTTTTTCCAATCAGAGCAATAGGCATTGACGGTCTAAAGTTATGAAGGAGATCAAAACTTGCACCCTTTTATTTACAAGGAGCATTCATATCCTTACTATAAGAACATTAGTATCCATCATGCAGGATGTCCTTCTTTTTTTAATCAGTTCTCAATAATATAGCGTAAAATATAAAAAATATTCAGCTTATCTTCCCCATCCATTGAAAAATAATTTTTTCTCATGTAATTAACAAATCTTGTCGGATGCTCAATGATCAACTAGTTGCTTAATGCCCCAATTATTCCAACGTTAATACAAGTGCTTTTCTTTTTAAACCTGGATTGAATGACAGGTATCATAAAAGGCACATCTTACGCTGGCAGACCCAAAGGTCTTTAGTAACACTAGTACTCTTCCACCTTTGAATCCTCCTTGATCATTTCATCACATATTCCTTGATATCCATGGATGACAAGTATTGTAATTACACATTCTTTATCTTATAGAGCTTAGATCAGTTAGTTCCATGGATAAATATGCAGTTCCTTCCTTATGATATAACTTCAAATTTCTCTGTCCTTACTCTTCAAGACATAACACATACTCTAATCTTAACGAAATTTTGAAACTCAGTTCATTTAAACTTTGCATTATATAAAAAAAAGAGCTATTACGAATTTCAAGGCTGTTTAAATAGTTACAACTTAATTGTTAAGATTTCATAAATTAATTGATTTTTTTTTTACCAAATTAAATGAATTGATGAGATTATTAGAAACACACAGATAAAATTAGGAGTATTATGTAAACCTTGATCTTAATTGATAACGGTCTAATAATTTTATAAATATAAACCAAATTGAAACGGAGGAGAATGCAAAGAAAAAAAAACCGTTGGAAATAACGGGAAATCGCAGTTTCATCACGTTTAAATCCTGTGAGCAGAAAAACAATACATCCAATAAACATAGAGAGGTTGGCGGAAAAAAAAAATAAACAGAGAGAAAATAAAACTAGAAATGTAAATACTGCAGGAATGGTCACTGGAGAGAAGGAGCATAATAAACAGAACACAAACGATATCATCACTTTCATCATCATCATTTATTAATAAGAGTCAATCGGTGGCGGTCATTCTAAGCCGTCTGATCGGAGAGTCGAGCGGGGAAGGCGACGGTGAAGGGGACGACGACGGCGAAGCAGAATCCGACGGCGATGATGACAGAGCCGGTGAGGACGTAACGGACGGCGGCGATGAATCCAGATCAGAAGATTCCGCGAGCTTCCTTTTGGTGAACCTGACGCCGCCTTCTCCCCCCTGAATTCCCGCCTTTACTTCTCTCTCTCTTGTCGTCATGTAATCCCTTAACCGCTTCACGTCTGATAACTTCACCGGCTTCACTATGAAATCCTCTGCCCCTTCTTCCAAACACCTATGAATATTCCATTTTTTAAATTTTATTAAATAATAATACTAATTAATTATTAATTAAACTATCAAAATTATGCTGCGTGTGTGTACCTGTCTATTCGGGCCAAAACGTTCTCAGAGGACATGATCACCACTGGAATTTCTCTGAAGGTGGACGATTCCTGATCCAGATTAACATTTTTGGCTTTAGAAAATTATTGGATTTTCAAATTATTTGAAAATTTAAAAATTGAGATTTTTTTTTCTAACCTTGATTTTCTTGAGTAATTCATAGCCGGTCATTCCAGGCATGCAGTAGTCAGTGATGATTAGATCCACCTTTAAGGCCTGCAGCAAATATGGAATTAGTTTTCCATTTGAGGAAATTGAAGAGTCTCGAGGGAAAAATAAAATCCATGGAAATTAATTCCCCACATTAAAGCCGTCCGATTCGGAAGGAGATTTCTGGTCGTCGACTCCAAGGAATTGCAGAGCTCTAATTCCACTGTCCACAGCAGTGACTGCGATTTCCCAAAACAGAGAAAATCTTCAGCCCCAAACACACATAAACAGAAAAACAAACACCGAAAAACCCCATTTCCTTTCCACACACACCTTTACAAGCTGAAATCGTGAGCAAGCGCTCGATGACTTTCCGATCAACGAGGCTGTCATCGACGGCCAAGACATGATGAACCTCGTCGGAATCTGCCGGCAAGAGATCACAGACCTCCATCGGAAACACCGTTCTCCGCCGGAAGTTGCTAGAAGAAGAGGAAGAGAAACAGAAGGGAAAAGGAGAGGTTTTCAGAGGTGGGAGCTAAAACGTTATATACGGGGTAACATGTAATAAGGTTGTTTTGTTTTGAATTTGATCCGCCGAAAATGTGAGTATATATGTGCTGTGTGTGTGGGTGGGTTTCACTTTCTCTCCGATATAAAAAGGTCTCTTTCCTAAAAATCAAATCTTTCTCTCCCTAAGAAATCCCAAAATCTTCTCTCTCTCTCTCCTCCTTTTTAACCACCCGGGTCCCCACCCGTGGAGCGATATCTCGCAGGGATTGGCGAGATTTTGGTCAATCTTGGGGATTTGCGATGCTGGTGTCTCACACGGTTGGAAGCGATATCATGCACGTGCTGTCTCGTGTGCTCTGCGTTATGCGATTTCACTGTATTTTATTTTCACTTGTTTTTTTAAAATTAAACACCTATTTTCGGTAAATATTCTATTATATTGTCATTATTATTGGCATGAAATTAGCTGTGATCTCATAAGATTTTATAGAGATTCGTACTCCAATCTGTTTAGCAACCTATAATTTGAATTTTTAAAAACTTCAAGATCATGTTTACAACGGACATGTTATTTGAAAAATAGAAGGATTATTGGTCAAGATAATTAATGCCAGCTCAACCTTGGATATTTTTTTCCATTCTTTTTTTGCTTTGATATAAATATATGTGTATGTATGTTCTATTAAAGATGATGCCATGCCGCTAATTCAAAATCATTGCATGATTAGTGGATTGTACGGCGAGAGGACATATAAATATAGAATGATTTTAAATTTATGTATATTGACGAATTAATAATGAATGTCCATGACAATTAAGATATCCT
The DNA here is from genome assembly GCA_963855925.1 of Inga laurina. Lineage (NCBI taxonomy): Eukaryota > Viridiplantae > Streptophyta > Magnoliopsida > Fabales > Fabaceae > Inga > Inga laurina. Next base: position 51,800,026 of record OY979710.1, read on the forward strand.
AACCTTGACATTTTTTCACCATCACAACCCTTAATAATCTTAATGAAGGAAAAGGGCATCAATACGATGATATCATAATTCATGTTGCCTCTATTGCCCTGATCCTATTTATAAGACTTAACTTTTTAGTGCTTTGATACAAAATTTAATGAAATATTATGTTTTCGGCAAAAAAATTTGTTACTTTTGGATTTTTCATTCTCCTCACTCCTATTACCCAATTATTTATATTATACTAATTAAAGGGTTGTTTTGTAATATTGTTCCAAATTTTCACATTTAACTTTTTTTTTACTAATTTTCTTAATCTTATGAAAATTATTGCTAATAATGCATGTGTTGTAAAAATGACCGGATGAGTAACAAATATTAAACACCTATATTTATACTTGAAAAAAATTTGAATCATATCTTCAACAGCTTATGTCCAATTCATTTACATTTTAAAAATTATTTATTTTTTGCATAACCTGAAAAAATCATCTATGATTTATGTCGGTGCGTTTTGCCTTTTGAGAAATAATGCAAGCTATAACACCCCAAATTTTATTCACCAATAATATATTGTAATTATTTGAATAATTCAATAAAATGGTGAATATTCATAAATTTGGATATTGTGAATTTTGAAATATTAATATTCATAAGGAAATGGGCAAATTAATTCAAAAATTGAGTTAAATTACAAAGGGGATAGCAATATCATAATTTTGTCAATTTAGCCCAAGATTAATTATTTTCCAATTAATTGGAGTTAATTTCAATTAATCAAGGAAAATAAAGGAAAATGCATAAAAGGGATTATTCTCGGTGGAATAAAATCAAAAATTTGGGAAATTATGGGGAATTATACATAGTTCAACTATATGAATTATGGAATTTATGAAAAACATTTTTCTCTCCTTCACCCTAAATTTCGCCCAACCATGAGAATAAAGGGGAAAAGTTGAGTTTGGTTAGAGTAAAGAGAAGAAAGGATGGTTTGTGTAACTAGGAGGGGTCTAGTCTCAATCCAATTGGACCTCAATGATTACAAGGGATGGCATAAAGTGGAGGGAGTATGGCCTAAAGCAAGTCATCATGGTGGGAGGTATGGTGTACATGAAAGGTGGAGGAATCATAACCATTGATGAGATCAATGGAGTATAATGCATGGAGAAAATTTATGAAGCCTCATCCTTTCCCTCTTGCCTTCATTTTCATCCAAGTCACAAGGAAAAGAGGAAGAGAGAAAGCTTGAGAAATAGAGAGAAGAGGAGAGCTCAAGGAGGAAGAAGTCTAAGGTAGGTATTGTTGTTCTTGTGTTCAAAGCTTCCTCTCTTGCATAATAGTTCCTCTAATCTCTTTTTCTCCATGAATCACCATGTTAGCAAGCTAATCTCAAGGTTAAGGAGAAGAGAGAGCGGACGTTCTAGAGAGAGAAACACCAAGGATCAAGAGGTAATCTCCAAAATCTCAACTTCTTAGTGTATTGAAGTTGTTGTTGGTGATTGTTGTTTGGTTTTGTGATTTTTTGGGTTGAGTTGTAAAATTAGAAAAGCCAAAACCCTAAGCGGTTATGCTGCCCAAAATCCTTTAAATCATTATTATGAAGTGTTTAAATGAGTTAATCAAGGATTAGAAGTGGAAAAGTACAAGTTTTGGAAGCTAAAACACAAAGCTCCATTTTTCTATTTTTCTTCAATGTTTCGGCCAGACCAGAACTGGTATCAGGAGTTGGATTTTGATGAAATAAATGGTTCCATTGGACTCAGTGGGAAAAAATAGGTGGGGTTATAGTTGGGCACTTTTTCGGTAGAGGCCGAAAAAGCAAAATTACGAAAACGCCACTGAAATCCCTAAATAAGGGTTGTCAAGGGTATTTTCGTAATTTGACAGTGAATTTGGTGATTCCGAGCCCAGAAATTAATTCCTTGGGCGAAAATAAGTCAGAATAGCCTTAGTCAAAATTTTAGGAAAACGTGCATCGGGCTGGGTACGGCCGGGCCGGGCCGGGCCAGGGTCCCGGCGCATTTTTGTAAATTTTCACCATAGACTAATTTAACCAAAATAAACACTATGGAATAGTCTAAAATGATACTTGGATAGGTTATGACCTATTTCTGTTACATTTAATATTTTAGGACCGATTTGGAGGCCGGATACGACATATTCTTCGAGGCACATTTAAAAAGGGGATGATAGGGGAGAGGGGGAGGGATAGGACATTGGAGGAGGGCATGATAGGGGAGAGGAGGAAGGCACCCCCCCCCCCCACATTTGGGACAAAGCAGACAAAGACATCAATACAAATGCCCCCACTCCCCTTCTGGGGGACACCCCCTCCCTTCCCCCTTCTTTTTATTCCTTCCCACTTCCCCCCTCTCTCTAATCATTCCTTCTTTCTCTTCATAGTCCCTTCCCCTTCAATACCCCCTCACTTGTATCATCTCTACTTAAATAGGGTATCAACTTCACATATCATTGTATCATATACTATTCCTTTTCTTTCTTTGTTTGTTTTTTTTTTCCAATCAGAGCAATAGGCATTGACGGTCTAAAGTTATGAACGAGATCAAAACTTGCACCCTTTTATTTACAAGGAGAATTCATATCATTACTATAAGAACATTAGTATTCATCATGCAGGATGTCCTTCTTTTTTTAATCATTTCTCAATAATATAGCGTAAAATATAAAAAATATTCAGCTTATCTTCCCCATCCATTGAAAAATAATTTTTTCTCATGTAATTAACAAATCTTGTCGGATGCTCAATGATCAACTAGTTGCTTAATGCCCCAATTATTCCAACGTTAATACAAGTGCTTTTCTTTTTAAACCATGATTGAATGACAGGTATCATAAAAGGCACATCTTACGCTGGCAGACCCAAAGGTCTTTAGTAACACTAGTACTCTTCCACCTTTGAATCCTCCTTGATCATTTCATCACATATTCCTTGATATCCATGGATGACAAGTATTGTAATTACACATTCTTTATCTTATAGAGCTTAGATCAGTTAGTTCCATGGATGTTTTAACCATAATTTAATATATTTTTAATTAATTAAATAGGGACTCTTAATGAATTTTTCAGGGCATTATCGCATGATTAAGCACTCATTTTAATTAGAGGCATTTGTATTGATTTAATTGTAATAAAAGGGTAAAATGACCATAATTATTAAATATTTATACATATGATCTCTTGAACTTTTAATACTACCTTATGCTTAATTTTGCATAGCAGATGCTTTGGGACACAATTGGTGATTTTTGGAGTCTGAATTAATATTTTGAAGACAAGGAAAATTACAGAAAAGGGCCAGAGCAAATTACATAAAAGTACCCATCAGCTTTTTCATGAGGAAAATTTATTCGAGAAAATTACAGAACAATACCCAAGCCACAAATTCAACATTCAAACCGACAGAAAAGCAAAATCTGGGGGGTTTTTCATTGAGCTTCTGGAATATGAAGAAATTACATGCGCGCATATCACAGAAAGATTTGTGTTGCAGCTTGCTTTCAGACTGCACCTAACAATATGGTTGGTGAAGGGAAATGGACAGATGCAATCTCACTATATATACCTCCATCTTCACCACCAGGAGGCATACCGACTGCAACTCTTCCTTCTTAAATTTTCTTCTTTCATTTGTCGAGGTACTACAGAACGGGGAGTTGAAGTAAGAACGAGGTCACCACTTACACCACCGACCTCTTCCCTTCATCACCACCATTCACCCTTACTAGCTCGGCACCTTCCTTACCACCACGTTCTTCATTTTCATCACCACACCATCATCTTGTTCACAGTCCAGCAGCACCTTCATTCCAACCACCATCACCTTCGGTTTTCTCCACCAAAAGCTATCGAAAACTACAAGTGCAGCAACCTCATCTCCTCTCTGTGATAGTTTAGAAAGTTTTGCATTTTCCGGCGAACTATTCTAGTTTTCCGGCCCCCACTTCCGGCGAAGCTTGATTTTTTGTGAAACATTTTCTCCTCCGTTGTGTCTTATTTTCTTCCTAGCATCGTCCTTTCATCATGCAAATACCGCATCATCATTTTTCATTGGTTTTTCTGTGACTCCTGTGTTGTTTCCAATTTTCCGGTGAAGTTTTGCAGTTTTCCAGCCCCCATTTTCGGCGACCTCCCATCACTCTCTTCCTCTATTCCGGCGATCTCTTCATCATTAACCACCAGTCCGAGTTGCAGAAATTGAGGCAGCTGAAATTTTGAGTTACACCACCTGGAGCCACGAGTTGAGGATCTGCGAATGAGAAGTGCGTTTTCTTCGTCAAATACGTGTTGCAGCAGTTCGTTCATTGATTAATGCACGATGACATCATCATACATGCATGATGACATCATCATACATGCATGATGACATCATCATACATATTGCAACTTTTGACTTCATGCATGCACGTGGAATCTAAATCAGGGGAGTGTTTTTTTTTTATTTTTCTTATTCAAATATTTTGTTTGATTATTGTTGGAACAATGTGCGATTAAATTTGTGTTGTGGGATTTATATATATACTTTGCCTATGATTTAAATTAATTTGAGTGGTGTGTTTATTTATATATTTAATTAAATTGTATTTTATTTTTTTCTTTTTTTAATTTTTAACAAGAAAAACCCAAAAATCAATTTTCCCTTGTTTTATTGAATTTGTTTTTACATGACATTTAGTATTACCTAGGATTCAATTAAAGGCTCCTTGAGAAAAGAGAGATGACCCGAGTATTGCATTATACTGCAATTCTTGGATTAAAAATCTTGTATTTGACCCCAAGACGCAAAGATACGGTCAAATCAATGGCGCCGTTGCCGGGGAGTCATTTTTGACTCCATGGTTAACTAAGTGTCAATTGAGAAATTGATTTGGGGTTGCCTATGTGAGCTTCTTGATTTTTACAATAGTTTCATACCATTTCCATATTTTTCATAAAAAAAAATTCTGTCTGTTTTATTTATTTTTTTCCCCCACACATAGGTGCATTTAGATCCTTACCACTACATGCATACTCTTCATTGCATTTTCACTCTATTTCGTTAAGTTCATTCTGTGTCTTACATTTAGCTATGTTGAGTGGTTTGAATTTAATTAGTATTTAATTCAACAAAAAAATAATACTTCCATTCCCTTTTAGTGGCTTCATTGTAATAACTTGCTTTTATTATAATTCTTGTTCATTAGTGATATGACTTTTGCATTTAAATATTTACATAAACTTGCATTTTTTTTCTCTTTGTAGTTTTTCCCCCTTAAAATTTGTGTGCAAAATAGTTTTGGTATTTCATTAATCCATTGTTTTCTTAATTTTTTTTTGTATGTCCGATCAATCTGAAAAGACATTAGATCATTCTAATCTTGAATTGTTCATTGACTTAAGTGATTGTGCTTCTCAAGGTACCACTATGGCAAATAATGGTGAAGGACAACCAAGGAGAAGAACTATTAGGGATGTGACAAGATCAGACGTCACTATTGATCCTTTTAGTGCCGCATGTCCTAACCTTAATGTCAATTTCGAGCTTAAGGGACCTTTGCTTGCTTCACTACCTCGTTTTCATGGACTTGAGAAGGAAAATCCTTACAACCACCTCAATGCATTACATGTGGCTTGTTCAAATATGAAGCCTGTCGGTGCTCGCCTAGAAGATGTACAACTGAAGGTGTTTTACTTCACCTTGGAAGGGAAGGCGAAAGAGTGGTATATGATGCTACCAAGGCAGGTTAATGACGCTCTTCATTCATGGGGAAATCTGAAAAAAGCCTTCTTGGAAAAATACTTTCTCGCTGCAAGGATTGCTGAGCTCAAGAAGGAGATTTACTCTATCAAACAAGATCCCTCAGAATCTTTTTATGAGTATTGGAGCCGCTTTCAGGAGCTTTTGGCTAAGTGCCCACACCATCAAATCAGCAATGAGCAATTAATCCAATACTTTCATGATGGTCTTTTAACTAATGAAAAGGGTATTCTAGATGCTTCAGCTGGGTGTTCCTTAGAAGATTGCACTGCAGAGGAAGCATGGGCTCAAATTAAAATAAGAGCTCAAAACACTCAACAATACAATGTAAGAGAGATCAGAAGTGTCTGTGATATCGGATCTAACCAAAGGATGATCGCACTTGAGTCTAAAATGGATACACTCACTTCGCAGCTTTCTCTCGTCACCACTGAACTTCAACATCTGAGTACCCAACAAGCAACTCATTTTCCTACTTCACAAGCTCTTGTTGCACCCAGTTGCGATAATTGTAGTTCAGTGATGCACATGACAAGTCTATGCCCTAATCCTCATGAGGAAGTCAATGCTATGTATCAAGGAAGGCCTAATCAACAAAGATGGGACTCTAACACAACCACCTATAATGAAAATAGAAGACCTAATCCTAATTTTGGTTGGAGGAATCAAGAAGGTTCATCTTATCAAGTCCAACCATATGGGTCAAATCGTGGACAAATGGTGCCTATTCAAGAGTCCAAAGGCGATGAAACCAATCAATTACTGAAGAACTTGGCTGCTCGAATTGCTAGCATTGATAACCGGATGATGGAAGAAAAAGCTTTGAATCAGGGTAAATTCTCCTCTATCAACGCATCTCTACAAAAGCTACACAATGACAGGGCAAGTGACAGTACTCAAATGGCTCATATGTACAAGAGGTTTGAAGAGTTGGAGTTGAAAAACAACACAGTTCAATCTCATTTAACCCAATTCTCCAATTCCTTGAGTGATGTGCATGCTAAGACTGGTGGGTCTATTCCTTCAAACACTGTTATCAATCCTAAGTCCCTAAATGCTATTGAACTGAGAAGTGGTAAAAAGGTACACTTTCCTGAAGAGATCGACAATGAAGTAGATGAGGAGATAGAAGTTGAAAGTCCACCTTTGAGCCCAATAAAGTTTCCAAATCCTGAAAGCTCCAAAGAGAAGGCTATTCTTGAAAGGAAGAAGGACAAAACAGTTGAACAACCTCAAGTGGAACAACAACCACTTCTGAGAGAGGTTGGCTCCAAGGAAAGAAGCACTTTTGAGGAAGGTAAGACAAGATAGCATGGCACCTTATCCAACGCTAATGGTAAAGAGGTAAAAATTTCTCAACTCCCTTTCCCTAAAGCTTACTTTCAAGACAAGAAAATGCATGATGAACAAACTGAGAAAGAAATGTATGACTTGTTTAGTAAGCTACATATCAATGTTCCTTTCTTCCAATTGGTCAAGTCTATGCCCAGTTATTGCAAATTCCTTAAAGACCTTTGTACAAATAAGAGGAAATTCAAGCCTAATGAGAGAGTTCAAGTTAGCTCTAATGTGTCTGCCCTATTCAAACCTCAAATCCCTGATAAATGCAAGGATCCGGGCTCATTCACTATACCTTGTACCATAGGTAATGTAAATGTGGCCCAAGCCTTGTTAGACTTAGGTGCAGCCATTAATGTCATGCCTAGTTCCATTTTTAAGTCTCTTGGTGTCAAGGAACTTAAGAGAACTACTGTGGTTCTCCAACTAGCTGATAAAAGCATTAGGCAACCGCAAGATATCATTGAAGATTTACTTGTCAAAGTCAAGGATTTAGTTTTTCCAGCTGATTTCTATGTGTTAGACATGTCTCAAGAACCTAGTGAATCCACCCTTATCTTAGGGAGACCCTTTATGATGACAGCCAGTACCTTGATAGACATGAAACATGGTTCAATTACCATGGAAGTGGGTAACCATAAGCTAAGTTTCAATATGTATGAAGCCATGAAACACCCTTTTGAAGATTGCTCTTTATTAGGTGTGAATTCGATTGGCTTAGCATTTGATGATATGGTTAATGAATGTGAGCTCAACTTGCACACTGATAATTGTGATCTTAATTGTGGCATTGCATTGGATTCATGTGATGATAAAATCTCTCCTCCTTCTTCTGTTGATAATTTTGATTCACAGGGGAGTGATATTTCCAACCTTAACTCATCAATGGTTGATTGTTGGTTATCTTCCCTAAGTGATTTTTCTCTTACTTCTCTTGATTCATGGGAACGTAACTCATTTGATAATTCATGCTTTACTGATAATTCTTGTGAGGAAGGTATTCTTGCCAATGTTTTAGGTCATAAACCAGCTGAAGAGTCTGAATGCGAGGTTGGTAATCAAGACATGGACACTTTGCATGAGATAGCCCTTACGCCAATCAAGACCTCCTCTTCTGTGACTCATTTTGATGCTAAACGCAATATGGTTAAAGGGCCACTTCTTAACTCATCATCTAAGCCTCGAACAAAGATTACTCCTCATACCCTACGATTTTTGAATGAACTAATCACTTCTTGTGAAGTAGGTATGAAGGAAGCTACTTTCCCCAAGCCTGTTGCTGCTGTAAACCAACCAAATGTTGGTTCAACACTTGGGAAGACCAATGCTCAATTGGTAGAATCTACAGAGCTTAGCACAAGTCATGCATCTCATAAGTCTGAAAAAGGGAGTATTTTCACTACCCTTAATCTTCCTACACTAATTCCCTCTATTGTTCAACCTCCTGAATTAGAGCTTAAACCTCCCCCCTAATTTGAAATATGCTTTCCTTGCTGCTAATGGGAAATTGCCTATGATTATTTCAAATTCTTTGTCTGTGAGTGAGGAGGAGAGATTGCTTGATGTTTTGAGTAAAAATCGAAAAGCTCTAGGTTGGACTTTAGCTGACATTCCTGGAATCAATCCTGCTATTTGTACCCATCGGATCCTCTTGCATGAGGAATCCAAACCTCTTAGGCAGCCTCAACGGCGACTCAACCCCCTGATTCTAGATGTGGTCAAGAAAAAAGTGACAAAATTATTGAGTGCGGGTATCATCTACCCAATTTCTGATAGTGAATGGGTTAGTCCAGTACAGGTTGTACCTAAGAAGAGTGGGATCACTGTGATAAAAAATGAAAATAATGAATTGATACCTACCAGGGTGTAAAATGCTTGGCGAGTATGCATAGATTACAGAAAATTGAATGAAGCCTCTAGGAAAGATCATTTTCCCTTGCCTTTCATTGATCAGATGCTTGAAAGGTTGGCAAGTAAGAGTCACTATTGTTTTTTAGATGATTATTCAGGATATTTTCAGATCCCTGTGGCTCCGAAAGATCAAGAAAAGACCACCTTTACTTGTCCATTTGGAACCTATGCGTATAGGAGAATGCCGTTCGGATTGTGCAATGCACCTGGCACTTTCCAACGTTGTATGATGTCACTGTTCAGCGATTTCCTAGAAAATTGTATGGAAGTTTTTATAGACGATTTTACAGTGTATGGAAATTCATTTGATACTTGTTTAAATAGTTTGGACAAGGTTCTTGCTAGATGCATTGAGAAAAATTTAATTTTGAATTATGAGAATTGCCATTTCATGGTTGATCATGGAATAGTACTTGGTCACTTAATATCTAGCAAGGGCATTGAAGTTGATAGAGCTAAAATTGAGGTAATTTCCTCCTTGCCCTACCCCACTAATGTTAAAATGCTTCGTTCTTTCTTAGGGCATGTGGGTTTTTACCGACGATTCATAAAAGATTTCAGCAAGATAGCTCTACCATTATCCAAATTATTGCAAAAGAATGTTGATTTCATCTTTGATGATTTATGTAAACAAGCGTTTAATGAATTAAAATCACACTTGATTTCACCCCCTATTCTGAGTGCACCAGATTGGACCTTACCTTTTGAACTAGCATGCGATGCCTCCAATTCTGCTGTGGGGGTCATGCTAGGACAAAAGCATAACAAGTTGTTCCATGTGATTTCTTATGCATCCAAAACCCTGGATAGTGCACAAAGGAATTACACTACCACTGAAAAAGAACTGTTTGCTGTGATATTTGCATTAGATAAGTTTAGACAATATTTAATCAATTCCAAACTGGTTGTGTATACAGATCATGCAGCTGTGAAGTTTCTCTTCACCAAGCCTCAGTCCAAGCCAAGGCTTATTAGATGGATGTTACTGCTACAAGAGTTCGACATTAGCATTAAGGATAGGCCTGGAACTGCTAACCTTGTAGCGGATCACTTGAGTAGACTACCGGATGGCATAAGGGGAGTACTTGACTCTGATCTTGTTTGTGATAACTTTCCTGATGCATCCCTAATGTCTATCTCTGTTTATGTTCCTTGGTTTGCTAGTCTTGTTAACTATATTGTGACCGGTCTCATCCCTGAGCATATGTCTTCTTTTCAGGCTCAGAAACTTAGACGAGAATCTGAACACTACATTTGGGATGAGCCCTATTTGTGGAGACTATGCAATGATCAAGTTATTAGGAGATGTGTTCCAGAGACTGAAACTAAGGACATACTGTCCGCTTGCCACTCTATGATTTGTGGTGGCCACTTTAGTGCCAAGAAGACATCTAGGAAAGTATTAGATGCTGGGTTTTACTGGCCCACCCTTTTCAAGGATTCATACTCATATTGTAAGGCATGTGATAAATGCCAAAGATTTGGGGGGCTAGGAAAACGGCACGAGATGCCACAACAACCTATGCTTTTTTGTGAGATATTTGATGTATAGGGTATAGACTTTATGGGCCCTTTTCCACCCTCATCAGGCTATAGCTATATCTTGTTAGCTGTGGATTACCTCTCTAGATGGGTCGAAGCTATTCCTACTAGGAAGGATGATGCCCAAACGGTTTCCAAGTTTCTCAAGTCTTATATCTTTTGTAGATTTGGAGTACCGCGGGCTATAGTAAGTGATAGAGGAACCCATTTTTGCATTAAGGTTATTGATAACTTACTTGCTAAGCTTGGGGCGACTCACAAAACTTCTACCCCTTACCATCCACAAACAAATGGGCAAGCAGAAGTATCCAACCGAGAGATCAAACAGATTCTAGAAAAGATAGTCAAGCCTTCAAGGAAGGATTGGAGCTTAAGGTTGGAGGAAGCACTATGGGCCTATAGAACTACTTTTAAGACACCAATAGGAATGTCTCCTTACCGACTTATCCATGGAAAGGCTTGTCATATTCTGGCGGAATTGGAGCACAAAACCTATTGGGCTGTGAAAATGTGCAACATGGATATAGAAGAGACAGGCTGGGAAAGGAAATTGCAACTACAAGAACTTGAAGAAATGAGACTAGATGCTTATGAGAGCTCTCGCATTTACAAAGAGAAGACCAAGTTGCTGCATGATAAGAAGATCTTGAGAAAGGATTTCAAAGTAGGTGACCGTGTGCTGTTGTACAAGGCCCAATTCAAGTTGTAAAGTGGGAAGCTTAAAGATAAATGGTATGGGCCTTTCACCGTCACCATAGTGCATTCATTTGGAATGGTAGAGCTACTTGATGAGACTACTGGACAAGAGTTCCAAGTCAATGGACACCTGCTCAAGCTCTACTGTGATTCACCATTAAAGCGAACTTGAGGCCAGGTTGCTTCTTCTCCTTTCACTATCTTTTGCTTTCAATGATCTTTCATCAATTATTATGTATGCTTTATTGATTGCTTGAGATAAGTGTGGGGGAAGGGCATTCCAGTAGAAGTAGTGTAGTTCAAAAAAAAAAAACTTTTTTGTGTATTTTTTTTTCCTTTCTTTCTTTCTTTTTCTTCTTTTGTTTTTCCTTTGTGTGTGCACTTAATTAACATTGTTCCTTGAATTTCAACCTGCTTTACACATTGAGGACAATGTGTTGATTAAGTGTGGGGGAGAGAAATACATTTTGAATCCCAATGGTTGATTTTAAATGTGAAAATGCCTTAAATTAGAAAATTTTTCAAAACTTTTTCAAGAATGACTTGCTTTGAAGCATGGCATAAATGGTAAAGGGTCGCATTTGCCATTTTGGACATGTAATTTGCAAGAATTGTTTTTTTGAGCTTCCATGAGATCTGGTTTTTGGCATTAAAAAAAAACATATTTTTTTCAAGTGAATGGTAAAAGAAATGAACCCACAATTGGATTCTTGTTTACTCCTTGTTTTGAAATTTTTTTTTTAAATTATATAGTTAAAAAAAAGGTTTTTGTATCATTAGTGTGTTTAATATTTGAGCATGATTATAATTGATTGCAATGTTTTGATTAATTGTGTTTGTAAGGTTAGCACTAGAAGTTAAGCTGATGTTTTGTGGTTAGTTTCCTATGCAATTAATTATGTTAGAAGAAGCATTAGACAAAAACCTTGTTGGAAGATTATTTGGACCTTAAATTCTTTCCATGTGTGCATGTTCACTTATTTTTCATCTTCTAGAACTTGTTTTAACTCTTCTTCAAAACAACATTTGCATTAGTGTGATGAAAATGAAAGAGGCATTCATTTTAAACCCATTCACCAAAACACAAACCTTTATTTATCACCTTTTTGTTACCCATTTTTGAGCCATTCCTATGTTGTATGCAAGTCATTTATTCATAGTGTTCATGGTATTCTGAAATCAAAGTAAATTGTCAATAGACAATTGAGCAATTTGAAATGCAAAAAAAAAATAGTTGAGAGAGAGAGAGAGAGAGAGAGAGAGAGAAGAAGAAGAAGAAGAAGAAGAAGAAGAAGAAGAAGAAGAAGAAGAAGAAGGTGAATAAAAGGCATTTGTTCGTGAATTAAGAAAAGAATTGGCAATAGTTATTAAAGTTAATTAGTTGCTATGAACTTGTTCAATAATTTTGACTTGCATATCAACTATTTTATTTTCTTCATTCCATTCAGCCTTCATCGATCACTACAACCCTTTGAAGTCCTCTTGATTCATTACATTAATTGCTATTAGTAGTGGAGATGTTAGAGTTGTTACAAGCCTATGGTAAGTTGTTTATTAAGTGAGCTAGAGTGAAATTATCCCAATGAGGTGAGATAAGTGAAACAATAATACCCTGAGAGTCTCTTGTGCTTCATCTAATATTTTGTGTAGTTGACTAATTTCTTTGCATCAATTAACAATAACTAATGTTGACTTGAAGAATATGTTTAATTGATCTATTGCTTTCTAATTATGAAATTTCTCACCTTTTAATGTGTCAATAATTTGGATTTGAAGTCTTGTACTCAATTTCCTTTGTTCAGGAGTACAAAGGTATAAGTGTGGGGGAATTGATTTAACCATAATTTTATATATTTTTAATTAATTAAATAGGGACTCTTAATATATTTTTCAGGGCATTATCGCATGATTAAGCACTCATTTTAATTAGAGGCATTTGTATTGAATTAATTGTAATAAAAGGGTAAAATGACCATAATTATTAAATATTTATACATATGATCTCTTGAACTTTTAATACTACCTTATGCTTTATTTTGCATTGCAGATGCTTTGGGACACAATTGGTGATTTTTAGAGTCTGAATTAATATTTTGAAGACAAGGAAAATTACAGAAAAGGGCCAGAGCAAATTACATAAAAGTACCCATCAGCTTTTTCATGAGGAAAATTTATTCGAGAAAATTACAGAACAATACCCAAGCCACAAATTCAACATTCAAACCGACAGAAAAGCAAAATCTGGGGGGGTTTTCATTGAGCTTCTGGAATATGAAGAAATTACATGCGCGCATATCACGGAAAGATTTGTGTTGCAGCTTGCTTTCAGACTGCACCTAACAATATGGTTGGTGAAGGGAAATGGACAGATGCAATCTCACTATATATACCTCCATCTTCACCACCAGGAGGCATACCGACTGCAACTCTTCCTTCTTAAATTTTCTTCTTTCATTTGTCGAGGTACTACAGAACGGGGAGTTGAAGTAAGAACGAGGTCACCACTTACACCACCGACCTCTTCCCTTCATCACCACCATTCACCCTTACTAGCTCGGCACCTTCCTTACCACCACGTTCTTCATTTTCATCACCACACCATCATCTTGTTCACAGTCTAGCAGCACCTTCATTCCAACCACCATCACCTTCGGTTTTCTCCACCAAAAGCTATCGAAAACTACAAGTGCAGCAACCTCATCTCCTCTCTGTGATAGTTTAGAAAGTTTTGCATTTTCCGGCGAACTATTCTAGTTTTCCGGCCCCCACTTCCGGCGAAGCTTGATTTTTTGTGAAACATTTTCTCCTCCGTTGTGTCTTATTTTCTTCCTACCATCTTCCTTTCATCATGCAAATACCGCATCATCATTTTTCATCGGTTTTTCTGTGACTCCCGTGTTGTTTCCAATTTTCTGGAGAAGTTTTGCAGCTTTCCGGCCCCCATTTCCGGCGACCTCCCATCACTCTCTTCCTCTATTCCGGCGATCTCTTCATCATTAACCACCAGTCCGAGTTGCAGAAACTGAGGCAGCTGAAATTTTGAGTTACACCACCTGGAGCCACGAGTTGAGGATCTGCGAATGAGAAATGCGTTTTCTTCGTCAAATACGTGTTGCAGCAGTTCGTTCATTGATTAATGCACGATGACATCATCATACATGCATGATGACATCATCATACATATTGCAACTTTTGACTTCATGCATGCACGTGGAATCTGAATCAGGGGAGTGTTGTTTTTTTTATTTTTCTTATTCAAATATTTTGTTTGATTATTGTTGGAACAATGTGTGATTAAATTTGTGTTGTGGGATTTATATATATACTTTGCCTATGATTTAAATTAATTTGAGTGGTGTGTTTATTTATATATTTAATTAAATTGTATTTTATTTTTTTCTTTTTTTAATTTTTAACAAGAAAAACCCAAAAATCAATTTTCCCTTGTTTTATTGAATTTGTTTTTACATGACATTTAGTATTACCTAGGATTCAATTAAAGGCTCCTTGAGAAAAGAGAGACGACCCGAGTATTGCATTATACTGCAATTCTTGGATTAAAAATCTTGTATTTGACCCTAAGACGCAAAGATACGGTTAAATCAATGGATAAATATGCAGTTCCTTCCTTATGATATAACTTCAAATTTCTCTGTCCTTGCTCTTCAAGACATAACACATACTCTAATCTTAACGAAATTTTGAAACTCAGTTCATTTAAACTTTGCATTATATAAAAAAAAAAAAGAGCTATTACGAATTTCAAGGCTGTTTAAATAGTTACAACTTAATTGTTAAGATTTCATAAATTAATTGATTTTTTTTTTACCAAATTAAATGAATTGATGAGATTATTAGAAACACACAGATAAAATTAGGAGTATTATGTAAACCTTGATCTTAATTGATAACGGTCTAATAATTTTATAAATATAAACCAAATTGAAACGGAGGAGAATGCAAAGAAAAAAAAACCGTTGGAAATAACGGGAAATCGCAGTTTCATCACGTTTAAATCCTGTGAGCAGAAAAACAATACATCCAATAAACATAGAGAGGTTGGCGGGAAAAAAAAATAAACAGAGAGAAAATAAAACTAGAAATGTAAATACTGCAGGAATGGTCACTGGAGAGAAGGAGCATAATAAACAGAACACAAACGATATCATCACTTGCATCATCATCATTTATTAATAAGAGTCAATCGGTGGCGGTCATTCTAAGCCGTCTGATCGGAGAGTCGAGCGGGGAAGGCGACGGTGAAGGGGACGACGACGGCGAAGCAGAATCCGACGGCGATGATGACAGAGCCGGTGAGGACGTAACGGACGGCGGCGATGAATCCAGATCAGAAGATTCCGCGAGCTTCCTTTTGGTGAACCTGACGCCGCCTTCTCCCCCCTGAATTCCCGCCTTTACTTCTCTCTCTCTTGTCGTCATGTAATCCCTTAACCGCTTCACGTCTGATAACTTCACCGGCTTCACTATGAAATCCTCTGCCCCTTCTTCCAAACACCTATGAATATTCCATTTTTTAAATTTTATTAAATAATAATACTAATTAATTATTAATTAAACTATCAAAATTATGCTGCGTGTGTGTACCTGTCTATTCGGGCCAAAACGTTCTCAGAGGACATGATCACCACTGGAATTTCTCTGAAGGTGGACGATTCCTGATCCAGATTAACATTTTTGGCTTTAGAAAATTATTGGATTTTCAAATTATTTGAAAATTTAAAAATTGAGATTTTTTTTTTTTCTAACCTTGATTTTCTTGAGTAATTCATAGCCGGTCATTCCAGGCATGCAGTAGTCAGTGATGATTAGATCCACCTTTAAGGCCTGCAGCAAATATGGAATTAGTTTTCCATTTGAGGAAATTGAAGAGTCTCGAGGGAAAAATAAAATCCATGGAAATTAATTCCCCACATTAAAGCCGTCCGATTCGGAAGGAGATTTCTGGTCGTCGACTCCAAGGAATTGCAGAGCTCTAATTCCACTGTCCACAGCAGTGACTGCGATTTCCCAAAACAGAGAAAATCTTCAGCCCCAAACACACATAAACAGAAAAACAAACACCGAAAAACCCCATTTCCTTTCCACACACACCTTTACAAGCTGAAATCGTGAGCAAGCGCTCGATGACTTTCCGATCAACGAGGCTGTCATCGACGGCCAAGACATGATGAACCTCGTCGGAATCTGCCGGCAAGAGATCACAGACCTCCATCGGAAACACCGTTCTCCGCCGGAAGTTGCTAGAAGAAGAGGAAGAGAAACAGAAGGGAAAAGGAGAGGTTTTCAGAGGTGGGAGCTAAAACGTTATATACGGGGTAACATGTAATAAGGTTGTTTTGTTTTGAATTTGATCCGCCGAAAATGTGAGTATATATGTGCTGTGTGTGTGGGTGGGTTTCACTTTCTCTCCGATATAAAAAGGTCTCTTTCCTAAAAATCAAATCTTTCTCTCCCTAAGAAATCCCAAAATCTTCTCTCTCTCTCTCTCCTCCTTTTTAACCCGGGTCCCCACCCGTGGAGCGATATCTCGCAGGGATTGGCGAGATTTTGGTCAATCTTGGGGATTTGCGATGCTGGTGTCTCACACGGTTGGAAGCGATATCATGCACGTGCTGTCTCGTGTGCTCTGCGTTATGCGATTTCACTGTATTTTATTTTCACTTGTTTTTTTAAAATTAAACACCTATTTTCGGTAAATATTCTATTATATTGTCATTATTATTGGCATGAAATTAGCTGTGATCTCATAAGATTTTATAGAGATTCGTACTCCAATCTGTTTAGCAACCTATAATTTGAATTTTTAAAAACTTCAAGATCATGTTTACAACGGACATGTTATTTGAAAAATAGAAGGATTATTGGTCAAGATAATTAATGCCAGCTCAACCTTGGATATTTTTTTCCATTCTTTTTTTGCTTTGATATAAATATATGTGTATGTATGTTCTATTAAAGATGATGCCATGCCGCTAATTCAAAATCATTGCATGATTAGTGGATTGTACGGCGAGAGGACATATAAATATAGAATGATTTTAAATTTATGTATATTGACGAATTAATAATGAATGTCCATGACAATTAAGATATCCTAACCTTGATATTTTTTCACCATCACAACCCTTAATAATCTTAATGAAGGAAAAGGGCATCAATACGGTGATATCATAATTCATGTTGCCTCTATTGCCCTGATCCTATTTATAAGACTTAACTTTTTAGTGCTTTGATACAAAATTTAATGAAATATTATGTTTTCGGCAAAAAAATCTGTTACTTTTGGATTTTTCATTCTCCTCACTCCTATTACCCAATTATTTATATTATACTAATTAAAGGGTTGTTTTGTAATATTGTTCCAAATTTTCACATTTAACTTTTTTTTTACTAATTTTCTTAATCTTATGAAAATTATTGCTAATAATGCATGTGTTGTAAAAATGACCGGATGAGTAACAAATATTAAACACCTATATTTATACTTGAAAAAAATTTGAATCATATCTTCAACAGCTTATGTCCAATTCATTTACATTTTAAAAATTATTTATTTTTTGCATAACCTGAAAAAATCATCTATGATTTATGTCGGTGCGTTTTGCCTTTTGAGAAATAATGCAAGCTGTAACACCCCAAATTTTATTCACCAATAATATATTGTAATTATTTGAATAATTCAATAAAATGGTGAATATTCATAAATTTGGATATTGTGAATTTTGAAATATTAATATTCATAAGGAAATGGGCAAATTAATTCAAAAATTGAGTTAAATTACAAAGGGGATAGCAATATCATAATTTTGTCAATTTAGCCCAAGATTAATTATTTTCCAATTAATTGGAGTTAATTTCAATTAATCAAGGAAAATAAAGGAAAATGCATAAAAGGGATTATTCTCGGTGGAATAAAATCAAAAATTTGGGAAATTATGGGGAATTATACATAGTTCAACTATATGAATTATGGAATTTATGAAAAACATTTTTCTCTCCTTCACCCTAAATTTCGCCCAACCATGAGAATAAAGGGGAAAAGTTGAGTTTGGTTAGAGTAAAGAGAAGAAAGGATGGTTTGTGTAACTAGGAGGGGTCTAGTCTCAATCCAATTGGACCTCAATGATTACAAGGGATGGCATAAAGTGGAGGGAGTATGGCCTAAAGCAAGTCATCATGGTGGGAGGTATGGTGTACATGAAAGGTGGAGGAATCATAACCATTGATGAGATCAATGGAGTATAATGCATGGAGAAAATTTATGAAGCCTCATCCTTTCCCTCTTGCCTTCATTTTCATCCAAGTCACAAGGAAAAGAGGAAGAGAGAAAGCTTGAGAAATAGAGAGAAGAGGAGAGCTCAAGGAGGAAGAAGTCTAAGGTAGGTATTGTTGTTCTTGTGTTCAAAGCTTCCTCTCTTGCATAATAGTTCCTCTAATCTCTTTTTCTCCATGAATCACCATGTTAGCAAGCTAATCTCAAGGTTAAGGAGAAGAGAGAGCCGACGTTCTAGAGAGAGAAACACCAAGGATCAAGAGGTAATCTCCAAAATCTCAACTTCTTAGTGTATTGAAGTTGTTGTTGGTGATTGTTGTTTGGTTTTGTGATTTTTTGGGTTGAGTTGTAAAATTAGAAAAGCCATAACCCTAAGGGGTTATGCTGCCCAAAATCATTTAAATCATTATTATGAAGTGTTTAAATGAGTTAATCAAGAATTAGAAGTGGAAAAGTACAAGTTTTGGAAGCTAAAACACAAAGCTCCATTTTTCTATTTTTCTTCAATGTTTCGGCCAGACCAGAACTGGTATCAGGAGTTGGATTTTGATGAAATAAATGGTTCCATTGGACTCAGTGGGCAAAAATAGGTGGGGTTACAGTTGGGCACTTTTTCGGTAGAGGCCGAAAAAGCAAAATTACGAAAACGCCACTGAAATCCCTAAATAAGGGTTGTCAAGGGTATTTTCGTAATTTGACAGTGAATTTGGTGATTCCGAGCCCAGAAATGGATTCCTTGGGCGAAAATAAGTCAGAATAGCCTTAGTCAAAATTTTGGGAAAACGTGCCATCGGGCCGGGTATGGCCGGACCGGGCCAGGGTCCCGGGGCCTTTTTGTAAATTTTCACCATAGACTAATTTAACCAAAATAAACACTATAGAATAGTCTAAAATGATACTTGGATAGGTTATGACCTATTTCTGTTACATTTAATATTTTTGGACCGATTTGGAGGCCGGATACGACATATTCTTCGAGGCACATTTAAAAAGGGGATGATAAGGGAGAGGGGGAGGGATAGGACATTGGAGGAGGGCATGATAGGGGAGAGGAGGAAGGCACCCCCCCCCCCCCCCACGTTTGGGACAAAGCAGACAAAGACATCAATACAAATGCCCCCACTCCCCTTCTGGGGGACACCCCCTCCCTTCCCCCTTCTTTTTATTCCTTCCCACTTCCCGCTCTCTCTAATCATTCCTTCTTTCTCTTCACAGTCCCTTCCCCTTCAATACCCCCTCACTTGTATCATCTCTACTTAAATAGCGTATCAACTTCACATATCATTGTATCATATACTATTCCTTTTCTTTCTTTGTTTGTTTTTTTTCCAATCAGAGCAATAGGCATTGACGGTCTAAAGTTATGAACGAGATCAAAACTTGCACCCTTTTATTTACAAGGAGAATTCATATCATTACTATAAGAACATTAGTATTCATCATGCAGGATGTCCTTCTTTTTTTAATCATTTCTCAATAATATAGCGTAAAATATAAAAAATATTCAGCTTATCTTCCCCATCCATTGAAAAATAATTTTTTCTCATGTAATTAACAAATCTTGTCGGATGCTCAATGATCAACTAGTTGCTTAATGCCCCAATTATTCCAACGTTAATACAAGTGCTTTTCTTTTTAAACCATGATTGAATGACAGGTATCATAAAAGGCACATCTTACGCTGGCAGACCCAAAGGTCTTTAGTAACACTAGTACTCTTCCACCTTTGAATCCTCCTTGATCATTTCATCACATATTCCTTGATATCCATGGATGACAAGTATTGTAATTACACATTCTTTATCTTATAGAGCTTAGATCAGTTAGTTCCATGGATGTTTTAACCATAATTTAATATATTTTTAATTAATTAAATAGGGACTCTTAATGTATTTTTCAGGGCATTATCGCATGATTAAGCACTCATTTTAATTAGAGGCATTTGTATTGATTTAATTGTAATAAAAGGGTAAAATGACCATAATTATTAAATATTTATACATATGATCTCTTGAACTTTTAATACTACCTTATGCTTAATTTTACATAGCAGATGCTTTGGGACACAATTGGTGATTTTTGGAGTCTGAATTAATATTTTGAAGACAAGGAAAATTACAGAAAAGGGCCAGAGCAAATTACAGAAAAGTACCCATCAGCTTTTTCATGAGGAAAATTTATTGGAGAAAATTACAGAACAATACCCAAGCCACAAATTCAACATTCAAACCGACAGAAAAGCAAAATCTGGGGGGGTTTTCATTGAGCTTCTGGAATATGAAGAAATTACATGCGCGCATATCACGGAAAGATTTGTGTTGCAGCTTGCTTTCAGACTGCACCTAACAATATGGTTGGTGAAGGGAAATGGACAGATGCAATCTCACTATATATACCTCCATCTTCACCACCAGGAGGCATACCGACTGCAACTCTTCCTTCTTAAATTTTCTTCTTTCATTTGTCGAGGTACTACAGAACGGGGAGTTGAAGTAAGAACGAGGTCACCACTTACACCACCGACCTCTTCCCTTCATCACCACCATTCACCCTTACTAGCTCGGCACCTTCCTTACCACCACGTTCTTCATTTTCATCACCACACCATCATCTTGTTCACAGTCCAGCAGCACCTTCATTCCAACCACCATCACCTTCGGTTTTCTCCACCAAAAGCTATCGAAAACTACAAGTGCAGCAACCTCATCTCCTCTCTGTGACAGTTTAGAAAGTTTTGCATTTTCCGGCGAACTATTCTAGTTTTCCGGCCCCCACTTCCGGCGAAGCTTGATTTTTTGTGAAACATTTTCTCCTCCGTTGTGTCTTATTTTCTTCCTACCATCATGCAAATACCGCATCATCATTTTTCATCGGTTTTTCTGTGACTCCCGTGTTGTTTCCAATTTTCTGGAGAAGTTTTGCAGCTTTCCGGCCCCCATTTCCGGCGACCTCCCATCACTCTCTTCCTCAATTCCGGCGATCTCTTCATCATTAACCACCAGTCCGAGTTGCAGAAACTGAGGCAGCTGAAATTTTGAGTTACATCACCTGGAGCCACGAGTTGAGGATCTGCGAATGAGAAATGCGTTTTCTTCGTCAAATACGTGTTGCAGCAGTTCGTTCATTGATTAATGCATGATGACATCATCATACATGCATGATGACATCATCATACATATTGCAACTTTTGACTTCATGCATGCACGTGGAATCTGAATCAGGGGAGTGTTGTTTTTTTTTATTTTTCTTATTCAAATATTTTGTTTGATTATTGTTGGAACAATGTGTGATTAAATTTGTGTTGTGGGATTTATATATATACTTTGCCTATGATTTAAATTAATTTGAGTGGTGTGTTTATTTATATATTTAATTAAATTGTATTTTATTTTTTTCTTTTTTTAATTTTTAACAAGAAAAACCCAAAAATCAATTTTCCCTTGTTTTATTGAATTTGTTTTTACATGACATTTAGTATTACCTAGGATTCAATTAAAGGCTCCTTGAGAAAAGAGAGACGACCCGAGTATTGCATTATACTGCAATTCTTGGATTAAAAATCTTGTATTTGACCCCAAGACGCAAAGATACGGTCAAATCAATGGCGCCGTTGCCGAGGATCGAACCCGTGTCACCCGCGTGACAGGCGGGAATACTCACCACTATTTCAAGAATGAATCCCAATGGTTGATTTTAAATGTGAAAATGCCTTAAATTAGAAAATTTTTCAAAACTTTTTCAAGAATGACTTGCTTTGAAGCATGGCATAAATGGTAAAGGGTCGCATTTGCCATTTTGGACATGTAATTTGCAAGAATTTTTTTTTTGAGCTTCCATGAGATCTGGTTTTTGGCATTAAAAAAAACCATATTTTGTTTTCAAGTGAATGGTAAAAGAAATGAACCCATAATTGGATTCTTGTTTACTCCTTGTTTTGAAAAAAAAAAATTTAAATTATATAGTTAAAAAAAAGGTTTTTGTATCATTAGTGTGTTTAATATTTGAGCATGATTATAATTGATTGTAATGTTTTGATTAATTGTGTTTGTGAGGTTAGCACTAGAAGTTAAGCTGATGTTTTGTGGTTAGTTTCCTATGCAATTAATTATGTTAGAAGAAGCATTAGACAAAAACCTTGTTGGAAGATTATTTGGACCTTAGATTCTTTCCATGTGTGCATGTTCACTTATTTTTCATCTTCTAGAACTTGTTTTAACTCTTCTTCAAAATAGCATTTGCATTAGTGTGATGAAAATGAAAGAGGCATTCATTTTAAACCCATTCACCAAAACACAAACCTTTATTTATCACCTTTTTGTTACCCATTTTTGAGCCATTCCTATGTTGTATGCAAGTCATTTATTCATAGTGTTCATGGTATTATGAAATCAAAGTAAATTGCCAATAGACAATTGAGCAATTTGAAATGCAAGAAAAAAAATAGTTAAAAGAGAGAGAGAGAGAGAGAGAGAGAGAGAGAGAAGAAGAAGAAGAAGAAGAAGAAGGTGAATAAAAGGCATTTGTTCGTGAATTAAGAAAAGAATTGGCAATAGTTATTAAAGTTAATTAGTTGCTATGAACTTGTTCAATAATTTTGACTTGCATATCAACTATTTTATTTTCTTCATTCCATTCAGCCTTCATCTATCACTACAACCCTTTGAAGTCCTCTTGATTCATTACATTAATTGCTATTAGTAGTGGAGATGTTAGAGTTGTTACAAGCCTATGGTAAGTTGTTTATTAAGTGAGCTAGAGTGAAATTATCCCAATGAGGTGAGATAAGTGAAACAATAATACCCTGAGAGTCTCTTGTGCTTCATCTAATATTTTGTGTAGTTGACTAATTTCTTTGCATCAATTAACAATAACTAATGTTGACTTGAAGAATATGTTTAATTGATCTATTGCTTTCTAATTATGAAATTGCTCACCTTTTAATGTGTCAATAATTTGGATTTGAAGTCTTGTACTCAATTTCCTTTGTTCAGGAGTACAAAGGTATAAGTGTGGGGGAATTGATTTAACCATAATTTTATATATTTTTAATTAATTAAATAGGGACTCTTAATGTATTTTTCAGGGCATTATCGCATGATTAAGCACTCATTTTAATTAGAGGCATTTGTATTGAATTAATTGTAATAAAAGGGTAAAATGACCATAATTATTAAATATTTATACATATGATCTCTTGAACTTTTAATACTACCTTATGCTTAATTTTGCATTGCAGATGCTTTGGGACACAATTGGTGATTTTTAGAGTCTGAATTAATATTTTGAAGACAAGGAAAGTTACAGAAAAGGGCCAGAGCAAATTACAGAAAAGTACCCATCAGCTTTTTCATGAGGAAAATTTATTGGAGAAAATTACAGAACAATACCCAAGCCTTAAATTCAACATTCAAATCGAAAGAAAAGCAAAATCTGGGGGGGTTTCATTGAGCTTCTGGAATATGAAGAAATTACATGCGCGCATATCACGGAAAGATTTGTGTTGCAGCTTGCTTTCAGACTGCACCTAACAATATGGTTGGTGAAGGGCAATGGACAGATGCAATCTCACTATATATACCCCCATCTTCACCACCAGGAGGCATACCGACTGCAACTCTTCCTTCTTAAATTTTCTTCTTTCATTTGTCGAGGTACTACAGAACGGGGAGTTGAAGTAAGAACGAGGTCACCACTTACACCACCGACCTCTTCCCTTCATCACCACCATTCACCCTTACTAGCTCGGCACCTTCCTTACCACCACGTTCTTCATTTTCATCACCACACCATCATCTTGTTCACAGTCCAGCAGCACCTTCATTCCAACCACCATCACCTTCGGTTTTCTCCACCAAAAGCTATCGAAAACTACAAGTGCAGCAACCTCATCTCCTCTCTGTGATAGTTTAGAAAGTTTTGCATTTTCCAGCGAACTATTCTAGTTTTCCGGTACCCACTTCCGGCGAAGCTTGATTTTTTGTGAAACATTTTCTCCTCCGTTGTGTCTTATTTTCTTCCTAGCATCGTCCTTTCATCATGCAAATACCGCATCATCATTTTTCATTGGTTTTTCTGTGACTCCCGTGTTGTTTCCAATTTTCCGGTAAAGTTTTGCAGTTTTCCGGCCCCCATTTCCGGCGACCTTCCATCACTCTCTTCCTCAATTCCGGCGATCTCTTCATCATTAACCACCAGTCCTAGTTGCAGAAATTGAGGCAGCTGAAATTTTGAGTTACACCACCTGGAGCCACGAGTTGAGGATCTGCGAATGAGAAATGCGTTTTCTTCGTCAAATACGTGTTGCAGCTGTTCGTTCATTGATTAATGCACGATGACATCATCATACATGCATGATGACATCATCATACATATTGCAACTTTTGACTTCATGCATGCACGTTGAATCTGAATAAGGGGAGTGTTGTTTTTTTTATTTTTCTTATTCAAATATTTTGTTTGATTATTGTTGGAACAATGTGTGATTAAATTTGTGTTGTGGGATTTATATATATACTTTGCCTATGATTTAAATTAATTTGAGTGGTGTGTTTATTTATATATTTAATTAAATTGTATTTTATTTTTTTCTTTTTTTAATTTTTAACAAGAAAAACCCAAAAATCAATTTTCCCTTGTTTTATTGAATTTGTTTTTACATGACATTTAGTATTACCTAGGATTCAATTAAAGGCTCCTTGAGAAAAGAGAGACGACCCGAGTATTGAATTATACTGCAATTCTTGGATTAAAAATCTTGTATTTGACCCTAAGACGCAAAGATACGGTTAAATCAATGGATAAATATGCAGTTCCTTCCTTATGATATAACTTCAAATTTCTCTGTCCTTGCTCTTCAAGACATAACACATACTCTAATCTTAACGAAATTTTGAAACTCAGTTCATTTAAACTTTGCATTATATAAAAAAAAAAGAGCTATTACGAATTTCAAGGCTGTTTAAATAGTTACAACTTAATTGTTAAGATTTCATAAATTAATTGATTTTTTTTTTACCAAATTAAATGAATTGATGAGATTATTAGAAACACACAGATAAAATTAGGAGTATTATGTAAACCTTGATCTTAATTGATAACGGTCTAATAATTTTATAAATATAAACCAAATTGAAACGGAGGAGAATGCAAAGAAAAAAAAACCTAATCCTAATGTGTGCATGTTCACTTATTTTTCATCTTCTAGAACTTGTTTTAACTCTTCTTCAAAACAGCATTTGCATTAGTGTGATGAAAATGAAAGAGGCATTCATTTTAAACCCATTCACCAAAACACAAACCTTTATTTATCACCTTTTTGTTACCCATTTTTGAGTCATTCCTATGTTGTATGCAAGTCATTTATTCATAGTGTTCATGGTATTCTGAAATCAAAGTAAATTGCCAATAGACAATTGAGCAATTTGAAATGCAAAAAAAAAAATAGTTAAAAGAGAGAGAGAGAGAGAGAGAAGAAGAAGAAGAAGAAGAAGAAGAAGAAGAAGAAGGTGAATAAAAGGCATTTGTTCGTGAATTAAGAAAAGAATTGGCAATAGTTATTAAAGTTAATTAGTTGCTATGAACTTGTTCAATAATTTTGACTTGCATATCAACTATTTTATTTTCTTCATTCCATTCAGCCTTCATCTATCACTACAACCCTTTGAAGTCCTCTTGATGCATTACATTAATTGCTATTAGTAGTGGAGATGTTAGAGTTGTTACAAGCCTATGGTAAGTTGTTTATTAAGTGAGCTAGAGTGAAATTATCCCAATGAGGTGAGATAAGTGAAGCAATAATACCCTGAGAGTCTCTTGTGCTTCATCTAATATTTTGTGTAGTTGACTAATTTCTTTGCATCAATTAACAATAACTAATGTTGACTTGAAGAATATGTTTAATTGATCTATTGCTTTCTAATTATGAAATTGCTCACCTTTTAATGTGTCAATAATTTGGATTTGAAGTCTTGTACTCAATTTCCTTTGTTCAGGAGTACAAAGGTATAAGTGTGGGGGAATTGATTTAACCATAATTTTATATATTTTTAATTAATTAAATAGGGACTCTTAATGTATTTTTCAGGGCATTATCGCATGATTAAGCACTCATTTTAATTAGAGGCATTTGTATTGAATTAATTGTAATAAAAGGGTAAAATGACCATAATTATTAAATATTTATACATATGATCTCTTGAACTTTTAATACTACCTTATGCTTAATTTTGTATTGCAGATGCTTTGGGACACAATTGGTGATTTTTGGAGTCTGAATTAATATTTTGAAGACAAGAAAAATTACAGAAAAGGGCCAGAGCAAATTACAGAAAAGTACCCATCCACTTTTTCATGAGGAAAATTTATTGGAGAAAATTACAGAACAATACCCAAGCCACAAATTCAACATTCAAACCGACAGAAAAGCAAAATCTGGGGGGGTTTTCATTGAGCTTCTGGAATATGAAGAAATTACATGCGCGCATATCACGGAAAGATTTGTGTTGCAGCTTGCTTTCAGACTGCACCTAACAATATGGTTGGTGAAGGGAAATGGACAGATGCAATCTCACTATATATACCTCCATCTTCACCACCAGGAGGCATACCGACTGCAACTCTTCCTTCTTAAATTTTCTTCTTTCATTTGTCGAGGTACTACAGAACGGGGAGTTGAAGTAAGAACGAGGTCACCACTTACACCACCGACCTCTTCCCTTCATCACCACCATTCACCCTTACTAGCTCGGCACCTTCCTTACCACCACGTTCTTCATTTTCATCACCACACCATCATCTTGTTCACAGTCCAGCAGCACCTTCATTCCAACCACCATCACCTTCGGTTTTCTCCACCAAAAGCTATCGAAAACTACAAGTGCAGCAACCTCATCTCCTCTCTGTGACAGTTTAGAAAGTTTTGCATTTTCCGGCGAACTATTCTAGTTTTCCGGCCCCCACTTCCGGCGAAGCTTGATTTTTTGTGAAACATTTTCTCCTCCGTTGTGTCTTATTTTCTTCCTACCATCTTCCTTTCATCATGCAAATACCGCATCATCATTTTTCATCGGTTTTTCTGCGACTCCCGTGTTGTTTCCAATTTTCCGGTGAAGTTTTGCAGTTTTCCGGCCCCCATTTCCGGCGACCTCCCATTACTCTCTTCCTCAATTCCGGCGATCTCTTCATCATTAACCACCATTCCGAGTTGCATAAACTGAGGCAGCTGAAATTTTGAGTTACACCACCTGGAGCCACGAGTTGAGGATCTGCGAATGAGAAATGCGTTTTCTTCGTCAAATACGTGTTGCAGCAGTTCGTTCATTGATTAATGCATGATGACATCATCATACATGCATGATGACATCATCATACATATTGCAACTTTTGACTTCATGCATGCACGTGGAATCTGAATCAGGGGAGTGTTGTTTTTTTTATTTTTCTTATTCAAATATTTTGTTTGATTATTGTTGGAACAATGTGCGATTAAATTTGTGTTGTGGGATTTATATATATACTTTGCCTATGATTTAAATTAATTTGAGTGGTGTGTTTATTTATATATTTAATTAAATTGTATTTTATTTTTTTCTTTTTTTAATTTTTAACAAGAAAAACCCAAAAATCAATTTTCCCTTGTTTTATTGAATTTTTTTTTACATGACATTTAGTATTACCTAGGATTCAATTAAAGGCTCCTTGAGAAAAGAGAGACGACCCGAGTATTGCATTATACTGCAATTCTTGGATTAAAAATCTTGTATTTGACCCTAAGACGCAAAGATACGGTTAAATCAATGGATAAATATGCAGTTCCTTCCTTATGATATAACTTCAAATTTCTCTGTCCTTGCTCTTCAAGACATAACACATACTCTAATCTTAACGAAATTTTGAAACTCAGTTCATTTAAACTTTGCATTATATATAAAAAAAAAAAAGAGCTATTACGAATTTCAAGGCTGTTTAAATAGTTACAACTTAATTGTTAAGATTTCATAAATTAATTGATTTTTTTTTACCAAATTAAATGAATTGATGAGATTATTAGAAACACACAGATAAAATTAGGAGTATTATGTAAACCTTGATCTTAATTGATAACGGTCTAATAATTTTATAAATATAAACCAAATTGAAACGGAGGAGAATGCAAAGAAAAAAAAACCGTTGGAAATAACGGGAAATCGCAGTTTCATCACGTTTAAATCCTGTGAGCAGAAAAACAATACATCCAATAAACATAGAGAGGTTGGCGGAAAAAAAAAATAAACAGAGAGAAAATAAAACTAGAAATGTAAATACTGCAGGAATGGTCACTGGAGAGAAGGAGCATAATAAACAGAACACAAACGATATCATCACTTGCATCATCATCATTTATTAATAAGAGTCAATCGGTGGCGGTCATTCTAAGCCGTCTGATCGGAGAGTCGAGCGGGGAAGGCGACGGTGAAGGGGACGACGACGGCGAAGCAGAATCCGACGGCGATGATGACAGAGCCGGTGAGGACGTAACGGACGGCGGCGATGAATCCAGATCAGAAGATTCCGCGAGCTTCCTTTTGGTGAACCTGACGCCGCCTTCTCCCCCCTGAATTCCCGCCTTTACTTCTCTCTCTCTTGTCGTCATGTAATCCCTTAACCGCTTCACGTCTGATAACTTCACCGGCTTCACTATGAAATCCTCTGCCCCTTCTTCCAAACACCTATGAATATTCCATTTTTTAAATTTTATTAAATAATAATACTAATTAATTATTAATTAAACTATCAAAATTATGCTGCGTGTGTGTACCTGTCTATTCGGGCCAAAACGTTCTCAGAGGACATGATCACCACTGGAATTTCTCTGAAGGTGGACGATTCCTGATCCAGATTAACATTTTTGGCTTTAGAAAATTATTGGATTTTCAAATTATTTGAAAATTTAAAAATTGAGATTTTTTTTTTTTCTAACCTTGATTTTCTTGAGTAATTCATAGCCGGTCATTCCAGGCATGCAGTAGTCAGTGATGATTAGATCCACCTTTAAGGCCTGCAGCAAATATGGAATTAGTTTTCCATTTGAGGAAATTGAAGAGTCTCGAGGGAAAAATAAAATCCATGGAAATTAATTCCCCACATTAAAGCCGTCCGATTCGGAAGGAGATTTCTGGTCGTCGACTCCAAGGAATTGCAGAGCTCTAATTCCACTGTCCACAGCAGTGACTGCGATTTCCCAAAACAGAGAAAATCTTCAGCCCCAAACACACATAAACAGAAAAACAAACACCGAAAAACCCCATTTCCTTTCCACACACACCTTTACAAGCTGAAATCGTGAGCAAGCGCTCGATGACTTTCCGATCAACGAGGCTGTCATCGACGGCCAAGACATGATGAACCTCGTCGGAATCTGCCGGCAAGAGATCACAGACCTCCATCGGAAACACCGTTCTCCGCCGGAAGTTGCTAGAAGAAGAGGAAGAGAAACAGAAGGGAAAAGGAGAGGTTTTCAGAGGTGGGAGCTAAAACGTTATATACGGGGTAACATGTAATAAGGTTGTTTTGTTTTGAATTTGATCCGCCGAAAATGTGAGTATATATGTGCTGTGTGTGTGGGTGGGTTTCACTTTCTCTCCGATATAAAAAGGTCTCTTTCCTAAAAATCAAATCTTTCTCTCCCTAAGAAATCCCAAAATCTTCTCTCTCTCTCTCTCCTCCTTTTTAACCCGGGTCCCCACCCGTGGAGCGATATCTCGCAGGGATTGGCGAGATTTTGGTCAATCTTGGGGATTTGCGATGCTGGTGTCTCACACGGTTGGAAGCGATATCATGCACGTGCTGTCTCGTGTGCTCTGCGTTATGCGATTTCACTGTATTTTATTTTCACTTGTTTTTTTAAAATTAAACACCTATTTTCGGTAAATATTCTATTATATTGTCATTATTATTGGCATGAAATTAGCTGTGATCTCATAAGATTTTATAGAGATTCGTACTCCAATCTGTTTAGCAACCTATAATTTGAATTTTTAAAAACTTCAAGATCATGTTTACAACGGACATGTTATTTGAAAAATAGAAGGATTATTGGTCAAGATAATTAATGCCAGCTCAACCTTGGATATTTTTTTCCATTCTTTTTTTGCTTTGATATAAATATATGTGTATGTATGTTCTATTAAAGATGATGCCATGCCGCTAATTCAAAATCATTGCATGATTAGTGGATTGTACGGCGAGAGGACATATAAATATAGAATGATTTTAAATTTATGTATATTGACGAATTAATAATGAATGTCCATGACAATTAAGATATCCTAACCTTGATATTTTTTCACCATCACAACCCTTAATAATCTTAATGAAGGAAAAGGGCATCAATACGGTGATATCATAATTCATGTTGCCTCTATTGCCCTGATCCTATTTATAAGACTTAACTTTTTAGTGCTTTGATACAAAATTTAATGAAATATTATGTTTTCGGCAAAAAAATCTGTTACTTTTGGATTTTTCATTCTCCTCACTCCTATTACCCAATTATTTATATTATACTAATTAAAGGGTTGTTTTGTAATATTGTTCCAAATTTTCACATTTAACTTTTTTTTTACTAATTTTCTTAATCTTATGAAAATTATTGCTAATAATGCATGTGTTGTAAAAATGACCGGATGAGTAACAAA
The DNA here is from genome assembly GCA_963855925.1 of Inga laurina. Classification (NCBI taxonomy): domain Eukaryota; kingdom Viridiplantae; phylum Streptophyta; class Magnoliopsida; order Fabales; family Fabaceae; genus Inga; species Inga laurina. The sequence goes on from OY979710.1 coordinate 51,831,230, forward strand.
TATTAAACACCTATATTTATACTTGAAAAAAATTTGAATCATATCTTCAACAGCTTATGTCCAATTCATTTACATTTTAAAAATTATTTATTTTTTGCATAACCTGAAAAAATCATCTATGATTTATGTCGGTGCGTTTTGCCTTTTGAGAAATAATGCAAGCTGTAACACCCCAAATTTTATTCACCAATAATATATTGTAATTATTTGAATAATTCAATAAAATGGTGAATATTCATAAATTTGGATATTGTGAATTTTGAAATATTAATATTCATAAGGAAATGGGCAAATTAATTCAAAAATTGAGTTAAATTACAAAGGGGATAGCAATATCATAATTTTGTCAATTTAGCCCAAGATTAATTATTTTCCAATTAATTGGAGTTAATTTCAATTAATCAAGGAAAATAAAGGAAAATGCATAAAAGGGATTATTCTCGGTGGAATAAAATCAAAAATTTGGGAAATTATGGGGAATTATACATAGTTCAACTATATGAATTATGGAATTTATGAAAAACATTTTTCTCTCCTTCACCCTAAATTTCGCCCAACCATGAGAATAAAGGGGAAAAGTTGAGTTTGGTTAGAGTAAAGAGAAGAAAGGATGGTTTGTGTAACTAGGAGGGGTCTAGTCTCAATCCAATTGGACCTCAATGATTACAAGGGATGGCATAAAGTGGAGGGAGTATGGCCTAAAGCAAGTCATCATGGTGGGAGGTATGGTGTACATGAAAGGTGGAGGAATCATAACCATTGATGAGATCAATGGAGTATAATGCATGGAGAAAATTTATGAAGCCTCATCCTTTCCCTCTTGCCTTCATTTTCATCCAAGTCACAAGGAAAAGAGGAAGAGAGAAAGCTTGAGAAATAGAGAGAAGAGGAGAGCTCAAGGAGGAAGAAGTCTAAGGTAGGTATTGTTGTTCTTGTGTTCAAAGCTTCCTCTCTTGCATAATAGTTCCTCTAATCTCTTTTTCTCCATGAATCACCATGTTAGCAAGCTAATCTCAAGGTTAAGGAGAAGAGAGAGCGGACGTTCTAGAGAGAGAAACACCAAGGATCAAGAGGTAATCTCCAAAATCTCAACTTCTTAGTGTATTGAAGTTGTTGTTGGTGATTGTTGTTTGGTTTTGTGATTTTTTGGGTTGAGTTGTAAAATTAGAAAAGCCATAACACTAAGGGGTTATGCTGCCCAAAATCATTTAAATCATTATTATGAAGTGTTTAAATGAGTTAATCAAGAATTAGAAGTGGAAAAGTACAAGTTTTGGAAGCTAAAACACAAAGCTCCATTTTTCTATTTTTCTTCAATGTTTCGGCCAGACCAGAACTGGTATCAGGAGTTGGATTTTGATGAAATAAATGGTTCCATTGGACTCAGTGGGCAAAAATAGGTGGGGTTACAGTTGGGCACTTTTTCGGTAGAGGCCGAAAAAGCAAAATTACGAAAACGCCACTGAAATCCCTAAATAAGGGTTGTCAAGGGTATTTTCGTAATTTGACAGTGAATTTGGTGATTCCGAGCCCAGAAATGGATTCCTTGGGCGAAAATAAGTCAGAATAGCCTTAGTCAAAATTTTGGGAAAACGTGCCATCGGGCCGGGTACGGCCGGGCCAGGGTCCCGGGGCATTTTTGTAAATTTTCACCATAGACTAATTTAACCAAAATAAACACTATGGAATAGTCTAAAATGATACTTGGATAGGTTATGACCTATTTCTGTTACATTTAATATTTTAGGACCGATTTGGAGGCCGGATACGACATATTCTTCGAGGCACATTTAAAAAGGGGATGATAGGGGAGAGGGGGAGGGATAGGACATTGGAGGAGGGCATGATAGGGGAGAGGAGGAAGGCACCCCCCCCCCCCCCCCCCCACGTTTGGAACAAAGCAGACAAAGACATCAATACAAATGCCCCCACTCCCCTTCTGGGGGACACCCCCTCCCTTCCCCCTTCTTTTTATTCCTTCCCACTTCCCGCTCTCTCTAATCATTCCTTCTTTCTCTTCACAGTCCCTTCCCCTTCAATACCCCCTCACTTGTATCATCTCTACTTAAATAGGGTATCAACTTCACATATCATTGTATCATATACTATTCCTTTTCTTTCTTTGTTTGTTTTTTTTTTTTTCAATCAGAGCAATAGGCATTGACGGTCTAAAGTTATGAACGAGATCAAAACTTGCACCCTTTTATTTACAAGGAGAATTCATATAATTACTATAAGAACATTAGTATTCATCATGCAGGATGTCCTTCTTTTTTTAATCATTTCTCAATAATATAGCGTAAAATATAAAAAATATTCAGCTTATCTTCCCCATCCATTGAAAAATAATTTTTTCTCATGTAATTAACAAATCTTGTCGGATGCTCAATGATCAACTAGTTGCTTAATGCCCCAATTATTCCAACGTTAATACAAGTGCTTTTCTTTTTAAACCATGATTGAATGACAGGTATCATAAAAGGCACATCTTACGCTGGCAGACCCAAAGGTCTTTAGTAACACTAGTACTCTTCCACCTTTGAATCCTCCTTGATCATTTCATCACATATTCCTTGATATCCATGGATGACAAGTATTGTAATTACACATTCTTTATCTTATAGAGCTTAGATCAGTTAGTTCCATGGATGTTTTAACCATAATTTAATATATTTTTAATTAATTAAATAGGGACTCTTAATGTATTTTTCAGGGCATTATCGCATGATTAAGCACTCATTTTAATTAGAGGCATTTGTATTGAATTAATTGTAATAAAAGGGTAAAATGACCATAATTATTAAATATTTATACATATGATCTCTTGAACTTTTAATACTACCTTATGCTTAATTTTGTATTGCAGATGCTTTGGGACACAATTGGTGATTTTTGGAGTCTGAATTAATATTTTGAAGACAAGAAAAATTACAGAAAAGGGCCAGAGCAAATTACAGAAAAGTACCCATCAGCTTTTTCATGAGGAAAATTTATTGGAGAAAATTACAGAACAATACCCAAGCCACAAATTCAACATTCAAACCGACAGAAAAGCAAAATCTGAGGGGGTTTTCATTGAGCTTCTGGAATATGAAGAAATTACATGCGCGCATATCACGGAAAGATTTGTGTTGCAGCTTGCTTTCAGACTGCACCTAACAATATGGTTGGTGAAGGGAAATGGACAGATACAATCTCACTATATATACCTCCATCTTCACCACCAGGAGGCATACCGACTGCAACTCTTCCTTCTTAAATTTTCTTCTTTCATTTGTCGAGGTACTACAGAACGGGGAGTTGAAGTAAGAACGAGGTCACCACTTACACCACCGACCTCTTCCCTTCATCACCACCATTCACCCTTACTAGCTCGGCACCTTCCTTACCACCACGTTCTTCATTTTCATCACCACACCATCATCTTGTTCACAGTCCAGCAGCACCTTCATTCCAACCACCATCACCTTCGGTTTTCTCCACCAAAAGCTATCGAAAACTACAAGTGCAGCAACCTCATCTCCTCTCTGTGACAGTTTAGAAAGTTTTGCATTTTCCGGCGAACTATTCTAGTTTTCCGGCCCCCACTTCCGGCGAAGCTTGATTTTTTGTGAAACATTTTCTCCTCCGTTGTGTCTTATTTTCTTCCTACCATCTTCCTTTCATCATGCAAATACCGCATCATCATTTTTCATCGGTTTTTCTGCGACTCCCGTGTTGTTTCCAATTTTCCGGTGAAGTTTTGCAGTTTTCCGGCCCCCATTTCCGGCGACCTCCCATTACTCTCTTCCTCAATTCCGGCGATCTCTTCATCATTAACCACCATTCCGAGTTGCATAAACTGAGGCAGCTGAAATTTTGAGTTACACCACCTGGAGCCACGAGTTGAGGATCTGCGAATGAGAAATGCGTTTTCTTCGTCAAATACGTGTTGCAGCAGTTCGTTCATTGATTAATGCATGATGACATCATCATACATGCATGATGACATCATCATACATATTGCAACTTTTGACTTCATGCATGCACGTGGAATCTGAATCAGGGGAGTGTTGTTTTTTTTATTTTTCTTATTCAAATATTTTGTTTGATTATTGTTGGAACAATGTGCGATTAAATTTGTGTTGTGGGATTTATATATATACTTTGCCTATGATTTAAATTAATTTGAGTGGTGTGTTTATTTATATATTTAATTAAATTGTATTTTATTTTTTTCTTTTTTTAATTTTTAACAAGAAAAACCCAAAAATCAATTTTCCCTTGTTTTATTGAATTTGTTTTTACATGACATTTAGTATTACCTAGGATTCAATTAAAGGCTCCTTGAGAAAAGAGAGACGACCCGAGTATTGCATTATACTGCAATTCTTGGATTAAAAATCTTGTATTTGACCCCAAGACGCAAAGATACGGTCAAATCAATGGCGCCGTTGCCGGGGAGTCATTTTTGACTCCATGGTTAACTAAGTGTCAATTGAGAAATTGATTTGGGGTTGCCTGTGTGAGCTTCTTGATTTTTACAATAGTTTCATACAATTTCCATATTTTTCATAAAAAAAAATTCTGTCTGTTTTATTTATTTTTTTCCCCCCACACATAGGTGCATTTAGATCCTTACCACTACATGCATACTCTTCATTGCATTTTCACTCTATTTCGTTAAGTTCATTCTGTGTCTTACATTTAGCTATGTTGAGTGGTTTGAATTTAATTAGTATTTAATTCAACAAAAAAAAATACTTCCATTCCCTTTTAGTGGCTTCATTGTAATAACTTGCTTTTATTATAATTCTTGTTCATTAGTGATATGACTTTTGCATTTAAATATTTACATAAACTTGCATTTTTTTTCTCTTTGTAGTTTTTCCCCCTTAAAATTTGTGTGCAAAATAGTTTTGGTATTTCATTAATCCATTGTTTTCTTAATTTTTTTTGTATGTCCGATCAATCTGAAAAGACATTAGATCATTCTAATCTTGAATTGTTCATTGACTTAAGTGATTGTGCTTCTCAAGGTACCACTATGACAAATAATGGTGAAGGACAACCAAGGAGAAGAACTATTAGGGATGTGACAAGATCAGACGTCACTATTGATCCTTTTAGTGCCGCATGTCCTAACCTTAATGTCAATTTCGAGCTTAAGGGACCTTTGCTTGCTTCACTACCTCGTTTTCATGGACTTGAGAAGGAAAATCCTTACAACTACCTCAATGCATTACATGTGGCTTGTTCAAATATGAAGCCTGTCGGTGCTCGCCTAGAAGATGTACAACTGAAGGTGTTTTACTTCACCTTGGAAGGGAAGGCGAAAGAGTGGTATATGATGCTACCAAGGCAGGTTAATGACGCTCTTCATTCATGGGGAAATCTGAAAAAAGCCTTCTTGGAAAAATACTTTCTCGCTGCAAGGATTGCTGAGCTCAAGAAGGAGATTTACTCTATCAAACAAGATCCCTCAGAATCTTTTTATGAGTATTGGAGCCGCTTTCAGGAGCTTTTGGCTAAGTGCCCACACCATCAAATCAGCAATGAGCAATTAATCCAATACTTTCATGATGGTCTTTTAACTAATGAAAAGGGTATTCTAGATGCTTCAGCTGGGTGTTCCTTAGAAGATTGCACTGCAGAGGAAGCATGGGCTCAAATTAAAATAAGAGCTCAAAACACTCAACAATACAATGTAAGAGAGATCAGAAGTGTCTGTGATATCGGATCTAACCAAAGGATGATCGCACTTGAGTCTAAAATGGATACACTCACTTCGCAGCTTTCTCTCGTCACCACTGAACTTCAACATCTGAGTACCCAACAAGCAACTCATTTTCCTACTTCACAAGCTCTTGTTGCACCCAGTTGCGATAATTGTAGTTCAGTGATGCACATGACAAGTCTATGCCCTAATCCTCATGAGGAAGTCAATGCTATGTATCAAGGAAGGCCTAATCAACAAAGATGGGACTCTAACACCACCACCTATAATGAAAATAGAAGACCTAATCCTAATTTTGGTTGGAGGAATCAAGAAGGTTCATCTTATCAAGTCCAACCATATGGGTCAAATCGTGGACAAATGGTGCCTATTCAAGAGTCCAAAGGCGATGAAACCAATCAATTACTGAAGAACTTGGCTGCTCGAATTGCTAGCATTGATAACCGGATGATGGAAGAAAAAGCTTTGAATCAGGGTAAATTCTCCTCTATCAACGCATCTCTACAAAAGCTACACAATGACAGGGCAAGTGACAGTACTCAAATGGCTCATATGTACAAGAGTTTGAAGAGTTGGAGTTGAAAAACAACACAGTTCAATCTCATTTAACCCAATTCTCCAATTCCTTGAGTGATGTGCATGCTAAGACTGGTGGGTCTATTCCTTCAAACACTGTTATCAATCATAAGTCCCTAAATGCTATTGAACTGAGAAGTGGTAAAAAGGTACACTTTCCTGAAGAGATCGACAATGAAGTAGATGAGGAGATAGAAGTTGAAAGTCCACCTTTGAGCCCAATAAAGTTTCCAAATCCTGAAAGCTCCAAAGAGAAGGCTATTCTGGAAAGGAAGAAGGACAAAACAGTTGAACAACCTCAAGTGGAACAACAACCACTTCTGAGAGAGGTTGGCTCCAAGGAAAGAAGCACTTTTGAGGAAGGTAAGACAAGCGAGCATGGCACCTTATCCAACGCTAATGGTAAAGAGGTAAAAATTTCTCAACTCCCTTTCCCTAAAGCTTACTTTCAAGGCAAGAAAATGCATGATGAACAAACTGAGAAAGAAATGTATGACTTGTTTAGTAAGCTACATATCAATGTTCCTTTCTTCCAATTGGTCAAGTCTATGCCCAGTTATTGCAAATTCCTTAAAGACCTTTGTACAAATAAGAGGAAATTCAAGCCTAATGAGAGAGTTCAAGTTAGCTCTAATGTGTCTGCCCTATTCAAACCTCAAATCCCTGATAAATGCAAGGATCCGGGCTCATTCACTATACCTTGTACCATAGGTAATGTAAATGTGGCCCAAGCCTTGTTAGACTTAGGTGCAGCCATTAATGTCATGCCTAGTTCCATTTTTAAGTCTCTTGGTGTCGAGGAACTTAAGAGAACTACTGTGGTTCTCCAACTAGCTGATAAAAGCATTAGGCAACCGCAAGGTATCATTGAAGATTTACTTGTCAAAGTCAAGGATTTAGTTTTTCCAGCTGATTTCTATGTGTTAGACATGTCTCAAGAACCTAGTGAATCCACCCTTATCTTAGGGAGACCCTTTATGATGACAGCCAGTACCTTGATAGACATGAAACATGGTTCAATTACCATGGAAGTGGGTAACCATAAGCTAAGTTTCAATATGTATGAAGCCATGAAACACCCTTTTGAAGATTGCTCTTTATTAGGTGTGAATTCGATTGGCTTAGCATTTGATGATATGGTTAATGAATGTGAGCTCAACTTGGACACTGATAATTGTGATCTTAATTGTGGCATTGCATTGGATTCATGTGATGATAAAATCTCTCCTCCTTCTTCTGTTGATAATTTTGATTCACAGGGGAGTGATATTTCCAACCTTAACTCATCAATGGTTGATTGTTGGTTATCTTCCCTAAGTGATTTTTCTCTTACTTCTCTTGATTCATGGGAACGTAACTCATTTGATAATTCATGCTTTACTGATAATTCTTGTGAGGAAGGTATTCTTGCCAATGTTTTAGGTCATAAACCAGCTGAAGAGTCTGAATGCGAGGTTGGTAATCAAGACATGGACACTTTGCATGAGATAGCCCTTACGCCAATCAAGACCTCCTCTTCTGTGACTCATTTTGATGCTAAACGCAATATGGTTAAAGGGCCACTTCTTAACTCATCATCTAAGCCTCGAACAAAGATTACTCCTCATACCCTACGATTTTTGAATGAACTAATCACTTCTTGTGAAGTAGGTATGAAGGAAGCTACTTTCCCCAAGCCTGTTGCTGCTGTAAACCAACCAAATGTTGGTTCAACACTTGGGAAGACCAATGCTCAATTGGTAGAATCTACAGAGCTTAGCACAAGTCATGCATCTCATAAGTCTGAAAAAGGGAGTATTTTCACTACCCTTAATCTTCCTACACTAATTCCCTCTATTGTTCAACCTCCTGAATTAGAGCTTAAACCTCCCCCCTAATTTGAAATATGCTTTCCTTGCTGCTAATGGGAAATTGCCTGTGATTATTTCAAATTCTTTGTCTGTGAGTGAGGAGGAGAGATTGCTTGATGTTTTGAGTAAAAATCGAAAAGCTCTAGGTTGGACTTTAGCTGACATTCCTGGAATCAATCCTGCTATTTGTACCCATCGGATCCTCTTGCATGAGGAATCCAAACCTCTTAGGCAGCCTCAACGGCGACTCAACCCCCTGATTCTAGATGTGGTCAAGAAAAAAGTGACAAAATTATTGAGTGCGGGTATCATCTACCCAATTTCTGATAGTGAATGGGTTAGTCCAGTACAGGTTGTACCTAAGAAGAGTGGGATCACTGTGATAAAAAATTAAAATAATGAATTGATACCTACCAGGGTGTAAAATGCTTGGCGAGTATGCATAGATTACAGAAAATTGAATGAAGCCTCTAGGAAAGATCATTTTCCCTTGCCTTTCATTGATCAGATGCTTGAAAGGTTGGCAAGTAAGAGTCACTATTGTTTTTTAGATGATTATTCAGGATATTTTCAGATCCCTGTGGCTCCGAAAGATCAAGAAAAGACCACCTTTACTTGTCCATTTGGAACCTATGCGTATAGGAGAATGCCGTTCGGATTGTGCAATGCACCTGGCACTTTCCAACGTTGTATGATGTCACTGTTCAGCGATTTCCTAGAAAATTGTATGGAAGTTTTTATAGACGATTTTACAGTGTATGGAAATTCATTTGATACTTGTTTAAATAGTTTGGACAAGGTTCTTGCTAGATGCATTGAGAAAAATTTAATTTTGAATTATGAGAATTGCCATTTCATGGTTGATCATGGAATAGTACTTGGTCACTTAATATCTAGCAAGGGCATTGAAGTTGATAGAGCTAAAATTGAGGTAATTTCCTCCTTGCCCTACCCCACTAATGTTAAAATGCTTCGTTCTTTCTTAGGGCATGTGGGTTTTTACCGACGATTCATAAAAGATTTCAGCAAGATAGCTCTACCATTATCCAAATTATTGCAAAAGAATGTTGATTTCATCTTTGATGATTTATGTAAACAAGCGTTTAATGAATTAAAATCACACTTGATTTCACCCCCTATTCTGAGTGCACCAGATTGGACCTTACCTTTTGAACTAGCATGCGATGCCTCCAATTCTGCTGTGGGGGTCATGCTAGGACAAAAGCATAACAAGTTATTCCATGTGATTTCTTATGCATCCAAAACCCTGGATAGTGCACAAAGGAATTACACTACCACTGAAAAAGAACTGTTTGCTGTGATATTTGCATTAGATAAGTTTAGACAATATTTAATCAATTCCAAACTGGTTGTGTATACAGATCATGCAGCTGTGAAGTTTCTCTTCACCAAGCCTCAGTCCAAGCCAAGGCTTATTAGATGGATGTTACTGCTACAAGAGTTCGACATTAGCATTAAGGATAGGCCTGGAACTGCTAACCTTGTAGCGGATCACTTGAGTAGACTACCGGATGGCACAAGGGGAGTACTTGACTCTGATCTTGTTTGTGATAACTTTCCTGATGCATCCCTAATGTCTATCTCTGTTTATGTTCCTTGGTTTGCTAGTCTTGTTAACTATATTGTGACCGGTCTCATCCCTGAGCATATGTCTTCTTTTCAGGCTCAGAAACTTAGACGAGAATCTGAACACTACATTTGGGATGAGCCCTATTTGTGGAGACTATGCAATGATCAAGTTATTAGGAGATGTGTTCCAGAGACTGAAACTAAGGACATACTGTCCGCTTGCCACTCTATGATTTTTGGTGGCCACTTTAGTGCCAAGAAGACATCTAGGAAAGTATTAGATGCTGGGTTTTACTGGCCCACCCTTTTCAAGGATTCATACTCATATTGTAAGGCATGTGATAAATGCCAAAGATTTGGGGGGCTAGGAAAACGGCACGAGATGCCACAACAACCTATGCTTTTTTGTGAGATATTTGATGTATGGGGTATAGACTTTATGGGCCCTTTTCCACCCTCATCAGGCTATAGCTATATCTTGTTAGCTGTGGATTACCTCTCTAGATGGGTCGAAGCTATTCCTACTAGGAAGGATGATGCCCAAACGGTTTCCAAGTTTCTCAAGTCTTATATCTTTTGTAGATTTGGAGTACCGCGGGCTATAGTAAGTGATAGAGGAACCCATTTTTGCAATAAGGTTATTGATAACTTACTTGCTAAGCTTGGGGCGACTCACAAAACTTCTACCCCTTACCATCCACAAACAAATGGGCAAGCAGAAGTATCCAACCGAGAGATCAAACAGATTCTAGAAAAGATAGTCAAGCCTTCAAGGAAGGATTGGAGCTTAAGGTTGGAGGAAGCACTATGGGCCTATAGAACTACTTTTAAGACACCAATAGGAATGTCTCCTTACCGACTTATCCATGGAAAGGCTTGTCATATTCCGGCGGAATTGGAGCACAAAACCTATTGGGCTGTGAAAATGTGCAACATGGATATAGAAGAGACAGGCTGGGAAAGGAAATTGCAACTACAAGAACTTGAAGAAATGAGACTAGATGCTTATGAGAGCTCTCGCATTTACAAAGAGAAGACCAAGTTGCTGCATGATAAGAAGATCTTGAGAAAGGATTTCAAAGTAGGTGACCGTGTGCTGTTGTACAAGGCCCAATTCAAGTTGTTAAGTGGGAAGCTTAAAGATAAATGGTATGGGCCTTTCACCGTCACCATAGTGCATTCATTTGGCATGGTAGAGCTACTTGATGAGACTACTGGAAAAGAGTTCCAAGTCAATGGACACCTGCTCAAGCTCTACTGTGATTCACCATTAAAGCGAACTTGAGGCCAGGTTGCTTCTTCTCCTTTCACTATCTTTTGCTTTCAATGATCTTTCATCAATTATTATGTATGCTTTATTGATTGCTTGAGATAAGTGTGGGGGAAGGGCATTCCAGTAGAAGTAGTGTAGTTAAAAAAAAAAAACTTTTGTGTGTATTTTTTTTTTTCCCTTTCTTTCTTTCTTTTTCTTCTTTTGTTTTTCCTTTGTGTGTGCACTTAATTAACATTGTTCCTTGAATTTCAACCTGCTTTACACATTGAGGACAATGTGTTGATTAAGTGTGGGGGAGGGAAATACATTTTGAATCCCAATGGTTGATTTTAAATGTGAAAATGCCTTAAATTAGAAAATTTTTCAAAACTTTTTCAAGAATGACTTGCTTTGAAGCATGGCATAAATGGTAAAGGGTCGCATTTGCCATTTTGGACATGTAATTTGCAAGAATTTTTTTTTTGAGCTTCCATGAGATCTGGTTTTTGGCATTAAAAAAAACATATTTTGTTTTCAAGTGAATGGTAAAAGAAATGAACCCACAATTGGATTCTTGTTTACTCCTTGTTTTGAAAAAAAATTTTAAATTATATAGTTAAAAAAAAAGGTTTTTGTATCATTAGTGTGTTTAATATTTGAGCATGATTATAATTGATTGCAATGTTTTGATTAATTGTGTTTGTAAGGTTAGCACTAGAAGTTAAGCTGATGTTTTGTGGTTAGTTTCCTATGCAATTAATTATGTTAGAAGAAGCATTAGACAAAAACCTTGTTGGAAGATTATTTGGATCTTAAATTCTTTCCATATGTGCATGTTCACTTATTTTTCATCTTCTAGAACTTGTTTTAACTCTTCTTCAAAACAACATTTGCATTAGTGTGATGAAAATGAAAGAGGCATTCATTTTAAACCCATTCACCAAAACACAAACCTTTATTTATCACCTTTTTGTTACCCATTTTTGAGTCATTCCTATGTTGTATGCAAGTCATTTATTCATAGTGTTCATGGTATTCTGAAATCAAAGTAAATTGCCAATAGACAATTGAGCAATTTGAAATGCAAAAAAAAAAATAGTTAAAAGAGAGAGAGAGAGAGAGAGAGAGAGAGAGAGAGAGAGAAGAAGAAGAAGAAGAAGAAGAAGAAGAAGAAGAATTTGGATTTGAAGTCTTGTACTCAATTTCCTTTGTTCAGGAGTACAAAGGTATAAGTGTGGGGGAATTGATTTAACCATAATTTTATATATTTTTAATTAATTAAATAGGGACTCTTAATGTATTTTTCAGGGCATTATCGCATGATTAAGCACTCATTTTAATTAGAGGCATTTGTATTGAATTAATTGTAATAAAAGGGTAAAATGACCATAATTATTAAATATTTATACATATGATCTCTTGAACTTTTAATACTACCTTATGCTTAATTTTGTATTGCAGATGCTTTGGGACACAATTGGTGATTTTTGGAGTCTGAATTAATATTTTGAAGACAAGAAAAATTACAGAAAAGGGCCAGAGCAAATTACAGAAAAGTACCCATCAACTTTTTCATGAGGAAAATTTATTGGAGAAAATTACAGAACAATACCCAAGCCACAAATTCAACATTCAAACCGACAGAAAAGCAAAATCTGGGGGGGTTTTCATTGAGCTTCTGGAATATGAAGAAATTACATGCGCGCATATCACGGAAAGATTTGTGTTGCAGCTTGCTTTCAGACTGCACCTAACAATATGGTTGGTGAAGGGAAATGGACAGATGCAATCTCACTATATATACCTCCATCTTCACCACCAGGAGGCATACCGACTGCAACTCTTCCTTCTTAAATTTTCTTCTTTCATTTGTCGAGGTACTACAGAACGGGGAGTTGAAGTAAGAACGAGGTCACCACTTACACCACCGACCTCTTCCCTTCATCACCACCATTCACCCTTACTAGCTCGGCACCTTCCTTACCACCACGTTCTTCATTTTCATCACCACACCATCATCTTGTTCACAGTCCAGCAGCACCTTCATTCCAACCACCATCACCTTCGGTTTTCTCCACCAAAAGCTATCGAAAACTACAAGTGCAGCAACCTCATCTCCTCTCTGTGACAGTTTAGAAAGTTTTGCATTTTCCGGCGAACTATTCTAGTTTTCCGGCCCCCACTTCCGGCGAAGCTTGATTTTTTGTGAAACATTTTCTCCTCCGTTGTGTCTTATTTTCTTCCTACCATCTTCCTTTCATCATGCAAATACCGCATCATCATTTTTCATCGGTTTTTCTGCGACTCCCGTGTTGTTTCCAATTTTCCGGTGAAGTTTTGCAGTTTTCCGGCCCCCATTTCCGGCGACCTCCCATTACTCTCTTCCTCAATTCCGGCGATCTCTTCATCATTAACCACCATTCCGAGTTGCATAAACTGAGGCAGCTGAAATTTTGAGTTACACCACCTGGAGCCACGAGTTGAGGATCTGCGAATGAGAAATGCGTTTTCTTCGTCAAATACGCGTTGCAGCAGTTCGTTCATTGATTAATGCATGATGACATCATCATACATGCATGATGACATCATCATACATATTGCAACTTTTGACTTCATGCATGCACGTGGAATCTGAATCAGGGGAGTGTTGTTTTTTTTATTTTTCTTATTCAAATATTTTGTTTGATTATTGTTGGAACAATGTGCGATTAAATTTGTGTTGTGGGATTTATATATATACTTTGCCTATGATTTAAATTAATTTGAGTGGTGTGTTTATTTATATATTTAATTAAATTGTATTTTATTTTTTTCTTTTTTTAATTTTTAACAAGAAAAACCCAAAAATCAATTTTCCCTTGTTTTATTGAATTTTTTTTTACATGACATTTAGTATTACCTAGGATTCAATTAAAGGCTCCTTGAGAAAAGAGAGACGACCCGAGTATTGCATTATACTGTAATTCTTGGATTAAAAATCTTGTATTTGACCCTAAGACGCAAAGATACGGTTAAATCAATGGATAAATATGCAGTTCCTTCCTTATGATATAACTTCAAATTTCTCTGTCCTTGCTCTTCAAGACATAACACATACTCTAATCTTAACGAAATTTTGAAACTCAGTTCATTTAAACTTTGCATTATGTAAAAAAAAAAAAGAGCTATTACGAATTTCAAGGCTGTTTAAATAGTTACAACTTAATTGTTAAGATTTCATAAATTAATTGATTTTTTTTTACCAAATTAAATGAATTGATGAGATTATTAGAAACACACAGATAAAATTAGGAGTATTATGTAAACCTTGATCTTAATTGATAACGGTCTAATAATTTTATAAATATAAACCAAATTGAAACGGAGGAGAATGCAAAGAAAAAAAAACCGTTGGAAATAACGGGAAATCGCAGTTTCATCACGTTTAAATCCTGTGAGCAGAAAAACAATACATCCAATAAACATAGAGAGGTTGGCGGAAAAAAAAAATAAACAGAGAGAAAATAAAACTAGAAATGTAAATACTGCAGGAATGGTCACTGGAGAGAAGGAGCATAATAAACAGAACACAAACGATATCATCACTTGCATCATCATCATTTATTAATAAGAGTCAATCGGTGGCGGTCATTCTAAGCCGTCTGATCGGAGAGTCGAGCGGGGAAGGCGACGGTGAAGGGGACGACGACGGCGAAGCAGAATCCGACGGCGATGATGACAGAGCCGGTGAGGACGTAACGGACGGCGGCGATGAATCCAGATCAGAAGATTCCGCGAGCTTCCTTTTGGTGAACCTGACGCCGCCTTCTCCCCCCTGAATTCCCGCCTTTACTTCTCTCTCTCTTGTCATGTAATCCCTTAACCGCTTCACGTCTGATAACTTCACCGGCTTCACTATGAAATCCTCTGCCCCTTCTTCCAAACACCTATGAATATTCCATTTTTTAAATTTTATTAAATAATAATACTAATTAATTATTAATTAAACTATCAAAATTATGCTGCGTGTGTGTACCTGTCTATTCGGGCCAAAACGTTCTCAGAGGACATGATCACCACTGGAATTTCTCTGAAGGTGGACGATTCCTGATCCAGATTAACATTTTTGGCTTTAGAAAATTATTGGATTTTCAAATTATTTGAAAATTTAAAAATTGAGATTTTTTTTTTTTCTAACCTTGATTTTCTTGAGTAATTCATAGCCGGTCATTCCAGGCATGCAGTAGTCAGTGATGATTAGATCCACCTTTAAGGCCTGCAGCAAATATGGAATTAGTTTTCCATTTGAGGAAATTGAAGAGTCTCGAGGGAAAAATAAAATCCATGGAAATTAATTCCCCACATTAAAGCCGTCCGATTCGGAAGGAGATTTCTGGTCGTCGACTCCAAGGAATTGCAGAGCTCTAATTCCACTGTCCACAGCAGTGACTGCGATTTCCCAAAACAGAGAAAATCTTCAGCCCCAAACACACATAAACAGAAAAACAAACACCGAAAAACCCCATTTCCTTTCCACACACACCTTTACAAGCTGAAATCGTGAGCAAGCGCTCGATGACTTTCCGATCAACGAGGCTGTCATCGACGGCCAAGACATGATGAACCTCGTCGGAATCTGCCGGCAAGAGATCACAGACCTCCATCGGAAACACCGTTCTCCGCCGGAAGTTGCTAGAAGAAGAGGAAGAGAAACAGAAGGGAAAAGGAGAGGTTTTCAGAGGTGGGAGCTAAAACGTTATATACGGGGTAACATGTAATAAGGTTGTTTTGTTTTGAATTTGATCCGCCGAAAATGTGAGTATATATGTGCTGTGTGTGTGGGTGGGTTTCACTTTCTCTCCGATATAAAAAGGTCTCTTTCCTAAAAATCAAATCTTTCTCTCCCTAAGAAATCCCAAAATCTTCTCTCTCTCTCTCTCCTCCTTTTTAACCCGGGTCCCCACCCGTGGAGCGATATCTCGCAGGGATTGGCGAGATTTTGGTCAATCTTGGGGATTTGCGATGCTGGTGTCTCACACGGTTGGAAGCGATATCATGCACGTGCTGTCTCGTGTGCTCTGCGTTATGCGATTTCACTGTATTTTATTTTCACTTGTTTTTTTAAAATTAAACACCTATTTTCGGTAAATATTCTATTATATTGTCATTATTATTGGCATGAAATTAGCTGTGATCTCATAAGATTTTATAGAGATTCGTACTCCAATCTGTTTAGCAACCTATAATTTGAATTTTTAAAAACTTCAAGATCATGTTTACAACGGACATGTTATTTGAAAAATAGAAGGATTATTGGTCAAGATAATTAATGCCAGCTCAACCTTGGATATTTTTTTTCCATTCTTTTTTTGCTTTGATATAAATATATGTGTATGTATGTTCTATTAAAGATGATGCCATGCCGCTAATTCAAAATCATTGCATGATTAGTGGATTGTACGGCGAGAGGACATATAAATATAGAATGATTTTAAATTTATGTATATTGACGAATTAATAATGAATGTCCATGACAATTAAGCTATCCTAACCTTGATATTTTTTCACCATCACAACCCTTAATAATCTTAATGAAGGAAAAGGGCATCAATACGGTGATATCATAATTCATGTTGCCTCTATTGCCCTGATCCTATTTATAAGACTTAACTTTTTAGTGCTTTGATACAAAATTTAATGAAATATTATGTTTTCGGCAAAAAAATCTGTTACTTTTGGATTTTTCATTCTCCTCACTCCTATTACCCAATTATTTATATTATACTAATTAAAGGGTTGTTTTGTAATATTGTTCCAAATTTTCACATTTAACTTTTTTTTTACTAATTTTCTTAATCTTATGAAAATTATTGCTAATAATGCATGTGTTGTAAAAATGACCGGATGAGTAACAAATATTAAACACCTATATTTATACTTGAAAAAAATTTGAATCATATCTTCAACAGCTTATGTCCAATTCATTTACATTTTAAAAATTATTTATTTTTTGCATAACCTGAAAAAATCATCTATGATTTATGTCGGTGCGTTTTGCCTTTTGAGAAATAATGCAAGCTGTAACACCCCAAATTTTATTCACCAATAATATATTGTAATTATTTGAATAATTCAATAAAATGGTGAATATTCATGAATTTGGATATTGTGAATTTTGAAATATTAATATTCATAAGGAAATGGGCAAATTAATTCAAAAATTGAGTTAAATTACAAAGGGGATAGCAATATCATAATTTTGTCAATTTAGCCCAAGATTAATTATTTTCCAATTAATTGGAGTTAATTTCAATTAATCAAGGAAAATAAAGAAAAATACATAAAAGGGATTATTCTCGGTGGAATAAAATCAAAAATTTGGGAAATTATGGGGAATTATACATAGTTCAACTATATGAATTATGGAATTTATGAAAAACATTTTTCTCTCCTTCACCCTAAATTTCGCCCAACCATGAGAATAAAGGGGAAAAGTTGAGTTTGGTTAGAGTAAAGAGAAGAAAGGATGGTTTGTGTAACTAGGAGGGGTCTAGTCTCAATCCAATTGGACCTCAATGATTACAAGGGATGGCATAAAGTGGAGGGAGTATGGCCTAAAGCAAGTCATCATGGTGGGAGGTATGGTGTACATGAAAGGTGGAGGAATCATAACCATTGATGAGATCAATGGAGTATAATGCATGGAGAAAATTTATGAAGCCTCATCCTTTCCCTCTTGCCTTCATTTTCATCCAAGTCACAAGGAAAAGAGGAAGAGAGAAAGCTTGAGAAATAGAGAGAAGAGGAGAGCTCAAGGAGGAAGAAGTCTAAGGTAGGTATTGTTGTTCTTGTGTTCAAAGCTTCCTCTCTTGCATAATAGTTCCTCTAATCTCTTTTTCTCCATGAATCACCATGTTAGCAAGCTAATCTCAAGGTTAAGGAGAAGAGAGAGCGGACGTTCTAGAGAGAGAAACACCAAGGATCAAGAGGTAATCTCCAAAATCTCAACTTCTTAGTGTATTGAAGTTGTTGTTGGTGATTGTTGTTTGGTTTTGTGATTTTTTGGGTTGAGTTGTAAAATTAGAAAAGCCAAAACCCTAAGCGGTTATGCTGCCCAAAATCCTTTAAATCATTATTATGAAGTGTTTAAATGAGTTAATCAAGGATTAGAAGTGGAAAAGTACAAGTTTTGGAAGCTAAAACACAAAGCTCCATTTTTCTATTTTTCTTCAATGTTTCGGCCAGACCAGAACTGGTATCAGGAGTTGGATTTTGATGAAATAAATGGTTCCATTGGACTCAGTGGGCAAAAATAGGTGGGGTTACAGTTGGGCACTTTTTCGGTAGAGGCCGAAAAAGCAAAATTACGAAAACGCCACTGAAATCCCTAAATAAGGGTTGTCAAGGGTATTTTCGTAATTTGACAGTGAATTTGGTGATTCCGAGCCCAGAAATGGATTCCTTGGGCGAAAATAAGTCAGAATAGCCTTAGTCAAAATTTTGGGAAAACGTGCCATCGGGCCGGGTACGGCCGGGCCAGGGTCCCGGGGCATTTTTGTAAATTTTCACCATAGACTAATTTAACCAAAATAAACACTATGGAATAGTCTAAAATGATACTTGGATAGGTTATGACCTATTTCTGTTACATTTAATATTTTAGGACCGATTTGGAGGCCGGATACGACATATTCTTCGAGGCACATTTAAAAAGGGGATGATAGGGGAGAGGGGGAGGGATAGGACATTGGAGGAGGGCATGATAGGGGAGAGGAGGAAGGCACCCCCCCCCCCCACGTTTGGGACAAAGCAGACAAAGACATCAATACAAATGCCCCCACTCCCCTTCTGGGGGACACCCCCTCCCTTCCCCCTTCTTTTTATTCCTTCCCACTTCCCGCTCTCTCTAATCATTCCTTCTTTCTCTTCACAGTCCCTTCCCCTTCAATACCCCCTCACTTGTATCATCTCTACTTAAATAGGGTATCAACTTCACATATCATTGTATCATATACTATTCCTTTTCTTTCTTTGTTTGTTTTTTTTTTCAATCAGAGCAATAGGCATTGACGGTCTAAAGTTATGAACGAGATCAAAACTTGCACCCTTTTATTTACAAGGAGAATTCATATAATTACTATAAGAACATTAGTAGTCATCATGCAGGATGTCCTTCTTTTTTTAATCATTTCTCAATAATATAGCGTAAAATATAAAAAATATTCAGCTTATCTTCCCCATCCATTGAAAAATAATTTTTTCTCATGTAATTAACAAATCTTGTCGGATGCTCAATGATCAACTAGTTGCTTAATGCCCCAATTATTCCAACGTTAATACAAGTGCTTTTCTTTTTAAACCATGATTGAATGACAGGTATCATAAAAGGCACATCTTACGCTGGCAGACCCAAAGGTCTTTAGTAACACTAGTACTCTTCCACCTTTGAATCCTCCTTGATCATTTCATCACATATTCCTTGATATCCATGGATGACAAGTATTGTAATTACACATTCTTTATCTTATAGAGCTTAGATCAGTTAGTTCCATGGATGTTTTAACCATAATTTAATATATTTTTAATTAATTAAATAGGGACTCTTAATGTATTTTTCAGGGCATTATCGCATGATTAAGCACTCATTTTAATTAGAGGCATTTGTATTGATTTAATTGTAATAAAAGGGTAAAATGACCATAATTATTAAATATTTATACATATGATCTCTTGAACTTTTAATACTACCTTATGCTTAATTTTACATAGCAGATGCTTTGGGACACAATTGGTGATTTTTGGAGTCTGAATTAATATTTTGAAGACAAGGAAAATTACAGAAAAGGGCCAGAGCAAATTACAGAAAAGTACCCATCAGCTTTTTCATGAGGAAAATTTATTGGAGAAAATTACAGAACAATACCCAAGCCACAAATTCAACATTCAAACCGACAGAAAAGCAAAATCTGGGGGGGTTTTCATTGAGCTTCTGGAATATGAAGAAATTACATGCGCGCATATCACGGAAAGATTTGTGTTGCAGCTTGCTTTCAGACTGCACCTAACAATATGGTTGGTGAAGGGAAATGGACAGATGCAATCTCACTATATATACCTCCATCTTCACCACCAGGAGGCATACCGACTGCAACTCTTCCTTCTTAAATTTTCTTCTTTCATTTGTCGAGGTACTACAGAACGGGGAGTTGAAGTAAGAACGAGGTCACCACTTACACCACCGACCTCTTCCCTTCATCACCACCATTCACCCTTACTAGCTCGGCACCTTCCTTACCACCACGTTCTTCATTTTCATCACCACACCATCATCTTGTTCACAGTCCAGCAGCACCTTCATTCCAACCACCATCACCTTCGGTTTTCTCCACCAAAAGCTATCGAAAACTACAAGTGCAGCAACCTCATCTCCTCTCTGTGACAGTTTAGAAAGTTTTGCATTTTCCGGCGAACTATTCTAGTTTTCCGGCCCCCACTTCCGGCGAAGCTTGATTTTTTGTGAAACATTTTCTCCTCCGTTGTGTCTTATTTTCTTCCTACCATCTTCCTTTCATCATGCAAATACCGCATCATCATTTTTCATCGGTTTTTCTGCGACTCCCGTGTTGTTTCCAATTTTCCGGTGAAGTTTTGCAGTTTTCCGGCCCCCATTTCCGGCAACCTCCCATTACTCTCTTCCTCAATTCCGGCGATCTCTTCATCATTAACCACCATTCCGAGTTGCATAAACTGAGGCAGCTGAAATTTTGAGTTACACCACCTGGAGCCACGAGTTGAGGATCTGCGAATGAGAAATGCGTTTTCTTCGTCAAATACGTGTTGCAGCAGTTCGTTCATTGATTAATGCATGATGACATCATCATACATGCATGATGACATCATCATACATATTGCAACTTTTGACTTCATGCATGCACGTGGAATCTGAATCAGGGGAGTGTTGTTTTTTTTATTTTTCTTATTCAAATATTTTGTTTGATTATTGTTGGAACAATGTGCGATTAAATTTGTGTTGTGGGATTTATATATATACTTTGCCTATGATTTAAATTAATTTGAGTGGTGTGTTTATTTATATATTTAATTAAATTGTATTTTATTTTTTTCTTTTTTTAATTTTTAACAAGAAAAACCCAAAAATCAATTTTCCCTTGTTTTATTGAATTTGTTTTTACATGCCATTTAGTATTACCTAGGATTCAATTAAAGGCTCCTTGAGAAAAGAGAGACGACCCGAGTATTGCATTATACTGCAATTCTTGGATTAAAAATCTTGTATTTGACCCCAAGACGCAAAGATACGGTCAAATCAATGGCGCCGTTGCCGGGGAGTCATTTTTGACTCCATGGTTAACTAAGTGTCAATTGAGAAATTGATTTGGGGTTGCCTGTGTGAGCTTCTTGATTTTTACAATAGTTTCATACAATTTCCATATTTTTCATAAAAAAAAATTCTGTCTGTTTTATTTATTTTTTTCCCCCCACACATAGGTGCATTTAGATCCTTACCACTACATGCATACTCTTCATTGCATTTTCACTCTATTTCGTTAAGTTCATTCTGTGTCTTACAGTTAGCTATGTTGAGTGGTTTGAATTTAATTAGTATTTAATTCAACAAAAAAAAATACTTCCATTCCCTTTTAGTGGCTTCATTGTAATAACTTGCTTTTATTATAATTCTTGTTCATTAGTGATATGACTTTTGCATTTAAATATTTACATAAACTTGCATTTTTTTTCTCTTTGTAGTTTTTCCCCCTTAAAATTTGTGTGCAAAATAGTTTTGGTATTTCATTAATCCATTGTTTTCTTAATTTTTTTTGTATGTCCGATCAATCTGAAAAGACATTAGATCATTCTAATCTTGAATTGTTCATTGACTTAAGTGATTGTGCTTCTCAAGGTACCACTATGACAAATAATGGTGAAGGACAACCAAGGAGAAGAACTATTAGGGATGTGACAAGATCAGACGTCACTATTGATCCTTTTAGTGCCGCATGTCCTAACCTTAATGTCAATTTCGAGCTTAAGGGACCTTTGCTTGCTTCACTACCTCGTTTTCATGGACTTGAGAAGGAAAATCCTTACAACCACCTCAATGCATTACATGTGGCTTGTTCAAATATGAAGCCTGTCGGTGCTCGCCTAGAAGATGTACAACTGAAGGTGTTTTACTTCACCTTGGAAGGGAAGGCGAAAGAGTGGTATATGATGCTACCAAGGCAGGTTAATGACGCTCTTCATTCATGGGGAAATCTGAAAAAAGCCTTCTTGGAAAAATACTTTCTCGCTGCAAGGATTGCTGAGCTCAAGAAGGAGATTTACTCTATCAAACAAGATCCCCCAGAATCTTTTTATGAGTATTGGAGCCGCTTTCAGGAGCTTTTGGCTAAGTGCCCACACCATCAAATCAGCAATGAGCAATTAATCCAATACTTTCATGATGGTCTTTTAACTAATGAAAAGGGTATTCTAGATGCTTCAGCTGGGTGTTCCTTAGAAGATTGCACTGTAGAGGAAGCATGGGCTCAAATTAAAATAAGAGCTCAAAACACTCAACAATACAATGTAAGAGAGATCAAAAGTGTCTGTGATATCGGATCTAACCAAAGGATGATCGCACTTGAGTCTAAAATGGATACACTCACTTCGCAGCTTTCTCTCGTCACCACTGAACTTCAACATCTGAGTACCCAACAAGCAACTCATTTTCCTACTTCACAAGCTCTTGTTGCACCCAGTTGCGATAATTGTAGTTCAGTGATGCACATGACAAGTCTATGCCCTAATCCTCATGAGGAAGTCAATGCTATGTATCAAGGAAGGCCTAATCAACAAAGATGGGACTCTAACACCACCACCTATAATGAAAATAGAAGACCTAATCCTAATTTTGGTTGGAGGAATCAAGAAGGTTCATCTTATCAAGTCCAACCATATGGGTCAAATCGTGGACAAATGGTGCCTATTCAAGAGTCCAAAGGCGATGAAACCAATCAATTACTGAAGAACTTGGCTGCTCGAATTGCTAGCATTGATAACCGGATGATGGAAGAAAAAGCTTTGAATCAGGGTAAATTCTCCTCTATCAACGCATCTCTACAAAAGCTACACAATGACAGGGCAAGTGACAGTACTCAAATGGCTCATATGTACAAGAGGTTTGAAGAGTTGGAGTTGAAAAACAACACAGTTCAATCTCATTTAACCCAATTCTCCAATTCCTTGAGTGATGTGCATGCTAAGACTGGTGGGTCTATTCCTTCAAACACTGTTATCAATCCTAAGTCCCTAAATGCTATTGAACTGAGAAGTGGTAAAAAGGTACACTTTCCTGAAGAGATCGACAATGAAGTAGATGAGGAGATAGAAGTTGAAAGTCCACCTTTGAGCCCAATAAAGTTTCCAAATCCTGAAAGCTCCAAAGAGAAGGCTATTCTTGAAAGGAAGAAGGACAAAACAGTTGAACAACCTCAAGTGGAACAACAACCACTTCTGAGAGAGGTTGGCTCCAAGGAAAGAAGCACTTTTGAGGAAGGTAAGACAAGCGAGCATGGCACCTTATCCAACGCTAATGGTAAAGAGGTAAAAATTTCTCAACTCCCTTTCCCTAAAGCTTACTTTCAAGGCAAGAAAATGCATGATGAACAAACTGAGAAAGAAATGTATGACTTGTTTAGTAAGCTACATATCAATGTTCCTTTCTTCCAATTGGTCAAGTCTATGCCCAGTTATTGCAAATTCCTTAAAGACCTTTGTACAAATAAGAGGAAATTCAAGCCTAATGAGAGAGTTCAAGTTAGCTCTAATGTGTCTGCCCTATTCAAACCTCAAATCCCTGATAAATGCAAGGATCCGGGCTCATTCACTATACCTTGTACCATAGGTAATGTAAATGTGGCCCAAGCCTTGTTAGACTTAGGTGCAGCCATTAATGTCATGCCTAGTTCCATTTTTAAGTCTCTTGGTGTCAAGGAACTTAAGAGAACTACTGTGGTTCTCCAACTAGCTGATAAAAGCATTAGGCAACCGCAAGGTATCATTGAAGATTTACTTGTCAAAGTCAAGGATTTAGTTTTTCCAGCTGATTTCTATGTGTTAGACATGTCTCAAGAACCTAGTGAATCCACCCTTATCTTAGGGAGACCCTTTATGATGACAGCCAGTACCTTGATAGACATGAAACATGGTTCAATTACCATGGAAGTGGGTAACCATAAGCTAAGTTTCAATATGTATGAAGCCATGAAACACCCTTTTGAAGATTGCTCTTTATTAGGTGTGAATTCGATTGGCTTAGCATTTGATGATATGGTTAATGAATGTGAGCTCAACTTGGACACTGATAATTGTGATCTTAATTGTGGCATTGCATTGGATTCATGTGATGATAAAATCTCTCCTCCTTCTTCTGTTGATAATTTTGATTCACAGGGGAGTGATATTTCCAACCTTAACTCATCAATGGTTGATTGTTGGTTATCTTCCCTAAGTGATTTTTCTCTTACTTCTCTTGATTCATGGGAACGTAACTCATTTGATAATTCATGCTTTACTGATAATTCTTGTGAGGAAGGTATTCTTGCCAATGTTTTAGGTCATAAACCAGCTGAAGAGTCTGAATGCGAGGTTGGTAATCAAGACATGGACACTTTGCATGAGATAGCCCTTACGCCAATCAAGACCTCCTCTTCTGTGACTCATTTTGATGCTAAACGCAATATGGTTAAAGGGCCACTTCTTAACTCATCATCTAAGCCTCGAACAAAGATTACTCCTCATACCCTACGATTTTTGAATGAACTAATCACTTCTTGTGAAGTAGGTATGAAGGAAGCTACTTTCCCCAAGCCTGTTGCTGCTGTAAACCAACCAAATGTTGGTTCAACACTTGGGAAGACCAATGCTCAATTGGTAGAATCTACAGAGCTTAGCACAAGTCATGCATCTCATAAGTCTGAAAAAGGGAGTATTTTCACTACCCTTAATCTTCCTACACTAATTCCCTCTATTGTTCAACCTCCTCAATTAGAGCTTAAACCTCTCCCCCTAATTTGAAATATGCTTTCCTTGCTGCTAATGGGAAATTGCCTGTGATTATTTCAAATTCTTTGTCTGTGAGTGAGGAGGAGAGATTGCTTGATGTTTTGAGTAAAAATCGAAAAGCTCTAGGTTGGACTTTAGCTGACATTCCTGGAATCAATCCTGCTATTTGTACCCATCGGATCCTCTTGCATGAGGAATCCAAACCTCTTAGGCAGCCTCAACGGCGACTCAACCCCCTGATTCTAGATGTGGTCAAGAAAAAAGTGACAAAATTATTGAGTGCGGGTATCATCTACCCAATTTCTGATAGTGAATGGGTTAGTCCAGTACAGGTTGTACCTAAGAAGAGTGGGATCACTGTGATAAAAAATTAAAATAATGAATTGATACCTACCAGGGTGTAAAATGCTTGGCGAGTATGCATAGATTATAGAAAATTGAATGAAGCCTCTAGGAAAGATCATTTTCCCTTGCCTTTCATTGATCAGATGCTTGAAAGGTTGGCAAGTAAGAGTCACTATTGTTTTTTAGATGATTATTCAGGATATTTTCAGATCCCTGTGGCTCCAGAAGATCAAGAAAAGACCACCTTTACTTGTCCATTTGGAACCTATGCGTATAGGAGAATGCCGTTCGGATTGTGCAATGCACCTGGCACTTTCCAACGTTGTATGATGTCACTGTTCAACGATTTCCTAGAAAATTGTATGGAAGTTTTTATAGACGATTTTACAGTGTATGGAAATTCATTTGATACTTGTTTAAATAGTTTGGACAAGGTTCTTGCTAGATGCATTGAGAAAAATTTAATTTTGAATTATGAGAAGTGCCATTTCATGGTTGATCATGGAATAGTACTTGGTCACTTAATATCTAGCAAGGGCATTGAAGTTGATAGAGCTAAAATTGAGGTAATTTCCTCCTTGCCCTACCCCACTAATGTTAAAATGCTTCGTTCTTTCTTAGGGCATGTGGGTTTTTACCGACGATTCATAAAAGATTTCAGCAAGATAGCTCTACCATTATCCAAATTATTGCAAAAGAATGTTGATTTCATCTTTGATGATTTATGTAAACAAGCGTTTAATGAATTAAAATCACACTTGATTTCACCCCCTATTCTGAGTGCACCAGATTGGACCTTACCTTTTGAACTAGCATGCGATGCCTCCAATTCTGCTGTGGGGGTCATGCTAGGACAAAAGCATAACAAGTTGTTCCATGTGATTTCTTATGCATCCAAAACCCTGGATAGTGCACAAAGGAATTACACTACTACTGAAAAAGAACTGTTTGCTGTGATATTTGCATTAGATAAGTTTAGACAATATTTAATCAATTCCAAACTGGTTGTGTATACAGATCATGCAGCTGTGAAGTTTCTCTTCACCAAGCCTCAGTCCAAGCCAAGGCTTATTAGATGGATGTTACTACTACAAGAGTTCGACATTAGCATTAAGGATAGGCCTGGAACTGCTAACCTTGTAGCGGATCACTTGAGTAGACTACCGGATGGCACAAGGGGAGTACTTGACTCTGATCTTGTTTGTGATAACTTTCCTGATGCATCCCTAATGTCTATCTCTGTTTATGTTCCTTAGTTTGCTAGTCTTGTTAACTATATTGTGACCGGTCTCATCCCTGAGCATATGTCTTCTTTTCAGGCTCAGAAACTTAGACGAGAATCTGAACACTACATTTGGGATGAGCCCTATTTGTGGAGACTATGCAATGATCAAGTTATTAGGAGATGTGTTCCAGAGACTGAAACTAAGGACATACTGTCCGCTTGCCACTCTATGATTTGTGGTGGCCACTTTAGTGCTAAGAAGACATCTAGGAAAGTATTAGATGCTGGGTTTTACTGGCCCACCCTTTTCAAGGATTCATACTCATATTGTAAGGCATGTGATAAATGCCAAAGATTTGGGGGGCTAGGAAAACGGCACGAGATGCCACAACAACCTATGCTTTTTTGTGAGATATTTGATGTATGGGGTATAGACTTTATAGGCCCTTTTCCACCCTCATCAGGCTATAGCTATATCTTGTTAGCTGTGGATTACCTCTCTAGATGGGTCGAAGCTATTCCTACTAGGAAGGATGATGCCCAAACGGTTTCCAAGTTTCTCAAGTCTTATATCTTTTGTAGATTTGGAGTACCGCGGGCTATAGTAAGTGATAGAGGAACCCATTTTTGCATTAAGGTTATTGATAACTTACTTGCTAAGCTTGGGGTAACTCACAAAACTTCTACCCCTTACCATCCACAAACAAATAGGCAAGCAGAAGTATCCAACCGAGAGATCAAAAAGATTCTAGAAAAGATAGTCAAGCCTTCAAGGAAGGATTGGAGCTTAAGGTTGGAGGAAGCACTATGGGCCTATAGAACTACTTTTAAGACACCAATAGGAATGTCTCCTTACCGACTTATCCATGGAAAGGCTTGTCATATTCCGGTGGAATTGGAGCACAAAACCTATTGGGCTGTGAAAATGTGCAACATGGATATAGAAGAGACATGTTGGGAAAGGAAATTGCAACTACAAGAACTTGAAGAAATGAGACTAGATGCTTATGAGAGCTCTCGCATTTACAAAGAGAAGACCAAGTTGCTGCATGATAAGAAGATCTTGAGAAAGGATTTCAAAGTAGGTGACCGTGTGCTGTTGTACAAGGCCCAATTCAAGTTGTTAAGTGGGAAGCTTAAAGATAAATGGTATGGGCCTTTCACCGTCACCATAGTGCATTCATTTGGCATGGTAGAGCTACTTGATGAGACTACTGGAAAAGAGTTCCAAGTCAATGGACACCTGCTCAAGCTCTACTGTGATTCACCATTAAAGCGAACTTGAGGCCAGGTTGCTTCTTCTCCTTTCACTATCTTTTGCTTTCAATGATCTTTCATCAATTATTATGTATGCTTTATTGATTGCTTGAGATAAGTGTGGGGGAAGGGCATTCCAGTAGAAGTAGTGTAGTTTAAAAAAAAAAACTTTTGTGTGTATTTTTTTTTCCTTTCTTTCTTTCTTTTTCTTCTTTTGTTTTTCCTTTGTGTGTGCACTTAATTAACATTGTTCCTTGAATTTCAACCTGCTTTAAACATTGAGGACAATGTGTTGATTAAGTGTGGGGGAGGGAAATACATTTTGAATCCCAATGGTTGATTTTAAATGTGAAAATGCCTTAAATTAGAAAATTTTTCAAAACTTTTTCAAGAATGACTTGCTTTGAAGCATGGCATAAATGGTAAAGGGTCGCATTTGCCATTTTGGACATGTAATTTGCAAGAATTTTTTTTTGAGCTTCCATGAGATCTGGTTTTTGGCATTAAAAAAAACATATTTTGTTTTCAAGTGAATGGTAAAAGAAATGAACCCACAATTGGATTCTTGTTTACTCCTTGTTTTGAAAAAAATTTTAAATTATATAGTTAAAAAAAAAGGTTTTTGTATCATTAGTGTGTTTAATATTTGAGCATGATTATAATTGATTGCAATGTTTTGATTAATTGTGTTTGTAAGGTTAGCACTAGAAGTTAAGCTGATGTTTTGTGGTTAGTTTCCTATGCAATTAATTATGTTAGAAGAAGCATTAGACAAAAACCTTGTTGGAAGATTATTTGGACCTTAAATTCTTTCCATGTGTGCATGTTCACTTATTTTTCATCTTCTAGAACTTGTTTTAACTCTTCTTCAAAACAGCATTTGCATTAGTGTGATGAAAATGAAAGAGGCATTCATTTTAAACCCATTCACCAAAACACAAACCTTTATTTATCACCTTTTTGTTACCCATTTTTGAGTCATTCCTATGTTGTATGCAAGTCATTTATTCATAGTGTTCATGGTATTCTGAAATCAAAGTAAATTGCCAATAGACAATTGAGCAATTTGAAATGCAAAAAAAAAATAGTTAAAAGAGAGAGAGAGAGAGAGAGAGAAGAAGAAGAAGAAGAAGAAGAAGAAGAAGAAGAAGAAGAAGAAGAAGAAGAAGAAGGTGAATAAAAGGCATTTGTTCGTGAATTAAGAAAAGAATTGGCAATAGTTATTAAAGTTAATTAGTTGCTATGAACTTGTTCAATAATTTTGACTTGCATATCAACTATTTTATTTTCTTCATTCCATTCAGCCTTCATCTATCACTACAACCCTTTGAAGTCCTCTTGATTCATTACATTAATTGCTATTAGTAGTGGAGATGTTAGAGTTGTTACAAGCCTATGGTAAGTTGTTTATTAAGTGAGCTAGAGTGAAATTATCCCAATGAGGTGAGATAAGTGAAACAATAATACCCTGAGAGTCTCTTGTGCTTCATCTAATATTTTGTGTAGTTGACTAATTTCTTTGTATCAATTAACAATAACTAATGTTGACTTGAAGAATATGTTTAATTGATCTATTGCTTTCTAATTATGAAATTGCTCACCTTTTAATGTGTCAATAATTTGGATTTGAAGTCTTGTACTCAATTTCCTTTGTTCAGGAGTACAAAGGTATAAGTGTGGGGGAATTGATTTAACCATAATTTTATATATTTTTAATTAATTAAATAGGGACTCTTAATGTATTTTTCAGGGCATTATCGCATGATTAAGCACTCATTTTAAGTAGAGGCATTTGTATTGAATTAATTGTAATAAAAGGGTAAAATGACCATAATTATTAAATATTTATACATATGATCTCTTGAACTTTTAATACTACCTTATGCTTAATTTTGCATTGCAGATGCTTTGGGACACAATTGGTGATTTTTGGAGTCTGAATTAATATTTTGAAGACAAGGAAAATTACAGAAAAGGGCCAGAGCAAATTACAGAAAAGTACCCATCAACTTTTTCATGAGGAAAATTTATTGGAGAAAATTACAGAACAATACCCAAGCCACAAATTCAACATTGAAACCGACAGAAAAGCAAAATCTGGGGGGGTTTTCATTGAGCTTCTGGAATATGAAGAAATTACATGCGCGCATATCACGGAAAGATTTGTGTTGCAGCTTGCTTTCAGACTGCACCTAACAATATGGTTGGTGAAGGAAAATGGACAGATGCAATCTCACTATATATACCTCCATCTTCACCACCAGGAGGCATACCGACTGCAACTCTTCCTTCTTAAATTTTCTTCTTTCATTTGTCGAGGTACTACAGAACGGGGAGTTGAAGTAAGAACGAGGTCACCACTTACACCACCGACCTCTTCCCTTCATCACCACCATTCACCCTTACTAGCTCGGCACCTTCCTTACCACCACGTTCTTCATTTTCATCACCACACCATCATCTTGTTCACAGTCCAGCAGCACCTTCATTCCAACCACCATCACCTTCGGTTTTCTCCACCAAAAGCTATCGAAAACTACAAGTGCAGCAACCTCATCTCCTCTCTGTGATAGTTTAGAAAGTTTTGCATTTTTCGGCGAACTATTCTAGTTTTCCGGCCCCCACTTCCGGCGAAGCTTGATTTTTTGTGAAACATTTTCTCCTCCGTTGTGTCTTATTTTCTTCCTTTCATCATGCAAATACCGCATCATCATTTTTCATCGGTTTTTCTGTGACTCCCGTGTTGTTTCCAATTTTCCGGTGAAGTTTTGCAGTTTTCCGGCCCCCATTTCCGGCGACCTCCTATCACTCTCTTCCTCAATTCCGGCAATCTCTTCATCATTAACCACCAGTCTGAGTTGCATAAACTGAGGCAGCTGAAATTTTGAGTTACACCACCTGGAGCCACGAGTTGAGGATCTGCGAATGAGAAATGTGTTTTCTTCGTCAAATACGTGTTGCAGCAGTTCGTTCATTGATTAATGCATGATGACATCATCATACATGCATGATGACATCATCATACATATTGCAACTTTTGACTTCATGCATGCACGTGGAATCTGAATCAGGGGAGTGTTGTTTTTTTTATTTTTCTTATTCAAATATTTTGTTTGATTATTGTTGGAACAATGTGTGATTAAATTTGTGTTGTGGGATTTATATATATACTTTGCCTATGATTTAAATTAATTTGAGTGGTGTGTTTATTTATATATTTAATTAAATTGTATTTTATTTTTTTCGTTTTTTAATTTTTAACAAGAAAAACCCAAAAATCAATTTTCCCTTGTTTTATTGAATTTGTTTTTACATGACATTTAGTATTACCTAGGATTCAATTAAAGGCTCCTTGAGAAAAGAGAAACGACCCGAGTATTGCATTATATTGCAATTCTTGGATTAAAAATCTTGTATTTGACCCTAAGACGCAAAGATACGGTTAAATCAATGGATAAATATGCAGTTCCTTCCTTATGATATAACTTCAAATTTCTCTGTCCTTGCTCTTCAAGACATAACACATACTCTAATCTTAACGAAATTTTGAAACTCAGTTCATTTAAACTTTGCATTATATATATAAAAAAAAAAAAGAGCTATTACGAATTTCAAGGCTGTTTAAATAGTTACAACTTAATTGTTAAGATTTCATAAATTAATTGATTTTTTTTTACCAAATTAAATGAATTGATGAGATTATTAGAAACACACAGATAAAATTAGGAGTATTATGTAAACCTTGATCTTAATTGATAACGGTCTAATAATTTTATAAATATAAACCAAATTGAAACGGAGGAGAATGCAAAGAAAAAAAAAACCGTTGGAAATAACGGGAAATCGCAGTTTCATCACGTTTAAATCCTGTGAGCAGAAAAACAATACATCCAATAAACAT
Source organism: Inga laurina (assembly GCA_963855925.1). Taxonomy (NCBI): domain Eukaryota; kingdom Viridiplantae; phylum Streptophyta; class Magnoliopsida; order Fabales; family Fabaceae; genus Inga; species Inga laurina. Next base: position 51,862,991 of record OY979710.1, read on the forward strand.
AGAGAGGTTGGCGGAAAAAAAAAATAAACAGAGAGAAAATAAAACTAGAAATGTAAATACTGCAGGAATGGTCACTGGAGAGAAGGAGCATAATAAACAGAACACAAACGATATCATCACTTGCATCATCATCATTTATTAATAAGAGTCAATCGGTGGCGGTCATTCTAAGCCGTCTGATCGGAGAGTCGAGCGGGGAAGGCGACGGTGAAGGGGACGACGACGGCGAAGCAGAATCTGACGGCGATGATGACAGAGCCGGTGAGGACGTAACGGACGGCGGCGATGAATCCAGATCAGAAGATTCCGCGAGCTTCCTTTTGGTGAACCTGACGCCGCCTTCTCTCCCCTGAATTCCCGCCTTTACTTCTCTCTCTCTTGTCGTCATGTAATCCCTTAACCGCTTCACGTCTGATAACTTCACCGGCTTCACTATGAAATCCTCTGCCCCTTCTTCCAAACACCTATGAATATTCCATTTTTTAAATTTTATTAAATAATAATACTAATTAATTATTAATTAAACTATCAAAATTATGCTGCGTGTGTGTACCTGTCTATTCGGGCCAAAACGTTCTCAGAGGACATGATCACCACTGGAATTTCTCTGAAGGTGGACGATTCCTGATCCAGATTAACATTTTTGGCTTTAGAAAATTATTGGATTTTCAAATTATTTGAAAATTTAAAAATTGAGATTTTTTTTTCTAACCTTGATTTTCTTGAGTAATTCATAGCCGGTCATTCCAGGCATGCAGTAGTCAGTGATGATTAGATCCACCTTTAAGGCCTGCAGCAAATATGGAATTAGTTTTCCATTTGAGGAAATTGAAGAGTCTCGAGGGAAAAATAAAATCCATGGAAATTAATTCCCCACATTAAAGCCGTCCGATTCGGAAGGAGATTTCTGGTCGTCGACTCCAAGGAATTGCAGAGCTCTAATTCCACTGTCCACAGCAGTGACTGCGATTTCCCAAAACAGAGAAAATCTTCAGCCCCAAACACACATAAACAGAAAAACAAACACCGAAAAACCCCATTTCCTTTCCACACACACCTTTACAAGCTGAAATCGTGAGCAAGCGCTCGATGACTTTCCGATCAACGAGGCTGTCATCGACGGCCAAGACATGATGAACCTCGTCGGAATCTGCCGGCAAGAGATCACAGACCTCCATCGGAAACACCGTTCTCCGCCGGAAGTTGCTAGAAGAAGAGGAAGAGAAACAGAAGGGAAAAGGAGAGGTTTTCAGAGGTGGGAGCTAAAACGTTATATACGGGGTAACATGTAATAAGGTTGTTTTGTTTTGAATTTGATCCGCCGAAAATGTGAGTATATATGTGCTGTGTGTGTGGGTGGGTTTCACTTTCTCTCCGATATAAAAAGGTCTCTTTCCTAAAAATCAAATCTTTCTCTCCCTAAGAAATCCCAAAATCTTCTCTCTCTCTCTCTCCTCCTTTTTAACCCGGGTCCCCACCCGTGGAGCGATATCTCGCAGGGATTGGCGAGATTTTGGTCAATCTTGGGGATTTGCGATGCTGGTGTCTCACACGGTTGGAAGCGATATCATGCACGTGCTGTCTCGTGTGCTCTGCGTTATGCGATTTCACTGTATTTTATTTTCACTTGTTTTTTTAAAATTAAACACCTATTTTCGGTAAATATTCTATTATATTGTCATTATTATTGGCATGAAATTAGCTGTGATCTCATAAGATTTTATAGAGATTCGTACTCCAATCTGTTTAGCAACCTATAATTTGAATTTTTAAAAACTTCAAGATCATGTTTACAACGGACATGTTATTTGAAAAATAGAAGGATTATTGGTCAAGATAATTAATGCCAGCTCAACCTTGGATATTTTTTTCCATTCTTTTTTTGCTTTGATATAAATATATGTGTATGTATGTTCTATTAAAGATGATGCCATGCCGCTAATTCAAAATCATTGCATGATTAGTGGATTGTACGGCGAGAGGACATATAAATATAGAATGATTTTAAATTTATGTATATTGACCAATTAATAATGAATGTCCATGACAATTAAGATATCCTAACCTTGATATTTTTTCACCATCACAACCCTTAATAATCTTAATGAAGGAAAAGGGCATCAATACGGTGATATCATAATTCATGTTGCCTCTATTGCCCTGATCCTATTTATAAGACTTAACTTTTTAGTGCTTTGATACAAAATTTAATGAAATATTATGTTTTCGGCAAAAAAATCTGTTACTTTTGGATTTTTCATTCTCCTCACTCCTATTACCCAATTATTTATATTATACTAATTAAAGGGTTGTTTTGTAATATTGTTCCAAATTTTCACATTTAACTTTTTTTTTTACTAATTTTCTTAATCTTATGAAAATTATTGCTAATAATGCATGTGTTGTAAAAATGACCGGATGAGTAACAAATATTAAACACCTATATTTATACTTGAAAAAAATTTGAATCATATTAAACACCTATATTTATACTTGAAAAAAATTTGAATCATATCTTCAACAGCTTATGTCCAATTCATTTACATTTTAAAAATTATTTATTTTTTGCATAACCTGAAAAAATCATCTATGATTTATGTCGGTGCGTTTTGCCTTTTGAGAAATAATGCAAGCTGTAACACCCCAAATTTTATTCACCAATAATATATTGTAATTATTTGAATAATTCAATAAAATGGTGAATATTCATGAATTTGGATATTGTGAATTTTGAAATATTAATATTCATAAGGAAATGGGCAAATTAATTCAAAAATTGAGTTAAATTACAAAGGGGATAGCAATATCATAATTTTGTCAATTTAGCCCAAGATTAATTATTTTCCAATTAATTGGAGTTAATTTCAATTAATCAAGGAAAATAAAGGAAAATGCATAAAAGGGATTATTCTCGGTGGAATAAAATCAAAAATTTGGGAAATTATGGGGAATTATACATAGTTCAACTATATGAATTATGGAATTTATGGAAAACATTTTTCTCTCCTTCACCCTAAATTTCGCCCAACCATGAGAATAAAGGGGAAAAGTTGAGTTTGGTTAGAGTAAAGAGAAGAAAGGATGGTTTGTGTAACTAGGAGGGGTCTAGTCTCAATCCAATTGGACCTCAATGATTACAAGGGATGGCATAAAGTGGAGGGAGTATGGCCTAAAGCAAGTCATCATGGTGGGAGGTATGGTGTACATGAAAGGTGGAGGAATCATAACCATTGATGAGATCAATGGAGTATAATGCATGGAGAAAATTTATGAAGCCTCATCCTTTCCCTATTGCCTTCATTTTCATCCAAGTCACAAGGAAAAGAGGAAGAGAGAAAGCTTGAGAAATAGAGAGAAGAGGAGAGCTCAAGGAGGAAGAAGTCTAAGGTAGGTATTGTTGTTCTTGTGTTCAAAGCTTCCTCTCTTGCATAATAGTTCCTCTAATCTCTTTTTCTCCATGAATCACCATGTTAGCAAGCTAATCTCAAGGTTAAGGAGAAGAGAGAGCGGACGTTCTAGAGAGAGAAACACCAAGGATCAAGAGGTAATCTCCAAAATCTCAACTTCTTAGTGTATTGAAGTTATTGTTGGTGATTGTTGTTTGGTTTTGTGATTTTTTGGGTTGAGTTGTAAAATTAGAAAAGCCATAACCCTAAGGGGTTATGCTGCCCAAAATCCTTTAAATCATTATTATGAAGTGTTTAAATGAGTTAATCAAGGATTAGAAGTGGAAAAGTACAAGTTTTGGAAGCTAAAACACAAAGCTCCATTTTTCTATTTTTCTTCAATGTTTCGGCCAGACCAAAACTGGTAGCAGGAGTTGGATTTTTATGAAATAAATGGTTCCATTGGACTCAGTGGGCAAAAATAGGTGGGGTTACAGTTGGGCACTTTTTCGGTAGAGGCTAAAAAAGCAAAATTACGAAAACGCCACTGAAATCCCTAAATAAGGGCTGTCAAGGGTATTTTCATAATTTGACAGTGAATTTGGTGATTCCGAGCCCAGAAGTGTATTCCTTGGGCGAAAATAAGTCAGAATAGCCTTAGTAAAAATTTTGGGAAAACGTGCCATCGGGCCGGGTACGGCGGAGCCGGGGTCCCGGGGGCATTTTTGTAAATTTTCACCATAGACTAATTTAATCACATTAAACACTATGTAATAGTCTAAAATGATACTTGGATAGGTTATGACCTATTTCTGGTACATTTAATATTTTAGGACCGATTTGAAGGCCGAATACGACACGTTTTTCGAGGCACATTTAAAAAGGGGATATTAAAGCTTTGAGGTAGGGACATTATCCTTCATACACTATGCCATAAGTTATGTGATTATGTGGATGCCATTATTTTGTAAATGCACTTTATTAATCAACATGATTTGCCTAGAGAGGGGCAGTTAGTGCCAGAGGTGCACTTGCACTGGGAGTTGGCAGAAGTCCAACCAGTGTAGATTGTGGGGCTGGGCCCTACTCATGTATACATGACGATGATGTGTTTATATTATTCATTAATTTTTGCATACATTGGAGTATATCATATTTACTTTTCACATTTTCTATGAACAATATTATGTCTCTACGGGGATTCTTCAGAATCTCACCCTATTTTTAAACAAACACCTCAGCGGGTACCAGTGGCGAAAATGGCAAAAGACGTAGATGCCGGAAAGTGAACGGCACGTGTCTCGAGGCGAAGATAAGATTGTGGTCATAATTAGTCTATTTTGTGATATTTTGGTGAAATTTATAAATATTAAAACTTCCGCTGTATTTTCTGTTTTTTGTTGACGAACGACTTTGGGATTGTGAACAAGTATTTTTATCAGTATAATTGTACTTTTCTGTATGCCCATTGAATTCCATCTTTATTACTCTTCGATTATCGAAATGGAAACGGGTGTTGACACAAGTAGCATTTTGATTTTTTTATCCTTCAAATCTCATGAAATTGAAATAAATTTGAATATGTTTATTTTATTTTGAACACTGTACTTTTTTTATATATTATCATCTGATATCCAGTTTAGGGTTCGTGACTGTCTCTCCCAACACAAATGTTTCTTCTAAAACTTGAACTCGAGACCTCAGAAGGATCTAACAGGGCTGTACACCACTAGACCAACTTTATGTTAAATTTTGAACACTATACTACTTTATGGACTAAGTCAAAAATTATTTTTCAGAAAACTTTTCATTTTTATTTTTTTTATAAACAATGTAAGAAATAAATACTCCCTCTGGTAATAAATATAAGATAGAGTTGAATTTTTTTATAGACGTCAAGGAAATTAAATAAGTTACTTAATCATATCATATGTTGTCCATCCTTAGATTATATATCAGTTTATAAGTTAGACAAATAGTTTAGAGAAAAAATGACAAATATAAATACTTTAAAGTAATTTAATTCACTTTTTTAATTTTTTTCAAAAAAATCAATTATGTCTTATATTTAGGACCCGGAGGGAGGGAGTATGTAACTTAACACTATTTATTTTCATCACATTATAAACTTTTTTGATCATGAATCACATAACGAATTTTTACGTAAATAAAAAAAATGCGATACCAAAAAGAAAATATTGTGCATAGGGAAATGTCTTAATTTTGAAATTCTAATATTTATTCTATTATTTTTGAACTCTAGAGAATAAATATTCAAGATATATTTTTAAGTTTTTAAATTGGGAGAATCCTAATTAAATCATTTCGAAATAACAAAATTCAAATTCAGGCTTACACATGCAACAAATTCCTGATTGAGTTGTGAGGCCTAATTAAGGATTTTAGAATGCTGTTGAAAGATCATAATACCCTTTTTCAGTTAAAAAAAGAAGATTTTTAATCTATTAATTCTCAAATACTTTTAATCCTAACGTCAGAATCTACACTTTTTTAAATCATTAAAATCATTGGAATCTCAACTTTTGGTTGACTTACAACAACATTAAAATATAAGTTCTAATAATTTCTCATCAACCCTTGTTGTAAAGATAAGTTCTAACAATTTCTCATTAACCCTAATGTTGCACCATGAGGCTGTTGATCGTATTAGGAGGACATCCCAGTCTCTTCATCTGATTATAAACTTGCAATACTTTCTTAGTTCTTCCAGCTTTGACGCGGACACGCATGACATTGTTGAAAGTAATTGAATTTGGATGACAACCAACATCTCTATCATCTCAGAGAAAGCATCATGAGCACGAATGATTTGTCCACAGCGACATAGTGAGTCAATCACAATGCTGCAAGTATAAACATTGGGTTTTATTCCAGTCATCTTCGAGCCTAATTGGATTAGCGGTGATAAAAGTTATTTTTTTTAAATCATATAGGATAAAAATCATATTAAAAATATGATTTGTGTTTGATTTCACAAAGGTAGAAGTGACTTTTTTTGGAAAAGTTGTCACATCTTTATCTTATTTTCACATATTTTAGAGTATTTGCGGAAAACGATACACAGTTCGGTGGGCAACACAGGAATAGCATAAATATACTGATATTATGTGCACGATTATGAAAATTCTCCGTAGGGGTTCGTATTTGATAATTACAATTAATGTAACCTCGCAGCGCTAAGTGGGTGTCTAAACCTGTCTCAGTAAAACAGAGACATCTTCCCGTCTTTGTTCCACCATGACATTCTCCTTATACGGTTTTCTTCTTTACTCTTGGCATAATTTCTGTCTTCACCTGTTTAAATTATTGGTAGGGGAGGGTGAGATTATGGGAAATCTCAGTAGGAAAGCAATACCAATATACATGTAAGATAAGTGCTTAATGCATAACATGCTTGCATTACATAACTCATGCTCACACAATGACATATCTGTGTGCTCAATATTTCAAACAACATACATATGACCATAGCATAAACAGGAACAGAGCTTCAATTATTCATATATTTTTCACATAATTAAGCAAAGCAATAACATGCATCAATACACCAGCATAATTATCAAATGCATGCAGGAGAGGTAAGTTCCATACCATAATCGCCCTTCCTTAATCCTCGAATAACATGTCTCGATTTGCGTGTCAATCCCTCAGGCTCTCTACTTGGTCCTAAAACGTCAAATGTACAGTTTAAACACTTTCATAGTGTTTCTGGTGATTATATTAGTCTATGGTGAAAATTTAAAAAATGCCTCCAGGCTCCGGAACCCCAACCTGGCCCCGCCATACCCGGCCCGATGGCATGTTTTCCCAAAATTGTGACTAGGCCTATCCTAACATATTTTCGCCCACGGAATCCATTTTCGAGCTCGAAATCATCAAATTCAGTGCCAAATTATGAAAATACCCTTGACAACCCCGATTTAGGGATTTTAGGGACGTTTTCATAATTATGCTTTTTCGACCTTTTCCGAAAAAGTGACCAACTGCAAGCCCACCTATTTTTGCCCACTGAATCCAATGAAACCATCCATTTCATGAAAATCTAGCTCCTTCCCCAGAACAGTGCTGGCAGAAATATTTGGAAAAAAATGGAAAAATGGATTTTTGTGTTTTAGCTTCCAAAGCTTGTACTTTTCCACTTCTAATCCTTTATTAACTCATATAAACACATCTTAACCATGATTCAAAGAAATTTGGGCAGCATAACCCCTTAAGATTAGGACTTTTCCAAATTTACAACTCAACCAAAAATCATCAAATCAACAACAAACTTCAATATCAACTTCATACAAGTAGAGATTTGAGTTTTGTGTAGCTACCTCTGGAGCTTCTTGGATCCTCTCACTCTAGGCGACTCCTCCCTCTCTTCTTGATCTCAAAGTATGTCTTCACAATTATGGATTCATGATGAAACAAGGTTTAGAGAAGGATATATTGAATACTACAATAGATTACTTAAGAAACCAACTCTTACCATAAGATTTCCCTTCTTCCTTCTCTCAAGAACATGAGACCTCTTGAACTCACACACACACACTCTCTCTCTCTCTTCCTTTCTTGTGGCTTGGATGAAATGTGCATGGGAAAGGAAAGGAAAGGAAAAGACTTCATAAAATTGCTCCCTTCATCCTATACCATTGATTTCATCAAGGGGTGTTATGGTGACACTTGTCTCCAACCATATCTCCACCCATGTTTCCACCCATACTTCCTTCATAATTACTCCATTTGGCTTCCCATTGGTTTTGAACTAACTTCCTCCCTCTTGCTCCTCTAGCCAAATGAGTGCTCTTCCAACTAAACCAAACTTGCACTCAAGATAGCATACCATTTCATCATCATTTTTTCATATAGCATTATTTTAATGCAATTTGACATGTGCTCATACAAATCAATTGTAATTTAATCCCCTCCTCATATAATCATGACACTTGGCATTTTAATTCCATTAATCAATTTCTAACACATTTTATTTTTAATTTTCAGAATAATGCCAATTCTGGCAGATTTTCTACCATAAATTTGAAAAATCATAACTAATTTTGTGGACATCATTTCGGAGTGATTCCAAAAGCTATGGAACTCTTATTGAGTCTAGTTTCAAGAAAAAATATGGAAGTTTACTAGCTGGGATCATATCATTCCCAGATTTTCAGTCTTTGACTACTGCTCCAGAAACTTTCTAGATTTTCTGTACTAACTTCAAAAATTCATATCTTTTTGCATATAGCTTCAAATGATTTATATGACCTATCAAATTAAAGCTTAGGATGTCTACTTTCACCCTGTAAAATTTTATAATTTTTTCTCATCATTTGTTCTTTCAAAACCACATGACAAACTCACTGCCTTGCAGGCGATTTTACTGAAAACACTATTCAACTTTCAATTTTCAGTATTTAATTCATTTGGACTTAAATATTCACCATTTCATTGAATATATAAAATAATCACAATATACTCTTGGTGAATAGAATTTGGGGTGTTACAAAAGCTAGACTTTTGAGCTTCCTCTCAAAAAGATGTTTTTAAAAAATAATAATAATTTTTTTATTAATTGCAATCAATAGGGGCAAAGAAACAAAGTAAAGAATGCATTTATTATTCTGAAATTAGATTTATAATAAGGACCAAATTTTTTTTTTTGTCAAAATAGACTTATAAAAAGAACCAGAATGATACAATGTATCAAGAGCACTCCCACTTTCCCAACTCTCATTTGCCAAAGAGACCCTTTTCTCCATAATCACTGCTTTCTCTCTCTACAGTTATTATAAAAGCATCAAATTTGAGTTTATAAGTTACCATGGCTTTTTCATAAAAGCAACATAATTCCTACCGTGAACCCAAATGGCCAAAATTCCTTAAAGTGCTTTTTTCCATTGTTAATATGCATCTAGCTATGAGCCTTAACGCTCTACCAAACATGCACTTCATCTCCGCAAACACACGCTCGGCGTGGTGGAAAACCCTCTCACGTGGCCGCCCAATAGTTTAAGGACATATTAGTCAAATTAATAAATTTATAAATCCCTAATCAAGCCTACAGGGTTTATTAGGTATTTGTTTAAAGTGAAAACCTAATTTTGAATTTAAGTATTTTAAATGGATTTAAATGAGATTTTTTATTTTAAATTTAAGTAATGCATTCGCAAATGATTTGAAATTAAATGAATTTATTCATTAAAAAAATCAGAAATAATAAAGAAGAAAGTTTTACTTGAACTGAGGGTTACCCACACCATTCACCTACACACAAACATGCCCCTAATTCACTCGAAATTTTTAATTAAGTTAATTGAAGTTGATGATGGAGAATTAATTAAGAGAACTCTCCTAAGACGAAAGTTTAGGGAATTGAAAGGAAAAAATGTCAACCCGTCTAATTAAACTAAATCAACCAAGTCCATGATGATTTTTTTTTAATATATTGTTTTTGAATCAATATGTATGGATAATAGTTTCAAAATATTAATATGAGTTTTGAGACAATAAAAAATAAAGGGTTAAGAGGCAATTTCGCCTTAGAAGTTTTTTAAAGGGCGACTTTTCCCCGAATGTATAAAAAGGGGAGCAATTTTGTCCTTATTATTATCCTAGTTAATTTTAACCATTAGTTAACCAAATCTACCGAGTTTGAAGTCCATATGTCATCCACATCATTTTTATTAAGGTGTAAATTTGTGTCGGAAGTCTATGTGTCATATACTTCAGGCTTGTTTAAGAAAGTGGTGGAAAAACACGTTCACGCAAGTCGAAACAAAACTTATTTCTCAAACTTACTTCGTATATGTAACACCCTAAATTTTATGTTCACAAAAAATATATTATAATTAATTGAGAAATTCAATAAAATGGCGAATATTCATGAATTTGGATCTTGTAAATTTTGAAATATTCATATTCATAAGGAAATGGGAAAATTAATTCATGAAATAAATTAAATTATAAAAGTGATAGAAAAATCATAATTTTGCCAATTTAACCCAAGATTAATTATTTTCCAATTAATTGAAGCTAATTTCAATTAATCAAGGAAAATAAAGGAAAATGTATAAATTGAATATTCTTAATGGAATAAATCAAGAATTGTAGAATTAGAGGGACTTGGGCATAAATCAATTAAGGGGAATTATGGAATTAGTGAAACACATTTTCTCTTCCCTTCTCCTTCCTAATTTCGGCAAACACATAAAATTAAGGGGAATAAATTAATTTCATGAGCACATGTCCAAAATGCTACAAGAAAATAATAATGATGACAATGGTAAGATGGGTATGACATGAAGTATGGACATGATGATTATGGTAGGGTGATGGTAAGGGAGCAAGTAAGTCAAATTATGAGCAAGTATGACATAAAGTGAAGAGGTATGGTGGAAGCATGGTGGTTGACAAGTGTCACCATGTCAACCCTTGATGAAATCAATGGTTAGGAGGAAAGAAGAGGAATTCAATAAAATACATTATCTTCCCTCTTCATCCAACATTTAGTCCAACACTAGAGAAAGAAGAGAGAGAGAGAGAGAGAGAGAGCTTGGAGACCTTGAGAGCTTTAGAGAGAAGGAAGAAGAAATCTAAGGTAAGAAGTGATTTCTGTCATGATATCCCTCTCTAAACCTTGATTCTTCATGCATCCATGATCTTGAAGACACCATTCTTAGCTCAAGAAGAGAGAGAGGAGATTCCTAGAGAGAGATGATTCAAGATCTCAAGAAATAACCTCACAAACCTTAGATCTAAACCAGTATGGTGTTGTTGTTGGGGTTTGTGTTTGGTTTTGGTGATTTTTGTCAAGTTTGTAAATTTAGAAAGTCATAATCCTAAGGGGTTATGCTGCCCAAATTTCTTTGAATCATGGTTAAGAAGTGTTTAAATGAGTTAATAAATGATTGGAAGTAGAAAAGTACAAGTTTTAGAAGCTAAAACACAAAACTACATTTTTTCATTTTCTTTGAATATTTCTGCCAGCACTTTTTCAGGGGCTAGAAGCTGGATTTTCATGAAATAAATTATTCTATTGGATTCAGTGGGCGAAAATAGGTGGGGTTACAGTTGGTCACTTTTTTGGTAGGGGTCAAAAAAGCATAATTACGAAACGCCCCTAAAATCCATAAATCAGGGTTGTCAAGGGTATTTTCGTAAATTGACAGTGAAAATGGATTCCTTAGGCGAAAATATGTTATGATATCCCTAGTCAAAATTTTGGTAAAACGTGCCATCGGGCCGGGTACGGCAGGGCTGGGTCGGGATCCGAGGGCATTTTGGTAAATTTTCACTATAGACTAATATAACCACCAGAAACACTATATAAGTGTCTAAACTGTACAATTGAAGTTCTAGGACTAAGTAGAGAGCCTGAGGGATTGACACTCAAATTGAGGCATGTTATTCGAAGATCAGGGAAGGGCGATTAAGGTAGGGAACTTACTTCTCCTACATGTATTTGATATTTGTGCTGGTGTATTGATGCATGTTATTGCTTTGCTTGACTATGTGAAACATATATGAATAATTGAAGCTCTGTTTCTGTTTATGCTATAGCCATACGTATGTTGATTGAAACATTGAACATGCAGATATGTCATTGTGTGAGCATGAGTTATGTAATCCAAGCATGTCATGCATTAAGTACTTATCTTGCATGTATATTGGTATTGCTTTCCTACTGAGATTCCCCAGAATCTTACCCTCCCCTACCAACAATTTAGACAGAAGAAGATAGAGTGTATGCTGAGAACAAAGAAGAGAACTGTACGAGGGGATTGCAGTGGTGGAACGAAGAATGGAAGATGTTTCCGTTTCACTGGGACGAGTGTGGACACCCACATAGCGCTGCGAGGCTACATTAATTGTAATTATCAAGTACGAACCCCTATGGGAAATTTTCGTAATCGTGCACATAATGTCAGTATATTTATGTTATTCCTGTGTTGCCTATTGAACTGCGTATCGTTTTCCGCAAATACTCTGAAATAAGCGACAATAAGATGAGGGTGTGACAATATACCGTAAATCACATTAGAAAAGCAGCTTCTACCGCTAATCTAAACATACAGTATATCTTTTTCTTAAAGTTAGATTTAAAACTTTCGAGACAAATTTGTACTTTATCAAAAATGATATGGATGATATGTGGACTGTCAATTCAACATTTTTAATCAACTAACGATCAAAATTAATTGGGATAATGGTCAGGGCAAAATTGCTTCCTTTTTTATACTTCCTGAACTAAATTGCCTCTCGAAAAACTTTTGAGGTAAAATTATCCATCGGTGAAAACTTTCAGGATAGAAATACCGCTTGACCCAAAAAAAAATGCTGAGCGTCTAATACAAGATGTAGCTTTCATATGATAAAAGGAACAGAGCATGTGATATATATTTTGCAAATTTTAGGGTTCAAATATCATTTTTCCCAAAAGTAGTGTCCATATCTTTTTTTTTTTTTTTTTTTTGCTCAGAAGTCTCCATATCTTTTGGATTACATATTTAAACCACATTATCGTGGTATATCAAAGTTAGGAACGATCCGTCGGCAAAAAAAAAAAAAAAAAAGTTAGGAACGATCCACTCACCAAGCAAATATTTATTTACATGCATACGTCGCTCTTCTTTATTATAATTATTTTTGCATAATCCACCAAAGAAATAAAATATTGTATATTTTCGCTTAAAATTTGTTTCATTGCAGCAAATCAGACCACCTTCTTTAATTAAATTAAATTTGATATTTTTATACTAAAATTAGACCATATATATTGGGGGCAAGGTTGTTAAAATCATGAATTTAAGTAAACTCATGACCATGGTGTAGAACTATATGGTGGATTCGAATTGCAAACTCGTGAGAGTTTACTTTTATTAATAAGTATGTATTAATAATGTATAAGTAAATAATTAACATATAAAAAATTATAAAATTTAATTTAAATATATTTTAAATCCCAATAATTAAAATTAAACCAATCAACATTAATAATTTATTATACTCAACAAAAATATTTTTAAGAAATTCATATGTAAAGCCACTGAATATGATCAATTGAAAAAGTTAAGTAACAGTTTAAGAGAGAATTAACACAATTTTATAAGTTAGAAACGGAAAAATGATAAACTCGATATGTAAACTTGTGAGTTTACAAAATAGAAATGTAAGAATGATAAACTCAAAGAATCAACTCACAAATTTGATAACAATGATTGGGTGTATTAGGTTAAACTTATACTCTTATTGTTGTTGTTTTTTTTTCCATTTTTTGTTTATAAGCATGCTCATTTGTTTTGACCAAAAAAAGGCATGCTCGTTTGTTCCTCAGCAGAGGCGATTCGATAACTAGGGAGATTTCGGGGGGGAAAAGTTAGGGAGATTAATGTATAATTAATTTTAATGCATAATAATTTTATTTTCTCTGTCATTCTTCATTTCTTAACCTTGACCACTAAAATTAAGTTTAGGCGGTCCATAGTTACTTTTTTTAGTCGAAAGGATATGATATAATATTATAATCAGCCAAATCAAACTCCAACATAAAAAAGTTGTAAGTGGGAAACATAAAAAATAAATGCCAATAATCCGTCTAGATCAATTCGACGTTGTTTATGTTCCGTCTACATTGATGCTTGCTCCAAGTTGATTTAGTTGCCTTTTTTCATCCAGATTTGCTCGACATTGTTTTTGTTCCGCCATATTGACACTTGCTCTAATATGTTACTTTTAGTCCACCTACTTTGATAGTTGCTTCTTCTGGTTGTCGCTTCTAGTTTTTAGTTGACAAACTCAAGATCATCTTGAGTTTTGAGGGGTTTTAAGATATTATTTTATCTTATATTAATATTTGGTATATTCTTATGTTGAGGTATTATATATCCTTTGTTGATATTTAATATATCTTAGAAGTATATTATTAGATTTAATATTTGATTAGATTTATTTAGGTTAGATTATATTTAGGATTAGTCTATGTTTGCCTATAAAAAAGCTTTTACTCAGTTGCTTGTACAAAGAATTAAATACTAAGGATTTGATAATATTCAGAGGTTTTTGTTTCCTCTCTACTATAATCCTTCAAAATCTAACCAACAGCTCAAAATTAATATTTTATAAAAAATATTTTTTAGCTTTAGATTATTATAACTGAAATCTAGCGGCTTGAATTTATTTTTTATTTTTAAATTGTTTCATATTTTATTATTATTTTTAAATATTAATTCTAGAACACCCAAATTTCAATGTAATAGTAAAGATAAATATATAGTGGAGAAAAAGTAGATAGAAACGCTAAAGAAGAGAAGTCAAGAAATCTGCAATCAAATACTGCTGACATTATAAATACATTGTATTTGACCTGCTTTTAATTACAATTTTGAATGATAATACTTAATAGTATTCCCAAAAACAAAGGGCATTGTAATTTTATTCCTTATTATCAGAAATAATTTATTTTTGTTGGCAAAAAGAAGCAGTTTACTTTTTATCCAAATTAAAGCATTTATTACTTCTTTCCACTTAATTTTGGAAATGCCCGGCAACTTCTATCTAAGCTTAATTTTTTACCGAGGGTTTCAGATTGTTTCACAACGTTGCGAAATAAACTCATCTCACATGTTTATCTAATGTTTATCTAATTTTTAATATAAGATATATTTAAGGAGTTAATCTTGATCTTAAATATAAAACATAATTTTCATATTTATAAATTTTTTTCTAATTTATCCTTATTGATGCTCTCTCAACTATAATCAAGAAGGAGCGGAAATTGAGGAATTAAGGAAGATGACTATAATGTTTTAGAAAATATATATCATATTAACTAACTTAACCAACTTCTATAATATATAATTAAATTAAGTAAATATATCTTATATTAAAGATATAGAAAATATTCTAAATTAAAATAAAAAAGTTGATTTTAGAGACTCAAATATTTGAAGGCTAATGGAGAGACTGCCTCAAAGACGAAGGCTTTTTTGAGAGAAAGAGAATCTTTCAACAAGAAAGAGCTTTCAATGTCTCTCTTTTTCATCTTTGAATTCATTTTGTGTGGAGCGAGTGGGAGTGGGACCAAACAATGATCAAAATTCCAACCCTTTTTCTCAATCTCCTTTTTTTTCCCAGTTTGAAAAGTTGTAAATTTGAATACACAGAAAAGTACTGTATCGCTATCATCCAGAGATTATCGCTAGCATATTGGGTCTTCAAAATTGCTGGCATAGGAATTTAATGAATATTCTTTTATTTATTGATTATATTGAAGCGGTTCATTTACTTACTAGGGCTGTGATGAGAGGCATCCTTTTAAGGAGATCATTGAGGAGGCTAGATTATGGTTGTCTAGAGACTGATGTGTTCTTATCAACCATATATTTAGAGAGCAAAATGTTCAAGCAGACTACTTAGCTAAGTTAGCTCATAGTAGCACTGAGCATTTTGTTATTTTTGATCAACCACCACCTCCTCTTGCGGAAGGTTTTGGTTGATGAAGGGTCCATGATTATGACTCTCTAGAGTTGTCTTATGTATTAATCTTCTGTTCGATTAATGAATTACAGTATTTCAATAAAAAAAAAGTATTGTATCCGGTTCTAAATATAAGATTTAATTAATTTTTTAAAGAGATTAAAGAAATTATTTTAAAATACTTGTATCGATTATTTTTTCTCCAAACTAGTTAATCTGACTCATAAATTGATATAATCTAATAATGCATAACATATAATATGATTAAATAATATATTTAATCTTTAAGTTCTGAGAAAAAAATACCCACCAAGTATTATATTCAGAGTAAAATACTACAATTCAGACCCTTTGTTTTTGACATTTTGATGGTGTGTGTTTGTATTAGTTTTTTTTAATAGCTTTTACGACTTATGAGGTAACTGTGGGAGAGGAGTTTTGTCTCGGGTTACACAAACCATGATTTAAAATCATGATTTTAGTGCTTACCAAACATACAGCGATTGCGTTTTTCCGAGATTGATCTCTCTTGTCAACACCCGTTTCCATTTTGATAATCAAAGAGTAATAACGACAGAATTCAATGGGCATACAGAAAAGTACAACTATACTGATAAAATTATTCATTTACAATCCCAACGTCATTCGTTTACAATTCCAATATTGTTCGCCGACGGAAACGGAAAATACAGCGGAAGTCTTAATATTTACACTTTTCGCCGAAATAGCACAAAATAGACTAATTATGACCACGATCTTTTCCTCGCCTCGAGACACGTGTCGATCACTTTCCGGCGTCTACTTCTTTTCCCTTTGTCTCACTGGTACCCACTGAGGTGTTTGTTTAAAAATAGGGTGAGATTCCGAAGAATCCCCGTAGAGACATAATATCGTTCATAGAAAATGCGAAAAGTAAATATGTCATGCGCCAAGGTATGCACAAATTAATGAACAATATAAACACATCATCGTCATGTATACATGAGTAGGGACCAGCCGCACAATCTACACCGGTTGGACTTCCGCCAACTCCCAGTGTAAGTGCACCTCTGGCACTAACAGCCTCTTTCTAGGCAAATCATGTTATAAATAAAGTGCATTTACAAAACAATGGCATCCACACAATCACATAACTTATGGCATAGTGTATGAAGGATAATGTCCCTACCTCAAAGCTTTGATATCCCCTATTTTAATAGTGTCTCGTAAAGCGTGCTGTCCCGGCGTCCGACTCGGTCCTAAAATATTAAATGTACCAGAAATAGGTCATAACCTATCCAAGTATCATTTTAGACTATTCCATAATGTTTATTGTGGTTATATTAGTCTATGGTGAAAATTTACAAAAATGCCCCCGGGAACCCGGCCCCGCCATACCCGGCCCGATGGCACGTTTTCCCAAATTTTTGACTAAGGCTATTCTGACTTATTTTCGTCCAAGGAATCCATTTCCGGGCTCAAAATCACCTAATTCACTGTCAAATTACGAAAATACCCTTGACAGCCCCTATTTAGGGATTTCAGTGGCGTTTTCGTAAATATGCTTTTTCGGCCTCTACCGAAAAAGTGCCCAACTGTAACCCCACCTATTTTTGCCCACTGAGTCCAATGGAACCATTTATTTCATGAAAATCCAAATCCTACTACCAGATCTGGTCTGGCCGAAATATTGGTCAAAAATTGGAAAAATGGAGTTTTGTGTTTTAGCTTCTAAAACTTGTACTTTTCCACTTCTAATCCTTGATCAACTCACTTAAACACTTCTTAACCATGATTTAAAGAAATTTGGGCAGCATAACCCCTTAGGATTAGCACTTTCCAAATTTACAAACTCAACAAAATAACCAAATCCAACCATAATCATCAACAACAACCACATACTAGCATGATCTTAGGATTTGTGAAGTTACCTTCTTGAGTTCCTTTCCTTTCTCTAGAGACTTTCTCTTTGAGCTTAATATTGGCTTGCTAAACATAGTGTTTCATGGAGAAGAAGAGATTAGAGAAGAGATTTAGGAAAGATTAGAAGAAGAAACCTTTAAGAAATCTCAACTTACCTTAGCTCTTGCTTCTTTTGCTCTCTAAATCTCCAAGAGCTCCCAAACTCACTCTCTCTCTCTTTTCTCTAGTCTTGTGCGTGAATGAGCATGAAAGGAGGAGGAAAAATTTTATGTACTATTTGTCTTCTCTCATCTTTAATCTTAACCCTTGATCTAACCAATGGTCAAGATTTTTCCACCTTTCATGAACACTTTAATTGCCCTCATGACACCTTGCATTATGCCATACTTTGTGATCATGAGTGTACTTGGGTCTTATCTCTTCATATGTTCATGACACTTGGCATTTTAATTTCATTAATCAATTTCTAACACTTTTCATTTTCAATTTTCGGAATAATGCCAATTCTGGCAGATTTTCTGCCTTAACTTTGAAAAATCATAACTAATTTTGTAGACATCGTTTCGAGTCGATTCCAAAGCCTATGGAACCCTCATTGAGTCTAGTTTCAAGGAAAAATATGGAATTTTACTGGAAATGATCATATTATTCCCAGATTTTAAATCTTTGACCGCTGCTCTAGAAATTAGTCAATTTCGCTGGGCAAACTTCAAAAATTCATATCTTTTTGTACATAGCTTCAATTAAGTCATATGACCTATCAAATTAAAGCTTAGGATGTCTACGTTCACCCTATAATATTTCATAATTTTTTGTCATCATTTGGTCTTCCAAAACTATATGACAATCTCCCTGCCTCGCAGGCGATTTCACTAAAAACACTATTCAACCTTAGATTTTCAATATTTATTTCTTTTAGCCATAAATATTCACCATTTCATTGAATATATATAATAATTATAATATATTCTTGGTGAATAAAATTTGGAATGTTACATCTCTTCAGTCTTCACTTTGCAATCCATCTCTTGATCGATCACATGCATCATATCATTCCTACCCTGTGAAGCTAACATCACAATATTTTATATATCTCACAGATTCTTTTCCATTATTATTATTACTCTTCAGCCACCTTACCATTGGGACCATTCCAAACCAGTAACGTTGGCACAAAGACATTCTAGGACTTTCAACTGAAAACCACCGAACTTTGAAAAATAAAATTAAAGAAATAATGTTTTGAGTTAGAAAAAAAAAGGTCTTACATCATGCTTTCTTTGGTCCTAAATAAAATATTCCTTTTAAGAAAAAAATTTTATCCATAATATTCATGTTACAATTGACTAGGGAAAAACTTGAATATTATTAATGTAACATATTTTTATATTCCAACCGGCAAAAATTTTTTTTTTTTATATTCTTAACTACGAACAAAGTTGAAAAATGTTCCATTTTCAGATAAAATTAAGTTAGTGAACCATCTTTCTTTAGTTCTAGTGAGTTAGTTAAGGGTAACTTATAATATGTTCACCCTGTAATTTTCATAAATCATTGTTTCTGCTTGTGACCCAATAATACTCCAACAATTTGTTGGGACTAGCTTTTGTAACCCTACGCATAACCCCAGTATAAAAGCCTAAATGAGTAAAAAAAAAAATTATGTTTTTTTTGGCCAAAAAAAAATTTGTAAAAAAAAAGACTCTAACATAAAAATTAATAGTAGTCAAATATTAAAATGCAAAGAAAATAACTTTTGCAAAAATCTTCAATTATCATTGTAATGACATAGAGATTGAAAGAAAATGAAAACTATGCAAATCACCTTTAAATTTAAAAATTTGTCGATGTATCTTTTATAGCTTATTAATTTATTATTTTACCATCAAAATATGATTTGTTGGATTGTTGGAAAAATTGATAAGTTGAGGGGTTATTTAAAGTTGGAAAATTGTCTTTCACATAATCTAAAGATATTAACATATCTATTCAAAAATTAAACCAATGAGGTTTGACACAGTTGGTTAAGGTCTTGCCACCCCGATCACAAGGGAGTGTGTTCGAACCCTCTGACCGATGGGGAGACCTCATTGGTAGGCGATCTCGTAAGTCCCTTGTAAGCGCTCGAAGAGCCCTTGGGCCGTGCCCTGACCTTGGTAGGGGACTGGTGCCGAATCTATCTAAACTTTTTTTTTTCCTATCAAAAAAAAAAATTAAAAGGTCATAAAGTTACTCCTATTAACATAACACATGTCATTATTAGTAAAAGAATAGATTAAATAAGATGTTATTATCAAGTTTTAAACAGGCAAATGTATTTACGTATAACTTAAACGTAAAGGACAAAACTTCCCTTCAGTTTTGTATGTCTAGTACATCCATTTCTCTAATAAATACTTCCTCCAATTCTAAATATAAGATAAAATTGATTTTCTAGAGAGATTAAAGAAATTAAGTAAATTATTTTAGATTATTTATATTTTTACTTTTTCCTCCAAACTAGTTAGTTTGACTAATAAACTGATATATAATCTAAGAATACATAATATATGATATGATTAAGTAACTTATTTAATTTTCTTAATTTTTTCAAAAAAAATTAATTATACCTTATATTTAGTATCGGAGTAAGTAATTGTCATCTGTATCTTTTATACGCATTAATGTTAACAGCGTTACTCTCCTCCTTTCCGTTTCTGTCCAAAAATCAAAGGATAGTTTCTTCACTCTTCTCCTTAGACTGACCAAATCGCGGACAAGTCCCCCACTCCTCCTAATTCATCTTCGTCTTTTAAGGATAGCAATGGCAAAACAAAAGAACAAACTTATCATAAAAAAAAAATACACCCCGGTCCTAAATATGTGATAGAATTGATATTTTTAGGGAGATTAAAGAAATTAATTAAATTATTTTAAAATATTTATATTCATCATTTTTTCTCCAAACTACTTTACCTAACTTATAAACTGATATATAATCAAAGGATGCATAACATATTATATTATTAAGTAACTTATTTAACTTCTTTAATCTCTCCAAAAAAAAGTCAACTCTATCTTATATTTAAGATTTGAGAGGTAGAGACTACCAGGGGCATAAGCTTCTAGATGAGTTATCAGTTTGAATAAAAAAAAGAGTTTTTATCAGAGAAGAAAACAGAAAAAATGCCGCGATTTCTATTATGTTATGTGGGAATTGCAGTATTGAAATAGCAAAGATATTTTCTCATTAAAAAAAAACAGAAAAAAATATTTAAATTGGTAGGCATGGTGAAGATCGTGAAGGTAGACAAAAAGCAGGAGAGTAAGGCTGTTAATGCTGATATGTATAAAAGTTACATATAGCAATTATTTATTGGAGAACCGGATATACCGGACATATGGAATTGGAGTTAAATTTGTCCTAGACCAAATTACTTTTAAAAAAAAATTCATATAAATTAAGTAAAAATAGGGAGAATCATAAAAGAAAGAATTTTAAAATTATAAAATCTCAAATTATGCTTGTTACCAAGAATTGATAAAATAATGACGAGATTTGATAAAGAATTTATAACTCATTTTATGAAAAATACTTAATTTCAGATTTTACAATTCCAAAATTCTTTTTTTGCCATTCTCCCTTGAAAATATATATAATATGAGAGAAATTTGAGAAATAGGTAAAACTTTTCCCTTTCTTTTTTAAAGTTAAATTCAAAGCAAAATTTGCTGTTCTCTTTTTAAAATTTTATCTTGTTGGGTTCTCTGGGTTCCTAAGATGGTCAATTGGGAGACTTTGAAATCAAAAAAGGGAACAAGGAGTCGATCGTTACAAAAAGAGTACATTGATTTTCTTTTTTCTTTTTAATTGCTTCATACCCTGCTGCTAATTTGCCCTTGGTGCTTTATACCCTTCTAATCCGGGGCTTTTTTCCAATCCAAACCGCAAAAGGCTACATTCTCATAAAGACAGACTCCTGCCACCTTTTTTTATATAAAAAAATTATATTATTTTCTTAAAAGTATTACTCTCTTCAATTCTTTTTAACTAACATTTTCAAGAAATCATTTTGTTTCTATTTATCTATCATTTTATTAAAGTGATTAAGATAACACTATATTTTTAGCTATACATTATCATCAAGTTGAAGGCATCCTTTATTGCTAAAATGAATTAAAGGCACAAAGTTAAAAGGAATTCAAAAAATTTGGATAATGACTTAAAAAAATGAACTTTGGGTATAATATAACAAGTTATACCAAGAATAGCAAGATATAGTGTTTGTTTGGAACAGAGATTAGAATGCTTAAAAACAACTTTTCAATCGTGATTTACGGTATATGAGGTAAGTATGTGAGAGAAGTTTTATCTCGATTTATGTGAAATGTACCTTATAAGTAATCTCAACGCCAAAACAAACATGTCAATACTCCTCCTTCCCGGGAAAAAAAGTCATTTGACCCTTAATATAAAATATGTTTATCTAATTTGATTAGATTAAGAAAGCTAGTTAATTTAGTTAATATAACATATATTTTTTAAAACACCCTAGTCATCTTTCTTAACTTTTTCATTCCCTCTCCTCCTTAATTATTATTGAGGGAACATCAATAGGGGTAAATTAAAAAATAATTGACAAATATATAAATTTTTTCTTATATTTAAGATCAATATCAACTCCCTAAATATATCTTATATTAAAAATCGAAGGCAGTATTTCTCAAACTTGGTATAATATATAACATACGGAACCCACTGTGATTTATAGAGTAGTTGTCTACAGGAGGACTCTCAAAATTGATTTCCAACACATTACGGTTTTTGAATTAGAACGGGTTTGGGGAATCACAATAAGATTTTAAGGAAGGGACTTAATTATCAATAAAACTCAATAATAATTAAAGAGTAGGTAATGATAAATTTTAGTATATGAAATGACAACACCTTACTTGTTATTGAGACTTTTCAATAATTAATTCCTTTACTTTGGACCTCATTATAATTCCCTCATTAGATTTTGAGTAGAATGTATCAAGGGCTTATTTAGAGTAATGTTGGCACAAGTGACTTTTATCTCAACTGATTTTACAAATTGAAGTTAGGTAAGAACTAATTTGTGTAATGTGATTTATATTTAAATAAATTTTTATGAAAAATTCAGCTTGGTGTAAACTTGTTTGAATGATGTATTGAAAAGTTAGTTTTTGGAAGTTTTTAATACGAAGAAAAGTAAAAAACCATAATATAGAAAAAATTGCTTTAACCTTGAAGTAATTTTTAAGTTGAGAGACGGTGTTTAGATGTGTATATTTTGTAATTGATCTTGTGCAGATTTCTCAAACACACATGTACTCTCCCTCTGTTCCAAAATATCTAAGAAGTATTCTAGAAAAAATTTTTGATTCAAAACATAAGAAATTAATAGGGTAATTAATGACTGTTTTTCACTTTTATCCCTTGTAAGGAGGGGGAGAGAGAATAGTGATAAATAATAAATACATATTTAAAAATCATATTCTTTAATAAGTGCAAAATATGTAAATTTTATCTATTCAAAACGCATTAAATCATTTAATTTGTGCGAATTAATTAACAACGTCTTACGAAATTTTGGACAGAAGGGAGTCAAAGGCTGTCTCAAATTTTGATGGCTTTTGATATATCCCAGAAAGATTGGTGTTGGTCCCCCAAATCCCCAATAACCGCTCAAAAATAACAAGTGTATTTAAGTTAATAAAGTTTTTCTTTTTGTCCAAAAAAAAAAATAAAGTTTTTCTTCTTTTGGAAAATGAAGTTGAATTTGATTTTTGGTGGGGCCTCTGTTAGAGGTTGTTCTTGTTTTTAATCCCTAGTTGGATTAATGTACTCCAGTATCAAGTCAAAAAAAAGAAAAAGAAAATGAAGTTGAATTCCAAGAGAAAAGAAATGGAGTTGATTCGTTTTGCACCCATATATGCTCACTCAATTATATTACATTGGTTTTAGCAGATCATGGCCGACCAACTGAACTAACTGTTTGGATTGAATTGCATCTGATCACCAATAAAAGAATCAAAGGTTCAAAAGTTCAATAGAATCAAGGACACTTTGATGCTAAGTTAAAAGAAGAAGAAGAAGAAGAAGAAATGAAAACAAGGATCCACACCCAGAAGGGTAAATTAATTAATGTTTAAATTAAATTTGGCTTACTTGTTCAAGATTTGGCATCTACTTTTCCAAATTTGATTTTGATTTGGGACATCTTTTTTATATATTCGCCTTTGTACTATTAGCAATATCTTGGGAACTTTTGGATCTACGTATCTCGCTTTATCAATCCCGTGCACATCAAATCTCTTTTTTCTTTTATCTTTTCAAAATAAAGTTCCTCAGCATCTTTCGTCTTTTCAAACACATCTCTTTCGATCTCTGCTCAAGATGTTGGAATATCATCCACAAAATCACTTCCAAGAGACAACATTTATAATTGTTCAGTGTTGGTTTCCGCCCTTCAAATTGATTTTTATCTATCGTTATTTTCTTCAAATTTATAATTTGCATTTTTAATTAATATCTATATACTCATTATTCGATCTTCAATGTAGGACTAGTGAAGTAGTTTGCTTTAGTTTTAAATACAAGTCTCCATACATTTTTTCTTTTCAATTTATTATTTTTCTCCAAATTATTCATTTTATCTGCACTTGTTTTGCAGTTTTTATCAGAGTAATTTTCAATGAAAATGATTAACAGAGTATTTTATGAAACCAACCTGCTTTTATTATAAATAACTAATTTAATCAAATTTCTTAATCTCTATAGCTTAATTATTTAGCTCTTACGTTTATAATTAAGAGTACGGGTGGGACTCAAAAATCAAGAACCTTTTTTTGTTGAAGAAATCAAGTTTTAGTTCTTATAATTTTTAATATGTAAAAAATTTGTAAATCTTTCCTTAATTATATAATTTTTGAATTTAAAAATTATAAAAACTTTTCTCTAACTACCCAAGATTTCAACTAGTACCGTTATATACGTAATCTCAAGTTTGGTCCTTCCGTCAAAATTACTGGATCGCATTCACAAGTCATAACCATATTTTGTTTACACTCGTCCACTAGTGGTTCGGTTTCTCTACTATTCCTCCCTCGGATTCGCCTTCAAAGCCGCATTTTATCTAGGTTTTTTATATGTAATTCGTTTTATCCTTTTAAATAAATTGTCTTTTCAAAAAAAAATATGAATGAGATGAGATATGGGCCATCCTTCTGAGATGCAATCCTCGCCGTTCTTTTTATTTTTTAAATTATTTTGTTCTCCTTTCTCCTCCTTAGCCTGATATCACGTCTCTTTAAATGATATGCATGCTATAATGTTGGAGTAATTTATGATGGCAAAAAAAAAAAAAAACAAACAAAATGTTGGAGTAATTTATTATGCCTTTTTTTTCTTTTCATAAAAATTTAGCAATTTCTTTGATGTGATAGGAATGGATACTAATAATGGCATAATTAGGAATATAAATGGACAAAATGAAGTAATTATAATTACTATAATATATATTCTGTCTAGAGTCTTGATAAGTGCGTGAGGAACTCGATACGAAGAAGACCGAAACATCAAGTTATTTTTTTATGGACCATTTTTTTCCGTTATGGAAAAAGGAGTAGCCCTTTTTCAGTAAAACGGATAAGCTTAATAAAACCGAAGCTCAAAGAATATGCTTCATTAATTTTTTGAATAATCATTATCACAACGTTTTATTAAGAGCTTCATCCAAATTCGGGCCAAATTAAAAACAAAAAGGGCTTCATCCAAATCGCAGACAAAAAAGGGGGCTCCATCAAAAACAAAAATTCACAAAGATAGGCCTTGGGCTTGAGATTTGGGCTTCTAACATTTGCATGATTCAATGTCTAAGAACGTATGACAGATTCTGAATTTATTTGAGGTAGTTCAGAACGATTATTCTTCAATTTGTCCTGATGAGAATATGATCTGTAATTATTTATTTTGAATTTATTAAACCTAGAGAAGTTTTATAATTAAGTGCATTTTTAAAGTGTGAACTATATTCGATCAATATCATTACTCAATGAGACTAAGATATGGTAATAACATGTACATTATATGAATGTCTTCTTTAAACAGAGATTGCGATTAATTATCGGGAGAATATTAATTTGCCAGGCCATATGATTATTTGTTCCTACAAATGATTTTGTTAAGAAAATACAATATACTCATATGTTTGAATCTCAACTAGAGAAACCGAGCCAATCTTGAAGCTAGACAAGGCTAAGGCTGAGATCCACGACAAGTTTGAGTAGAGAACGACGAAGACGATGCATAAGCAAGAAGTCGATAGTCCAGAATCGGAACTTTCTAGTAGCTTTTCTGGGACTTGATTTACCAGTATAAAGTACTCCACATATCTGAAACTCTTTAATATGGCCAACACTAACACTAGAGCTGGGAATCGGGCCGAGCCCTTTAAGGGTCGGGCTTATGATTTAGAGGCTAAAACAGGAAGCGGGCCTAAAAGGGACAGCCCTGTAGGGCCGGCTCTTTTAGGCCCATTTAATATTTTTTTTAAAAAAAATTAACATTTATACTATAATTATATCAAATTATCAATATGGGAGACACCTAAGTATCTAATAAAGTATTAGTAAAAGGCAAACACTTATTAAATGGTTTGATTTATTTTATTTTCTTCAATGGTTTATTCATTTAAACTTTAAAAAAGAGATTAATTTGGATATTAGATAATTATTTTAACTAAAAATTTATGAGTTTTAAAAATAATATATCTCAATTTAAAGCAAAATAATAAATAAATTGTAAAACTTGAAAAAGAATTTTTATTTTTAATTAAAATGAGTCCAGGCCCGTTTAGGCCCGAGCCCGTGAAGGGCCGCGGGCTTCAAAAATTGGGGGTTTTTTAGGAAGCGGGCCTAAACAAGCCGGCCCGTTTAGGCCTGAGTCCGTGAAGGGCCGGCCCGTATTCTCGGTTCTAGCCAATACAACATGGGCTCTGGGTACCATGTTAAGAAGATTGAATGCATTGGTTAAGAAAAACTGGTCCAGTTGATAAAGAGTTGGCTTATAACCCATAAAGTTATAAATTCAAATCCCACTAGTTATTGTGCAATCTGTAAGTGCTGTTTAAGTTTGGAGGCACATTTGACCCTCATGAGCCCTCAAAATTCAATTCGCCTAAACTTTTTTTGACAAAAAGAAAGAAGATTGATCAATCATTTCTCGAGGTGATGAACAAATGCCAAATCTATAGGGTGACAATGTAACATCCCAAATTTTATTCACCAAGAATATATTGTAATTATTATATATATTCAATAAAATGGTGAATATTTAAGGCCAAAAGAATTAAATATTGAAAATTGAAGGTTGAATAGTGTTTTCAGTGAAATCGCCTACGAGGCAGTGGGATTGTCATATAGTTTTGAAAGACCAAATGATGACCAAAAATTATGAAATTTTATAGGGTAAAAGTAGACATCCTAAGCTTTAATTTGATAGGTCATATGACTCAATTGAAGCTATGTACAAAAATATATGAATTTTTGAAGTTAATCCAGAAAATCTGGAAAGTTTCTGGAGCAGCGGTCAAATATTGAAAATCTGGGAATAATATGATCATTTTCAGTAAAATTCCATATTTTTCCTTGAAACTAGACTCAATGAGGGTTCCATATGCTTTGGAATCTCCTCGAAACGATGTCTAAACAATTAGTTATGATTTTTCAAAGTTAAGGCAGAAAATCTGCCAGAATTGGCATTATTCCGAAAATTTGAGAAATAAAGTAATCTTCCTTTTTCTCTTAATTATTTTAGAAATTTAGGGATGAAGGAGGAGAAGACAAGTGTCAAAATCCAATGAGGCCAAGTGTCAACACCACATGAAAGATGATGGAGATAATTGTTGTGTCATAAGTCCTTACTTATGTCATAAGGTTAGGTGGCCAACTTTTGCACCAATTGACTTGAGTAAATGGAAGGAACACTTGATTTAGTTGGAGCATATGAGGGAGCACGTTTTTGGCCAACCAAGAGAGAAGGAAATGATAATTTAGGTTGAGTGTACACAAAAGGGAAGCATGGCAAGGTTGAGTGCACACAAAAGAGAAGTATGGTGCAAGTATGGAGGCAAGTATAGTGGTTGACATGTGTCACCATAACAACCTTAGATGAGATCAATGGTTTGGAATCAAAGGAGCATTTTTATGAAGGCTTTCTCTTCCCTTCCCTTCATGCATTTTCGTTCAACATAGAGAGGGAGAGAGTTTGGAGAAACTTTGAAGAGTTAGAGGGAAGAGGAAGAAGAAATCTTAAGGTAAGAGTTGATTCTTAAGCTTTCCTTGTAACATTTCCCCTAGATCCTTCTCTAAACCATGTTTCTTCATGAATCTATGATCTTGAAGACTCATTCTTAGCTCAAGGAGAAGAGAGAGAGGATGTTCTAGAGAGAGAGAAACACCAAGGATCAAGAGGTAATCTCCAAAATCTCAACTTCTTTGTGTATTGAAGTTGTTGTTGGTGATTGTTATTTGATTTATGTGATTTTTGGTTAAGTTGTAAAATTGGAAAAGCCATAATCCTAAGGGGTTATGCTGCCCAAAATCCTTTAAATCATGATTATGAATTTTTTAAATGAATTAATCAAGGATTAGAAGTGGAAAAGTACAAGTTTTGGAAGCTAAAACACAAAGCTTCATTTTTCTATTTTCCCTTCAATATTTTGGCCAGACCAGAACTGGTACAAGGATTTGGATTTTCATGAAATAAATGATTCCATTGGAATCAGTGGGCAAAAATAGGTGGGGTTACAGTTGGGCACTTTTTCGGTAGAGGCCGAAAAAGCATAATTACGAAAACGCCACTGAAATCACTAAATAGGGGCTGTCAAGGGTATTTTCGTAATTTGACCGTGAATTTGGCGATTTCGAGGCCAGAAATGGATTCCTTGGGCGAAAATATGTTAGAATAGCCTTAGTCAAAATTTTGGGAAAACGTGCCATCGGGCCGGGTACGGCGGGGCCGGGCCGGGTTCCAGGGGCATTTTTGTAAAATTTCACCATAGACTAATATAACCACAATAAACACTATGGAATAGTCTAAAATGATACTTGGATAGGTTATGACCTATTTCTGGTACATTTAATATTTTAGGACCGAGTCGGACGCTGGGACAGTACGCTTTACGAGACACTATTAAATTGGGAATATCACAGCTTTGAGGTAGGGACATTATCCTTCATACACTATGCCATAAGTTATGTGATTCTGTGGATGCCAATGTTTTGTAAATGCACTTTATTAATAACATGATTTGCCTAGAGAGAGGCTGTTAGTGCCAGAGGTGCACTTACACTGGGAGTTGGCAGAAGTCCAACCGGTGTAGATTGTGGGGCTGGGCCCTACTCATGTATACATGATGATGATGTGTTTATATTGTTCATTAATTTGTGCATACCTTGGCGCATGACATATTTACTTTTCGCATTTTCTATGAATGATATTATGTCTCTACGGAGATTCTTCGGAATCTCACCCTATTTTTAAACAAATACCTCAGCGGGTACCAGTGGGCAAAAGGGCAAAGACATTGACGTCGGAAAGTGAGCAGCGTGTGTCTCGAGGCGGGGTCAAGAACATGGGCATAATTAGTCTATTTTGTGATATTTTGGATAATTTGTAAATATTAAAACTTCCGCTGTATTTTCTGTTTCCGTCGACGAACAATACCGGGATTGTAAACGAACGACGTTGGGATTGTAAACGAATATTTTTATCAGTATAATTGTACTTTTCTGTATGCCCATTGAATTTTGTCTTTATTACTCTTCGATTATCAAAATGGAAACGGGTGTTGACAGACAACATGAGGAATAATACTCCAATAAACTCCCTACACGCCTAATCCACAAACTAAGACCCTCTTCATATAGTCTTAGAATGGTTAACCAATTTTATAATATTAAGTTATTAACTAAGATTGCACAACAACATATGTCTCCAAAAAAATACTACCTCCAGTTCTAAATATAGGAGTTAAATCGATAAAGGATTTACTTGAGTCATAAATATCATACTTCAATCCACTCCCCCCCCCCAATATTTATAATTTTCTCCCTAAAGTATCACTATTGATTGCATATAAGACGTTTCCATCAAAAAGTAGTTACAATACATAAAATTAAAAAACATACTATATGCAAACCAACACATATTTTGTTACATATAATTAACTTTCTTAATATCCACAAATTAGTCATTTAACTCTTATTATGTACAGGAATAGTATTATGCCATATTATTGATATTCCAATTTCCAACCGTTTGTGATGGACTACTAGGGATAATGAAGCATTGTACTGAGGCTTATATTGCCCACCGTCAATAAATAGTTGTGATCCCCACATAGTTCCATTAAAACAAATTAAGTTCAGAACCATGTACTAACTGCATGGAAACTCCCAAAGACCATAAAGTGGAGTAATGCATAACTATAAATTTGCTTTTGTAGGCTGGGTTAAGCAGATTTGGACTGTTCAGATATGATTTTGAACGGTCAGATTTGAGTTTTTTTAAATGATAAATTTTTAAACAAAAAATAATTTTTTGAAAAAATAGTAGTTTAGAGATTATCTTTATTTTAAATTTTATACCCATTAAAATATGTTTTAAGAAAATATAGGCTTCTAAAATCTTAGATCTGGACTTTTCAAATCATATCTAACGGCTTAGATCTACTTAACTCTCCCTACTAAGCTTTCTGTTTGGTGGGGAAACCAGTTCCCAAATTCAACTGTTATTTATTTTTGGCTATATATATAAGCCATTCTAGCTAAGGCGAGGCAAGAGATCCCCAGGACCTCATAACATACACACAGAAATTAAAATCACTTAGGTACTGAGAAAAAAGAGTTATAATGGAGGGAAAGAATTCGTAGAAAGTGATGAGGCTAATATTTGTGAATTGGTTAGAGTTGAATCTTGAAATAACGCAAAGTGAAGCAGCACTATCAGGCTTCGTAGTCTGCTTTGCATCTTGTATGTGTTAAGGTATTATTATATCTTATATTAATATTTGAGATATTCTTATGTTGAGATATTATATATGTTAT
This sequence comes from Inga laurina, assembly GCA_963855925.1. Lineage (NCBI taxonomy): Eukaryota > Viridiplantae > Streptophyta > Magnoliopsida > Fabales > Fabaceae > Inga > Inga laurina. The sequence goes on from OY979710.1 coordinate 51,893,872, forward strand.
GTTGATATTATTATTTGATTAGATTTGTTTTTATTAGATTAGATTATATTTTAGAATTAGTCTAAGTTTGCCTATGTAAAGGTTCTTGCTCCATTACTTGTATTAAGGATTAAGAGAATTCAATAATATTAAGAGATTTTTAGTTCCTCTCTACTTTAATCCTTCAAATTCTAACCGTACATATGCCAAAATGTTTAGCAGGAAACCCTTTCTTAGGTGCAGTGTTATGTAATATCTTGCACAGCTTCTGATCCCAGAATCACTACTCCAGTCCAATAGTCTTGCTCTCTCGCTTGTGCTCATGCTTCGTGCACTAATCTCAACTCTACCACTAACAATAATGACCTAAGTACGTAACATATCTTCTCTTAATTTCTCAGTACTCTCAGTCATGTATATTCACATGCTCCATTATTTCATTAGAAAATGATATAAATGTCAGTACGTACACATAATTTAATACTCCCTCCAGTCCACATATTAACCTAATTTAATTAGATTAAGGATGTTAATTAATTAGTTAATATGGTATGCATTTTCTAAAACACTCTTGTCATCTTCCTTAAATCCCTCATTCCCTCTTCTTTTTAATTATTGTTAAGAGAGCATCAATGAGGGTAAATTAGGAAAAGATTGATAATATGAAAAATATGTCTTATATTTATGACTAAGATCAATTCTCCAAATATAACCTAAATTAAAGACAGGAGGGAGTAATAGATGGTTTTGTGTGATTCTGGTTATAGACAAAGTTAATGGCTGCGTGAATGGATGCACAACCCGATTTGTTAAGAATTAGAAGTATAGAATGAGAAAAATTAATGTAACAATCTAAAATAATGTATATTGGAATTTATTTTCGTCAATGAATGTGTTAGACTATTTCCATATGCTATTTGGTAACTTTTGTTGTTGTTAGTTGTTAGAGGTTTGGATTGTTTGAATCTAATTTAAACATTCACATTTTACAAATACATGCATACAAACGTGTATGCGCATGTGTCTGTGTATAATTTTCTGATGTATAGAACGTAACACAATTTTAGATGTAAAGTGTGAAGTGAGGTGATCACAATTTAGGGAGGAGATGAAATTTAGACACATCAGTTTTTAATTGGTTTGTTATTTTATTGGCTTCTTTTCTGATATCTTCTCAGTACTTCCATTTGACGTACGAGGTTATTGTAGGGACAAATTGAAATGAGAGAGAGATGGGGAGTCTAATAAAATACCCCTCTGTATGCAGAGGGAGAGATGATAAATTTTTGCTCATAAAGTAGTATATATAATGTATATTAAATAGCAACAAATTAAAGTTAAAAAATTATTTAAATTTAAAATAGAGTTAATGAGATTTAAAATTTTTCTTAGTCTCAATAAAATATGTTAGAAATTACTTAATGATAGGATCAAAAGACTATTTGCAGGCAAAAAAAGATCAGAAGAGTATTTATAAGCACATCATTTTCAAAGAATAAAAAGTCATTATTATATGCATGAATTTTAATTTTCAAAGAACAACAATGAAACTGCTGGAAAAAAAAAACAATGAAACAATGGTAACAGACAATTGTAGTATATACTCCTTTATTTATTACTATTTATAAGGTATTTCCAATATATTTCGCTCAAACAAACCAAAAAAAAAAAAAAAAAGTTCATTAACACTACCTTAAAATTCAACAATTTTTTAACCTCACACTATTTAACTACATACACTCTTTAAGAAAATAATTATCTACTCTAAAATAAATAAATGATAAAATTATATATTCTTATGAAAAATTTAGTGATATGCTTTATAGTGAATATGACAAAAAACACATTATCTCTCTATCTTATAAATAGAATCAGAGGAGTACATTTCTTAATATTAGTTTAAAATTTGGAGTCTTTAATTTTTTGCTTGATCCGAAATATAAGTTCACTTTCATAATATTAAAAGATTTAATATTTTCTGGCAAAAAAATAATTTTTTTCTGTATTTTCCCCTTTTATACAGACTTTACAAGTAATCAATTCATTATAATTAATGCGGCAAAAAACAAAATTCATTATAATTAATGCAAATGTATTGACTTTCAATAAGAGTATTAAGAAGTTATAGAGTATTACATACCGAATAATCTAATTTAAATTAAAGGCTAAAGTATATTTATTCTTTTAAGTTTTACTAGAAGTATACTTTTGGTCTTTTAACTTTATAAAGTGTCAACACCCGTTTCTATTTCTATATTCACAGAGTAATAGAGATCAAGTTCCACAGGCATACAGAAAAGTACATATATACTGATAAAAGTATTTGTTTACAGTCCGAAGTCAAGATACAAAAGGCAACAATATTTACAACATAAGCTATCTATAACCACGAACTTTAACTTCGCCTTGAGACACGTGCTAGTCACTTTCCTTTATCTACGTCCTTACCTTTTGATCCACTAGTACCCGCTGAGATGTTTGGTTTAGAAAAAGGGGTGAGATTCTGAAGAATCCCAGTAGAAACATACTATCGACATATAAAATGTGAAAATTAAATATGCAATGCACCATATTAAGCAAAATGAAAGTTCGATTCGATTCATATGTGTACACACGTTTCAGGGCCAAACATAGAGTTAGAACCCCTACATGTACCTCAGCCGAGTCACCGACCACAGCTAGGATTTTCGATATACCTTGGCTGGGCACCGAACCACAACCAGGTACTGTGCCTCTAGCACGCATTCATATCACAAAATATAGTAAAACATAACATACAATAGTCACATAATATATGAGAGATAGTAGTCCCTACCTCAACACTTTTTGACCTCGAGAAGCTCGTCTCGTGGAACGTGCCAACTTTAGGCTCCTAACTCAGTCCTAAAATACCAAATGTACAAGAAATAGGTTATAACCTATCCATGTATCATTTTAGACACTTCCATAGTGTTTATTGTGGTTATATTAGCCTATGTTGAAAATTTACCAAAATGCCCCCGGGACCCCGGCCCGGCCCCGCCGTACCCGGCCCGATGACACGTTTTTCCAAATTTTTGACTAGGGCTATCCTGACATATTTTAGTCCAAGAAATCCATTTCCGGACTCAAAATTATCAAATTCAATGTCAAATTACGAAATTGCCCTTGACAGCCCTATTTTTAGGGTTTTAGGGGCGTTTCCGTAATTATGCTTTCTCGGCCTTTTCGGAAAAAGTGCCCAAATATTACCCCACATAATTTTCCCTCCTGAACCCAATGGAACCATAAAATCATTGAAAATCCAACTCTAAGGCCCTCAAACATCCCTGGCCAAAATTATGAAGTTCTCCGGGAAAAATCGGGGTTTTACGATTTCGGCTTCTTAAACGCGTTCCTTTCTACTCCCAACCACTTTATTAACCATCTAATTGAGTTATAACAACCATTTGAACTAAAATTTGGCAGCATAACCCTTCTAATGTCACATTTCCAAAATTTACAAACAAAGACAATCCGGCGAAATTTCACCGATTAAATTGTCTACAGCAACCAGAATAGTCAATATACGAAGGTTTGAAAGTTACCTCAAGCTCCCACAAGTTTTTCCCAAATATGGCTGAAAACCCTAAGTGCTCAACAACAAATTTTGAGCTTCCAAACCTTAAAGAACAAAGAGAAATAGCTTAGGATCGGAGTTATACGCGTTAGGAGTTAAATTGTCGGAGAAATCGGCTTACCTTGTGATTTTTCTTGTCCTTTCTCTCTCTAAAATTTTCACACATTCTCTCTCTATTTCAGGTATGTTGCAGTGTGAGAATGGGCTGAAGATGAAGATGCATCATGTATTTTGATATATATAACATTATCCTTTAATTGTTTAACAATTTTCAAAACTTTCAAAAAAATCAATTTTATGTACATAAACCCTATGTACATGCAACCTTACTCATTAAGTCTAATCAATATTTCCTTCCTCTTGCAACATGTAAGAGACACCTAGGAGTGCCTCCCTATGGTCTCAATTAGCTTCACAACTTGTCCAGGTTACGTATACACGTAAAGTCTCAATTTTGGTCAAAATTGCATTTTTGCTCAAATTTTCCATAAATTCATATTATATTGACCAAAATATTTCAAATATATTTTTTCCATTTATTTTCCTTAATTAATTTAAATTAACTTCAATTAATCGAAAAATAATTAATTTTGTGATAATTTGGCAAAATTACGATTTTGCCATTACCTTTCTAATCCAATTTCTTCTCTTGTTTTTCTTTGGCCAATTTTCATATATTTTTGGATCAAATATTTTCTCTAATATTCCTTCATTTTTGGACCTTAATATTGGGCTTTTTAAATTACCCAAATTAATTCCTTAATTAGTTTTGCCCAATTTCTCATGAAATTGAACATTTATAAATTCATAAATTCCAAATTTATGAATATTCACCATTTTATTGAATTTATCAAATATTTACAATATTTTTGGTGAATATAAAATTTGGGGTGTTACTTAAACCCTACTTTTGATCCTATATTTATAACACTGTTAACGTTACTAACGGAAAATGTTGACGTAACAAACTCAAGTGATGACTATGCAGCTGACAAAGTATATTTAAGTTTTAATTTTTCTTAATATAATATATTTATGTTATTAAGCTAAAAAAACGACAAATTGCAGCAAATGAAATTGAGGTTTTGATATTTAGAAACTAAATTTTTTTAATACAATCAAGGCTTTTATATTAATTGTTTCATAAGGTTCTTAGATATTTTTCTATTTATATATATTTTTAAATTTAATATTAATAGCATTTAATTACATGATCATCACTTAAGCTTGCATAGTCATCATTTGATTTTGTTGCGTCAATGTTCGCAGTTAGAAACATTAACGAGGTTATAATTATAGAATCAAAAATCTACTTCATGTAAACTTAAAAAACTAAAAGTATATTTAATTTAAGCTAAATTAAATAAACTTATTGGCCAACTTACCAATATAAAGTTAATCTAGAAGTATAAGGCCCCACTAGATCTCTCTAAGTCTAGAGTTCGAGTTCTAAAGAATATGCTATAATTGATACTAAAAAAAGAATATGTTATACTCCCACCACTCTATAACATGAGTCACTACAACTAATTTATAGGAACTAACAAATAATTTGTTAACTCATTCAATTTTTCTTAAATTAAAATATATTTTTTTCAACTTCATCCAAATTAAATGAGGATTTAGATAAGAGAGAAAGAAGAAGAATCACATTAAGTATTAATTATACAAGAACAATCTTGATAATTAAATTAACATTAATTGCTTTTCAAAAGTGAGTAACCGACTTAAGGCTTGTTTGGTTTAATGTTTTCTTAAAAAATAAGTTCTTATTACGTAAGCAGAGATAAAACTCCTCTCATATACTTACCTCGTATTTCGTGAATCACAATTTATAAACACTTATTGCCTAAAAATAAGCTATTCTAAACGGACACTTATATTTTCAATAAGAGGGGTTTGAATTCTAAAATAATAAACACAATTGAATATGTCAATGTTTGACTTGATTTGTGCCATGATTAGATGCAATGAATGTAATAAATAAATTCGTCTCCCTGAAATCTTTCAAAAAGAGTATATTAATATATTATTCTTTTCCATAAAAATGTGATCATATGACGCTACTCACTCCGGTCTTATTTATAAATAATTTTTTTTCTCATAGGGTTGATCCCTTTTATAAGCAATTTTCACTCTTTGTCTGAAAATGTAAGTTTCTTTTTTCTATTTTACCCTTATGAAATACTCATTATCTCTCATATTTTTTATCTATTCTCTATCATATACTCTTTTCATAAATATGGGTATATATAAAAACAATATGGTATTTTTAACATATTTATTATTTTTAACTATCAGTTTATTTTATACCATAAAAAAAAATTACTTATAAATAGGTTCAGAAGGAGCATATAAATGATTCTGATCTGAACGATATGATGCGACAAGAAAACAAATCAAAAAGAGCTTGTATCGAGCAGAGAGAGAGAGAGAGAGAGAGAGAGAGAGAGAGAGAGAGTACTAATGGAGGTCAAGAAGTGGATAGGGTCAATAATGGTGACGTTGGTGTTACAAGTGGTGATGATAGCATCAGAATGTGAAGCAAACGAAGCACACAAGTGTTTTGAGAGATGTATGCGTTCTTGTGTGCCACAGGGACATCCTGTGGATATATGAATGTCATACATGCGTCCACAAGTGCATACCCCAACATCAGCGACTCAGCTCACTACAAACCAGTTAACCCAAATGAAGACAATTATATGTGTAATTAGCATTTCATGCAATATCCCGAATTTTAGGACTGTAGGCTTTGGAATAAGTCTGAATTAAGTAGATTGTTAAGCCCCAGTTTAGTAGGTACCCCGAATTTATTCTCTAATATTCCTTATATCTTTGGGGTATTAAAGAAAATAAAATGGTGAATTTTTGAGAATATAATTATGTTTTCGGTGAAATAGCCTATAAGACAGTAAGCTTGTCATGTGATTTTGTATGACCAAATGATGAGCAAAAATTATGAAACTTTACAGGGGTGAAATTAGACATCCTAAGCTTTAATTTTAAAAGTCATATGACTCAATTAAAGCTATATACAAAAAGATATGAATTTTTGAAGTCAGCACAGAAAAACTATGAAGTTACTGGAACAGTATGTAAAGATTAAAATTCTGGGAATTTTGTGATTCCATCTAGCAAAATTCTATATTTTTCCTTGAAACTAGACTCAATAAGGGTTTTATAGGCTTTGGAATCACTTCAATTAGATTTTTCTAAAATTAGTTATGATTTTTCAAAGTTTGGACAGAAATCTGCCAAAATTTTGTAAAAATCCGAAAATTGGGAAATTGAGAAAATGTAATAATATAAGCTTCATCCTCTTCCTCCAGCCAGCAAACCACGTCAAACAGACCTGAATATAGAGAGAGAACGTATGGAATTGTAGAGAGAGAAAAGGAGGAAAAACTTACAAAGGATAAGTGTTTTTTTTGGTAAATCGGTTTCTAATGCGTATAACTCCGATCCTAAGCTACTCCTCTATGTTCTTTAAGGTTTGGAAGCTCATCTTTTGGTGTTAGAACAGTTAGGGTTCAGCCATATCAAGGGAGAGCCAGTGGGACCTTGAGGTAACTTCCAAACCATTGTATATTTCTTATTATGGCTGCTGAGGGCAATTTAATCGGTGAAATTTCACCAGATTGCCGTTGGTTTTAAATTTTTGAAATGGGATTCCTTAGGGGTTATGCTGCCCAAATTGGTACTAAATGGTAGTTGTAACCTAATGGAATAGTCAATAAAGTGGTTAGGAGTAGAAAGGAACGTGTTTACGGAGCCGAAACCGAAAAACCCCAATTTTCCCTAGAGTTCCTGTAAGTTTTATCCAGCTCTAGAAATAGGCCTTAGAGTTGGATTTTCAATGATTTGATGATTCCATTGAGTTCGGGAGGGAAAATTAGGTAGGGTTATAGTTGGTCACTTTTTCGGAAAAGGCCGAGAAAGCATAATTACGAAAACGCCCCTGAAACCCTTAAAGCTGGGCTGTCAAGGGTATTTTCATAATTCGACAGTGAATTTGGTAATTCCGAGTCCAAAAATGGATTCCTTGGGTGAAAATATGTTAGGATAGCCCAGGTTAGAATTTCGGAAAAAGTACAGCCGGACCGGGTACAGCGGGGCCGGGTCGGGTCCCCGGAGGCATTTTGGTAAATTTTCAATATAGACTCATATAACCCCCAGAAACACTATGGAAGTATTTAAATAGTACATTTGACATTGTAGGATCGAATATGGAGCCCCGAACTGTTTGCACGTAGATCGAGGCACGCATTTTGAGACGGAAAAGGGTTAAGGTAGGGAACTTACCTCTCCTACATGTATTTGATATTTGTGCTGGTGTATTGATGCATGTTATTGCTTTGCTTGATTATGTGAAACATATATGAATGATTGAAGCTCTGTTTTTATTTATACTGTGGCCATAGTTTTGTTGCATGAAACATTGAGCATGCAGAAATGTCATTATGGGGCATACATCTAGTTAAAGCTAACATGTCATACACATAGCATCTATCATACATGCATTAAGGGATCTGTTTCCTACTGAGATTCTCTCGAATCTCACCCTCCCCTACCAATAAATTAGGTAGGTGAAAACAAGATGTGTACTGAAAGCAGAGAAGAGAACTACACGAGAGGAATGCAGTGACAAAACGAAGACGGGAGGAATGCTCCGTTTCACTGAGATGGGTTTAAACGCCATAGTAGCCCTATGCGGCTACATAAATTGTAAGTATTATGGATGAACCTTTATGGGAAATTTTTGTAATTAAGCACTTTTCATCAGTATATTTATGTTATTCCTGTGTTGACCACCAAACCGCATATTTTTTTTTGTGAATACTCTGATAAAGGTGAAAATGAGATAAGGGCATGACATTTCACATGCATGATTTGCAATGATTTCGATCTGAATAAATTCCATTTTCATTTGGATCTTAACAAAACCAAACTTCATTTGTATAAGACTCATAAGTTGATTAGCTGGGTTTACCATTTTTTCATTTTTATCTTATAAAATATGTTAATTCGATCTTAAATTCGTACCCGCTGCAAAGTCAATTAGACTTGTGAGTTAGTTTGTTGAGTTTACCACTTTTATATTTCTAATTCATAAAATCATGCCGGTCACTTCTAACTATTGATCCAACATTTGATATCCACCTTAATGTTGATTTGAATTTACGTGTATGTGCGTGTCTGTGTATAAATTCTTATGTGGAAAGCATAACACAATTTAATTGTGAAGTTTGAAGTAATGATCAAATCTTAGGGAGGGGGTGAATTTTTCACATATACAGCAATAAAAAATTTCTAGGTGCGTTGTCCTGCTTGTTTAATGCTAAAAAGTAAAAACAGTTATTATTATAGGAAAATAGTATCTTCACTGACTTTTTTCTCCATTTAATATCTTAATTATTGGATTATGTTTAGTTAACGGGTGAGATTTAAAGCTATGTATTGTTATATTGCATTAAAACTCACCCATTAAAACATGATCCATTAATGTTGAGATATTAAGTGGAGAGAAAGTAGAAAAAAGGGTTAGTAGAGATACTCCTTTTCCTATTATTATATGTATGCATCTCAAAGAACAGCGATGAATGGTACAATAGTAACGGGTTGGTCAAACATAAACTAAACAACTTTGACTCTTAGGCTTGTGGCATAATGTAACCCCCTTCAAGATCAAGGCCGGGCTTAGTACGTAAAAACGTAATTAAGTTTAAGTTAGAGACCATATTACAATTTGGGACTTATTACAACTAACCTTGCCCAAAACGGGGTTTATAAAAAAACGTTTCCAAAACTGATTGAACTATGGTCTCATACTCGCATTTCAAACATAATTGGCCTATACAAGTTGATTCCATTCACAAATATCAGAGTATAATGTAAATTCCCGACACACTCGGGTTCCATTCATTAATAAGGGTTCTATAAAGGCATAAAGCCCACAATTCATTACCCTTAACTTGGGGATTACACAAAACTATTCCACCAATCCCAATATATACAATTGTTTCCCAAAAACATCCAAATAATTCACATGATAACCAATAACCCAAAATATATTTCTATTATATAAGTGAAAGTACTTGCCACTTCAAATTATAATATACACGTTCTCATTTTGGACCAAGGAACTTGATGAAAAGCTGGCCATGGTATACAAATATTCATGTGATGTTTCACCAAAGCCTTCTTTGATGATAAAGTCTACCAAAAATAAAAACTCTTTGCTGACAAGTCACGCACATGTTGTGGACCCACCGAGTGAGGATGAGGAGATATCTAAAGCTATAATCCCTATCAGCGGGCTTTCTCCAGTGTCTAGTGTTACCATGAGGCTGAGTGGCTTTAATTTAAAAAAACTTCTTAATGATGAGGGGACCCACGTAGATGCCAAATGATGCAAGAAACTAGACTTCTCTACTGATAATTCGTCAAAGCCAGTGAAGTATATGGAGGTGAAAAAGAATTCCCCAGTAAAGTCCAAAAATGAGCCAAGAAAGGGCCATCGTTGGAGCATCCGTGCTCTAAAACAACAGATACGTACGAACTCTACACCAAAATCTTCTACTAGAGGTATCACTACAACTTCAAACTCTGAAATTGATTTTCCTAATAGTTGGCTTAGCTTTGATGGCAACTTCGACTCTGGTAATTCATTCTCTTCTACTCAAAACGCCGGTGGTTGGATGGGACCAACCACCGGTTCACAATGAATATTTTAACCTGGAACTGGCAAGGCCTCGGGGCAGCCTTGACATTCAAAAATCTGAAGGAAGAATGTTTCCGAAATAAGCCCCAAATTGTCTTCTTAATGGAGACTAAACAAAAAAAGAATAATGTGAAGAAAGTTAGGAAAAGGTGTGGTTTTGCAGAAGAATGGTTTGTAGATCCTATTGATCGTAGTGGAGGTCTTGCTCTGTTGTGGAAGGATGAAGTTATGGTGAATATCCTTTACTCTTCAGCAAATATAATTCACACGAAGGTCTCATGTTCGACATTTGACTCGCCCTCCTATATTTCTTTTGTCTACGGACCCCTGAATAAGAATGAGCGTCAGTTGTGTTGGCAAGAAGTAAGGCGTATTGCCCAGCATGTTGATCAATCGTGGTTATGTCTGGGTGACTTTAATGATATCGCAGCACAAGGAGAAAAAAGTGGGGGCAATCCGAGAGCTTGGAGGAAGATAGTTAATTTCTAGAACTTTATAGCTGGCTGTAATCTTATGGATCTGGGATTCAATGGTTACAGGTTCACATGGTGCAATAAGAGGGAGGGACAAGGAACGATTCGTGAACGTATTAATAGAGCTCTGGGTAACACTGAATTAAGAGAACATTTTCCTCATCTACAGGTGTTCTATTTAGACCCATTGGGCTCTGATCACCACTTGCTACTAGTTAACTGTTGGTGTAAGCAACAATTTCGAACCCGCTCCTTTAAATTTGAATTTGCCTGGACTACACACATGAACTATCTGGCTACTGTACGCAATGGATGGCAACGACCATATGTAAGTGATTCTTTATCTCTTACTGAGTTTGTAAGCCGCTTATGTTCTTGTAGATATGAATTAACCAGGTGGAGCAAGAAGGAGTTTCTGAATTCCAAAAAAGTTATTGAGCAACTCAAAGCGGAGCTCGCTGTCTGTGAACAAGGGGTATTAACTCCTGAGAGTAAGAAGAAAGCCTATGAAATTACAGCTAAAATCGAAAATTCCATGGATAAGGAAGAGCAGTATTGGTGGCAACGATCGAGAATTAATTGGCTACAGGCAGGAGACAGGAATTCAAGGTTTTTTCATCTTACTACAATCCATCGCAGACAATACAATAGCATTCTACGTTTAAAGGATGATTCAGGGACCTGGCTATCAAGTAGAGAGTCAATATCTGCCAATATCTCCTCTTTTTTTGAGACACTGTTTCTTCCTTCTGGGAGTCGACGTACCGAAGCAGTACTAACTTTCATAGAACCCAAAATCTCAGAACAGATGAATCTTAATTTATTACTTCCTGTGACACGAGAGGAGATCAGAGAAGCTGCTTTCAGCTTGGGAAGTACGAAGGCCCCTAGTCCTGATGGATTCTCAGGTAAATTTTATCATTCAGCTTGGCCTGAAATTGGTGAAAATATATGCTCCATGGTTCAAGAATTCTTTGCTGGCAATTCTTATCTTCATGAAATCAATGATACTAATGTTACTCTAATTCCCAAAGATAGAGAAACCAGATCATGTTTCCTATTTTCGTCCTATTAGGCTCTGTAATTTCTCTTACAAGATAATATCTAAAATTATTGCAAGCCAGATGAGACCTTTACTTGATGCCTGTATTTCCCAAAACCAGAGTGCTTTTATTCCTGGTCGTCTTATTCAAGACAATATTATCATTGCACATAAGGTTTATCATTATCTACGTCGAAAGAAAAAGGGGAATAAATACGAATTTGCACTTAAAATGGATATGAGTAAAGCCTATGACCGTGTGGAATGGGATTTCTTAAAGCTTGTTCTTTTGAAATTTGGGTTTTGTGAAGATTGGGTGCGTTTAATTATGAAGTGTGAAAATTCTGTCAGGCTAAATCTGTGTGTTTCAGGAGAGAAAATTGGCTCTATCTCTCCAGGTAGGGGTCTGAGACAAGGTGATCCATTATCTCCTTATCTATTCATTCTAGTGACTGAAGTTTTGTCTGCTATGATTACCAAGAATTAAATGTCTAGAAATCTCCAAGGGATTAAATTGAGCAACTCCTATCCTGAGCTTTCTCATTGCTTCTTTATGGATGATGCCCTATTTTTTATGAATGCTAATGAGAGGAATAGTACAAACCTGGCAAATATTTTGAATCAATATTGTGTTGTATCTGGTCAGTCTGCTAACTTGGATAAATCCAGCATCTTCTTTTTGGCAAATACACCGGAGATAATTAAATCCAGGATGAGTGGTATCTTAGGCATCCAGGCTATGCAAGATCCGGGTAAATATCTGAGTATCCCGAGTGTAAGGGGTAAAACAAAGCACCAGGCTCTATCTTATATCAGAGAGCGAGTAAGAAATAAAATTCAGGGATGGACAAAATCCACTTTATCCTTTGCAGGGCGGGAAGTTATGATCATATCAATTATCAATGCCATCCCAATTTATCCCATGAATTGCTTCAAGTTTACAATCAAAGCATGCAAAGAATTAAATAGCTTAATAGCTAATTTTTAGTGGGAGGGCAATGCGGCTGGACATAAGCTTCACTGGAAGTCTTGGGATTCTCTCACTGAGGCCAAGTGTGCAGGAGGTATGGGATTTAGAGATTTCACTATTGCTAATGATGCTTTACTAGCTAAAACAGCCTGACGCCTTCTTAATAACCCAGATGACCTGTGGGTTTGAGTTTTAAAGAGCATTTATTTTCCACAAGGGGAGTTTATGGATGTTGAAAAAGGATACAAAGCATATTGGTGCTAGTCTAGTATCATTGATGATAGAGATTTTCTCAAGAAAGATTTACTGTGGGATCTAAGTGATGGCTCCTCCATCCGTATTTGGGAAGATAGATGGGTATCAGATGTTCAATTTCCTGAGAAACCTGTTAATAATTATGATGATATTCTTCAGCAAGGGCGAGTGTGTGATCTCATTGTACACGGTAGCTGGAACTTGTCTCCCATACAACACTTAATCTCTGATGATCTTGTACATGCAATTATCCAAATTCTAATCCCCTTGAATGGTTTGAAAGATAAGATCATTTGGACCCCAGCGAGCAATGGTAATTATTTAGTCAAGTTGGGGTATAGAAATGCAAAGGCTAGGTGTTACATTATACATAAACCTAGCTCCTCTACTAATATGTCACCAGCTAGCTGGAGAAGTATATAGAAGCTTAACATTGTACCGCGTGTCCAACATTTTGTTTGGAGGATTTTGAACCAGGTTGTGGCCACTAATGATGCTCTATTCCGACGTAAGAGGGCACCTTCTAAATTATGCCCTATATGCGATAGAGAGGAGGAAACAGTTGAACATCTTTTCTTTCACTGTCCTTGGACAAGGTGTGTCTGGTTTGGTTGCCATTTAGGTGTTAAAACTGATGTGATTCAAGTCAGGAACGTCACTTCTTGGTGGCTATGCATTATAGATGTGGGATCAAATTTTGCTTCATCTGACATTACTCTTATTTGCTGGATCCTTTGGTTTATATGGAAGCAAAGGAATGAAAAGGTGTTTAATCTGTGAGAACCTAGTCCACAGTTCGTTATTGAATGGGATATGCGATCCAATATGGAATTATGTGCTTTGAATGATGTAACTGATATGAATGAGTCTATTTCTATAACTGACCCTGATAGTGTACATTGGTGCTTTCCTCCTCCAGGTATTCTCAAAATCAATTGTAATGGCACTTACTCATCAGCAATGGGCACTGCAGCTATTGGAATTATCTGCCGAAATGAGTATGGAGATTTCATTTGGGGTTTTGCTGATAAGATTAAATCCTTGTCGGCGTTCATGACTGAGGCCTTAGCTTTAAAAAGAGCATTAATGTTAGCGGTGGATTCGGGTTCTCTCTTACTTTTACTCCTCGTAGGGGTAATTTTGCAGCTGACCTTATTGTAGCTGATGCTTTTAAGGGAGTGTGCCCTATGGGGTGGGTGTCACAACCATCACTCTCTTTGTTTTCTATACTGACTTTGGATGCTCAGAAGGCGGGTCGTCATTTTGATGTTACTGCTTCTCCATGAACCAGATCAGTCTTTGGCCTATTTTTCTGGGTATTATGCTATTTTGTTGTGTTATTTACCATGTTAATTTCCTTCTGTTATTTGTGGGATTGGCTTTCTGTATTGTATTAGACATGGTTTTGCAATATTAATAGAAATACCCTTTTAAACAAAAAAAAAAAAGATCTATGATTCACAATTATTGGGCTGGGCTTGAGATTTGGATTCCGAACTTTGCATAATATGGGGGCCCAAGTATCTGGTTACGAAATCTGAGTTTATTTTCATTTCTTCTTTATTTCAATAACGTTTTTAGCCTGCATTATTTCAATAATTTACCATTTGTGAAGCCATTGATTCAAAATGTATTAGTATTAATTTTTACCCGGAAGACACTATTTTATTGAATATCATTATACAAATTAATAATCTCATGGAAAACCAAAGAACATGTAATAATAATATGAAATAAATACAATTTGACCATGTTCAATGTCTTTATATATAAAATTCATAGAAATATAATATATTATTAGTGTTGATGGATTTATTTTAATTTTTCATATTTAAAATAAATCTATACCAAATTATTGTCATGATTTATATTTTTATTATTCAATTATATACTTTTAACACTTGTTTATTAATAAAAGTAAAATACTTTTATAAGTTTACGATTTGAATTCACCATCAAGTTTATATTCTTTTCATGAGTCTGTGTGAACTCGTAAGTTGGACAATCTTAGTATCAATGTTTGATGAGTTGATATGTTATAACCAGATATAGATGAATGTAATAATTAAATTATTCTCCCCTCAAAGATCTATGATTCATTACCATAAAAGGCACACCATCACATTACCTTATATACACACACACATAAATCATTGTGAGGTGAGACAAGAGATATCAAAAGAGTTTGTAGACAGCATATAATATATTGTTGTAGAGAAGAGAAAAAGAAATGGAGGAGAAGGTGATAAGGTCAATAATGATGATGATTTTGGTGTTACAAATGTTGATGATAGCACCACAATGTGAAGCAATGTCAGGACATGAGTGTATTGAGGGTTGTGTGGCCTTTTGTGTTGGACAAGGAAATCCTCTGAAAGTGTGTTATGATAGGTGCCCTCGAAACCGCTCACACCCACCTCGACAACACCAACTCCTCACAAATCATACCAAAAATGCATAATTGCTCTCTCGCTTGGGCTTGATCTTCCTTCCTGTTCCAACATCACTAGGTATGTATAACTTCTTTTCATTTAATTCAATTTATGTATAATAATATCATGCCTGTATCGAATGTTAACTTGAAGTAATGGCCTTATAAGATTTTGGACGCTCTAATTTTAATAGCTAGCATTCGGGGTATAGTTCTCCCAAGGATTTGTATCTACCTTGCAATGGTATCTTATTCCCCCATAAGCTAGTCCTTTGGTGTTAAGATGTTGACTCTCGAGAATGATACACTGTCATGAGTCCTATATTGAAAAAACTAATTACCGTAAAGGCCTTATAATATATTGATTGATTTCTCTCATTAATTATTTACTTTTTCCCCCTTGTGATTCGGCAGATGTTGATCAAGTTTCAAGCTCCGTGGGAAGATTCGCAATGGATGTGCTTAACAAAGACAATGATATGTATTAGCCAGCGGCATGATTTAATTTGCAATGAATAAACAAATTACATTTAAATTTGGATTTAAGTAAGGTTGTCCAACTCACGAGTTTAAGTAAATTAGGGATAGAGATATGAACTCGAATTGTGAACTCGTAAGAGTTTATTTTTATTGATAAATAGCTAGTTAAAGTGATTAAATAATTAAAATATAAAAATGACAATTATTTAGTTGAAATATATTTTAAATTCGAATAATTGAAATAAAATTCATCGACATTAATAATAATTTAACACATTCAACAAAAAAGTTTATATGAAATTCATATGTCACTCTAGTCCTATTTATAAGCTCAAATTATCTAATTTTTACATACTAATGAAAGTTATTTAACTCACTAAATGTAGACCAATTTAACAATTTTTTTTTTTCAATTTTACCCTCATTTATGAATGGGTAATTTTCACCTCTTTCTTCTCTCTTTACCTTTAAAATTTTTTCTCAATTCTCTCATTTATTGATGTTATTAGGGGTAAAAATGTAAAATTTTAACACCGTCATTTATTACTTTGAAAGTGAATTTATACTATGAACCAAATTTTTTTTTTTCAAATTGAACTTATAGTCGTGTCTTCTTCTTTAATTTAAGAAAAAAATCCTGACGCATTAAAATCAAAATCTAACAAAACATTTAAAATTTGATTATTGAATAGACAGTAATTAAGAACCTCCCTTTGAGCTTTGAGGGGATCCAAATCCAAGATCTTTCTCCCCTTCAATATTCTCTCCTCAAAAAATGTTTCTAGAAGAATCTAATGTGTATATATATATATATATATATATATTAGTAATTCATTTCCATACGCATGAGCCTATATATAACCAATTCTGAAGTGAGAGACAAGAGATCAAATTAAAAGAGCTTGTACACAGCAAATATATATATATATATATATAGAGAGAGAGAGAGAGAGAGAGAGAGAGAGTAACTAAATGGAGGGGACGAAGAAGGTGATAAGGTTAATAATGGTGATGGTTTTGGTGCTACAGGTGATGATGATAGCATCAGAAAGTGAGGCAATGTCAGGACATGAGTGTATGGAGGGGTGTATGTGTGTTTGTGTTGGACAGGAAATTCCAATGCCCAAATGTTATGCTATGTGCTCTCGTTGAAGCAATAATCTCCAACCTCCTTCCCATCTTCCTCTTCCAACCTCATTGTCCCACACCGCTTAGGTTTATATTCTTCTCTTCATTTTATTCTATAAATGTGAACATCTCTTTTATACTTATGTTCTATGGAATTGACTTCCAGAATAATTAATCATATTCAATCTCTCTATATATAATAATTAGGTTAACATACTCAGATTTTATAATATATTGATTCTCATTGGTTTTTCTGTGATTTTGTCCGCAGGTGTTGATAAAGTTTCAACCTGTGCAGGCAGAGATATATATATATATATATATATACGCATAAATGGACGTGTTTA
The DNA here is from genome assembly GCA_963855925.1 of Inga laurina. NCBI lineage: Eukaryota > Viridiplantae > Streptophyta > Magnoliopsida > Fabales > Fabaceae > Inga > Inga laurina. Next base: position 51,911,299 of record OY979710.1, read on the forward strand.
CAATTATAGGCAAAAAAAGAATGTAATCCTCTAAAATAAAAGACAATTATGCTATGTATGTATTCGCACTTAATTCGATGGCATGATTTGCAATGAATAGATGAATTACATTTTAATTTGGACCTTAAGATAAAGCAAAACCATCAATCTGTATGTTGTTTTTGTTGTTGGTCAAGTTCAAGGAATCGGGGGATTTAATTTAGGGTTGAAATTTGGGCAAATAGATGGAAAAATTGAATTCAACTCATATAAATTACTTAAAAAAAGGTACAGCACCTTATTCTACAAGATGAAAGTTGTCCATTTTCCTTTGTCAAGAATGATAATTCAGAGGCACTCCCACAACTGCTAGAAATGGTGCCAATGCCTGATACCATTTGAAATTAAAATCCGTTGAATTTAATCAAAATTTTGGTTTTAACCAAAATAATCATTTGAGGGTAGTTTAATTTTATCCCTTGAGTTGCAAAACCATCAATTTTGCAATTATCTTCACGCCTAAAATTTAATAAATTAATAATACCCCTTCTCATTTAAAATGGAGACTATCTATACATTCTTGTTTCGTACTATATATTTTCATGCGGCAGTAGATGGGGATTTTGAGATTTTCTTTCTCTTCAGCTCCATATGTTTCTGGTTTCTAACTTCTGTGTAGTGAAATTCAGCCATTCCATGGTTTCTCATTCTCGCCTTATCTCAATGATGGGCATTGAGTGTTTTTGTTGTGATGTGATTTAAACCGTTCAATTATGAAAATCTGATTTTTTAAAATGATAATTTCATTTTTTAGAAATTAATTTTTATAAATTATCTTTATTTTTAAATTTTACATATATTAAAATTAAAATTAAATTAAATTAAATTAAGACAATCTAAAATCAATTTAGATAGTTCAGAGTCGTGATGAGCATACTATACTCGTCAGAATGATGAGCATAAAATATGCTTTCATTCCATGACAGTCCTTTTTTTTTTTTTTTGTTTAAATATTTTTAAAGAAAAGGGGAAATTTCATTAAAGAATGAGATTACAAAGGGTGATGCTAACCAAGAACTCGACCATCACGTGGCATGAAAAGCATAAAATTTTGTTTTTTCTATATATTGTATGTGTGTGTGTAGTTATGTGCTATTATATTATTAGTATAATCAGGTTGGATTTAAATATCATCAGATATAAATGCAAGTAGCTATTTCAACATAATATTATTTCCAATTTAAGAGTTCATCTTAAATTTATGTGGATTTTAAAATTTAATATTATTGAGATATTAAATCTTTAAAAATAAAAATCTTGAAAATTTTATGAAATACTTTAATAAAAAAGTAGATAGAATCAAACCATTATATTTTGATTTATCCTCCTTATGGTTTAATACAATTTGCAATTTTTTCTCACATCACAAAGTCAAAATCCAAGAAGGAAGGATTTTATGAGTTAGATACTTACCAAGGATTTTTCTTTCCAGATACCAATATAAGAAAAAGATATCTTACGAATTAAGAAATAAAAGATAGAATTGTACCGAAAAAGTAAAAGATAAAATTGTATCATGAGTCCTCCAACTTTATATAAAATTTTAGTTTGACTGCTTAATTTTAAAGAGTATCTTTTCTGTCTTTTAAATTGTTAGTCTCAATTGACAATATTTTGTACTCATCATCATTATTTTAATAAATAAAACTTAATAGGTCAACATTTATGACTATTTGTCGGCGTTTAAATTTTTAATGTCGGTGTACTTTTTGTTGGATGAAATCAAACTTATCAAGATTAAATGACTAAAAAGACACTTTAAAAACAATTAAGGAAACAAAATCAAAACTTTTGTAAAATTAAAGAAGCAAAGACACACTTTTGTCAGAAATAAAAATTCTTCTATGCTCAAATCTTTGTAGAAGAATCTGATTTATTAATTCATTTTAGACAAGTGCACCATGGTATGTGTAAGTAACCATCTTTGTGACCCTATATAAACCATACTAGGATAAGTCAAGAAGATCACAAAACCTTAATTCTACAGCATAAAGCCTTATAAACAGAGAGAAATTAAACAATATAATATTATATATTTAAGATAGAAGAGAGAAATGGAAGGAAAGAGTACGTTAAGGTCAATCATAATGGTGGTTCCGGTGTTGCATGCGGTGATAGGCCAATCTGAAGCAAAGTTCTTAACATGTTTTAAAGATTGCATGCCACAATGTTTAGCCAGCGGCCAAAAACTTGAATGAAAATCAATATAACTGTGCTTTGCCATGTGCTCAATATATAGCTTCATGCGCCAACATTAGCACTCGCTATAACATAATAAGTAACTACTCTTCTCTTGGATTCCATCTTTCTTTCTTTCGTTTTTTTATAGTTTATGTATCTTTTTATTGGAGGCAATCATGTTTGACACACTTACCTTATAAACAAAGTCATGATAGTTCATTTCTCATTTTATGAGATGTTGCTTATTAAAATGTTATTTTTCTTGAAGTAACTACTACATGTCATGACCATTTTCCTTTAGTTCAGCTCAAAAATTATTTAGTGAGAAACTTTAGTTATTTGGAGGTGCTAATGTTTTTCATTTTGAATTCCTTTCAACAACTTTAAAAAACTAGAAAAAAAGGTTAACATATATATATATATATATATATATATATATATATATATATATATATATATATATATATATATATATATATATATATATATATATATTTATTAATTCCTGAAGTTCGTGTTTTTAACAAATTGAGAATCAATGTTTTTCGGGTTTTGTTGTTTTACTGCAAAAAATATAAAAATTTTAAAATGTATGTGCCTTTCTACATATACGTTGGACGTGATATAGAATAATTTTTAATTTTTACTCCAAGCTTAACGTGCTAAAAAATTAAAGATGGGTTTCTTACCGATTCTTGTTTTTTTGTTTTTGTTTTTTTTGCAATTCTCTTTTGCTGATGCAGAGCAAGTGTCAAGCTGTGTGGACGGATGCGTAAATAGATGTGTTTAGACTTTGGACTTATGGGAAACAATAAAAATGTAATGCCCTATATTAAGTATTATTATTAAATAAGTGTATTAGTATTTGCTGAGATTGGCAATAATATGAAAAATGAAATAAATCTAGTTCTGTCAAATACGCATGAATTATATATATTCAGAGAAAAATGGTGCTGAAATAGATTGAACTCAGATATATTATTTTTTTGCCAACTTGAACTCAGATATATTAGCTCTAACTGGCACTTCAGTTAACAAGATCATACAGTACCAAGTCACTTACCACTTGCACCCTCAAGCATGTGATTTTTTGTGGATGGACTAATTAATTACTTGGAAGACATTATTTTGAAATTAAATTTAAAAATTATATATCTCTCTTATAATAAAATTAATTGACGTCTTGATAATTTAGACATTTTTATTTTATTTTTACCTGCAAGACATTATATATTTTATTGAACATCGTTACAAAGAATCTTATTGAAATCCAAAGGATATATGCAATAATATGAAATAATAAATCCAATCGAATGTGTCAGTGTTTGTTTGACTTGATTTGTGCCATGAATAGATAGAAATGAATTTTAATAAATAATTATTTGCGATTTTATTCCACAGATGTTGATCAAGTTTCAAGCTGTATGGGCAGATGCGTAAATTATTGGAAGTGTTTAGATTTATAGACAAATACAAATAATGTAATAGCCTAAAATAAAGACAGTTATATATATGTAGTAGTATTTGACATGATTCGCCATGAAATAGATAAATTACGTTTTAATTTGGATACCAAGGAGGCAGAATCTGTTGCTGTTGTTGTTCACCAAGGTTGAACGAGGCGCGAGATTTGTAGAGTTGATTTTGATGAAATAGATAGAAAAATTTAATTTTTTTTGGGCATAAAATCTCTGTGTGTATTCTCAATCAATTATCATAAAGAAACAATAAACATATATAGTTCAGCAACAAAGTATCAACAGCTCGCCAAGAAGCAACTAAAACCAGAAACAACGTTTCATCCAAAAAAAAAAAACCAGAATCAACAAGTTTAAAGCAAACAACAGAAACTAATCCCAAAATACAAGAACTAAGATTGATGGAAAAATTGAATTTAAATCATATAAATTAGCCAAAAAGAATTTAGCACCTCATTCTACAAGATGAGAAATGCCACCTGACCTAAGGCCCTTTTTGCTTTTCCGTTAACCGAAGACATTAGACACCAAACTATTCTTGTTGCGCTGGTATTACTTTGTCAGATAGACCACCACGTAGACTGAATTAGGTTTTATATTTAGAATTAGAGGGTGTATTTTAATAAGTTACTTTGGTTCTATGTAGTGAAAATCCAGCCATTTGATGACAGTCCATTTGATTTGGCTCTTTTGTTTTTTTTTTCCCCGTCATATGACATGAAAAACATATAATTTTGATTTTCTATAATTATGTGATATTTGGTATTCTCTGGTCGGATATGAATATTATTGGTTATAAGTAGGAATAACTATTTCAACATAATATTTTTCTCAATTTAATAGTTCATCTTAAGTTTATAATGATTATAAATTTTGTATTATTGAGATATTAAAATTTTAATAACAAAAAATAAAATATTTTAAAATTTAACAAGATGCCTAAGTAATAGAAAAATGCATGGAATTAAACCCTATTGTATAAAAAATAAAGAATTAAACCATAGCGTTTCGTTCTGATGAACTCTGACGCTAAACTCACGCTCAATTAGAATCAAAATCAACGTTATTGAAATAAAAAAGTTAAAATTATAAAGTCTTAAATCAAACAAAACTGGCCGTTCAAAAAGAAATAAAACAAAACAGTTTTTCAGGTCAAAAAATAAATAAATAAAACAAAACAATTTCAAACACTGGACAGCTATATGTTAAATTCACCCTTAAAATCAAAATCAGATCCATTGAACAAAAAAAAAAAAAAACGGATCCATTAATCAAAATCCAAAACATTTGAAACCTGATTATTAAATAAAGTTAGATTCTTTTGATGAGGGGATGTAAATCCAAGATTCTTTCTCCCCCATATGTTATAAACTTTTAATACAACTTCCAACTTTTTATTTTACTTCACAAAGTTAGAATCTAAAAGGAAGGATTTTCTGAGTTAAATGCTTACTGACAAATCTCTATTTTATTATATTTTTTCATATTTTATTTGGGGATTTTGTTATAATAATTAAGCTTAAAATGTCTCTTTTGTGATTAATTGTGAGTAAATGTGTTTAAATGAAATTAAGGTTAAAAAAGGGAAAAAATATCATATATTTTATGATTTACCTTAATTAATTAATTTTTGGAATATAAGATATTACATTTTTTGTTCATTTTAATAGCAGATCAGTTTGGGAAAAGTTACAGAAAAGAACCCATAATTTCTAGAAATTACAAGTTAAACGAAGAAAGGACTCAGAGCAAATTACAAAGAAGGGGCACAATAGTTTTAAAAATTATAGTTAAGCCTACAAAAAGTTTCCAAGATTCGCACTCTATTCCCCCCTTAATGTTTTCAGTTCTTTCATATTGGTCCCTTGGTCAAAACGCACGTTTCGACCAAGGGTTGAAGCCTTGAAGGGAGACACAGGAGCTGAGCTGGGAGGAGAGGCTGGAGACACAACAGATAAAACAGAGACCATAGCCGCAAACACACGCGAAGAACGAGAGAGCAGCGGCGAGCTTTGGTCTGCAACTCCACCTTTGCCTTCTTCTTCCTCTCTTGCCGGCGGCGTCTTCACCACCACAAGCCGCTGGCGAGCTTCTTTCTCCAACACCATAGGCTGTGGACTTGAGAGGAACAGAGCTGAGAGAGAACAGAGCTGCTGCAACATTGTTCAACTTAAAGGCAAGGAACTAAGAGCGAGAGAGATAGAGACAATCGGGAGGAAGCTGAGAGGGAGAATCGGAGCTGGAGAGTGTGGATTCAGGGGGAGCTAGCCGCAACTGTGAGTTGAGAACTGAGTGAGGAAGAGCTTCAGTCGTGATCTTCAACAATCATCAACTCACATCCACCATCATCGTCATTCCCTCACTGCCAAGTTCAATTGCTGCGAAGGGAGAGTAGAGAAGCTGTAAGAAAATAAATAGAGGGAGAGAACTTTGGCGTACAGAGGCGAATCCATGTTCGGATCCAGGTCAAAACTCTAATGCTCCATAATTGTGCCCACACAATAATTAGACTACTAGAGCCTAATTGTGATTTGCATAGCAGATCACCAGAACCAGAAAGATGGTAGGAAAGAAGAGAATTGCAAGAGAACTCAATGGCGTGGTGAATTACAATTGAGGAGGCACACCCTATTTATAGTGGTTCATGGAGGCCACTAATTAGGAAATGTGTGCACTCCTTCTTGCCCTCCAAGAAAGTAATTAATTGATTCTCAATCAATTTCCTAATTATGGTGATTTGTTCCTCAATTAACAAATCCATAATTAATACTGACTTATTCCCCCAATCTATAATTAATGCTGATTTATTCTTATTTGATTAGGCTACTTGTTTTCTAATCAAATAATCCGGTCCATCAAGGGCAGACTTGGACCCAAAGTCCAACATCTCCCACTCGCACTTGATGGGCCTCCCATCGTGCGTGCGTTACTCTTTCTTGTTTCATACTTGGCGTCCGTATTGACCGTGTGGGCAAAAAACGTCTTCAAGATTTGGTGCTTGTGATACTAGAAATCCCTCATACATGATCAGCATCCAAAGACACCCTTTATATATAACCGTAAGCTATATATTCATTGCCTCATATGCCCCAGATTCTCCCATACATATTATTCATGGCATATCTAATCCCTCTCGAGTTAATATGTTGATTAACTCAGATTGTCTTCTATGCACATAGTATCTGCACTTACAAGCTACACATAGAGCTAGTAAGGGGCCGACCACAGACACTAGCATATCTTATGTATCTAGGAGTAAATCTTCCTTCTTGACTAAACTTCAGTCCATCTTGACTTGGTCGCTTTCCTAGTTTTCACTCGTCTGACCGAATCGAGTGTGATCATGGAGCTTCAGCTAAAGTAGCTGTCACCAAACCAAGCTTTCATGATGCCGCCTAAGTCTTAAGGGCATCGTGGAAGAATTCTTACTTTTTGGGACTCACACTGTAGTGAACTAGGGATCTTTCACCCACATCCTGTGTTGCAGTCTAACTCTCAAGCACATGCAGTATGAATTGCATGCTACGGTGAACGGTTTATGGTATACGTCGATTTCTTTCTCTTTCACCGTACAGACATTAGTTCCAAAATGTACTCAACATTCGAACCAAAACTTTCTTTTTCACAATATCTCTTTTACAATCTCACTTGTGAAAAAGAGTTCTTTGCCTGGCTACAGGTCTGTTCTTATGCTTCGATCCATTTTATGTGTATATGCACACATGTAGATCTCATCTCAGTCTAACTGAGGCGACTCAAACGCAACGATTCTTCTTAACCATCTCATGGTAATCATTTACTTGTCTTACCCTGTCCCTGCAAAACATGGGAAGATGGTTGTTTGTGTGAGTGAACCAACCTCTTCTGACCTATACGACATACATACTTGTATACCTTATATGTATTTACTCATAACATACATACTATTTCTTTTATCTTCATATAAAAAAAGTTCACGACCTTACATTTTGTTTGCGCCCCAAGATTTTCACTAACTCAATGAAAATCAAGCTATGGGCTCAATAAGGGGACCTACCAACATTCTGTCATAGAGATATATCAAAAAGTATGTTTCGCTTTGCTGTGATACTTAGGATCCTCATCATAATATGCTATCGTTTGGATTCTTCTATCCACCATTCATTCCTAATCTCTCATAGAAACTACTTTAGCCATATGGCACTTTGAATGATGGTAGAACACGCTCTGTGTTCTATTTCCATGGATAACAGGAAAAAAAATTCTTTGTATATTTCCTTAATCCATCACCATTTGTCTAGGTCTTATATTGGAGTATCCTTTCAAAGGAAAGTTGTTGTCTTGACAACTTAATCCATGGTTATTCTATTTTACAGTAGGACCAAAAAATAGCTTCCAAGTCTGACAAAAAATATTTGGTCTTATGTACACCAATGTGTACATTTATATTACCAACCATAGTCTCACATGGGACTCTATCCACCTTTTCTATGTTGGATTCCTCATAGGACATATAACCTCTTTAGGTTTATGCCCTTGATTTTAGGGGTGTCTATAGGTTTGCAGTTTGACATCCTAAGATGTCTAAGGATTACACTTGTACATGTCTTAGGTAGAAAAAACTATATCTTTCTTGTGCAATTTCTGTTTACCTTGTCATTCAAGATATTTTTTCAACCTATGACTTTCTTAACTCAGAATTTAAGGATTCTCTGATCCTTTATTCCTTTGACTCCCTTAACACTTGTTTCATATGTCATGTGACAAAGGATGACTTCACAAAGAATCATTACTAGACCGTACCTGTTTGGTACTCATGTAGTGTTCTTCGATTATCTTGAAGTTGGTGAGGCTTCACCTTATGAAAACCTCATATACTACTATTTGGGTGATTGTTTCTACGAAGCCCTTAAGCTGCTTCATGTAGAGTTCATCATCCAATTTTCAAAATTCCAAATTGGAAAGAGGTCTTTACATCATCTTAATGCAATTTCAAGACTAAGCTTGTTTTCATAGCCAAAGTTGAGAGTTAAAACGCACAACAGACAACCTTCCATTGTAGTACCCCTTAGCCACTAAGTGTTTTAGGTTCTTCATGTTCCCAACAGATTTGAGAACCTACTTATTCCCAATCGCCTCTTAGCTAAGTGACAAATTACCCAAACATGTACTTGGCTCAAAGAGAATCCAAATCCTCCTGCATGACACTTTGCAATTCTCCTTAGCAGGTCCTTCTAGTGTCTTTCAAACACTTATAGGTAGTCATCATTTTCTAAATGATGAAGAGAGCATTTAATCCATTAGGGAATCTATCCCGTTATAGTCTTTTGCTGGATAACTATTTACACCGAGGTAGAGTTCATAGGATTCTTTTCCTATGTATGAGTGAGGTAATTCTCTCGTAACTTACCTCTTACCTCTTTTATTGTGAAAATGGTCTCAATCCTCCCACTTGGATCAGTGAACTTAGGAATACTTAGTTATTCCTTGTCACTTGTGAACCTATTAAAGAGAATCAATATGACTAATGCTTATTTCCTGCTAGGAAATCTAGGTTTTATGAACGTTACGTCCCTTGGCTTTCTTGCAGTCACTAAGCCGCCATCATTTTCACTAATGAAAACGTGTCTTGTCAAATTCTCAAGTCATTTCACAAAGAGATTCCTTGTATACCTTGACCCCAATCTTCCTTATTCATAGGAAGAACTATGGATATCAAGTCGTTGACCCTTGTGGTCTTAACGAGCTTGTGCCTGATCTAAGGCCTATCCATGATTCACAAGGTAAGGTCGTGACTTACATAGGGGGTATTTGGTTAAGTGTGAAGATAATAGCTGTGAGTTTACAGACCAACATATGGTTGATAGTTTCACTTATGCCATTATTTACTTAACCATGTTAAGGAGAGGTCTATCTCTCCATTTCAACAATTCTATTATGTTGAAGGGTTCTAGGTATTAATAGTTGTCTAACAATGCCTTTCTTGCACATAAAGCAGCTTGAACTAATCACGTTGGTGTCTTTAACCCTTGTTAGTTTGAAAGGTCCTATCTTTTTAGTTTAACTGATTCCTGACTAGTTTAACTATTATCTAATAGCTTCACACTTGCCAAAAATCAAGTAAACATTACTGTATTTCGAATAAATATCCTCAACGTTAACGAAACACCAAGCTCTGTGTTTTGCCCTCATGTTCATTGGTTCACTAACGTCATAATTTGCCAATTGCAGTGAATTTTCTCAAAAATGTTTCTTTGCCAGGTAGAACGAGTTCTCAACTTATTTATAAGGGTATTAACCCTTTAGCACACTTTGTTTAGTAAATATTCTTTTACTAATTTGATCATTTCCTTTGATCAATGTGTACATATGGCAAGAAATAGAATATTTTATCCCTAAAAAGAAACATCAAAATCCAACAAAGGATTTGAGAATCATAGTCCCATCGATCCTTAACTAAAGAGATAGCAAAGATGTGATTCTGTGAGTTGTAATTACACGGAGTGAATCATGGTGGTTTATCTATGCAGAGTTAACGTGCAAGTTCCAATCCCTTGATTTTATCTCTTTATTGCTTTGCATTTAACATGAAGCCATATGCTTCTATGAAACATCCACAACTCATGTGGATTGCTACTTTTTACAGCCCTTAAGGATTATCAATGTAGCCTTTCATCTTTGTAGAAGCCATTTAATCTTCTCTAGATCAAGTTTTTCTTATAGGTTTCTTGCCCTTAGGCTTAGAGGATGAACCCTCCCACTCTTTAGCTAAGGTCATCTGACTGATGGATCTTGGATCCTTCAGTCTTTCACACTCAAGTTCAATGTGGTGAATCACATTACTGAATGTCATAATATGCATATCAGGGGCAATATTTACTTTCGTATACGCCCACTCACTGGAAGACGTGGCTCAATTCTACTCGCTAGGAGACATAGCTTTCTCCCACTCACTGGGAGACGTCTTGTCACAACATACACTTGTTGTTCTTTAGAAAGAACTTGGCATTGTATTTGTCTCAACTTCTTAGTTTGACATTTGCCTCAAGTGTTGCCTAAACGACATGTTAGGACTTAATACACTATGTTAAAACTTAACTTAGTTTTAACTTTATGGAAGAAGATCATCTATTTCACTATCTTCCAACACTATCCATATGGTTTGGATAAGGTTACATTGCTCGTACCAACGTAAGTTTGAGCAATGTAGTTCTTTCTATACTTGATAGCATAAACCTTTTGTATCCTTCAGTTACTTCAACCTCTAAATGCTGAAGACTGGTTGGTAGGATGTCCCTGACATCTCATTCTTCTTGAATGAAAGAGATTTGAGAGTTTCTAACTCCACAGATATCTCTATTGAGCTTGTCTTCATAAGCTCAGTCAAATAGACTTGGTCATAATTGGTCACTTAGACGATTATGCTATACAAATCATATACGTTCAAAGAAGACAAAGGATAATTAGATAACAAGTTCACTAGTTTCATGTTCAGGAGACAACTATGTTGACTCCCATTCTAATCATGCTAGTTAGCTCATCACCCTTTTAACCATAGTCTTTATTGAACACTTTTCCCTTTTGGATTTCTAGACGCATTCCAGAAAACCCCCACTCAATCATAGGCAGTTATATCAACAAGATAATAATACAATATCATCTAATCAGCATAAATGTTTAAGGAAACAAGAAGAGAACATATTCAATTAAAAAAAATAGAGAATTTAATAATAAATTCAATGAAAAACAAGAACATTCAAAAGTTTAAGCCTCATATTGTTGTCTCTTAATCAGGTTCTCCCTCTCATAGGCCCTTCTAACCATATGAACTCATGTAGCGTCTAGATACAATGTCCAGCTCCTTTTTGCCATATTTACATCCACTCACTTGGATGTAATTGCAGCATACCTTCCACTTAATGAGATGATTCTCACATCTCTATCTGTCTTGTCCTCTGTCACAACACTTGTGATAAAGGGTTGACTTTAGAGTCACTGCTTCAATCCCAAGTGGATCAATGTGGTTAGAAGCGTAGGAAGACTTGTTATTATTCAATAATCTCAAGTTGCTGCAGTTTTTCAGGTTTTCAATCTCTAAGAGTTTGAGTTAAGGTATGATAGGATTTTATATTCAAAAACTCATTTGAATAATCCCTCACTTTTAAAGAATCTTTCAGCATTAACCTTATGTTGCAGCTGAAAATACTCTTAATAAGTAAGTCAACCTATCCCAAAAATAATAGAATCATCACTGACTCAATTTCAATATTTTTGGGAATCTCTAAAGTGCATATAAGCACCTTTTTGACTCAAAACACATCCAAACGTGCTTCAAATATATGAAAATTATATATCAAATTGAAGCTCTCGAATTTAGAGATTTTTAGGAACCAACCGCATCTCAATCGGAGGTCCCATGAGCCGTCACATGCCCCTAGAAGGTATTTGAATAAAAAAATCCTGAAAAATTGGAAAATTCCAACTTTGGCCACTCTCGGCGGTGGCGCGTTCACCTGCGACGCGCGTTCACCTGCGACGCGCGTCGGCTCCAGTAACTCCACGCACCGTCCTCTCTCTGACGGTGTTTGCCAGGTGTCAAACGGAGGTCCCAGCGGGCCCCACGCGCCACTTATCAATTTCTCTCTCTTTTTTTCTTTGGTCAGTGCTGACCGTTGACTAGTCAACGTTGGCCGTTCAACCTTAACTCGTCACTGCTGACGTGTCGATGATGTGGCGCTGACGTGTTACGGTCAACGGGTGACGTAGCCAACATTGACCAATAGTGACATGGCTCTGAACGCTGACATAGCGGCCTTTGATTGGTGCCACGTGGCTTGGGTTGACTGATGACATGGCATTGACTGCCACGTCATTGTCTTCAACCTCCAGCCGGGTCAACTCGACCCGGTTGGAGCTCTGACGACCCGCCAACTTCCGGAGGCCATATCTCCCTTGTTTTAGCTTCGTTTTTCTTGTTCTTGGTGTCTTTGGATTCGTAGTTCAACGAACTACAAATATATGGCATTCATTTGATCTAAAACCCTCTGTTTCATTGATCAATTCGTGAGTGAAGTGGCGGCGGCGACTAACGACCCTCCAACTTTTTTCCTTCGTTTCTCCCTCATCCGGACTCCATTTGATGCGTTCTAAGCATTGTTGGAATCGTCTCTTTGAGATCTAAACATCCATGGCTTCGTTTGGGGCAAAAACACTCAGTTTCGAACACCCCAATTTTCTCGACGTTGACAGCGCGATGTAATCCGACCTGGATGTGTGTCCTCTGTATCTCAAAAGCTTTCCTAGCCTTTGAGGGTTAAAGGCTCTTGTTTTTTATTCCACATAGGTCCCAAAGACTCACCTTTAATATGAACAAAGAGGTGAAAAGCATAGGAGAAAGGAAAAAAAATGGTACCATGAAGATCAGAGGAGCACATCGCATATGAGTTGCATATAATTGCATGAACATGTGAAGAACGAGAGGCTAGGACTCATGCAAAACAAACGAAATATATATATGCTCACAACACAGATATATACATATAGAGGCAGAGTCATATACACATACACGCGTGATCCGAAGATGGATATATTTGCATGCTAAGATACGGTGATCATGCTTCAAAACGTAACTCATATATGAACCACAGAGGAGAAGAAATACATTAACATCATATAGATGGTTGCACAACGGAAATAAATGGAGATATAAACAAATTATATCATATAGTTTATTCACATAGAATAATCACAGCCACAGGATCAAGAATGCTCTGATGCTAATGTAAGAAAATATATAGAGGGAGAGAACTTTGGCGTACTGGGGCAAATCCATGTTCGGATCCGGGTCAAAACTCCAATGCTCCATAATTGTGCCCACACAATAATTAGACTACTAGAGCCTAATTGTGATTTGCACAGCAGATCACCAGAACCAAAAAATGGTAGGAGAGAAGATAATTGCCAGAGAACTCAATGGCGGGGTGAATTGCAATTGAGGAGGCACACCCTATTTATAGTGGTTTATGGAAGCCACTAATTAGGAAACGTGTGCACTCCTTCTTACCCTCCAAGAAAGCAATTAATTGATTCTTAATCAATTTCCTAATTATGGTGATTTGTTCCTCAATTAACAAATCCATAATTAATCCTGACTTATTCCCCCAATCTGTCAATTAATGATGATTTATTCTTATTTGATTGGGCTACTTGTTTCTTAATCAAATAGTCCGACCCATCAAGGGCGGACTTGGACCCAAAGTCCAACATAAGCAAATTCCATTTTTTCTTTTCTCTGTTTTCATACTGTCATAACCGTGGCTTGCTCTATTCTGCTTTTGAAAATATTTCAGCCCCCAATTTCATTGTTTATAGCTAATTGGTTAATTGATTCAATGTGTTACATGGCTGAAACGGTGAATATATTTGGGGACTTTGTTATGACAAATTGCAGTGGCTATAATATATTCTTTTGAAGATGGAAGTTAAGGGCTTGAGTTCTAAGTACTACAGGGGAGTTTATTGTTTTAATCCTTTTGTAACTATGATTTTCTATCTTAGAAATTGTATTTATATTGTTAGATCTTTGTTACTTGGTTAAATACTTAGTTTGGATTAATATGTGATTTGAATTAATTGATATTGAACTTTATGCTCATCACTATATGTGGTTACATATATGTTTAAGTGTAATTCTTTTGATTCTCTATTATCTTGCATGATATTATTGGGATATTGAGTTGATTTCGGAGTTGCATTGAACTAATTGCATTAATTAATTTAGATCACACACTAAGAGTGCTTAATAGCATCTCTAGAATAGGAGTTCCTCTCTTTTGGTGTTAGACTCATCGGTTAATGGGGTTTGATATTTTAGAAAACTTAATGATTTCATAAATTGCATTAAAAGTGGTTTTTAATAGTGTTTTAAGAAGTGATTATTTTTTAGGTTTAGGAATAATCATTGATTAATGTACTAGACTCAACGGTGTTTGAGGTTTGGTATTTTGAGGGACTTTGTTTGCAATTGTTGGTGTTTTATATTGAGTTTCGGTTAGAGGAGTTAATTTTGCCCGGTGTGGAAGTGTTTAATTAATCTAACTCAAGCTAGCTCAAAAGGGTCTTTTGAGCATTTTTGACTAAATTAGTAAATTGAATTCTCATTATCATTATATGAACTATGATTGCCCTTGCAAGCCATTTTCAAGAGATTCACTTCATACATTCCAATTTCCATTCCATTCCACTTTTATTCTAAAAATCCAAAAAAAAATAGTAGTTTTTAAAGCATTTTAGTTTAATTACAACTTAGTTGTTAGATAAAAAGCTCAAAAATCATTTTTAACTTGTTTTATGTCAATCATCACACTTAATTTCTAGGTAATTAATAAAAGGCTCTTCGAGAGACGATCCGAGATTGCACCCTATATTGCAATCTTTGCTTTAATTTTTGAAGAGGTTACTAAGACGAAAACCGACAACACCTATTCTTCACTTACCAGGGATTTTTCTTTCCTTATCAATCTAATACCAATATGAGAAAAAATTATCTTATGATATAAATTATAATATAACATAAAAGATAAAACTGCACCATTGGTCCTTTAATTTTAATTATAAAGTACTTTTTCAGTTTTCTAACTTTATGTTAACCATTGTTATTTTAAGAAATTAAAAACAATATGTTTATATTTGTGAATGTTTTAGCTAGCATTTAACATTTTAATTAGGGCCGGGTTAATGGTTATTTTTTCCTTGAAAGTTTTCGCTAATGAACAATGAGTATCCAAAAAAATTTTTAGAAGAAATTTTGCTCCAGAAGTTTACAAAAAGCAGCAATTTTGCCCTGTCGTCATGTTTTAAAAGCCATATCAGACGTTGAGCTGAAAAAACTAGCGGGTCATAGTTCAAACGGTCGGATTGGTTGGATCGTTTCGTCGAGCCGGTGATATAAATATTAAATAAAAATAATATTATATATAATATTGTGTAAAAAAACAAAATATCAAATTGTTAAATAATTTGAATAAAACCTTTACTAATTAATACAAATATAAATAATTAATTAGAGTTAAAAATGAAAAAAGAATTATAGAAAGGATTAGACTTACTAGAACAATAGTAACTTATACAAAGGAGGAGGGATGAAGTAAATAATAACGTTGAAAAACAAAAGTTAAGCATGAAGGAAAGAAATCTTAGCATTATAATCAGGTTATGCTCGTAAAAAAAAAAAAGTACTACAATCAAGTAAAAAAGAAATCTTAGAATTATAATATTATCTCAAAAGGTGAAAAAATGATTATCTCAAAACTCATAAATGTCTTTCTCCGACAAAAAAAAACGGATGAGAGTCTCTTGGATTTTTAAAGTATTCTAATTTTTTAAAAAAAAAGAAAACATAATTAATTAAGATTTCTCATATCCCCAAGTCTGAGCACTTTTTTCACTAAAACATGTTTCCCCATTTCCCAAGAACTTTTCTTTTCTCAACTCATCTAGACACTCAGTCCACTGCCTTCGGGCATATTTGTTTTAGCGATTCGATTGCTCGTAAGCTGCTTTTTACGTAAATCGAGACACAACTTGTAACACCCCAAATTTTATATTCACCAAATATATTATAATTATTTGAGAAATTCAATAAAATGGTGAATATTCATGAATTTGGAATTTATGAATTTCATAAATGTTCAATTTCATGGAAATTGGGAAAAAATAATTATAGAATTAATTTGGGTAATTTAAAAAGCCCAATATTAAGGTCCAAAAATGAAGGAATATTAGAGAAAATATTTGGTCCAAAAATATATGAAAATTGGCCAAAGAAAAATAAGAGAAGAAAATGGATTAGAAAGATAATTTTGCCAAAATAGCACAAAATAAATTATTTTTCAATTAATTAAATTTAATTTCAATTAATTAAATTTAATTTCAATTAATTAAGGAAATTAAATTTTAAAAATATATTTAGAATATTTTGGTCAATGTAATATGAATTTATGAAAAATTTGAGCAAAAAGTGCAATTTTGACCAAAATTGAAACTTTAAGTGTATACGTAACCGGAACAAGTTGTGAAGCCAATTGAGACCAAAGGGAGGGACATCTAGGTGTCTCCTACATTTTTCAAGAGGAAAAAAATATTAGTTGGGATTAATGAGCTTGGTTACAAATACATAGGGTTTATGTACCTAAAATTGATTTTGGAATTTTTAGAATTCCATAAATCATTAAAAAAATCATATAATATAATAAAAACACTTTATCATCATCTTCCTCAGCTCATTTTCGTGCCCAACCAGATCTGAACTAGTGAGAGAAAGGGTGAAATTCTAGAGAGAGAAAAAGAAGAAAAACTTGCAAAGGTAAGTGCTTTCTTCGGTAAATCGGTTCTTAATACGTATAATTCCGTTCCTAAGCTACTCTACTATGTTATTCAAGGTTTGGAAAGCTCAAATTTGGTGTTCTAAATGTTAGGGTTTCAGCCATTTTTGGGAAAAGCTTGTGGGAGCTTGAGGTAACTTCCAAACCTTCGTATATTAACTATTCTGGCTGCTGTGGACAATTTAATCGGTGAAATTTCGCCGGATTGCCATTGATTTTAAATTTTGGAAAAGTTTGTTCCTAAGGGTTATGCTGCCCAATTTTAGTTCAAATGGTTGTTATAACTCAATTAGATGGTTAATAAAGTGGTTAGAAGTAGAAAGGAACGCGTTTACGGAGCCGAAATCACAAAACATCGATTTTGCCCGGAGGACTCCATAATTTCGGTCAGGGCTAGATCTAGGGGTAGGAGTCGTATTTTCAATGATTTTATGGTTCCATTGGATTCAGTGGCCAAAAATAGGTGGGGTTACAGTTGGGCATTTTTTCAGAAAAGGCTGAGAAAGCATAATTACGAAAACGCCCCTAAAACTCTAAAAGTAGGGCTGCCAAGGGCAATTTCGTAATTTGACATTGAATTTGGTAATTTTGAGTCTGGAAATGGATTCCTTGGACGAAAATATGTCAGGATAGCCCTAGTCAAAATTTTAGAAAAACGTGCTATCGGGCTGGGTATGGCAGGGCCGGGGTCCCGGGGGCATTTTGGTCAATTTTCACCAGAGGCTAATATAACCACAAGAAACACTATGGAAGAGTCTAAAATGATACTTGGATAGGTTATGACCTATTTCTTGTACATTTAATATTTTAGGATCAAATCGGGAGCCGAAAGTCGACACGATTTACAAGGCACACAGAAAGGGGTCGATAGAACTTCGAGGTAGGGACATTATCCTTCATACATTATGCCATAGTTATATAATTGTGTGAATGCCAATGTTTGTAAATGCGCTTTATTAATCAACATGTTTTGCCAGAGAGGGGTCAGTAGTGCTGAGGCACTTACACTGGAGTTGGCGGAAGACCAACCGGTGCAGATTAGTGGGGCTAGGCCCTACTCATGTATACATGCAGATGATATGTTTATATTGTTTATTAATTAGTGCATACATGGCATATATTATATTTACTTTTAGCATTTTCTATGAAAGATAGTATGTTTCTACTGGGATTCTTCAGAATCTCACCCCTTTTCCTAAACCAAACATCTCAACGGGCGCCAGTGGATCAAAAGGCAAGAATGTAGACCAAGGGAAGTGATTGGCATGTGCCTCGAGGCAAATACAAAGTTCGTGGTTACAGATAGTCTATGTCTAAAATATTTTTAGATATTTTGTAATAGTGATGTATATTGTCGTATTCTGTATGGTTGACTTTGGACTGTAAACAAATACTTTTATCAGTATATATGTACTCTTCTTTATGCCCGTAGAACTTGGTCTCTATTACTCTATGTATATCGAAATGGAAACGGGTGTTGACACAACTCCTCTTACATACTTACCTCGTATACCACGATTGAAAAGCTGCTTTTAAGCATTCCAATCACTAATCCAAACGAGCACTTCTTATTTTGTCTTTCTTCTTTCTTTATTTTAGTTGCTTCATCTTTCTTCTTTCTGCATTTTCGTCGGACTCGTTATCAGAGATGGGCTCTTTCATCTTTTTTGCCACAAAAATTGTATCTTGCATTGGTGCTCAAGCTTGCAATCACCCCAAGGAAGCATCCACTTATTCTTCCAGGTCGTCATCTTTTTTCTTTCTCCTTCTCTTTCCTTTTTTTGAGCTGCGTTAGGCCATCCAATTTTTCAATAACTGCTCCGGCTCGCGGCTCAACTCAAGCTTGCAGCTCAAAAGGTGGTTTTGGACGACCCAACATAGCCAAGCCTTTTAGACAGCTTAACTCCAAGAAACGAGCCGTCCCTTTCCCCGGTTGATGGCTGGACTAGTTCAACCGTCCGGTCCGGTCCGGATTTTAAAAATCAGTCAAGCTTCCTACATGGCACGTCACTGAACCTCATCACACCTCATCATTTCTCTTTTCACCAAACGACAATCAGCTCATCTGATTTTAATATTTGCAAATGTGGAGAACAACTAGATCCGACGATCTCCTTTCGCTAGTTCCACCGGACGACTTCTGATTGAAGATTGTAGTGAGAATTTCACCTTCCAGGCTCAGTAACGAGTTGTGTCTTTGAAAGGAACAATCAACTGACAATCAACACCTGCTCCAATTCTAGCTCGTTGGCAGCGTCAACGGACTTGTCCCCATTGAACATATCGCACCTTCGTCAGGTGTGATGCCATCATGGTTGTGGGTGGGGTGAGGGATCCAGATCGATGGATTGGGAATGTTTTTTTTTCAGAAAAGAGTGAGTGAGGAAGAGAGGGAAAAAGAGATGATGAGGTGTGATGAGGCTCGGTGAGGTGGATGATGAGGTGGCATGCTATGTGGGAGGTTTGACTGACTTAACTATCAAACTTAACATTTGAGAACGATATGGCAAAATTGCTACGTTTTGTAAATTCATGGGGCGAAATTGCTTCAAAAAAGCTTTCGAAGTAAAATTGACCCTTATCCCTTTTAATTAAAACTTGAATGATGGCATTTTTTTTCCTAGTAAAACAAACTATATTAATTAATTAATGTCATAAGGCTAAAATAATTTTTTTTTATAAATCAAAATGAGACTTCATGTGAAATTAAAGTACTACGCATGCACTTTTTGTCAAAATGAAAAATTTTTCTCCCCTCAAATCTTTCTAGAAGAATCTGATTTATTAATTCATTTTACATATATGGTGCATCATGGCATAAGTAACCATCTTTGTGACCCTATATAAACCATCCTAGGAAGAATCAAGAGATCATCACAAGGCCTTCAACAGCATAGAGAGAGAGAGAGAGAGAGAGTATTATATTATATATACAGCAAGAGAAAAGAGAGAAATGGAGGGAAAGAGTGATGTGAAAGTGTAGAGAAAGAAGAAGGAAGAGATAGGAATAGAGAAGAATAGAGAGAGGGAAGAGGAAGAAGGGAAGAGATAGGAACAAAGAGACAATGAGGGATTCCAAATTCTTTTCAGGCAAAACATAACTGCTACAATGAGACTACTATGTCTCATATAGACAAGAGCCTCTGAACCCTTATGCCAACAAATTCTTAACTATTCTAACCACCTAACTAATCTAACTAACTACCCTAACCCTCATTTAGTATTTCCTATGATTTACATATCAAAGAGTATGATAAAGTCAATAATAGTGGTGGTTTTGGTGTTACATGTAATAAGAGGCCAATCTCAAGCAAAGTCATTCTTAACATGTTTTGGCGATTGCATGGCACCATGTCTTGCTATTGGCAGAGTGGTAAGCGCGGCACTCTGTTCTGTAGGCTGCATTGCTCAGTGCCTTCACGAGCCTGAAAGAAACTTACCTGATCCTCAGTATAACTGTGTTTTACCTTGTGCTCGAGCTACCTGCTCCAATATTAGTACTCGCGATAACATGAGTAACTATTTTTATCTCCTCTTAAATTCAATTTTCTCTCTCTTCATAATCATATATTCACTCTTACGTCATAATCAAAAAAATTATGATCATTTATTTATTTGATATATATTTTTTCTGATATTAAATATAGGAGTTAGATAACTAATTTATAAATATTAAAAAAAATGGGTTAAATTCGTTCTTTGTGAAAAATGCACGTTGATATATTTAACAAAGGGAGGATAAACTTTTTTCGGTTTTATTGTTTGACTACAATAAATATAAATTTTTGACATATATATATATATATATATATATATATATATATATATATATATATGCAGTTCTACATATACGTTAGAGTGTTGGGTGTGATATGGAATAATTTGAATTTTACCCCCAATTTTAACATGGCAAAAAATTAAATTAATATAATATATAGGTTTCTTATTGATTCTTTTTCTTTTTTTCTGTTTTGCAGATGCAGAGCAAGTGTCAAACTGTGTGGACGGATGCAGAAATAAATGTGTTTAGATTTCAGACTTAGAGAAGCAAAAATGTAATAGGGAGAATCTCGTTTAAATCTATTTGAAATACTTAATTCATATTTAGGCCTACACTTTTAACAAACCCCTAATTAGGTTAAGAGGCTTTATTGAGGATTTGTGAATATTGATAAAAGACTATAATGCCAATCTAATTAAAATGATAACTGAATCTCTATATTTCTATACTCCACAAGCACATGCACTACTACAAAAAAATAAAGTTGTGGCGCTTATATTTGAATTAGCTGTGGTGCTTAGTAAGTGCCACATATCAAGACGCCACTAAAAAAAGTTGTAGTACTTGGAAGCGCCACAGTATATATATTTTTTTAAAAAAAAAAACACTTCCTGTGGCGCTTCTTTAAAAAAGTGCCATAAGAAGTCAATAATTATTTTTTAAAAAAAATACCTAGGGTGGCGCTTGCTTGAAGAAGTGCCACAGGAGTTCCTGTGGCACTTCTTCAAGCAAGCGCCACCCTAGGTATTTTTTTTTAAAAAAAATTATATTTTGTATTTTTCTTTTAGAACCCTATAATTATTTTTTTTATCAAAAGAACCCTATAATTATAGTTGATAACACACTTTAAAGGCATTTTCATATCCACAACAAAATGAAAAAAATTACAAAATAACTAATTAACAAAATCACTACTAAGTAAAATACAAGTGTTAAAATAAATAATTATTTTACTTATGCAAATCATCAATGTTAATAATTACTACAACAACTAAAAATTATAACTACTAAATAAATACAACTTATATATAATAACATTTAATTTTATCTCATTTATTTTTTAACATATAAAAATGAGAATAATTTTTTCAGGAATAAAATGAGAAAAGAAATTTCAGAAGCATTCTTCATCAAGGAAAATTAAAACAATTAAAAGTAGAAAACTTGAAAGTAAATATGAACGTTCTTTACCAACGCTACAATTGATAAAACAATACGAACACCATTCCCTCCGTCATAAAAAATCAAAGATTTCTTCTCCTGTAGAAACATATGGAACATAATAGTAAGAAACTATTATTCAAAATAAACTGATAAGTTATATATGTGATATAATGTAGCTAAAATAGCAATTAGACCAAATAAACTTACTACTTCGTGGCTAATGCTAAGTTGGATGACGCAGATCTAAAATTTGAAGCTTAATATAAAAATAATGGAAGAAGAAACAATTGAAAAGAGAGAGAGTGTGCGTGTGTGAAAGAAGGAAGTGTCACCATCTTCATAAGATCCAGTGAAGGGAAAGCGATTGAATATCTATTATTTATAGATGTAAAAATCTGGCAGACCACAAATTTTTTAAAAGAAAATTCTCACAAAGGTGATGAGTGACAAAGGAATAAGGAGGGAGTAGCGATCGAAGTGGAAACGGTGATCAATGACAAAAAGAAGAGAATGAGAAAATGTGGGGACTAGGAGCATAAGGAGTGATGACACGTGTTAGATGGAAAGTGGAGACTAAGAGGATAAATGTGATAAAACCAGATTGCAGGAGAGAGAATAATTTTAAAAAAATTAAAAAAAAATTACTTTGTGTGGCGCTTCCTAAGCCAAGTGCCACACAAAATACGTAGCAGCTGTGACACTTCCTTAAGCAAGCGCTACAGCTGCTGCTGCTTTTTTTTTAAAAAAAAAAAAAAAACACCTTAGGTGGCACTTCTTCAAGGAAGCGCCACCTAATGTCACCAAGTAGCTGTGGCACTTCATTGAGGAAGCACCACCTAAAGTGTTTTTTTAAAAAAAAATAAAAATTTAAAAAATCTAGAAAGAAGTTGTGGCACTTCTTTAAAAGGTGCGCCACTAATCTCTATTTTTGTAGTAGTGATGATTAGTAGCAAAAAAAATACAGCAAAAGAAATGAATTGGCGGTAGAAATCTTAGTCAAAGCCTCAAGATGGGAATCAAAATAGAATAGGAAAATTAAAAAAAAAAAAATCGATAAAAATGGAAAACTCACTTGAAAAAAAAAAAAAAAGAATCAAATGGCAATCTGGGACTAAGTGACTAACCTTGTGAGCTACAGCAGAAAAACTGATAATTATTTTTTTGCACGTTATGATGGTAGATTTGAGAACTCAAAGAAGAGAGAGATTGTGGAATATAATTGTGAAATGATGATGGTCATGCGAAAGGAACAAAAAGTCCCCGACCACCTTGGTTTCTCAGATTTCTTTTCTTTTCTTCTTCTTAAATCAGATGGTGGGCTGGAAAAATCTAAAGATGGGTAGAGGAGAGGCGAGGAGTCAATGAGATTGAGAATTGAGATGGAGATTTGTGGAAAGAGAAGACATGGAGAAAATAGTAAAAGGATAAATTGGTAAAATTTACAAATCAGAAATCCCTAATAAGACATCTTGGCCTAATTAGTGATTTAATAAAAGTGCATGCTTGAATTTAAATTTAGGCATTTCAAATGGATTTAAATAAGATTTTATCAATGTAATACCCTACATTAAGACTATTATTATATAAATGTATTAGTGTTTGCTGTGATTGGCAGCGTTGAAAAGAAAATTAAAGTTTAATTTTTAGCTGTTGGGCCAGAAAGGATGACCGCCAAATTAATTGAAAAAAAAAAAAAGTGTAATACTTGAAGGCACAAATAAAATCAGGTGATAATAACTCGTATCAAAAAAATTAGTTGATTGATAATTATGAGCATAAAAAAAAAAAAAAAAAAGTGGTCCCCCACAGGCCCACACACATCCTTAACCTATTTATCAGGAATATTAAACGTTTTTTCCCCAAGATCAAAATGCATTAAGAGTAAAAAATGATAATACATCAGCTCTCTACAATCATGTGAGGACATGATTGTAATCTGTTAAAAACATTGCAATGAATAAATTTAACATAAAAAACATGAGAAAAATTAAAGGAGCTAAGATAAGATTTGATTTCCATGTCAAGAACGTTAGCTGACTGATCAATAAATCCAAGCCTAGGCAACTACCATTTCTTGATGCAAAATACCCTGAGATTATGGCAACTGGTTGTTTGGAATAGAGGACAATTTATTATCTAAAGCAGAGATGCCCTGAAACAATGAAGACAAATAAAAGGCTTATGTGCCCTTGTCTTCAAGATTAGTGACTGAAGGGATTACCCTTCCAAACAGATCCAAGATTGTATAAATGATGTAGAACCCAACTTGTATTTCTCCACAAAGATATTCCAACTGTTAGTATCAATTTGATCCACCATTAAAATTATAGTTGGATCTTCTTGGTTAGGTGCTTCAGGCATTTCCTTTTTACTATTAAAAGCTAGAGAACACAAGGAAGATGCATAAGCAATATCTTTGATCACAGATGTAGGTGATACCTTCAATCCCTTATGCAAAATTGAGTTTCTCTTTATCCAAACAATAGAGAGGAGTTTGATGATAGAGGTAATCATTTGCATCTTGAAATAATGCAACTAAAACTTTTTTCAACCATGAGTTAAAGTCAGCAATAGTTGAGAAAGGGAATAGAATTGAAACTCCTCCAAACCACATTGTTTTGTAAGAGGACAAGTAACAAAGATATGTTCCTAAGATTCTCGATCAGAGCATCCAAAAGGACAAGAACCACTGACCCGTAAATTATGATTATTAAGAATATCCACAAAACGAAGTGCATCATTCAAAAGCTTTCAAACCAGTAATAAGTCTTTCCTAGGCAATGAAAGAGACCATAGAAACTTCCAAAAGTCATCATGCACTCTGTTTCTGGAAGGAGCAAAGACAAGTTTGTAACCTTTAGAAACACTATATTCACCAGAATGTAATAAAGACCATATCATTCTATCAGGGGAGTTATTCCAAGAGAGTGCTACATCTCTAAGATAAATAGATTGAACCAAAGGGACATTCCATCTAACTGGACACCAATTAAAAAGAAGATGTACTGATAGATTCTGAACTTTTTCCAATGGATGGGAAAAGGAGGGTCTAGACTGCATGAGTCACTACAAGGGGTGGTTTAATGAAATGGTGCTTCCATTACCAACTCTCCAAGACAAATGATCATATATGAGATTAGCACACTGATGAATACCTTTCCAAATCCAAGAAGAATCATAAGGCTTTTTGAACAGAGAAGGGCTGGTAGTGTCAACATACTTGCATTCAGAGTTTCTGCAAGTAGAGACCTCAAGGGTAAGGATAAAATTCTCCAGACCTGTTTTGCAAAAAGTGCAATATTGACATGAGCTATGGATCTGATTCCCAAGCCACCTTCAGAAACAAACTATAAAAGAAAATCCTTACTCTTCAAATGAATTCGATTGTTATTACTGTAACATCCCAAATATTATATTCACCAAAAATATATTGTAATTATTTGAGTAATTCAATAAAAATGTGAATATTTAATGCCAAAGGAATTAAATATTGAAAATTGAAAGTTGAATAGTATTTTCAGTGAAATCGCCTACGAGACAGTGAGTTTGTCATGTGGTTTTGGAAGAACAAATGATGATAAAAAATTATGAAATTTTACAGGATGAAATTAGACATCCTAAGCTTTAATTTGATAGGTCATATGAGTCAATTGAAGCTATGTACAAAAAGATATGAATTTTTGAAGTTAGCCCAGAAAATCTGGAAAGTTTCTGGAGCAGCGGTCAAAGATTTAAAATATGGGAATAATATGATCCTATCCAGTAAAATTCCATATTTTTTCTTGAAATTAGACTCAATAAGGGTTTTATAGGCTTTGGAATCGCTTCAAAACGATGTCTACAAAATTAGTTATGATTTTTCAAATTTAGGACAGAAAATCTGCCAGAATTGGCATTATTCCGAAAATTGAAAATAAAAGATGTTAGAAATTGATTAAGGGAATTAAAATGCCAAGTGTCATGATCATATGAGAAGGGGATTAAATTATAATGGATTTGTGCGAGCACATGTCAAATGGCTTTAAAATAATGCTACATGGACAAATAATGATGAAATGGTATGCTACATTGAGTGCAAGTTTGGTTTAGTTGGAAGGACACTTGGTTTGGTTAGGAAGACAAGAGGGAGCACATTTTTTTGGGAGCCAAACCAAGGGAAAACCTAGTCTCAATCCAATTGGACCTCAATGATTACAAGGGATGGCATAAAGTGGAGGGAGTATGGCCTAAAGCAAGTCATCATGGTGGGAGGTATGGTGTACATGAAAGGTGGAGGATTCCTAACCATAGATGAGATCAATGGTTTGGAATCAAGGGAGCATGTTTATGAAGGCTTTCTCTTCCCTTCCCTTCATGCATTTTTGTTCAACATAGAGAGGGAGAGAGTTTGAAGAAACTTTGAAGAGTTGGAGGGAAGAGGAAGAAAAAATCTTAAGGTAAGAGTTGATTCTTAAGCTTTCCTTGTAACATTTCCCCTAGATCCTTCTCTAAACCATGTTTTTTCATGAATCTATAATCTTTAAGACTCATTCTTAGCTCAAGGAGAAGAGAGAGAGGACGTCTTAGAGAGAAAAACACCAAGGATCAAGAAGTAATCTCCAAAACCTCAACTTCTTAGTGTATTGAAGTTGTTGTTGGTGATTATTGTTTGGTTTTGTGATTTTTGGGTTGAGTTGTAAAATTAGAAAAGCCATAACCCTAAGGGGTTATGCTGCCCAAAATCCTTTAAATCATGATTATGAAGTGTTTAAATGAGTTAACTAAGGATTAGAAGTGGAAAAGTACAAGTTTTGGAAGCTAAAACACAAAGCTCCATTTTTCTATTTTCCTTCAATATTTTGACCAGACCAGAACTGGTATTAGGATTTGGATTTTCATGAAATAAATGGTTCCATTGGATTCAGTGGACAAAAATATGTGGGGTTACAGTTGGGCACATTTTCGGTAGAGGTCGAAAAAGCATAATTACGAAAACGCCATTGAAATCCCTAAATAGGGGCTATCAAGGGTATTTTCGTAATTTGACAATGAATTTGATGATTTTGAGCCCGGAAATGGATTCCTTGGGCGAAAATATGTCAGAATAGCTTTAGTCAAAATTTTGGGAAACGTGCCATCTGGCCGGGTACGGTGGGGCCAGGCTGGGGTCCCGGGGGCATCTTGATAAAATTTCACCATAAACTAATATAACCACCAGAAACACTATGGAAGTGTCTAAACTGTACATTTGACGTTCTAGGACCAAGTAGATAGCCCGAGGGATTGACACGCAAATCGAGGCACGTTATTCGAAGACCAGGGAAAGGCTATTAAGGTAGGGAACTTACCTCTCCTGCATGTATTTGATATTTGTGCTGGTGTATTGATGCATGTTATTACTTTTCTTGATTATGTGAAACGTATATGAATAATTAAAGCTCTGTTTCTGCTTATGCTATGGTCATACGTATGTTGATTGAAACATTAAGCACACAAATATGTCATTGTATGAGCATGAGTTATGTAATGTAAGCATGTCATGCATTAAGCACTTATCTTGCATGCATATTGGTATTGCTTTCCTACTGAGATTCCCCAGAATCTCACCCTCCCCTACCAACAATTTAGACAGGAGAAGACAGAACGTATGCTGAGAATAAAGAAGAGAACCGTACGAGGGGATTGCAGTGGTGGAACGAAGACTGGAAGATGTCTCCGTTTCACTGGGACGAGTGTAGACACCCACGTAGCACTGCGAGACTATATTAATTGTAATTATCAAGTACGAACCCTATGGGGAATTTTCGTAATCGTGCACATAATATTAGTATGTTTATGCTATTCCTGTGTTGCCCACTGAACTACGTATCGTTTTCCGCAAATACTCTGAAATTGCTGAAAATAAGATAAGGGTGTGACAATTACCATTTTAAATGTCTTAAAATGTTGTCGCACACATAATACTCAAAGGAAAAATATAATTTTATCGGTTAATTAACTGTCAAAATAGCTAAATATTTTTTTTAGATATAAAGATAAGTTAAAGCTTGGAAGAAAAAAAAACTAGATGCTACTCCTAACCTGTAACCACACCACATATTAGCAAAGTTATATATATGGCTTATTTTCTAGGACTAGGAGTATTCCAAGCATTTATTCGGCACAATTTTTTTTATTGGCAAAACAAAAGGGTACATTTATTATTATTTATTTTACCAGCATTAGGCACAGTTATCGAGTCAGGTAGTATCCTGACATAATATAGAGATTGCACTCTTTTTCTTTTTTGTGTGCAAAATGGCAAGCTTATTGCTTGATAATACAGTCTAGAACCTGTAACAAAACAAACTAAGAGGGATTAGTAGATCCCTCCTCAGCACAACTTGCATCTCTTAAGACCTATTCCCTACAACAATCAGCTACACTATGTAGCAACACCACTTGTGATATCTCAGAATGCTCATTTCGTGCCAAAATGTCTGTATAGCTTAATGATGCTCTGTCTTTATAAAAAAGCATTATGCTCCAATCCTCAAATGAGTTGCCTAGTCTATTCAATAACCTGTCCAAAGGAAAGATTTTCCCCAGAATCTCTAGTAAAGCAATTAACTGCCTCAATTGAATCAAGGAAAACCTGCATGTTCTGTAGTTCCATTAATCTGCTCACTTCTAATCTTGTTTTGATTCCTAGAATCTCAACAATTGTAAAAGAATAGAAGCCAAGGCTCTTTTGAAACCCAACAATCTGCTGTTCTCTTTCGTCTTGTATGATACCTTCGCAAGCTGCATGCTTAAGCTGGTTAATTGAAGAATCCACATCAAGTCTAAACTACTCTTGAAGAGGCAGTGCCCAGGGTGATGCATGTCGGTAGTTCCCTTGAAAGATCTGGTAATGAAGCTTTCTAGTTGCCGTATCCTCCATTAGGTGAAATAGCACCCGATGATAAATCGTTTCAGTTGAACATTCCGTCTCCTGGAAAATTTGCTTACACCTTGCTTTCCAAATCAGCCAGCAAATGTGGCTAAAGACTTTCGTCCATGGCCAACATCGGAATCGCACCTTGACCAGGTTTTTCTTAGAGTTCCACTCTACCCATCCAAGGGCAATTAAAATATTAGTATAGTGCAGTTAAAAAGCATTCTTTAAAAAAAATTAAAAAACGCCCACGAGGACAAAATAATTTAATATTAAAAAAAAAGCCTATGGGCGAACACTGTTTAGGACACTCTGGCCGAAAGGGAACGGACACATGTACGTAGAGTTTACCGCCACGCATCTCTGTGGTCCCACACAAGGCATCCACGAAGGATAATGCCCTTTTTATTACCAATTCTCCAAATCACAGTCGTCTCCCTCCAGTCTTGCCCCTGATCGTACCCTGTCCCGATTCGGAATCCAAATGCCCTAAATGGATTGAATCTGCAAATTCTCCTGAATCTCCAGAAAATCCCAGTTACTTGCCTTTTTTCTCTTCAAATTCTTTTCTGACAAGAACCAGAATCACCTTTTCATGGCTTCCTTTTCGCCTCCTCCTCTGCGTTTTGTTCTGCTATGGATTCTAGGGTTTGGGTCTTGGTCTATTGCTTATGCTTTCAAGGTTCCTTTCAGTGTAAAAGATGTGCTTCCAGTTCTTCCTCGTGGGATTTCGTGGCCTGGGCTTAATAACTTCCACAGTGCCGTGGATTTGCTTCCGTATTTTGTTGGGTCTGTGACTCCCGACAATTCTTCGATTGAGTGGAAAGGAGCGTGCTTTTATGAAAATAAAGCTACGCTGGAGTTTAACCCTGCGGACAGGGATGATCCAGGCTTGGGAGGCGGCATTCTCTACCTCCAGGTTTGTTACTCTGCTTTAATGTCAAGTCTTGAAGGTTCTATATCTGTTTTCTCTGTACAACCTAGATAGGATGGACCGTCTGAGTTCAGAGTCAAGAAAAATAGAAGATAACTCTGTCTATCAGGTAGTTTGTTTTTAATTATTAACTGAACTAGTATTTTGTTCCCGAACTGAGATCATGACCTGATCATCTTGCATGACGTGTTTGTTCATCTTAAATATGCAAATTGAGAGTGGTTGGGAAGCTTCATTCGGGATCAATATTATTGATTTTACTTGACAATGCATTTTATTCTGATTGATTCATGGTCCATTGCACTGGAATTACGTCCGAATACGTTGCGGACAGATACAGGAAACAATAACTGCTAGTACGTGCCACAGCTTTTCTGGAAATTCAATGTAAACGTACAGTTTTCCATTTATTTGTTTACTCAATCGAATAATAATGGCTGATTTGGATGGAAGTTGCTCGCAGTATTGGTTCATACTTCTGGATTAAGTTTCATCCTGACTCTCCCTTCTTTCTTCACAGTGTGGGTTATAATTTATAATTGCATCCTTTTGTCCTTTTTTTTACTGACATATTAATTATCCTTCTACAGACAGAAGCTGCTCACAGTTGGACTTGTATGGATCTCTATGTGTTTGCAACACCCTACAGCATTACTTGGGATTTCTACTTCACTGCTCGAGAACATAGCTTGAAATTTGACTCTTGGGAAGAGCCTGCAGAGATGGAATATGTATTTACTAATCTTTTTTTGTGACTCATTTTGAACGTTGTATACTAGTTACTGAAGGTTAACATCCTCATTGAATTGAGTAGGTAAAGAGACATGGGGTTTCTGTGTTTCTTATGCCATCAGGGATGCTGGGAACTCTGCTATCCCTAGTTGATGTCTTACCTCTATTCTCTAACACTGCGTGGGGTTAGAAAGCCAACTTAGATTTCTTGAAGAAACATATGGGAGCTACATTCGAGAAGCGCATTAAACCTTGGCGTGCAACTATAAATCCTGCAGATGTTCATTCAGGAGATTTCTTAGCTGTGTCAAATATCCGTGGCAGGTGGGGAGGATTTGAGACATTGGAAAAGTGGGTAACTGGTGCATTTGCTGGTCATACTGCGGTTTGCTTAAAAGATGAAATGGGCAATTTATGGGTTGGCAAATCAGGGCATGAGAATGAAAAGGTATATAATTGAAATATAATAGTTAATACACCACTTTAAGATATAATGTTTTGTTATCACAACCTTTCAAAATTATCTTTGTGGAAATTTAAGTCATTATGTACTGCTCGGTAGGCTGAAGTTGTTAATTGCTTCATAATTGCCATCTGGAGCAACTTTCATGGGTCTGGACTTCCAGTGAAGTAGAACCAAGTAGAAATCATATATTGGTTTATACAGGGTGGGGAGTGAATTTAACTGCAATCTCATAGAATTACACAAATACATATATTAGGAAGAAAATTAAGAATTAGAAATGATTCTACTGTTAATTATCATAGCATGCACTTTTGCAAAACCCTGCAACTGAATTAGAAAACTTTATTCCATCGATCATGTAAAATTTTAGTCAATTCCATTTTGGCGTATACTCCATGAATATTAATTAAGAGATTTTTGTATTATAGATTGAAAATATGAGAAATCATAAATCATACTGTATGGTACAGCTCTGTGTGTGTGTGTGTGTGTGTGTGTGTGTTGGGTTTTGAAGTGTTTAAATTTTACCTTAAAAATGATTCTCTCATTCAAATGGTCTACCTCTGTAGGGGGAAGAAATAATAGTGGTAATACCATGGGATGAATGGTGGGAACTGGCTCTTAAAGATGATTCTAATCCCCAGATAGCTTTGCTACCACTGCATCCAGAGTTGCGTGCAAAATTTAACTCTGCTGCTGCATGGGAGTATGCTCGGAGTATGTCAGGCCAGCCATATGGTTATCATAATATGATATTTAGTTGGATTGACACGGTAGCCGACAACTATCCTCCACCTCTTGATGCTCACTTGGTATTCTTCTTTCCCCTTATGGGTTATGTGTAACAAAAGTATGCTATGGAGCCATGTTTTGTGAAGCAGTTGCTGTATTACCTGGTTCAGGAAACTGTCAAATGGCAATGAATTGCTTAAAAGTTTTTTCGAATATGAACTGGAAGGATGATCTAGGAAGTTTGTTTATGAGTGAAGTGTTCTCCTTGCAGGTAATTTCTGTCATGTCTATGTGGACTAGAGTGCAACCAGATTATGCTGCAAATATGTGGAATGAAGCTTTAAATAAGCGGTTAGGGACTGAGGTATGCGTATAAAGCAGGGTAAAACCATTTAGATAATTAGTAGTATATCCATCTGCACTCATTTTTTTAATTAATTATTTATTTTTGCATTTCTATCTAGATGTTCCATAAAACTCTCACCCGAAGACATATACGCTTGCTGTCTTTTTTTAATTCCTTTTATTCTGTGTAGAAATAATTAGTCAAACCTACGAGGGATTCCAATTGCTGTTTAGAATCTGTTGTAGTTGATAGGGTCCTCTCATATTTTCATGCCTTGAGGGTTTGGCTCTGCATGAAATTCTAGCTGAGACTGAGAAGCGTGGGATAGCTTTTGATCAATTACTCACCATTCCGGAACAAGATGATTGGGTATATAGTGATGGAAAATCAACAACCTGTGTCTCCTTCATTCTCTCAATGTATAAAGAGGCTGGAATATTTGGACCTGTCTCCAGCTCCATTCAAGTAACTGAGTTCACCGTAAGTCTTGATATTCCTCAGTCACCTTCCCTACATAGTTTTGTGAATCTGGATGAATGATAGCTAGCTAGCTAGCTACAATGAGTTGGCCATGCATGTATGTTATTATTTACAGATTCGCGATGCGTATATGCTCAAGATTTTTGAGGATAACCAAACACGACTGCCAAGTTGGTGCAACAGTGAGAGCGACAACCTGCCGTTCTGCCAGATTCTAGGTGAATATAGAATGGAGCTGCCTGGCTACAACACTTTGGAGCCTTACAGCAACATGAATGAATACTGCCCTTCCCTTCCCCCAACTTATGACAGGCCCTCAAGATGTTAAATCTATTCGGATCGCCATCACTATATATATATATAGAGAGAGAGAGAGAGCTCCCATATTATTTAAAAATTGCTTGCCTTTATATAAGCAATCACTTAATGGAAAAAGACTATAATGCTTCAATGCTGTTCTTTGGTATGGTGTTGGGTTGGGAACAGTGTCCACGGGTCATATTTCTGTTTCATACCTTGGTAAAATTTATTGGGAAAATGACATCAAGGTCTCAATTAAAGAAAACAATATCAGAAAAGTATCATAACTTGTCAATGGCTGTTATTTCACTTGTCATTGACATAAGTTATGGGATTTTTTTGATATTATTTTCTTTAACAGGGACCTTGATGTCATTTTTCCAAATTTATTCGAGTTTGCCCATACTGGAATTTACTTGTATGGTGTTGTTTACAAATCACACGCCTGTATCTTGAGATTTTATGGAGTTGACAGGAATGTATACAAGTTACTATAGCTATTAAGGCTTTCAAATTGATAGTATGATACCTGAGGTTTAATCCAATTCTGTTGAGAGA
Organism: Inga laurina; assembly: GCA_963855925.1. Lineage (NCBI taxonomy): Eukaryota > Viridiplantae > Streptophyta > Magnoliopsida > Fabales > Fabaceae > Inga > Inga laurina. The sequence continues at coordinate 51,944,746 of OY979710.1, forward strand.
TCCATACGAGCTTCTATCTGATCCAGTGAAGAATTCTAATATTGATCGTTCATATTTGATTTGTGGTGGGTAGAATATTATTTTAATATTAACGTAGATTTACGTGAATGGTAGGAGTTTTCATCATTTTAGTTGGTGGTTTAGTGTATGAATTTTAGCTCTTAATCTGATGTTTACACCCCAAAAAAGAAATTAAGTGAAAATAAATGCTAGTTTAATGTTAAAAAATTATGTGTATTTCATTTTTGAAGTAGAAGGACTAAATTTATGCCATTCAAAGCGTTTTGAAATCGAAAAAATCACGTTAAAATCTCGTAGAAGCAATTTTATAGCAAAGGAGTCTCGATAAGAATATGAAATTATTCAGCAGCATTAAGGGGAATAAATTTTGTTGTCCATTTCAAATTCTATTGGGATTTCTTTGCTACAAAATTGTTTTTTAAACCCTTAATGTGATTTTGACATAAAAATATCACAACTCTCAATATTATTTATAATTTATCTCATTCGTATGCCTACAGCCAATTGATATATTCCTAATTGTGATAATTTAATTCCATTTTTATTATCATGTACCGTATCATGAAAAATAATAATATATCATTTAAATTATATTAATATTTGTTTTTTATTTTTAAAAGAATTAAAATATTTGATTTTGATTGAGTTATTGGGAAAGGCAAAGACAGAGTAACGTATACGTATCGTTTTAATAAGATTAATTTTAAATTTGTGACGAATTCCTGTATAGCTTCTGGAATAATAACAACGCAGCATCATCACAAAAAAATAAGAGTAATTAGTCAATTAATTAAAATATATGTCAAACGAATTAATTGATGATATATTCTGGAGTTAAAAAAAAAATAATGAGGAAGTTCCAGTTTTCGTCGGAAGCTTCTTTGGAAAAGGACTCTTAATTTTGTGAAAAAACATAAGGATGCTCTAAAAGTAAAGTTGCCAAGCGTCCCAGTTTGACCGTTTTACCACCAACTGCCATCGAACTTTCTGATTCCAATTCAGACTATAAACGCAAGACATGATGCTTAGCATCCATTAATATAAAATAGGGAAAAGGGTTAAGGGGCTTTTCTCTGAAAGTTTTTACTGAGGGGTAATTTTGTCTTAGAAGTTTTATGTCCTGAAGTTTTTAAAATAGAGTAATTTTTTCCTAACTATTATTTCAATTAATTTTAACCAAATATGCTGAGATGACATTCTACATGTCATCCAAAGCCTTGTTCTAAGATGCAAATTTACCCCGATGTTTTAAATCTAACTTTGAAAAAAGATGAAATAGATGATGACCATGGACTCCCAGTGTAAATCTGCACCTTAACAAAAGTGAAATGGATGACACATGGACTGTCAGCTTAGAAGATTTGGTTAACTAACAGTCAAAATTAACTGAGATAACGGTGAGGACAAAATTGCTCCATTTTAGAAACTTTTAAGACAAAATTCCCCTTGGTTAAACCTTGGGAGGAAAAATGCCCCTTAACCTTAGGAAAAATTCTAGAAAAATATATTTAAAATAGGGGGAAAAAACAAATCAAATAGTTCAATATCACAGGTCAGACCTGGATGAAAAATCTGAAATTTGCAAATGTTTCCAAATGACCAATCCGCCCCTAACAGCATTTGGGGAACTCAAGTTGTTAATATGTATACTGAAGTTGCTAATTGCAATTCCTAAGTTGTTATTCTCTATACATAAGTTAATTACGCATCGCAATTGACACGTTTTGTATACATATTGACAATTTGAGCTCCCCAAATACCAGCAACCTTATAGATAATATTTTAAAGCCATACATTTCAAGCGACACTGATTGCATAGGTATAGAGAATAATAGCATAAGAATTACAATTAACAACTTCAATATATATATTGACAACTTGAGCTCTACAAATGTTGTTAGAGGCAAATTGGTCATTTAGAAACATTTACAAATCCTATATTTCTCCTACAAATCTGACTTGGTATTTGTGATATTGAACACATTAGTTTGTCTTTTTCCTATTTTAAATGTGTTTTTCTAGGATTTTGGCTATAAAAATAACACATAATTTGGTGGGGCTGTATGCCATACAAATGTTTCTTCCATAGTCAACAATATTGACGTTGCTTTGATTACCCTGTACAAAGTCTTGAAATGGTAGCTTTCGTTCGTAATATAAGATCTCTTTCGCAGTCAAATACAAGATATTTTCATTCAAAGGCAAATGGTCGAAGAAGAAGGAATCGGATCTTAGTTCTTAAACTTGATTCTCAAGAATGGTCTTATGATGAGCAAGAAATATGAGAATTTGACAGTAATTTTTTTGAAGATCTATATACGGATATGAGTACGTACCAGGGGTCCTTGGTGTTTGGATGTACTTATCCTGAGATTGACACAACTGACAGATGTGCTTTGGGAAAACAGGTTGATGAAATGGAAATTAAACGAGCTTTGTTCGATATGGGTTCTCTAAAAGCTCCGGGTCCAGATGGTTTAAATCTTCTTTTTTATCAGAGCCAATGGGATACGGTTGTTCTTTCAGTGACATCTTTGGTTAAAAGGGTATTTTCTAATCCGGATTGGGTTCATAATATTAATGATACTCAAATGGTCCTTATTCCTAAAATTGATCATCCATAATCTTTTCGTGATTTTCGGCCAATAAGCCTCTGTAATGTAGTGTATAAGATTGTTACAAAAGTTATTTCAAATAGATTTAAATCTATTATGCCATTGGTTGTGGCCCCAAACCAATGTAGTTTTGTGAAGGGGCGCCAAAGTACTGATAATATTATTCTAGTGCAGGAAATCATTCACTCTATGCGGAGCATGAAGAAGAAGCAGGGATTTATGGCAATAGATTGACTTGGAGAAAGCATATGACCGAGTCAGATGGAGTTTTCTTTTCGAATCTTGAATGAACTGAGGATTCCTAAGTACCTCTGTGACGTCATAAAAGCTTGTGTATCTACTCCGCAAATGCAGTTACTTTGCAATGGATGTGCTACAAAATCTTTTTTCCCTTCCAGAGGAGTTCGTTAAGGAGATCCTATCTCACCGTATCTCTTTGTTATTATGATGGAGAGGTTGGGGCATTTAATCCAGACTGCAGTAGAAGATGGAGATTGGAAACCTTTTAAGTTGTCCAGGCAAGGTACGGCTATTTCTCATATCTTTTTCGCTGATGATCTTATTCTGTTTGCAGAAGCAAATATGGATCAAGCAGGGGTGGTGAAAGCCATACTCGATGATTTCTGTGATATTTCTGGTCAGAAAGTAAATAATGCAAAATCGCACATTTACTTCTCCAAGAATGTGGGCAATACGAGAAGAAAGGACATTAGTGAGTTCTTGAATTTTTCCCTGTCTTCCAACCTGGGAAAATATTTAGGAATGTCAATCTTGCATGGGCGAAGTACTAAGTCCTCATACAGATTTATTCTTGATAAGATGAATGTTCGACTAGCAAGCTGGAAACCAAACATGTTATCGATGGCAGCTAGACATACTCTTGTATCATCAGTCATGTTGGCTATGCCATTCTATGCAATGCAAACTATACCCCTCCCATTGGGTACCTGTGATGAAATAGACAAAAAGTGCAGGCAATTTCTTTGGGGAAGTACATCAATGAGTCGTAAGCCACACTTGGTGGCTTGGAGTCGTATTTGTTCTCGGAAGAATGATGGTGGACTAGGCTTAAGACAGGTAAGGATTCATAATCAGGCCTACATGACGAAATTGGGGTGGAGCTTGATACACAAACGAGATGCATTGTGGGTTCGTTTTCTTCAGGAGAAGTACAAGACGGGCAGTGATTTGGTGCCAGAAGTAGAAAAAAGACGGTCAGAATCAAGCACATGGAAGGGGATTAGACAAAATTGGGAAAGTGTAACTGATAGTATTGCTTAGAAGATTACTGATGGAACTTCGGTGTCTTTTTGGCATGATCTATGGGTCCCCTATTTTGATAGATTGGAGAGTTTGACACTTCAACCATTAACAAATGAAATAAGGGAATGGAAGGCGGCCGACTGTATTACTCCGTCGAGTCAATGGGATCTAAATAAGTTTGGCCATTTATTACCAAAAGATGTCGTGGTTGCAATCCAAAGAGTGAATATCAACCGCAATACTAGTGGTGATTTTCCTATTTAGAGATGGACATCTGATGGTAAATTTGCACTAAAAGCCGCGTACAAGAGGATAGCTGGGCAAGGTGAAAACAATTCTTTTTTCGGATGGAGGCTTATATGGAAGCTGAAGGTTCCTCAACGTTACAGAATGTTTATGTGGTTATGCGCTCATGGTCGTTTACTGACTAATTTGGCACGAGCTCAACGGGGAATCCACACAAATGAGATGTGCCCTATTTGTCAGGACAGGACTGAATCAATTATGCATGTACTTCGAGATTGTGTGATGGTTAAAGAGATATGGAGTGAGTCATTACCTAGTCCATGGCATCGGCATTTCTTTGGCTCAACTGATAAAAACATTTGGTTAACATGGTGTTTACGCCGTCGTGATCATGTGTATGGCTACGAGTTCTGACATTGGTTTACGGTCCTATGTAGGCACATTTGGTTGGCAAGGAATGACCGTATCTTCAACAACAAATAATGGAGTAAGCAGGAGTTATTGGCATGTACTGGTTCCGTGTTGTCTTGGGGTATGTCTACCCACATGCAACCTAAGTCTTATACCGCAACAAGTAGGGGTTGGCGACCTCCACCTGCTGGGATGGTTAAAATTAATACAGATGGATCCAGGAATGAAGCGATGGGATGCTGTACCTGTGGTGAGGTGATAAGGGATGAAAAAAACGGATTTATTCAAGGGTTTATGTTTAGGATTGGAAGTGGATCGGTTATCACAGCAGAGACTTGGGGAATTTTGTGGGGTATGAAATTAGCTTGGGAAGGAGGATTTAGGCATATTATTGTTGAGAGTGACTGCAGCGAAGTACTGGATCTTATTCAAGGAATGATTCCCGATGAACATCATGATACTACTTTGATCTTGGAAATTCAATCGATGCTGGAACGTGACTGGGATGTAGAGATATTACATTGTTGTAGGGAGGCGAATAGGGTGGCGGATTACTTGGCAAAAAAAGCATGGAATATGACGGTGGATTTTCTTGTGCTTGACAGAGAACCTGATGAAGTCAAAAGTCTGATCATGGAAGATGTTACGAACCAATATATTTGTAATGAGTTAGTAGAATAGAGCCAGTAGGGCTATATTTTCTCCTTTTCTATAAAAAAAAAAAAGATCTCTTTCGCAGTGTCATTAAGGAGAAGAAATTGTATATTACTGAAGACTAATGCGAAAACTTCATTTTGAAATCAATGGGTCTCTTCTAAACAAGGTATTAAAACTCGGACCGGACATTGAACCGGTCGGGGTACTAGGTTAAGGGTCAATGAGTCAGACCGGGGCCAAACCGAAACTAAACCGGGGCCAAACCGGTGAGAAATTGAAGATTTTATGTTTATATTATGAAATTCTAAAGGAAAAATTCAACAACCTAGCTTCTAACCAGTTTTTGTCATGGATTGATGATGCATTATAAACAGTGATTAACTATGAGGGGGGGAAAGGGAAAATATGAAAAAGCCTCTTTTTAATACCAATATTAGGTAAGTGGTAACAACCAACAAGGCAACATTATATCACTCTCATTCATAATATAAGATATATTTTGAAAATTGATCTTAATTTTAAATATAAGACATGTTTTTAAAATTTATCAATCTTTTTCTAATTTACCTCTATTGATGTTTTCTTAACAATAATTAAGGGGGAGTGAGAATGAGGGAATATAATTAAAGAAAATGATTAGGGTGTTTTAAAAAGGGGTTGTTAAGGGGCAATTTTTCCCTGACAATTTCAAAAAGGGAGCAATTTTACCTTAGCTGTTATCTCAGTTAATTTTGACTATTAGTTGACCAAATATGCTAAAATAACAGTCCACATGTCATCCACATCATTTTTTTTAATATACAAATTTGCCCCAGAAGTTCATGTGTCATCATCTACTTTATTTTTAGTTCTTCTTTTTTTCAAATTTAGATTTAAAACTTTTAGGGCAAATTTGCATATTAACAAAAATGACGTGGATGACATGCAGACTGTTAGTTCAATATATTTACTTAACTAACAGTTAAAATTAACTAAGATAACAACCATGGTAAAATTGCTCCCTTTTTTAAACTTTCGAGACAAAATTGTCCTCCCAAAAAACTTTCAAGGCAAAATTACTCCCTCATTGAAAACTTCGAGTCAAAATTGCCCCTTAACTATTTAAAAAATATATGTCATATTAACTAATTTAATTACCTTCTTTTTTCTAATCAAATTAGATAAATATGTATTATATTAAGGAAGGAGTATTACTCTATGCAAGTCAAGTTACTTGGGTTTTATGATTTTTTTTTATTTTTCAACAATGAAAATATTGAATAAAAGAGAAACTTTTTTCAAATAAATGAGTAAATTAATAACTAAAACTTGTTTAATTTCATTTCTGTTGTGAATATTATATGATGTGGATGTCCATAAATTATCCAACTCTTGACCTTTCATATGCCCTTCACTCCATAACTTCTCACTCTTAGAATTTCATGTGTTCAATGCTATAACCGTATAACTTCCCCAATGAATATGTTATGGGAGTTTCTTATGATTAATATCATTATGCTCATCTTTATTTCCTTGTAACCGTATGTATAGAATTTAATGGTTAGAGGCCTATAAATAGATGTTATGTACAATGTATTGGTACCACCAACAATGAAGTGAATGAGAGCTCCTCCGTATTTCTCCTCCAACTTTTTCTCAATATTCTCTATCTCCCTCATATCAATCTCTTGTACTTTTCTTATTTTCATAACAATTTCTGTTTTATTCTCTTGTTCTTAATGACAAACTTTACCCAACATCGTCATCCATAGAACTTTAGAAGTAACAATGTCTATTTAAACAACATTTTTTTCTTCCCCGGAAGGTATCGAACCGACTAAGCAAAAACATATAAAATACAAATAACTTGGATTTTGTAACTTGTATGACATTGAAAATATGGACATAATTGATATCATAAATGCTAAATTAGTATATGAAAAAAATTAAATATGTTTTTTGCAGGAAAAACTAAAGATCCAAAAAATCAATACTCCGTCCATCCACATATATAAGGTTTCATTAATGGAATTGAGTTATTAAAAAAATCAATTAAAATTAGTTAAAAGTAATATATACAGAAAATATATGTTTTTTCTGAATATGTAAGTGTGTAAAGGAAAGAGAGTAATAATGAAAATATGATGAAAGAGAATGTGTTATGGAAAGATGATGTGACAAAAGAAAATATATGGGTAAAATGGGTAAAAAAAAAACATTCATTGTTCAAACAAAGCTAAAGAAGACATTGGATAAAGGGAATGACCATTTTAAGAAAAGAGAACCGTATAAATGTAGGGCTATATAGATCCTATATTTAGGCTTTCCCTTTATTTCTAGTGTATAAAAATTAAAAATAGGAATAGATGGAGTATATATTAAAAATACAAATAATAAGTATAAAAAGATAGTAAATATTACATTTTATCCTTCATATAAGATCTCTTCTGTCATGGAATTTACACAACAAATGAAATATTATACTCACTCCGTCCATGTATCGGAGAGTCCCTTTTTGAATGAATTTGTCCCTTTTTATAAAATCTTTTTTGAATTGGTTTCAATAATAAATACACTTTTATCCATTTTATCCTCGATTACTTTCATCTCATTTATTCCTCATACATTGTCTTTCATAATTTTATCATTATTATTCTCTCTCTTACTCATTAATAAATAAAGGTATTGTATGAAAAATTATATTTTCTACATATTTATTACATTTAATTAATATTAACTATTTTTTAAAAAAGGCCTTATGTTATAAAGAGGGAGGGAGGGAGGATTAAGCAGATGATTGAGTAAGTGGGGACATATTTTTCATGAGTCAAAACATTTGTTATTTGTCAATATCAAATTGGCCGGATGTCCGTTTGCTTAAAAAAAAAAAAACAATTTGCCGGAGGTCTTACTTTCGAACCTCTAAGCTTCTTCCACATGTGGTGGGTCCACCATTGCCGAACGGCTGATCCTATCTGTCTTTTTATCGTTAACTATCTTGTTCACCAACTTTGCTTCCTCCTTATTTTTTGGTGTTACTTGAGATTCTTCTCTTCCGAAAATGTAACCTTTACTAGGCCAACGGAAGTTTGAACCTTTCTTATCTTAGGTGTGTGTTTGGATGAAGCTTAAACCACGGTTTTAAAAAAAAAAAATTCATAAATCGAGATAAAACTCTTCTTACATATCTATCTCGTAAATTGTAAAAACTATTCTTCAAAAATTAATTCAAACACACACACTAAAAATGAAAGATAACCTTCCCAAAAAAAAAAGAATGAAAGATAACACCAGCAATCGACTAAAAGCAGCTTTTCCTATCTCTGCCTTTTTTGGTAACTTCCAAGCCGCCTTGACATAGCAAGCTATTCGCGCACGCGCACACATAAAAATAGGTCAACAAATGGCGCTCCCGTTTCTAAATTAAAATTCTAATCTACACGGCACTCAAAAATTCTGAACTCATAAAAATTATTTTTGATACTTTTACTTCAAGAACTTAGTCTCATATTAATAATTAAATTACACTTTCATATAATGATAAATCATTTTCCTTGATAAAAATAAAAAGTAAGAATATGAAAATTTATATCAGAATATTAAAAAACTAAGAAAATCATAAAATATAAGTTCACCAATCGCCAAGTATTAGGGAGTTGAACATAGTTTAATGAACTAGTTATACACAAACCGCGCATGTTTAAAAAGCTTCAACCTACTGATCCCGCTTATGGTCGAGAAGCAGAATAACAGTAAACGACGACGTTTGCCAAGAATGCGCGTCCTCAAGTGAATTGAATCTTGGACGCGAACTTTTGAACGTCCACGTCAGCATCAAAATAATTTTATTTGGACAAAGACTTCGTAGGCTTAAATTTGCCGTCTTCTCCAATTTCAATTCTCTGCTCTTTATATTCTCTGCATTCTCATCTTCCTTCTCCATTTTCTCTCTCACAACAAATCAACTAAACATGAGTCTCCATTTCTTCTTCTTTGCAATTTGTCTATCTCTCTCTTTCTCCTTCACGCCAATTTCAGCTCGATTGTTCCCTAATGCATCATCTATACCTCCTTGGCTTTCCAAAAATGTCCCTCCCGGAGCTTGGGACGCCTTCCGCAACTTCTCCGGCTGCCATCCGGGGAATAACTACGACGGTTTGGGTAAACTAAAGAAGTACTTCAACTACTTCGGCTACATCCCTAATTCCCCTTCCGACTTCACCGACGACTTTGACGACGCTCTTGAATCCGCCATTAAAACTTACCAGAAGAATTTCAATCTCAACGTCACCGGCAAGCTCGATGAGAACACTCTTCAGCAGATTGTTCGCCCTCGATGCGGTGTAGCTGACATAATCAACGGCACCAGCACTATGAACTCCGGGAAGGAGAATTCCTCTGCCGCGAGTAATGATTTACACTTTCACTCTGTCTCCCACTTCACTTTCTTCCCCGGGACTCCGCGGTGGCCGGCCGGAACAGAAACTCTGACCTACGGATTCTTGCCGGCCCACGGCCTAACAGAGGAAGTGAAGAGCGTGTTCTCCAACGCCTTCGATCGGTGGTCGGAGGTAACGACGTTGAATTTCACGGAAGCGTCATCGTATCAATTGGCGGATATCAAGATAGCGTTCTACACGGGAGATCACTGAGACGGAGAGCCATTCGACGGACCTTTGGGGACTCTGGCCCACTCGTTTTCACCGACGAACAGGAGATTCCATCTCGACGGTGCGGAGAATTGGGTGGTATCCGGCGATGTGACGCAATCCACGCTGTCGTCTGCGGTGGATCTGGAATCGGTGGCGGTACACGAGATCGGGCACTTGTTAGGGTTGGGACACACATCGGTGGAGGAGGCGATCATGTACCCGACGAAATCGTAGCGGACAAGGAAGGTGACTCTCGCGGACGACGATATTCAGGGTATTCAACAGCTTTACAGATCAAATCCTAATTACAATGGCTCCACGACGGTGACGACGTCTAAGCAGAACGATTCCAGCCATGGCGGCCGGCGACTCAGTGTGGTGGAATCAACGCGGGGACTACTCCTTTTGGTAGCCGTTGGATCAGCCCATTTGATTTTGTAGGCATTTTTTTTTCCCTTTCTGCAACCATTTTTTAGGGGGAGGGACTAGTCAATTGGGTGGGCTTACCGAGCCTCCCTGATTTTTATGTATTTATTTTTTTTCAATTTTTTATTGTGATTAACTGATCATAGAATATCTTATTCTTATGGTTATTGGCTTATAGCTAGTTATTGATACAGTTGTTGCAGCCTGCACTGCATCATGATATAGTGCCATATTATGATGGCTATATCTTTTTCTCTTTGTGCAGGATTAAATTTTAGTATCTTATTAATTTGGTGTCCATATGATTTTCACTAATCTTGTTTTTGCAAATTCATCATCCGAACCTCATTTAATTTATTTAGAAACTAGAAAGGGATATTTAGTTAAATCATCAATCGCCAATTAATGTGAAACATATGAAGTTTATTGTAACTTCTGCATTCTACAAATTCTATACTCCCTTGCTTCACAGTACTCCTCTTTGCTCATAATATAATAATATAGTAGTCACTTTAACTAATTCATTAAAACTAAGAAATGATAGTTAGCTTATTAAATATGCCTTAAATTAAAATTTTTAACTTTACCCATATTAAATTAGGCTTTGAATAAGAGGGAAAAATACAAAAATTCACATTTAAACATTAATTATACAAACAAAATTGAAAATTAAGTATTAATTGCTCTTTAAGTGACATAAATTGTGGACAATGATATTCTTCTATAATTGACTTATATTAAGAACCAAAGGAGCAAGTCACTCCTGAAAAAAACAGTTGTTTGATTTTGCCAGCTTCACGGAAAAATACTGACGAAGTATGTAGGATTTATTGTTTGAGTATATCCCTATTTATGATATAAGATTCAAAGAATAAATTTCAGGGCTTGGCTGGATTTGCATTTGAAAAGTATAATCACAGAAGTCAGAACAAAACTCATATTATATCCTTATCTTATATTATCTTCGGTTTTATTTATAAGTAACTTTCTATTTCATAGGGTTGGTCCCTTTCATAAGCAATTTTCACTTTTTATCTAAAAATGTAAGTTTCTTTTTCCTTATATCTTAAACTCATTATCTCTCATACTTTTTATCTATTCTCTCTCCTACACTCTTTTCATAAATAAGGGCATATATGGAAAAAAAATGATATTTTTGACACACTTATTATTTTTTAACTACCGATTCGCTTTACGCAATCAAGAGAAAAATTGCTTATAAATAGGACTGGAGGGAGTACACTATAAATCATATTTGTAAAGCAACTTCTACTATCAATCCAGAGGATATTAAGAAAAATATTTTTCTTCTTTACAACAGTCAATTTTCAAACGTGCTTGATCAATACCATTGAATTGGCCTTGTTCTCTCGTATCAATTTGAACGAGTGCTGTATAATTTACTGTTGATTCTGCAAATAATGTAATTGATGTATTAGCCCGGCGCGGAGCCTCTCCATTGCACCTCAATTTAGATATAACGGCGTCTTTTTGAATTAAAATGAAATGTCGGCCGTTGATTTTAAACTCATGATGTTGGCCGTTGATAAACAACGTGGAGAGAAAAGACTCTGACTCAACCCTCACCACTCGCCTCTTTCGTTTCCCTGCTCCATAGATGTTCATCATTGACACCTTTTCAACTGTGAACATTGGCCTCTGTTACCCTCAGATTTCTGAATGTTCGAAAGTTTTAATGCATCTTAATCTTTGGTTGCCTATAGCTTTGAAGACACTGGACAGATTTTGGCTCATGGGCTTTGAAATCTAAGTTCAAATCCATCTCCCATATATATAAAGAGATGAAAAGAAAGGAATTCGAACTTGTTTGGTTTGCAAAAATAGCTAGTGGTGCCAACTTGACTGGAACGATTCCTTCTTTTCTATTATTCTTTAAGTTAAACGATCCTAATCTAACCAATAACCTAAGTTTCTGAAATCTGGACTGACCACGGAACCGGTCGGAGTACTAGGTCAAGGGTCAGTAAGTTAGACTGGAGTTAACCCAGGGCCAAATCATTGAGATTAAAGATTTTAGGGTTATTAATATAAAATTCTAAAGAAAAATTAAAAAAATTAATTTTTTTTTTTTAAACTTTACCGAACTGAATCGAACAAGTTCGCCAGTTTCCGATCCAGATCAGCCAAAAGAAAAGGGCAATTACGCATCACGTGCCTCTAACTAGTGTTATCATGCTCTTCATGTGAAATCTAAGAAGTAAATATGGGCTCAATGTTTCATTAAAAATAAAAAAGAAAAAACATGGGCTCAAGATAAACAATAAGAATTGATAAAAAACATGGGCTAAAAAAAATGTTGGAGCCACAATCGTTAAAAAAAAAAAAAAAAGAAGCTTCAAGCTTGCTGTAAAAGCAAGCAATGATAATAAAAATACGGTTACATATTTTTTTAAAAAAAATTATTGTTTCACTATTTGTAACAAATATTATTTTTAATTTTTTTTTATACTAAAGTATATTTGTAGTTCTTTAATTTTTACATAATGTACGTTTGTGGCCCCTTAACTTTATAAAGTATAGTTTTAATCTTATAATTCTAACACCGTCAATGTCGCTAACGAAAAACGTTAGCATGGCGAACTCAAGTGATGACTATAGCATTTAATTACACAAAATTTAGATATTTTTCAGTTTACCCATATTTTAAATTTAAGATTAATAACATTTAATTATACAGTCATTATTTAAGTTTACGCCATTTTCACTTGAGTTTGTGTTTTCCATTAACGATATTAATAGTATTTGAATTATAAGACCAAAAATATATTTCATATAAATCCAAATGACTAATAGTATACTTTAACTTTTTTTTTTTTTTCCATCACAAGTACAAATGGATTCATTGGTTGGGTACGGGGTCTAGAAATGAATGGGGGCAACCCTTAAAATAATAATGTGAGTTACAAGTGGAGTTGCAAAAGTGATATTCCTTCTTATCCTAATTATAAGATAAAATTGATTTTTTTAGAGAAATTAAGGAAGCTGATTAAATTATTTTAGAGTATTTATATTTTTATTTTTTCTCCAAACTAATTAGTTTGACTAATAAACTAATATATAATCTAAGGATACATAACATCTGATATGATTAAATAATTTATTTAGCTACCTTAACTCTCTAAAAAAAGTCAACTTTATCTTATGTTTAAGATCGGAGGTAGTATCTTTTATCCCTATTTCTTTTTCACCTAAGTTTATCTAAATTCGCTTAAGATGTGTCCCAGTTAATAACTCGTTGGCAAACACGTCCAAAGCAAATATGAAATAGAAGGAAAGAAAGCATATGGCTGGCGTCGCTTTGAGAGTGTTTCACTTCATGATCTTATCCAGAAAATTAGATGACAGCCATTCACTAATGTATTCACGCGACATAAGTTAATTATAAATCCCACGTGACCCATTCTCAGGATGTTTTAAATAAATATAAATTATTGGAAACCATCATAATTTGTCCATTGCAAATTGAAGACCCCCTTTGAGATACATAAGCCAACTAATATATACTCCCTATTTTCTCAAGCAACGAGCAACTGAAATATTTTTAAAGGTGTAATTAACATTTTAAAATATTTATGGGTGTAATTTTAACTCTAAAATGATTAAATTAGAGCAATTGTGCCCATCATCCTAACATCCTCACATACAGCTAACACGGTTTACAAAAAACTTCACTCTAACCATCGACACCTTAGTCACCCTTTCCAAATCTCCATGCCCATCTTAACCGTCTTCTCCACCACCTCCTTCTAGCTAGGACTGCATCTTCTTGCTCCTGTGTAAGAAATCCTCTGCCAGCGACTTCACGGAGATTTATCTAAACATAAGTTTCATCTTAGATTTATCTAAACATTTATTGTGTTTTTTTCTAACTTTACCCCATATTTATTGTATTTATTCTCTCTCACTTATCTTCTTTACACATAAGGGCATAGTTGAAAAAATAATATATATTTATTACTTTTAACTAACTTTAACCATTTTCTTAATTAATGCAAATCAATTATTTGAAGTTTATAATAAGGGATTGAGGGAGTATATTCTATAAATACTTGTGTTTTAGATATCGCCCTCTAGGTTGTAACAAGTTAGACGACATAGATATATATATTTTTTTTTTTGGCGCAAGTATCCTCCTATTAAAAATAATCTTATTGGACATACTTAACACTAAATGTGAACATATTTCTCAAGGAAGATTCAAATATTTATTCACCATATTGTAAAAAATTAATTCATTTTGCTAGACAATTAAGAATGGTATGTTTGGAATCAGGTGTTGAAATGCCAAACCATGGTTTTGATTGAAGCAATTTACTTGTGCCAAAATATGGTTTTGACAAGGTTATACATGCTACTCTTTCTTCTTTTTTTGTTTTTTTTTTTGTTTTGGTCGAAATACATACTACTCTTTCTGTTTCTACCTTATATTCATAAGATAAAATTTGAGAGTGGATTTGTTTCTATATACAACATAAATGACAATACAATTGGAGGAGTATTTAATATTTTTTCCATTAAATCCACATTAAATGTATGAAATGATAGGTTATAAATGCCTTTTCACTTTCAAACTTTTCTCACTTATTATATTCCCCTCTCTTCAAAATAATACTCTAAATTAGGGGTGGAAATAGGTTAGGTTAGGCTAGATTTTACTTAAATAGGTCTAGACCTGCAATAGAGATTCAAAGCCTAGGCCTAGGCCTGTGTGTAGGCTTTTCTTTAGGCCTAAGCCTAGGCCTTTAAAAAGCCTGACAAGGCCTGAAGCCTGTTTAAAGGCCTACTTGAAATGTAAGCCTTTAAAGCCTATGTATCCAAATTCATATATAACCCTTCACGCTTATTTACAATCCTACATTATGTCTTAAAAGCTTAACATCCATTCTTGTCGTGATATTAGGGCTTACTGAGAAAAAGAAAAAAATGTCTAGTGACAACAATTATTCGAGTAAATAAGTATAAGAAAAATTAATCGTCTGTTGACTAATAAGATATATTTTTTAAAATCGACCAAGTATAACAACTAACATGTAAAACTAGAATTTACCTCTTTTACTTTTCCCACATAAATTAGACAAACTCCTCTTACTAAGATTATAATATTTCATTTGGCATTAAAACAAACTCATAGCAATTATTATGTTTTAAGGGACGATCGAATCAAGGGAAAGTGAGTGAGTTAGTATCGCCATCTCAGTGATCGAAGAGAAGAGAGGTAAGGTGAATGATTGTTGCGAAAACAATGGTTGAGTGTAATGACGATGTGATGTGAAACTTAAAATTAAGGTGAAGTTGGTAAATTTATAAATAATTTATAAAATTATTTAGATGATATTATATATACTTATATAATAGTATAAATTAAAAAACTTAAATAGACCAGGCCTGTAGGCTAGGCCTTATGAAAATAGGCCTGACCCGTTTATCTAAATAGGCCTAGCAATAAGCATGAGACTGAGCCTGACCTATTTAGTAAATAGGCTAGGCTAGGCTAGGCTAGGCTTTATGTAGGCTAGGTGTAGGCCCATGTTAGGAATCTGACCTATTTTCATCCCTACTCCAAATACAATTAAACACATTTCTCAAACGGGTAAAAGTAAAAAAAAAATTATATTTTAAGATATATTAAATAATTTAACTATCATTTTTTATTTTCCACTATAATATAATTAAACTGTCTTATATATTATGGATTACAGAGTGTCCATGTTTTTCTGCTAAGTTTGGTAGAATGATTTTTTTTTTTTTTGACCTGAAAGTTTGGTAAAATGATTGATCAAAAGCAAAAGCAAACTCATTGATCAAAGCAGTAACGAGTTATTTTAAAATTCCAAATAACCCATTCCAGGGGATTGGGGAATAGAACAGTGTCTTTTTGGGCAAGGAGCGACAAGTGTCACCAGTCAACCGAACTTGCATAATATTCATTTCCGACGTACTAAAGTGCGCACCCGCCATCTCTCTCTTACTAAAATGCGCCTCCCTCCGATAACGAACCTTCGTTATATAAACCAACCCCACCATCAACCTCTCTTGCCCGCACTATACAAGAAACGAAGAGCCAGGAAGGTTACAGAGAAACACAAATGGGACTTCTGTGTTGCCATTAAGATGTAGAAACCATCTCATTAAATTTCGGATCACCTTTCTTGCTGTCTTCACTCCTCTAGTCTATGTTCTCTCTCTCTCTCTCTCCTCCGTTCTCTCACATCTCCTTCTTCCTCTTCTCTCTTGTTCTTTCCTCACCCTTTCCCCTTTCCCGTTTTGCATCACACATGCGCGCATGAAAAATATTTTTGATATATTTTTACTTCAAGAACTTATTAGTGCAATATATGGAATTAAATTAGACTTTAATATATAATAATTTAAAAAATTCTGAAATTTTATTGCACCCTTTATATCAAAATGAAATAAAGTTTGGTGGGCGGAAAAACGGTGATGCTCTTTCTTTATTTTTTGAAATTTCTTATTTATCTTGTGAATTCTCTTACTTGTTTTATGAATGATCAAAATATTTATAACTCTCTGGGTTCTTTTAAATTTCTTTATTTATCTTGTGAATGGTCAAATTGTTCCTATTAACTCTTGATTTCTTTTAAATCCTTTTGTTTATCTTATTAATGATCTAATAAAAAAATTAAGTAAGGGTATTATTATTTTTTACTTATAAAACTTAATTTTATCTCAATTCAAAGATATAGTTAATTTCACAAGTTTTTTGGGTTGACTGAAAGGATGACTTGAAATTTTTCCACTAACTTTCTTTGGAAAAAGACTCGCATCTACCCTCTTCTCCGAATTCAATTCTCTGCTCCTTTATATTCTCTGCATTCTCATCTTCCTTCTCCATCTTCTCTCTAACAACACATCAAGTAAACATGAGACTCCATCTCTTCTTCTTCTTCACAATTTGTCTATCTCTCTCTTTCTCCTTCACGCCAATTTCAGCTCGATTGTTCGCTAATGCATCATCTATACCTCCTTGGCTTTCCAAAAATGTCCCTCCCAGTGCTTGGGACACCTTCCGCAACTTCTCCGTCTGCCATCAAGGAAGTAACTACGACGGTTTGGGCAAACTAAAGAAGTACTTCAACTACTTCGGCTACATCCCTAACCCCCCTTCCAACTTCACCGACGACTTCGACGACGTCCTTGAATCCGCCATTAAAATGTACCAGAAGAACTTCAATCTCAACGTCACCGGCGAGCTCGATGCGAACACTCTTCAGCAGATCGTTCGCCCTCGATGCGGTATAGCTGACATAATCAACGGCACCAACACCATGAACTCCGGCAAGGAGAATACCTCCATGGCGAGCAATGACGTACACTTTCACTCTGTCTCCCACTTCAGTTTCTTCTCCGATAGTCCACGGTGGCCAGCCGGCACAGAAACTCTAACCTACGCGTTCTTGCCTGAAAATGACCTGACAGACAATGTGAAGAGCGTGTTCGCCAAGGCTTTCAACCGGTGGTCGAAGGTAACGGCGTTTAAATTCACGGAAGCGTCATCGTACGAAACGACGAATATCAAGATAGCATTCTACTCAGGAGACCACGGAGACGGAGCACCATTCGATGGACCTTTGAAGACGCTGGCCCACGCGTTTCCACCGACGGACGGTAGATTCCATCTCGACAAGGATGAGAACTGGGTGGCATCGGAGGATGTGACGCAATTGACGCAGGATAAGGTGTTTGATATGGAATCGGTGGCTCTACACGAGATCGGACACTTGTTAGGGTTGGGACACTCATCGGTGGAGGAGGCGATCATGTTCCCGACGATACCGCCCAAGATAAGGAAGGTGACTCTAGCAGCCGACGATATTCAGGGAATTCAACAGCTTTACAGATCGACTCCTAATAACGGGGGCTCCACGACGACGCCAACTGCGTCTGAGCAGAAGGAGTTCAGCCATGACGACCGACGACTCAGTGTGGTGGGGTTAATGCGGGGGCTACTCCTTTTGGTAGCCGTTGGATTAGGCCATTTGATTTTCTGATTCTATAGAATATCTTATTCTTTTTTTTTATGGTTTATGCAATGGACCATTTGTGGCCTTCGGTGCACCCACCTTCCAGGTATCCGGCGTTAACCTGAAGGCCAACGCTGGATTTACCGACATGGGCCCCCGACAACCGACTAGTCCTGGCGCCCCCAATCTGATAGGCCTGACAGGAATTCACCTCTTTGAGGCGCCCCAGGGGAGAGAGCTCCCAATAGAAATTCTTTACACCTTCCGTTTCCTGGGATCGAACCCAGAAACGGATTGGTGTGGCGCAGATGCCTACCCATCTGCGCCAACTTCCGTATTCTTATGGTTTTACATTTATATGGTACTTATAGGCCTATAGCTAGTTATTGATACAATTTTGTTTTTCCCGCTAGTCTTATTGATACCGTTGTTGCAGCCTACAGGCCTGCACTGCATCATGAGTTCATGATATAGTGCCATATTATTATAGAATATTTATTCTTATCGTTATAGATCGACTTGTACAGCCATATTATGATGGTTGTATCTTATACTCTTGGTGCAGGATTGAATTTTAGTATCTTATTAATTTGATGTCTATATGATTTTCACTAATCTTGTTTTTGGAAATTCAACATCCAAGCCTCATTTAATTCATTTTAGAACTAGAAAGGCTATTTAGTTAAATCATCAATCACTAATAAATGAGTAACGCATAAATTTTATTGTAACTCGCTCATTTTTCAAATTTCAGCCCACAATATATTTCTTATTGTTTATAATATACGTCACTTCAACTAATTCATTAGAACTAAAAAATGTTAGTTAGCTTAATAAATATGGCTTAACCTGTGTTTGTTATCACTTATTTTTGGGTAATAAGTCCTTATTACGTAAGTTTAGATAAAACTCCTCTCACATACTTACCTCGTATACTGTAAATCACGATTTATAATCACTTATAAGTAAAAAATAAACTATCTCAAATGAGCACTTAAATTGAAAAGTTTTTTCAATTTTACCCATGTTAAATTAGGTTTTGAATGAGAGACAAAATACAAAAATTCACATTTAAACATTAATCAAACAAACAAAATTACAAATAAGCATTCATTACTTTTTAAGTAACTTATATTGTAGACCATGATATTCTTCTTGAATTGACTCAAGTTAAAAACCAAAGGAAGCAAGCCACTCCTAGAAGAATGCTTATGTTTGATTTTGCTAGCTTCACATAAAAATAATGACGAAGCTCATGTAGGGTTTATTGTTTGAGTATATCTCTATTTATAATATGAAATTTTAGAGCTTGTTTGGATTTACATTTGAATAGTATGATCATGCAACTCAGATAAAATTTCCTTCACATATTTATTTCATACCCTATAAATCATGTTTGTAAAGAAACTTTAACCGCCAATCTAAACTAGCATATAAACTTTTGATATCTCTCTGGACAATTCCAGAGGGATATTAAGAAAAATATTTTCCTTCTTTACAACATCAATTTTCAAGCGTACCTGTGCAAAATCATTGAACTGGCCTTATTCTCTCATATCAATTTAAATGAGTGGATGTATAATTTACTTTTGATTTCGTAAATAGTGTAATTGATGTATAAGTGTTCTTTTGAGTTTTCGACCTGAACTCATTTTTTCCAAACAGGAAAGAAGTCAATTGCGCATTGCCTGCCTCTAAGTAGTGATATCATGCTCTTCATATGAAATCTAAGAAGTATGGGTTCAAGCTTTCATTAAAAATAAAAAATAGTTTGGGATCAAGATCAAAAAAATAAGAGTTGATATTTTTGGTTGGGTAGTAATAGTAACACCCTTTAAGCCTTAAGGCCCAAAGATGAATGTCTCAACCACAATTGTTTATTTTTACCTTAATGGGCTCAAACATGACTCACAAAGTGGAACAAAATGACACTCAAACTACCAATGAGGTTGCTCTTTGTACTTATATCGGGCTTTGATTCTGGTTTCAATATAAAGTAAGCCCAAGTCTTATTAGGAGTGAAAATAGCTCATGCCTTTAAGGTGGTCAAGGGCCTGGCTTGGTTAAAGCTATGCTATGCCTGGCTATTAAACAAAGAGGTCAGACCTCATGCTTCTTTAAAGACTTATTTATTTAAATATGTTAGGCTTTTTAGGTCTGACATGTTTAATATTATATATATTATCATTATGTTATATAATAATGTATAATTAAATTAAGTCTTATTTTAATTTAAAATAGGCTTTCAAGCCTACCAAAAGCCTACATAAATGTAGGCTTTGTTAGGCTCAAAGCCTACTTACAGCCTTTAAGGCTTGTAATATGAGGTTTTTAAAAATGTTTCAAGCCTTTTTAAGGTTTAGGCCTAAGTTTTAAAAAAGCATGCATTTAGTCCCAGGCTTAGGTTTTATGCCTTTTTTAACGGCTTAGGCCTATTTGACGAAAGTTGGTTTAGCATAACCTATTTTCACCCTAGTCCTTATAAAATAATAGGAACCGAAATTAATGATTTGCAACTCTAGGATTAAAATTAAAATTTGATTAAATTGTAAGGTTCAATAATAATATTAACCCTTAAATATGATGATAACATGTTTTAAGGTGAAAAAAATGTCTGAGGCACAATTGTGAAAAAAAAGGGTAAAGGTGCAATTTTAACAATAATGTTCTATTTTAGGGGCATCTGGCACCATAAAGTTTTTTAGGGTGCTAAAATACACATAAAGTTTATAAAGTGGAGCAATTTTACCAAAACCGTTAACTTGAAGGAAACAGACGTTATATGTGGGTCCCACATGTATTTTTTTAAAAAGGGTGAAGGTGCAATTTTAACAACTATGTTCTATCTTAGGGGCATCTGGCACCATAAAGTTTTTAGGGTGCTAAAATACACATAAATTTTATAAAGTGGAGTAATTTTACCAAACCGTTAACTTGAAGGAAACGAACATTATATGCGGGTCCTACATAGTGAATTTACTGCTTCTTGCTCCTGCTCCCCTATACCATTTCTTACACAGTCTTGTTTGTAACATGCATCACTTCCTTTGAAATCTTTAACTATTCGCCTGCCCAGTTTCATCTTTCCCATTGCTAAAACAGGTAAACTTTTTTTCCCCAACAGCGTTAATAATTTGTATACGTCAGTAAAAAATAAAGTTAAAAGCTATAGGGTTTGTTCTGCAAATTGTGATATTCGTTGAAAAAGGCTTTCAAACCATGTATTTCAGATAGAGCATTGAGCACGATGTAAACATTATTATCTACTGCTCTTTATGGAATTATCCACTTGAGAGAAGGAGCAAGAAGCAATTGCTTTTTTTTTTTAAATGTGTGGGACCTGCATATGACGTCTGTTTCCTTCAAGTTAACGGTTTAGTAAAATTGCTTCACTTTATAAACTTTATGTGTATTTTAGCACCCTAAAAAACTTTATGGTGCCAGATGCCCCTAAGATAGAACATTGTTGTTAAAATTGCACCTTCACTTTAAAAAAATACGTGTGGGACCCACATATAATGTCTGTTTCCTTCAAGTTAACGGTTTTGGTAAAATTGCTTCACTTTATAAACTTTATCTGTATTTTAGCACCCTAAAATACTTTATGGTGCCAGATGCCCGTAAGAGAAAACATTATTGTTAAAATTGCACCATCACCCTAAAAAAAACAAGAAGCTTAAACCTTGCTGTAAAAGCAAGCAATGATAATAAAAACACAATTATATATTTTTAAAAAAAAATTATATTGTTTTACTATTTGTAACAAACATTATTTTCAAAAAAAAATTTATGACAGATTCAGTAGATTGGTTGGTTGGGTGCGGGCTTTTGAAATGAATGGGGCAACACTTGAAATAATAACGTGAATTACAAGTGGAGTTGCAGAGTGATATCTTTTATCTCTAATTCTTTTCACGTAATTTTATCTAAATTCGCTTAAGATATGTCCAAATTCCTAACTTGGTGGCAAACACGTCCAAACCAAAAATTAAAAAAGAAATAAAGCAGATAGATGGCGTGGCTTTGAGAGTGTTGCACTTCATGATCTTATCCAGAAATTTCGATGAGAGCCATTCACTAAAGTATTTACGCGACATATGTTAATTACAAATCCCACCTGACCCACTTCAGGGTGTTTTAAATAAATCTAAATTATTGGATGGTTCTATTCATTCCAATAATTTAGATTTATTTTTATTTTTTTTTCCGATCAAAAAAAAATAAATCTAAATTATTGGAATGAATAGAACCATCCAAATTTATTTGAAAGCATGATAATTTGTCCAGACACCCTTGGACATACATAAGCCCACTAATACTCCCTGTTCTGCTAAATGTAAGACACTTCTAATTAATTTACACACATAGGTGAAAAAATATTTAAAAACATTGAATTTGTGATAAAATTTAAGTGATTTTTAATATTAACCTTATTAATTACATTTAAACTCTATGATAACATTAATTTATACTCTCTCTCATTATCATTATTAAATATAAACATATATGACAAAAATACTATTTAATAGCCCTTAAAACTAACAAATAATTGACACAACTAGGTTTTGAATGACGTAAAATCAGATACGATATTTTAAAAAATAAGTAACTTTAGCAATTCTATTAAATTAGCTCAAATGTTCGTCTCTTTTTTTTTTACGTGAGAACCATTTGTTCTCTCTCTAATTTTATAATGAATGTTTGGGTCAATTTAACGGAATTATTAATTGCACAATTTTTAAAATATTATATATATTTTTATATCATTTAAAACTTAATTGTATTAGATGCTCATGACAAAAATATTTATTGTTAAAATTATACGTTGACCCAAAAGATCAAGAATATCGGATGAAAATTGTTCAGCAATAGAGGTGAGGGAGTAGTAAGCCGATATGATTGAACAAGGATTTAGGGTAAATTTTGGATTCCACCCGCTCAAAAAGATAATATACCACCCCTTCCCTCAAACCAAACACATCCTAAGGGCTTGTTTGGTATAAGGAAGATCTGAGAGGGGAAGGGAACATGTACAAGTTCCCTCGTTTGATACGTAATTTTGACTTAATCTTTCTAGGAACTCAAGTTCTCAGGCCCACTCCAGGCCCACCAATGTTCCCTTATTCATGGGAATAAGAGATCCCACCAATTTAGTTCTTTCAGTGGAGGAAGATCCGAAAGACACATATACCCCTGAAATATTTAAATTAAAAGGCGGAAAATTCAAATTTACTACAAAATTTGCTTATCATAATCGAATTTTTAAAGATTCCCGCCTTGCAAATTCGAATTTCATCAATAAATTTGAATTTTTAGGATTCCCGCATTACAAATTCGAATTTCTACAATATTTGCTTATCATATAAAAAAATAATTTCAATTCATTAATAAATAAAATATTTTTTTATTTATTTAAATTATAATTTATATTTTATTCATTTTATTTAATTTTCAAATTATTATACTACTAATTATTTAATTTATGAATTGAAATATAAATTTAATTAATATATAATTATTAATTTATGTTGAGGATAAAATGGGTATTTCTCTTTTTTCCCCAAGTTTCACCTCAATTTTTTTCTTACCAAACAACTTATCTTCCCTCAACCTATCTTTCATAATCCTTTACAATATTTCTTTCCTTCCTTTCCCTTCTCTAAATTCTTTTCCCTCCTCAAATTTTCATCATAGCAAACAGGCCCTAAGAGAGAGGGGGATATATAATAAAGTGGGAAGGAAAAACAACAAAAGAGACGAGGAAATTTCTTGCAAGTGGCAGCTAATGACGTGGTCCTTTGATTTGATGTCATTAATTAAGAAAACAGCTAGTGGTATTAGCAAAGCAACAGCTACACTAATCCTATTTAATAGGATATTTGCTAGCTCCAACCAAACTTGTGTGCTGGAAAGTCCTCCAACTTGTTCAGTTGTTCCCTCATGGGGTCACTCTCATTCACTTCACATACATGTCCCCTTCTTTATTTATTTCCTTTCTTTTATTTTCTGTTCACCCAACAAATGTGTGTTGCCTATAGCGTTTCAATGATAAGATTCATTCACTTGACATCCCCTTTTACACCTTATTCTTTTACTAATACTTGTGTTTTAGATATCACCTTCTAGGTTGTACCAAGTTAGACAACATAGATTTTTTATTTTTGCTAGGCACATATATTAGAGATAATCATGTTTGAGACACTATCAGTTATATATAAACATATCTCCTAATGGAAATTTGATTGTCATATTATGAGGGATTAACTCATTTTACTAAACTCAACTCCCTTTGGTAGCTTAGATAATTAAGAATGGTATGTATGGAATTGGGTGTTGTGATGCAATGCCAAACCATGGTTTTGATAGAAGCAATTTTCTTGTGCCAAAATATGGTTTTGACAAGGTTATGCAAACCACTCTTTCTGTTTCTGCTTATAAAACAAAATTTTAGAGTGAATTTGTTTCTATATAGAACATAAATTATAAAATTTGAGGAGTATTTAATTTTTTTCCCATTGAACCCATATTAAATGTATGAAATGACTGGCTTAAAATGCCATCTTCATGTTGGCAAAAACAAATGCCGCCTTCCATACTAGAAGTATGTAAATAGAGTGAAATAGTTTAATAATCACCACTTTTATAGATATTCAATGTTTAATTTACTGGTGTTAGCGAGAAAAATCTTTCAATATTTAATATTCTTATTTTGATTTAACTATGTTGACCTTATTATTTGTTTAGCGAACGGTTTGCAAGGCCTAGTATAAAATTGAACACATTTTTCTGCTGAGTTTGGTGGAATGATTGATCAAAAGCAAACGCAAATTGAATAATCAAAGCAATAATGATTTATTTGAAAAATCCCAAATAACCCATTCCAGGGGAATAGTACAGAGTCTTTGGGCAAGGATAGTGCCAAGTGTCAACAGTCAACCCAACTTTCATAATATTCATTTCCGACGTGCTAAAATGCGCACCCGCCGACTCTCTCACACTAAAATGCGCCTCCCTCTATAACGACCCTTCGTTATATAAACCCAACCGCACCTTCAACCTCTTGCACGCTCACCCTTCAAGAAAACGAACAGCCTGGAAGGTTACAGAAAACACAAATGGGACTTCTGTGTTGCCACTCAGAGGATCAAGAACAACCATCTCATGAAATTTCCGATCACCTTCATTCTGAATTATCAAATGCTTCTTCCCTTTCTTCTCAGCCAAGTTTACCTTCTGTTCCTTCTCTAACGCCTCCAATACCGCCGCCGTCTCATCGGCCGGAGAATTCGCCTCAGTCTCATCACCAACTCATAACCACACTCAATTCGCCCCCTTCCTCTCCGATATTCTCCCTAATCCTCCATGGCAAGTTCCTTTACACTGGTTCTTTCAACAGCGAGATTCGCGCATGGAGTCGAAGCCCTAATTTTACCGGCAATCCACATGGCGACGTCGTGGCAACAAACAATGGAGCTGTGAAATCGCTCGTGGTTTCCGGCGACAAGCTGTTCAGCGCTCATCAAGATCACAAAATTCGGGTCTGGAAGATCCAACCCGATGGCGATCCGAACCCGAGGTTCAAACCCGTAGCGACTCTTCCGACTATCGGTGATCGTTTCTGCAAGCTGTTCTCGGCGAAGAACTATGTTCAAGTACGGCGGCACAAGAAGTGCACGTGGGTGCATCACGTGGACGCCGTCTCTTTCCTTGCTCTGTCCGGAGATGGCTCCCTGCTTTACACTGCTTCATGGGATCGAACATTCAAAATCTGGAGAACTTCAGATTTCAAGTGTTTAGAATCCGTCCGCGCACACGAAGACGCGATAAACGCCTTGGTTCTGTCCAGTGATGGCGTTGTTTATACTGGTTCTGCGGATAAGAAGATCAAGATATGGAAGAAGAACGAAGGCGAGAAGAATCATTCCTTATTGGGAACTTTAGAGAAGCACAAATCAGCTGTGAACGCATTAGCTTTAAGCACAGATGGATCAGTGTTGTATTCTGGTGCCTGTGACAGATCAATTCTGGTGTGGGAAAAGGATGGTAATGATGGAGGGAAGATGGTGCTGGTTGGTGCTCTGAGAGGGCACACAAAAGCTATACTGTGCTTGGTGGCTATGGAGGATCTGGTTTGTAGTGGATCAGCTGATAACACTGTGAGGATATGGAAGAGAGGGCATGACAAGAGCTATACATGTCTTGCTGTGTTAGAAGGCCATAAAAAGCCTGTGAAGTGCTTGGCTATGGCGGCTGATTCTAACAAATCCAATAATAATAACAATGGTGGTTCTGATGCTATCAGTACTTATATGGTTTACAGTGGTAGCTTGGATTGTAATGTTAAGGTTTGGAAAGTACAAGTTCCCTTGTTCTGAGATTTGACCTCCATTTTTGTTTCTTCTGGGAAAACAAGAAGTTTTTGCTGTAGAGAATTCGTATATATTGTAAGAGGGTGAAGAATTTAAAAGAGATATAGATGATTGAATGCCATATACTTGTACACATTTGAAGTTTGGACTGTTCCTTTGTTCCTTATTTTCAGAAGAGTGAAGTGATGGGTATATACTACATTGATTCAATTAATTCTTTTAAGGGTTTTACTTTGAATTGTTTAAATGGTGGTTGGTATGGATAACTTAAAAGGACTTTAGTTAGGTTAGAGTTTTATTATGCCATACAATTTTTTAACTTATCAACAAGAGCGTTAAGTTGAGCTATTCTTTGTTGATCTTTCGTATTGATTAAAAGTTCTTCCTCGGTACTTAATACAAGATACAATTTAATAAAGAATTTAAACTATATAGTAAGGACTGGACTTTAATACTATTAATTAAAGTTTTGAAGTCAGAGAATGTTCTGTGAGTTTTTCTTTTTCCTGTTGAACCGTATTGTTATTTTTCATGTGGGTTGAAGCGAAAGCTGATGGGTTATCTAGAAACTTACGACTAACTTTTCCTTCACGTTTTGTTGATGTGTGTGTGAATAATAATGCAGAAATTTCTCAGTAATATGTATCTGTTGGGACCACAAATAATGGAATCTTAAAAAATTTCTCAGCTTTCATACAAATTTATGAATTACTACCTAACGTCCAATTGTCTGACGTCTATTTTGTCTTTTGATTTTCCCTCCCTCACTTGAAGTCCAAAATCCAAAGTCCAAACTAAGCAAAAAATTCTCAACAGACATCATTGAGTTAGAGAGACTAATGCATAATTCCCTTCACACATCTTCAGATTTTGCTTGTTCATACTTCATGCTGAGGGAACAATAGAGCATCAAAACAATTTCATGCAATCATAAACCTCGAACGCCTGTTTAACCAATGCTGAGCAGAATGATTTGGATGATTTAATTAAGAGCAGTGGAAACCAAAAAAATGTTAAGAACAGGTAAGAAAGTTCTATAGATTCTGTCGCAAACAATCATATCTTTTAATTATATTTTGTGCAACTGGTACTGATTATGATGATGAGTCTTACCACAACATAGCTACATCATGAGCTTAACTGAAAAGGCTGAATCATTAGTTCACTTATCAAGTTTCTTATACTATTTTAGCCTGTGCTCTTTCCTCTCAGTTTTCCTCTTTATTAGTAGTATCACACTAAAACTTGACACTAGAAATTTATGTCCCTAGACTTCTGGTAAAAAACTATACAAACTCACTCACACAGTGAACTTTGTTTTGTCGACATGGAAGAAGGGTTGCGAAGAGCATACCAACAACTAATGCATGATGTGAGCATAACTTTCAATATTTTATCATATTTATGATACTATAACATTTTGTTAATCCCATCTTGGATTAAAATAATGCTTAGTAGTACAAAATCTTGTTAATCCCCTTGGATTAAAGTAATGTTATATGAGGGGCATAAAAGTTTACAACTGCTTAGTGAAACAGAACCGAGACAGGGGATGAGAATGTGAACAAGAGAATGAGTTGCAGCCAACATTGACCTTCATGTGATGTAAGCAATGACGTGAGGGGTTTGGTGAAGGTTGCCAGAACTGACCTTGCCATTATTTTAAGCATTTATGAAGTTTTGAATTTGGTTATAAATAGGCTTCGTTTTCCATTGTAAAATCATCTGAGTTTGAATAAACATATTGAGTTTTGGTTTCTATACCATTTTGGCATCAGAGCCTTGTTCCAGAGGGAGAGAAAACGAGAGAGTGAGGAAGAGGATTGAGAGAAAAAAACGTTGAGAAAACAGGGTGTGCGAATTCCATCCTGCCGATCTTTTCTCGAAATTCTGACCACACCATCGTGTTCGGGAGGTCCCAAAACCTAGAACAGGAGTCGGCCACCACCGTGAAACGCTGTCACGCTCTCTCACGCGCCTCACCGGAAACCCACGCGCCGTCAACGGAGCTCACGCGCCGGCCACGCGCTACAGAAGGTTGAAGACGACTGCCACGTCATCAGTCCACGTCATCTGACACGTCAGCTTAGTTGACCCAGTCAACGACACTCTGTCCAATACTATATCGACACGTGTCCAATTCGCCACGCCAGCAGCACCGTCAGCCGTGCCACGTCATCGTGTCCAGTCATCACCCACGTCATCGGTCAACGCCACGTGGACCAATCACAGACTGCCACGTGTCACTGTAGCCCAGTCAGCACACGGTCAGCTTGCATTTTGTTAAAATTACCATTTTGTGCCCTAAATGTTGCAATATTTACATTTTGACCCCTAGAAAATTGCCGAAATTACATTTAGGTCCCTGAACTTTAGGAAATTTCATTTAGACCCCTAGAATTTGCCAAAATTACATTTTAGGCCCCTGAACTTTCGGAAATTACATTTTGACCCCTAGAATTTGCCAAAATTACATTTCCGACCCCTAAACTTTCTGAAATTACATTTTGACCCCTAGATTCTGCCAAAATTACATTTCAAGACCCCCAACTTTCTGAAATTGCATTTTGACCCCAGATATTACCCAAATTTCCTATTTTACCCCTGATTTTTCCATAGACACAAATCCTTCCCCTACCCTTATACCTTGTACCTAAGAACTATAAAATGCCTCCAAGACGTAGAAATAGACATGAAATTGAGATGGAGGAAATGAGACGACAGATTCAAGAACTAGAGGCCACCATAGCCGAACAGCAAGCCTTGCTCGAAGCTCGTAGAAACCACTCAGAAGATGATTTGAATAGCCACAGTTCGTCTTCCTATGACTACCGTCATCGTCCTCAGCAACAACAATCATTCCGCCTTAATGACATTAAGGTAGATATTCCTGAATTCGAAGGAAAACTCCAACCAGACGAATTCATTGACTGGTTACAAACAGTTGAACGAGTCTTCGATTACAAAGAGATTCCAGATGAGCAGAAAGTTAAAATTGTTGCCATCAAATTGAAGAAACACGCCTCCATATGGTGGGAGAATCTCAAAAGAAGACGTGAAAGAGAGGGAAAGAGCAAGATACGAATGTGGGACAAGATGCGACGCGAGCTCTCACGTAAGTTTCTTCCAGAAAACTATTTTCAAGATAATTTCCTACAGTTACATAATCTCCGCCAAAAGGCTATGTCTGTAGAGGAATATACCAGGGAGTTTGAGAAACTTATGATGAAGTGTGATATACAAGAAAGGGAGGAGCAAACAATAGCTCGTTATCTCGGAGGGTTAAATACCAACATCGCCCATCCAGTACAACTACAGCAATACTGGACTCTGGATGATGTCATCCGTTTAGCCATCCGTATTGAGAAGCAGTTGCCTAGAAGGCCTCCATTCCAACAGTCTCCCTCAACCAGAATTCCTTTTGATAAGAATAAGTCACAAATACATCATCCTAGCTCTTCAAATGCGCCTCCACTAAGGGCTACTAGGGAATTCAACTCTAAAGCACCTAAGTGCTTCAAATGTCAAGGATTCGGTCACATCGCTTCCAACTGTCCTAACCGTAGAGTTGTCACTATTATGGAAGGAGAAGCTTCTACAGCATTAGACGAGGAAAGGGAGCATATGCCTGAAACGGAGCCAATATTTGATGAGGAGCCAATATTTGATGAGGAAATTACTCCTGCAGATCACGGTGAATCACTTGTTATTAGGAGAAGTCTTCATACAGCCACCGTGAACGAAGAACCTTGGCTACGTCGCAACATTTTTCATACCCGCTGCACAACTCAGGGTAAAGTCTGTGACGTCATTATTGACAACGGAAGCTGTGAAAATGTAGTCTCCAACTACATGGTAGAGAAATTGCAACTACCAACTCATAACCATCCGAGCCCTTACAAGCTTCAATGGCTTAACCAGGAAAGCGAGGTAAAAGTTTCGAAACGATGCCTTATTACTTTTTCTATCGGTAAAAGGTATCATGACGAAGTTTGGTGTGATGTTGTTCCAATGGACGCTTGTCACCTACTTTTGGGAAGACCTTGGCAATATGATCGACATGTTCTGTATGACGGTCACGCAAACACATATTCTTTCCAGAAGGACGGCGTGAAAATTCAACTTGCTCCTTTGCCACCGGATAAACACAATAAAGGCAAGAATGAATCCAAACCATTAGTGTCTTTAGTCGAGAAGGTGACCAAAACAGAAAGCCAAGTAATGGGTTTTCTTCTATTGCTCGAGGCAAATAATGGAACTGTCATCCCACCTGAAGTGCAGCCATTGTTAGAGGAGTTTCCTGATGTAATTCCAGATGAAATTCCGTCGGGATTACCACCAATGCGAGACATTCAACATGCTATGGATTTTATTCCAGGAGCAGTAATTCCTAACAGGCCAGCTTACAGAATGAGTCCTCAAGAACATGCTGAAGTTCAAAGCCAAATTGAAGAATTGCTTAAAAAAGGATTAATCAGTGAAAGTGTCAGCCCCTGTGCCGTACCTGTACTCCTAGTTCCCAAGAAGGATGGAAGCTGGAGAATGTGCATAGATTGTCGTGCAGTCAACAAGATCACAATTAAGTATCGGTTTCCGATACCCAGGCTTGATGACATGCTCGACCAGTTATATGGCTCTACCATCTTCTCTAAGATTGACCTTCGTAGTGGATATCATCAAATCCGAATTCGTCCCGGAGATGAATGGAAGACCGCTTTCAAAACCAGAGATGGACTGTACGAATGGAATGTGATGCCATTTGGGTTGTCAAATGCTCCTAGCACGTTTATGCGCTTGATGAACCAAGTCCTTCGTCCTTTCATTAGTAAGTTTGTTGTTGTCTATTTTGATGACATTCTTATCTACAGCAAGAGCATAGCGGAACATTTAGAGCACCTACGTCAAGTATTGCAAGCTCTTCGTGAACAAAAACTTTATGCCAACTTGAAGAAATGCACCTTCTTGACAAATGAAGTCATTTTTCTGGGTTACATTATCACTGCAGAAGGTGTACGTGTGGATCCAAGCAAAATTGAAGCCATTAACAGTTGGCCAACTCCGCAATCTATCCAAGAAGTTCGGAGCTTCCATGGATTAGCTTCCTTTTATAGGAGGTTCATTCGAAATTTTAGTTCCGTCGCTGCACCCCTTACAGATTGCATCAAGGGAGACAAGTTCCAGTGGACAGAAAAGGCTCAAATAAGTTTTGAAGAACTAAAGAAACGCTTGACAGAAACTCCGGTGCTAGCTCTTCCTAATTTTGACCAAGTGTTTGAGGTCAGCTGTGATGCCTCTAACACTGGGATTGGTGCTGTTTTGAGTCAAGAAGGCCACCCGATTGCTTTCTTCAGCGAGAAACTTAATGATGCTAAGCTCAAATACTCTACCTATGACAAAGAGTTCTATGCTGTTGTTCGAGCTTTGCAACATTGGAGCCACTACCTGTTGCATAAAGAGTTTATTCTCTATTCTGACCACGAATCACTCAAACATTTGAATTCTCAACAGAAGATCAATCGAAGGCATGCCGCTTGGAGTGAAATGTTGCAGTCCTATCCATTCTTGCTCAAACATAAGGCTGGGATCCTAAATTCAGTAGCTGATGCGCTTAGTCGTCGCCATGCTTTGATAACAACTATGCAAACCAAAGTAGTAGGTTTTGAAACTATAAAAGAGTTGTATCAAGATGATCCTGATTTCCAGGGTGTTTGGAGTGCCACTGAATCTCAACCATTTCAGCAGTATTACAGGGAAGGAGGATTTTTATTCAAAGGAAAAACTCTTTGCATTCCTCGTTGTTCACTTCGAGAAGCTATAATTTGGGAAGCACATAATGGAGGATTAGCTGGACATTTTGGTAGAGATAAAACTGTAGCCTTAGTAAAGGAGAACTTCTACTGGCCAAGACTTGAACGGGATATCAACAAGCATATCCAAAGATGCAGAACATGCCACCTGGCTAAATCCAAAAGCCAAAATACTGGGTTATACATGCCATTGCCAGTACCCAACGCTCCTTGGGAGGATGTGAGTATGGATTTTGTCCTCGGGTTACCTCGGACCCAGAGACAAAAGGACTCTATAATGGTGGTTGTTGACCGTTTTTCGAAAATGGCTCACTTCATTCCTTGCCAGAAGACTAATGATGCGGTTCAAGTTGCAGATTTGTATTTCAAGGAGATTGTTCGTCTCCATGGAATTCCAAAAACCGTCACCTCTGATAGAGACATCAAGTTCGTAAGCCATTTCTGGAGGACTTTATGGAAAAAGATGGGAACAAAACTTCAGTTTAGCAGTGCTAGCCATCCACAAACTGATGGACAAACCGAAGCTGTTAACAGAATTCTTGGAAATCTTTTACGAAGTTTTGTTGGGAAGAACTTGAAGCAGTGGGATCTTATTCTTGCTCAAATTGAATTTGCCTATAACAACTCAGTCAATCAAGCAACTGGAAAGTGTCCATTTGAAGTTGTTTATGGCACCCGACCTCTCAGCCCACTTGATTTGACACCATCTTCAGATAAGCAACAATATAGTGTCAATGCAGACCAGCGGGCTAAGGAAATTAAGAAGTTACATGAGCAGGTATGTAATAAGATTCAGCAGCAGAATTTGAAAAGCATCGAAAGCATCAAGTCTTTAATGTGGGGGATTTGGTCTGGATACATTTGAGGAAGGAACGTTTTCCTAAACAACCAAACGCCAAGTTATCTCCGCGAGCTGATGGTCCATTCAAGATCGTACAGAAAATTAATAATAATGCTTACAAAGTGGAATTGCCTGGTGCTTACGGTGTTTCCGCCACTTTCAACGTTGCGGATCTATCTCCATATATTGATGATGTTGATTCTGACTCGAGGACGAGTCCTGTCCAACCCCGGGGGAATGAAACAGAACCGAGACAGGGGATGAGAATGTGAACAAGAGAATGAGTTGCAGCCAACATTGACCTTCATGTGATGTAAGCAATGACGTGAGGGGTTTGGTGAAGGTTGCCAGAACTGACCTTGCCATTATTTTAAGCATTTATGAAGTTTTGAATTTGGTTATAAATAGGCTTCGTTTTCCATTGTAAAATCATCTGAGTTTGAATAAACATATTGAGTTTTGGTTTCTATACCACTTAGTTTATTCCAAGTGGAGTTATGAGTTAGGTTAAAAGTACAAATTCTCTATCTTTATATCCCAGCTGTCTCTTCATGTCCAAAAGAAACTAATTCTTAATTCTGAGGGCAGGATGTAAAACATCAAAACATATCCTCTTCTAAAAGGCAATTAGGAATACACATCAAAACATTCTCTGTGGGGTTTATGTTCTAGAAAAAGAAAAATCTACTTCCCCCTAATAAGCTTTGTGTGCACCTGAGTTTTAGCCACGTCGCAGAGCATAATGGTGAAAAACTGAAAAGTAACTTTCTAGTAATTTCTTGTACATGGTTTAACCCCTGATTAGATTAAAAAAACCTGCTAATTGTCATTTGATTGTGATACGACAAAAAGCTTTAATCATGAACTTTGACCTTTTAAATCATGCAGCGCAACCAGCGATGTAGGCCGAGCAACTGAGAACATTCTTGAAACAGAAATCTTTTAGTCCACGCCTGAAGAACAAAATGAGAAAGAATTTGAGCCTGCACAACACAATACAACCAACTTAATTCAGTTATAAACTCATGATTGTAAGTTCAACTGTTAGCATAAGGTTGAGAAGTGTAGAGTTTGTCACATCCCAAACTACTCTGTGCAACGCATGTCAGTGAATCTAGGCATCACCACAATATAAAATTTAACATACAACAGTTAATTTGGTTGTGTAATTTGCTGCTAAACTATTGCTTCATTATATAGCAGACTTGAATGTCCAAGAGAAAAATGAAATACTGCTTACAGTTGGCAACATTTCTAGTAATGTAAAGAGAGTCAAATATACATAACGGTAAATTTATTGATCCAAAATGAAACATTGGTTTTCAAAAAGCCAAAACAATCAGAAAATTCACTGAAGTAATGATTCACGAGATGGTGATCCACTTAAACAACCATTTTGATAGGTTTTTATCAGTAATTTCACTAGGTGACACTGTGACAGAGCAAAGGAGTGTGTGTGTGTATTCCTCTAGCATGAACACAAAATTAGGAGTTCTAAAACGTAGTAGTGTTAGCCTCTTAGGTAGAAGAACGTTACAAAAGAGAATCAAAAGCTTTACTGTATACCTAGAAACCAAAATCAACTTTCAAAATTTCTCATAAAAAACCTAGTGTCAACACTCAACAGTACAACAAGGCCTTCTAATTGAAACGCCAAATAGAATTCCTAGCCAACATTTTCATCAGGCTTCAAACTCGTTGATCATTGCACATGAATTATTATGAATTTTCAGGACATCAAAGATTGATCAGAACATACCCTAATTAGGATGAAGGCAATTCGTTCCAGAAGCCGTAATGATCTAACAAAATGCGCGAGCTTACCCGTCATTAATTCTGAGTATTTTTGGCGAAGATAGGAATTAAACAGAACAAAATTAGCATCGGCATGTCAAAATCGTTGCAGAAGCTGCTGATTCAGAGGAATGGCGAAGACAAAAACATACAAAAGGACTATCCAATTAACCGTGGAGGTCGTCTGAGAAGCAACGTGTAGCGTGTAGGGTAGTAGTGCTCCATGCTTAAATTTTGCCCGGTTTAACGTCATACTGACAATAATGTTTAATTGTAATTCTGGTGTAGAGAAAAATTACTGGATGAAAATTGCCCAAATTATTAATTGGGTTAGATCTTTTTTTTTTTTTTTCTTGTCAGATATTAATGGAGCTAGCTAAAGGTATGAGTTTCAAAGTTCATACCCCTACTGGGATAACCATCACTTCATGAGTAAACCAAATGACAATTTTTTTTTATAAATAATTAAGGAAAAATTTTAAAAAACTACATTAAAAATATAAAAAGGATAAATCAGTACATTGAAAATGGGAAAAGACAGATCAGGCGGGTGTCAGAGATGTGAGGAATCTGTACTTTTGAAATCTCGGCCAAATGACAGAAATGCCCTTCAGCCCTCAGTCGCAATAACAACATAGGAGTTGTTAATGGCGAATCCGGAGATATTAATGGCGAGATAGGTGTTGTTATTGGCCCTGAAACTTGTTAATTATGAAAAAAGAAATTGGAGTTGTTAATTTCTAATCCAGAGTTGTTAATTAAGAGATAAGTGTTGTTATTGACCCTGAAACTTGTTAAGTGTGAAAGAAGAAATTGGAGTTGTTAATATCGAATCTGAAGTTGTTAATGTCGAATCCGGAGTTGTTAATTAAGAGATAGGTATTGTTATTGGCCGTGAAATTCGTTAATTGTGAAAGAAGAAATTGGAGTTGTTAATGTCGAATCAGGAGTTGTTAATTAAGATATAGATGTTGTTATTGACCCTGAAACTTATTAATTGTCAAAGAAGAATTGAAGTTGTTAATGTCGAATCCGGATTTGTTAATTACGAGGATCATGTTGTTATTCTGGAGTGGGGGATGAAATGTGAAAGAAGATATTAAAGTTGTTAATATTGAATCTAGAGTTGTTAATTAAGATATATGTGTTGTTATTGACCCTGAAACTTATTAATTGTAAAAGAATAATTGAAGTTGTTAATATCGAATTCGGAGTTGTTAATTACGAGGATCATGTTGTTATTCTGAAGTGGGGATGAAGTGCTAAAGGGCATTTTCGTCATTTGGCCGAAATTTCAAAAGAACAGAGTCCTCACATCTCTGACACCCACCTGATCCGTCTTTTCCCCATTTTCAATGTATTGATTTGTCCTTTTGATATTTCCAATGTAGTTTTTTGGAATTTTCCCAATAATTAAATTAACTAATTTTTCTAAAAATATTTGAATTAATTATATAGATGATGTATTTTGGACAGAATGAAATAAATTACTCGGATCCTTTATATAGGACAGATTTGAGGAATTGATTTTTGTCATAAATATAAGATATATTTTTCATATTTGTTAATATTTTCTTAGTTTAACTCTTATTGATTCTTCCTCAAATCTCAGCAATAATTAAAGAGGAGGAGAAATGATGGAATTAATGAATACATATTATATTAACTAATTTAATTAGTTTTCTTAATCTAACCTAATTAGATAGATATATCTTATATTAAGAATCACAGGGAGTGTTTATCAAACCCTCATATATCATTTTTTCAAGAGTTTTACAATATTTTAATATTATGGAATGATTCAAATTCAAATTTTAAATTCAACTGAGAACATATTTTGAGAGCGCAATCTGTGATTATGTGGCTGTGCCTTATCAGACACACAAACTCTTGAGGCCCAAATTCGTGGCAACATGATGGCCTGCAGAAATTTCACCCTCATTTTTTTTTTGGACAAAAAAATTTCATCCACATTACATAAAAATCACTCGTATCAATTGATTATCAACGGAGGTTTATTTGGAATGTTCCAGTCCTTCGTAGTGTAACAAACTAACAATTCAGTCGTCACAGATTAAATAAACTTAATTTTGCTCTAAATAAGATTTGGGGTTTAAACTTTGTAAAAATAATAGATTACGTACATTAAAGAATTATATCTTTTGGATTTGGATTGAGTTTGATAATGTTTGAATCTGATTTAACGATGATATCAAATTATTACATGAAAAAATGTCACGAGAAGGTTATCTATATAAGCTGTATGTCCAGATATCCAAGCCTTTATCCCATAATAAGTTTCACTAAAAAAACTCAAACATAAAGCCAATAATGATTGCATTGATAGATGTTCTTACGAAAGGATGGTTCTGATTTCTTAATCAATTCATTCACAAAAGAAATAAAGAAAATTTTCTACTCTTCTTCAAGGCATGTTGATATATAGTTGGATCTTGGCTGAGAAACACAAATTTGGGTTCGGAAAAAAAAAAAAAATTAAAAAGGCGTTTAGAAAATGATTGGGGAATCAACTATTATATATAATCCCTCTTATCCATTTCAAAACGACAATCGTCACTTTGAAATCATACACTCAGATTAAAAAAGGTTATTAAATAGTCTAGATTATATTAAAATCAAACTATACATAAGCATATATAACTTGATTTGAAATCAAATATAATGCTCAAATTAAAAAAAAAAAAGTTATTAAATAATTTAGATTATATTAAAATCAAGTTATATGAGACTAAGGTTCCTTAAGTTTGTATGGTGTATTTGACTCCTTCCCCATTAACTTAATTATGAAGGAAGGTTATGCAATGGTAGAAAAATAAATATTATTTTTAAATTGGATAATCATGATGAAATGGAGGGAATAATTTGAAATGCCAAAATGAATCTAAAATTAAAGTGAAAGCTTTCTAATCTGTTAATTCCTTCAGATAACAAAGGTGAAAATGGGACTTTTTTTAATTCTCACCCGAAAGATATAAAACCCTTTATAATATGAATATAGGAGTAATTGAAAAAAGGCATTATGGTGGTGAGAAGAAAGAGGAAGTCAACTAAAGCGCGTTGACTATATGAAAGAAAATTCTTGTGCAACCATGTTAATATTACTGACTTTTTACCAACATTCTCGTGCCCCGCGCAAGTTCCTCCCCATGTCGTCTCAAGGACCCACACTCCAACTCTACAAATAAAAAAGTTCGATAGCTTGGGCCAATAATATATATACACATAAAATATTCAGGAGTATTAGAAATTTTGAAAATCGATCCATTGCCTTAACATGACATGCACGCAAACACACACACAGGTTAATATAATTTTTTTTATTAAATTTATTTTTATTTTAATTTTAGTTCTTTAAATTTCAAACCATAGATTTTATGGTTCATAAAATTTTATTTCGTTTAAAATATTGATCTATATAATTCAATAAAAATGTAAAATATTTTTCCTTTAAAAAAATCAAAACCAATAACTTGAAACTTAATGAATTAAGAAATCAAAATAAGAATAAGCTTAAGAAATCAAAGATGATGTTTAACTCTATACACACATATTACATGATCTCACCTAGCTTATAAATTTGAATTTCAATTCAGTGAATTTTTTAATTTATAAGTTTAACTTCATTATTGTCATTATTGTCATGTTCAAATAAAGTAAACAAAAAAGTATGGTTTTCAATTCATATAAATTCACACTCTACCTTTTACTTAAAATGATATACTCCATTTTCCACTAGGACCAACATATGATGATTTGATTAGTTGAATTCTACGATTTTTTTTTTTTTGAAAAAAAAAATGGTGAATCAAATCGCTAGCATGTCTCTAGTAACTGGGAAGAGAGGGTGCATTTTATGAAAACAGTGATATTAACATTTTATTAAGACTGCTGGCAATGACTATATATGTATAAAAATAAGAGATGGATCTATAATATTACTATGTTATTATTATACAAAATTGCAAAGTATGCTTCCGACAATATTGACATGAAAAATATCTTAAGTCTAATGACTGTGGAATATGGAAATATAATCACGAGACACTTAAGCAGGGCGAGCTGGATAAACATGATTGGCCCAAGTTGATGAAAAGTCAAACCACAAGACATAAGCATCAAATTAGAGATTCACGCACTGGAGGAAACATTGAATAGAGTGGAGCCCACAATGTGGCCAGGAGCTGCTTTTTATCAAGCAGGATGAATTTCTCTTGTTTGGCCTGGCCCCAAATAATGATTCTATCTAGCCACTAAAAAGAGTTGACGTGACCTCCAAAATCAAAATTAAAGGGTTGACATTAATTTCAGTTGTTTAAATCAAATTGCTTACCTCTCTGTCTCTCTCTATATTTGTGGTTCATAGAAATATCCTCAATCAACTTCTATAGTTTCATAAACTACAATTTACATATATAGAAATATATATAAGTTTAACTTCATTTCATAATTAACACTACTACATACAAATCTTTTAACGATCTTTTTTTAATCTTTTTAATGTTTAAAAATAGGAAGATACCTATATCAAGGATGTAGTAAAGTTAGGATAAGTGTCCCTTTTTTAACGGACGACTAAAGTCAATTAAGATGTCCCTTTTACTTTATGGATATTAAAAGGTTTTTTAATTTTTTTTAATTTTTCACTACCCAGCAAATAAACACTATAGAAACAGGATTAAAGAATTAATCATAAACCATAATGTCCTTACAAATAGTAAGGAAATATTTAGTACTAGCTAATTAAAATGTTAACTCCTACTAGCTAATACCATGTACAATAACCACTACAAAGTGTCAAGAAGTTGTCTACTATATAACTACTAACTAATATAAAACAAACTTTATTGATCTATGTGTTGAAGAATATGTCTAACCAAAAAGTCTCTGATCAAATTAATGTCTTCATATAAAGAGGCAGTTTCATCATAAAAAATCTATAAATTAGAAAATAAGCTTAAATAAAATCAATTAAGTGAATGAATTACTTAACAATTCAATTACAACATAAAAAATATTATCATTTGAGAATGAAGAAGTGAATACCTATTGAAAATCGCTTGTAATTCCACTCTAAATGATAAAATATAACATAGTATTCGAGTTTAGTGCTCCCTGGTTGTCGAGGGCACTACAAATCAAAAGCAAATGGTTAAAATCAATAAAATCATATATAAAACGACCATCAATGAAAAAACTTGAATTAAAACTGCTTACTTTTGTATAAAACCACTTCGAGTCTCTAATAATTTTACCCTCGCGTGA
The DNA here is from genome assembly GCA_963855925.1 of Inga laurina. Lineage (NCBI taxonomy): Eukaryota > Viridiplantae > Streptophyta > Magnoliopsida > Fabales > Fabaceae > Inga > Inga laurina. The sequence continues at coordinate 51,985,113 of OY979710.1, forward strand.
CCCGCCAAGGAATCTATATGTCTGGGTCGCACTATCATTAAAATGAAAATCAACAGAAATTAGAATAATTCGTTTAAGTCAAGAATCAATGAAATAAAAACAAAATAACTTACATGTTGAAGACGAATTTTGTTTCTTTGTCTGGCTTTGTACCCAAGGAATCAAACCAATAGACGGTGCTGAAGTGAGGATAAACAACACACATACTCCAATAGTAACTATAACAACATATATAGATTAAAATGAAGTTAGATGACAAGACAATTATTTATTAAACATCTTACATAGATAAAATTAAAATATGTACCCTTGAACAATTGGTGCTAGATAATAATAAAATTTGGTTTATGCCATTGCATAGCCCACATAGCTTATCCTTGCTTCTAAAGTATCAGTATCCCTTGTCGTATTTGCAGGACATAAGAATTCATATAAATCATGTCTTTCCATGTCGATGCAGATATGGTGGAAAGAGTTATAATAGAATTAAAATGATAAATGAATTATTGAATGTATGAAACTAAATTAATTGAAGGAAAAAATGAAAAAAAAAATTCCCGAATTGCAAATTTAACCAATCCTATATTTATCTCTTCCAACTTAATGAACTCTTTGAGATCTTTATTGTCAATCGTAAAGGGATACTCCAATGTTAGGCCCACAACCCCTGAAGGCAAGTGCAAATCGATCTGGCGAATGCCTTTGTGGAGCTATTGTAGTCTTGCCAATAAGGGCCATTTTCCCGTATCTAGCTCACTCAATCAGTACAAGTTAAAAGTTCTATGTTATTGACAAGAAGTACCTAACATGTTTTTATATAAAAAAAAAAACTACTAATGCTCTAATTCAATTCATTGTATCTAATAATATTTTTAAATTTGTGTTAAGCGACTTCTCTTTCAAACTTTGAAATAGAAAACCTTGATCTCTGCTCTCCAAATCTCGAAGGGGAATCCTAAAATTTTTTAAACTTATAATAAATTTTAAAAATTCAATAAACTTTGTCTCCATTGCACAAGCTTATCCTCATCTTCTTGTGGCTAACAAAGCAAGTTAATATTTATATTTCAACTTGCAATATGTTAAATTTAAAACATATAATTAATAATGAAAATTAAAATAATCAGAAGACAAAATTCTTCTATGTATTAATAGACAGTCATAATTTAATAATAAAAAATATAATGATTGTTAAATTATACTAGGCGTGTATATTTGTATTATTATCATCACTAGGTTTTTTTTATATATATATATATATATAGATATATATATGTAGTTTAATAAGGCACTAAATCAAAATTTTAGGAGTGAAATGCGATGGTAATAGGATTAGGCAACATATACTGGGTGTGAGCTGTCATTATCTCTCTCCCTGCTAAATCATAATCAAAGCTCAAGGAAGGATGAGGAATACATAGACATGCAAACTTCCAATAAATGCAAAACAAAAATATATAGCTAAGAAAGAGTTATTTTAAACATACATTATTGTGTTATATCTTATTTTGGCTTTATTTATATGGCACTCATCATTATTGAACAGAGCAATTAAACCAGGGAAAGCTAAATGCAAATTCTAATAAATGAGGGCACAAAACAACTGTAATAAAAAAAGTGGTATTTATGAACCAAAAAAAAAATACATGCTAACCTTCAATTTCGGGATTCTTCCGTGCCTATTGGTAGGGAAGTCTACTATTTGTGTTTTTCCCAATAACTATGTGTTGATTTGCGGAATATCAAATTAATCCAAGTAAAGGGGAAGCTAAAATGAAGAATCAAAGCACAAAGAAATTAGGACGCCTAAACTCCAAAGCAATAAAGGGAAATATATATTTAGTAGCGGTGAGAAAAGAGTATATAGAGTAAAGTAGCTACTCGTCAAGGAAATGAATTGCCAAAAACACAACTCAGGCAACCTTACTTGAGGGAAAGACCAGAACTAGCTACATTGCTTGAACAGAACTAGTAGTACAATGCTAGTGAGAGGGAGGATGCCGAACACCTTTAGGAGTGGAAAGGGAGAGAGGAGGACGGGGGAGGATGGTGGTGAGAGTAGTGAGACGGCGTGACGATGAGGGACGGTGATGGAGAGAAAAAGAGAGAGTGAATCGGAGAGTAAGGGACGGTGGAGGAGTGAAAGAGAGAGAGTGAAGAAGAGAGTGACGAACGAGATGGTAGTGTTTTATTCAGAACCTTTTGGTGTCCCAAATTTGACTTTGGGACACCTAAAGGTGTTTTGGCGCTTTGAGCTTTGGGCGTCCCAAATATTTTTGGGACGCCTAGAGCCTAGCTTTTGGCCTCCAGGGAAGGCTTTAGGTGTCCTAAATTTGAATTGAAACGCTTTTTCAAATTTGGGACATCTAAAGTTATCCACTTCTAATTTAGATTTATAAAAATGTCATTGTCTTTATTTTTTACTTCCCTTTTTTAAAAACGGAATTTCTTTGGATAGTATAATCTATATTTTGGAGTAGTGTTAACTTCATATTGTAGTCTTTGTTTGATCAAACCACTTAATTTATTCCAAAAAATGTTTAAAAAGTGTGAGCTAGATGCCATATAATTCTCATTAATCTGACAAGACAATTTTCATTAGCAATTTACATAAATCTAGGCTAAATTTAAGGAGGTTAAATTTAAATTTTGAAATATCAATGGAGTTATGTGCACCTGGAATGAAATCTCGAAGGACACTTTATATTTTTGGCCAAAAAATATTTCTAATCCTATTACACGGCACCCGACTAACCAACCATTCCAGTTTCGGGGTTTGTGACTTTCCTTCCCAATACAGGTATCTCCTATAGGATTCGAATACTTGAGACCCAAAAGAATCTAATGGGGATTTGCATAATTAGACCAACTTTGTGTTGGTGGAAATAAATTTTGTTCATTTGTAAGATACACACACACACACACACACACACACACACACACACACACACACTTGAGCCAAGCGAGAAGCAAGCAAGAATTATAGGGTTTATGTATACTTTATAAAAGCTCTTTAATGTGTGAGAATTGACGCCGGCCCTGAAGTTGGGTTTAGAGAGAGAACCGAACAAAACTAGGAAACTCAAGTGCATAGAATGATTAAAGCTTGTAGGTTGTTTAGTGGGATAAATGATATCAACGACAACGATAGTAGCAATAAAGAAACACATAAAAGGAATGTTTAATTGTGTGTGATAATATATTAGCTGGTTTATATATATGCTTCTTGGAAGTGAAAAAATGACGCCTTTTTTTGGTAGCATTCGCCTTTCTTTCTTGGATTTCTCAACAAATCGATCGAATATACATTTGCATTAGCCCCAAAAGAATCAAAAGCTTCCACTTAGCTGAAAAAGCAGAGGCAATCTGATCTTTGTGCTTCGCCCTTTTCGTGTGCCTTTTTATTTATCAAATGAATGTCGGTTCTCATCTAATTAAGCCTAACTTATTCATGTGTATATATATATCTCCCTCCACTATAGATTATATATAATTAAGCAAGTAACCTATTATTGGCTTAGAAGGTTGCCAAAAAGAACACACCAGTCCAAATCAAATTGTTGACATTGGGGTCAAACATAAAGCTATCAACCATGTGTGTTGTGGACTGTAAAAGATCTTCTGTCTAGTGTTTATTACATCCTCTAGAGTTTTAACTGTTCAATTTTCTTTCTTTTTTTTTAAGTGAAAAGGAAGATTTCATTAATAAATCAATAGTACAAAAGTAAAGCCGAAAGGTACATTACATAAGGAAATGGACTTCTAAAAAAGAGAAAGCTACTATGATCAAAAATATCAATTAAGATTTTGTCTATGTTGTATCTTTCATTCGCAAAAATTTGGTGATTGCGAACTTCCTAAAGCTTCCAAATAGTGATGCAAAAACCAATCTTCCATGTATTCTGCAAATTTGGATTGTTTAGCTGCTTTATGAACCAATCTGAGATGTCTGTGCGGAAGAATTCTGCCCATATATCACTTGGTAGTATTTTTTTCCAAACAGAGCTGGCCAACGGGCATCCTTTGAAGACATGATTAATATCTTCATCGAAGCCGGTGCGTAAGGAGCATATTTGGTCCTGAGTCATCCCACGTCTGAAACGTTCGGCATTTGTCATCAATCTTCCTTTTAGAAATAACCAGAGAAAAGTTTGTACCCTTTGAGCTATGGGCATTTTCCAAATTAGTTTCCATTTTTTGTAAGCCGTATCCCAGTTGAGAGATTCTATAGCTTCGTAGGCAGATTTCACAGTGAAATTTCCTAAGGATGTCGGTGTCCATATGCAGGATGGTAAATCATGGTTCATAGAGATGCTGGTTTTGCGGATATCATTGTTTAAATCTGAGGGTAAAAGAGGCTCAAATAGGTGATGTTGCCAATTACCATTCAGATCCAAGTAATCTTTGAGAGGTTTGTTTGAATCATTTGCAGTGATAGGGGCAAAGGACAGGTGCTTTAGGGGCCCATGATCACCAATCCAGTAGTCTGACCAAAATCGAAGTCCTTCACCATTTCCCACCTCCCATTTGATGAGAGGAAGTGCCTCATGAGAAATTTTAATTAAATTGCGCCAGAAGTGAGAGGAGTTTGAACCAGCAGAGGAGGGTATTGTAAAACCCGTGGTTATGCCATACTTACCTTTTAATACTCAGACCCACAGAGCATGAGGTTTGGAGAAAAGGTTGAAAATCAGTTTAAATAAAAAAGCTCTATTCTGGGAGTCTATTTTCAAGAGTCCACATCCCCCGTTGTGTAACGGTTGACACATTTCAGCCCATTTAATCAGAGTTATTCCTTTATTGTTTTCAGAATACCCCCAAATGAATTTTCTGATGAGCTTTTCAATAGCTTTGCAACAAGATGATGGAATCAAAGCACTCTGTATCATATAAAGCGGTATGGATGAGAGAACTGACTTGGCCAGCATGATGCGTCCAGCAAGAGAGAGTGTGCGACTTTTCCAACCAGCAAGTTTATAGGCCATGCGTTCAAGGATGTATTGATAGGTAGTGGATGAGACTCTACCATTGATGAGAGGAGCTCCTAGATATTTGCCTAAACTGTCAGTACGGCTATACCCCATTTGGTTACATATATCTCTTTGAGTTTGGGAATCCACATTCTTGGAGAAGTAGATTTTTGTTTTTGCCTAACTGATTTTGTGTCCTGAAGAAATACAAAACTGTTTCAAAATTCGCTTAATGACTTCTGCTTGTTCCTTTGTAGAGTGGCCAAATACCATGAGATCATCAGCAAAAAAGAGATGGGATAAGGGAATTCCCTTGTGGCCTATCTTAATGGTTTTCCAATCTCTCATTTTGATTGTCGCTCTGATCGATTGTGAGAGACGTTCCATACAGAGTACAAAAATATATGGTGAAAGTGGGTCTCTTTGTCAGATGCCTCTTTGTGATTTGAAAGGTAGAGAGGGAGTTCCATTCCATAATACTTGCATAGTGGTTGTTGTGATGCAGGTCATTATCAATCGAATCATAGGGTCAGGGATGCCAACATCATACAAAGTCTCTTCAATATAATCCCATCTTAAACGATCAAAAGCTTTCTCAAGGTCAATTTTTATGGCCATCCATCCACTTTTCCCTTGCTTTCTTCGCATGCTGTGTATGACTTCTTGAACTATTATTATATTATCAACAATACTCCGATCCTTAATAAAACTTGATTGGTAGCTACTTATTAAGCTTGGAAGGAGGCACTTGAGTCTATTGGCAATGACCTTAGTAACCACTTTATAAGCTACAGTGCATAAACTGATGGGCCGAAATTCCGTAATGGTAGTAGGTTTAGTAACTTTTGGTATGAGAGCTATGAGGGTCTGATTTAGTGAAGGATCTAAATTTCCCCCCAACCAAAGATCCTTTACAAGATCAAACAGGCTTGAACCGACTAAGTTCCACTGACACTACGACTTGGTGACTTTTGAAAAAAAAATGTAAGACGTCCACTTTTTTCTTTTGTTTTAATTACTTAGCTTGTTCCGTTTTCCTCTTCCTTCTCTAAACTGTAGACGGATTTTCTAGTAAATAATGTAGAGATAATTTAGACCTGTGTTTATTATCTACGTTGCTCATTTTTACCCTTAATTATAGCTACAAATTGTTCTTACCTTTGAGTTTTTTTTAATGATAAAATCTCTGACCATGTTTACAAAAACGCAGAGCTGGCTAGCTGTTCTAATATGCACGGTATAACATCATGGATTGAAAATCATAGGTAGCTACTAATTAATTAATTAACTGGCCATTGTATTAATAAAATACATGAAGCTTCTGAATTGTCACAAGAGCCCTGTATATGTATACTTCTCCTGGGAAAACCTAGCATGCACTATGCTTCAACCAGAGGTTCTAGTTTTCGAGACACGTGACATAGGACTAGTCTAACTTTTGCTACAAATACTAAAGATCTTAACTACTCCGATCCTTAATATAAGATATATTTTGGGAGTTGATCTTAATTCTAAATGTAAGATATAGTTTTCATTTTTATAAATCATTTCCTAATTTATCCTTTTTGATACTCCTTCAATAATAAAGAAGGAGGAGAGGAAGGGGGAATTAAGGAAGATGAGTAACATTTTTTAGAAAATACATGTCATAACAAATAATTTAACTAATTTCCTTAAGCAAATTAGGTAAATATATCTTATATTAGAGATTAGAGGGGTATGTATTTATATATTCCTGTTTTGGGATTGTCAAACGTTGCTCACCTTCTTTCTTATTGTTTGATGACCCCTTAACACTGACAAGAATTCATCGTCTTTATTTTCGAAAGGACTAATGGATTTAACTATTCAAAAGCATAATTGTGTGTGTGTGAATATACATTAATCAAGTTACACCACTACAGGATATAGATTCTACTACCCTAAGTGATGTCCGTTTTAAAAAAATGGTAGTAAAAAATAAAGGTGATAGCAATTTTATAATTCTGGGTGGGAACTAGGCATCCCAAAAAAAAGGGACACGAAAATTACAAAAAAAAAAAAATTTACTTTAGATATCCCAAATTCAAAATGGGAAGTCTAAAATCACACTTTTTAGCGTCCCTTTTTGAATTTGGGACACCTAAAGTTAAAAAACAATTTTTCATTTTTTAACTTTAGGCATCCCAAATTCAAAAAGGAACACCAAAAGATAGTACATGTCAATCAAATTGACATCATTCCCTTCAAAGTCATGCCTACCCCCACAAGCTAGCTTCCTTTATTTAGAACTCTCATTCTCTCTTGAAGTTTCTCCTTCCACTATCATTCTCTTAGAAGCTCTTTCTTCCCCCTTTACTCTCTCTCACTCCCTTTCACTGCCATCACTCTCTCTTAAAGCTCCTCATTCCATTGCACTCTTTTGAAGCCATTGTACTCAAACTTGGATTGGACCGGCCAGCCCGATCCGAAAACCGGCAAACCTGTTGGTAGGTCGATCCGATCAGAATTTTTTTAGAATTTCATATTAATAAGCTTAAAATCTTCAATTTCTCACCGGTTTCGCCCCGAATTAGCTCTAGTTTAACTCTGATTTGACCCACTAACCCTTGAAGCAATATTTTCGACCGGTTCAGTAGTCAATTCAAGTTTAATTACCTTAGTTGAAGCTCAATATGACAGCCTTTCGCCATCACTCCCTCTCACTATCGTCATTCTCTCTTGAAAGTCATCCTCCTCTCTCTCCACCACCATCCTCCGATGTCCTCCTCTCTCCCTCTCCATTGTTGAAGCTCGTTGCCATCGTCCCTCCTCGATCCACTACAAAAAAAAAGTGATTTAGTAGCGGTTAAAAGTGGGTATTAGTAACGGTTCTAACCGCTACAAAGAAGGTTAGTAGCGGTTACTAGAACCGCTACTAAACCGTATGTTGCAAGGCATTTTGTAGCGGTTATAAAAAACCGCTACTCAATCAAAAATAACCGCTACATCCTTTGTAGCGGTTCAACTTAACCGCTACAACACCCTCATGGACAAAATTTTTTTCAGAGATATTTGTAGCGGTTATATAACCGCTACAAATATAAAAAATTGAAATTTTGAGAGCGAAAAAAAAATGACATTTTTTTATTTTGTAGCGGTTAAAAAACCGCTACAAATATAAAAAAATTGAAATTTTGTTGGCGAAAAAAATGAAATTTTTTTATTTTGTAGCGGCTAACAAACCGCTACAAAATTTGAATTTCATCAAAATTTGTAGCGGTTATGAAAACCGCTACTAATTTCATGAAATTCAAATTTAGCGCCAAAAAATTTAATTTGAGCTGTAAAAAGGCGCGTTATTTAGTAGCGATTTAATAACCGCTACAAATATTTAAATTTTTTTTAAAAAATATATGATTATTTGTTTCTGTTTTGTCAATATTAAATTAAATAGTTTATTTTGTTATTATTTTATCTATTTCAATTAGTTTATTATTCAATAGTTTAACTTATTAATAAATAAAAAGGAAAAATGTAATTGAATTGGATTAGTATAAAATTTATATTAATAATATTATTAAGGATAGGTAGGTAATAAGGAATTATTATATTATCTACTATAATGTAATTGTGTATGAAAAATAGATGAAAATAAGATACAGTTATGATATATCTAGAAAAAAAATGGCTAGAATAAATTTTATAGAAAGAAAAAAAGTATTCTAAAAAAAATTAAAAATCTTGTTACCATATTTGATCGTATTATTCAGCTCCTCTACTCATACGAAAGAAGTTGTAAATGAGAGAAAATGAAAGAAAGGTAAGGTGAAAAGAAATTGGAGAGTGTTTGAAATGAGTTGTGGTTATAAGGGTATTTATAGGGATCCACGTACTATTTATAGCGGTTAATGTAGCGGTTATTAGTTAATAGCGGTTATTTGGTATTTTTGTAGCGGTTTAATATTTATAGTGATCCACGTACTATTTGTAGCGGTTAATTTTTTATTTGTATATTATTTTATTTTTTTTATTTTTTTTACATTTTATTTTAAAATTTTTTTTGCATTTTTTGTAAAGACAAAAACATAATTTGAATTTGATCACTCATCGTCGCCATCCCTACATAGATTTGGTAGAAAAATTATTGTTATGGATGTATTATTAAATTTAAAAAATTTAATTAAAATGACGTGGACTTAAAAAAAATCACCGCAGTAGAGGTAAATTGTCATCACCTTCAGGGAAGTAATTTTCAAAATCAGCTGGCTTAAATGGCTCACTCTCGTAGGCGATGTTATCGCCTTCACCCATATCGTAAAGGTCTCTTAGCTTTAAATGAACGACCATGTGCCAATCCCTATGCCTCTCGTCCTCGACATAATAAACCTGATGTGCCTCTGAAGCTAGAATATACGGCTCATCATCTTGAGAAATACCAATATGAATCGGCCGTGAGAAATTGACTGATGTGATCCCTAAGTCGTCAGTTGTCAGTCCCCGAGAAGTAGTGGTATTTGCCCACAAACACTTGAACAGCGTCACAGTGAAATGACCTTGATAATTAAGTTCGACCACATCAAGAAGCTTGCCATAGTAAGGGACGCCTCCGAACTGCATGTGGCGTCACTGCTGCTCGCATAACTCCTTGTCCCAAATGTGCCATAAACACCCGAATTCTATGTTTGCAATCCTTGATCCCGTGAAACCGTGCAAAACTTAAAACCATTGACATTGTATGTTGTAAACCGCTTTGCATGATCAAGAGGGTCGATTGCGAGAGCTCTGAAATCTGGTGAGTGTGGGTTATGGTCATTGAGTATTCTGCTCGCAAACTAGCTCGGGAATTCTCTGTGGACCCTCTTATCAACTTCCGAGGATGTCTGTGTACGGATCCTGAGTTGACGCTTAACATGACTTCTGAATTCCCTGCAATTAATAATGGAAAGGCGTTAGTGAAATGAAAGTGAGAAATGTTACAAAAGATATAGATCGAATAACATGTGAGTGTACAATTCTTACCGTATGAAAGGTTCAACTTGAGTGCAATTAATCAAGACATGTCTATGTGCTTGGAACTTCTCAGTTGCCGTTAGTTTGAAGTTCTCAGTTGCTCCAACTGGTTTACCAACAAGAGGGATAAATTCTCCTGATGTCGGCGCAGGTTCAGGACAATCGTCAACACGAGGCGGGCGGTTGAAAGCCGTCTCAAGATCATCAAAGTACCTTGAGCAAAAATATAGCACCTCATCCCCTATATAGCCTTCAGCTATAGAACCTTCTGGCCACGCCTTATTCCTCAGGTAAGATTTTAATTTCCCAAGGAACCTACGAAGTACAGAAGAGAAAATTGATATAAAATGATGAAAAGGACGACTAGTAAACATTAAATAGGGAGAATAAATTAAAGCATATATTTAAAATGAGTACCTCTCAATCGGATACATCCAACGATATTGTACTGGTCCAGCGAGCTTTGTTTCATGAACAAGGTGGACTGTGAGGTGAACCATCACAGTAAAAAAGGACGAAGGAAAGATCATCTCCAAATGACAAAGCGTAAGAATGATTTTCGACTGCAGCTGATCGAGCTCCTCAACGATCAAAACCTTAAAACACAACTTCCGAAAGAAAGAACAAAGTTCCACCAAAACGATGGAAACATCGGGAGGAAGTGTATTCTTTATAGCCAGAGGGAGTAACTGCTGCATAAGAACATGTGAGTTATGACTCTTCAGGCCAGCAACCTTTCGAGCATGCAAGTTGACACATCGAGAAATATTGTTTGAATACCCATAAGGAACTTTTAATTTCTTCAACGTCACGAGGAATACTTCCTTGTTCGGTTTTGTGAGGGTAAAATTTGCCGGTGGAAATCTGTCATGCTCATCTGGCCAAGCGTCTTCACGAACTCCCATGTCGCGTAAATCTTTCCTCGCTTGAAGGTGATCTTTTGTCTTGCCGGGTTTGTTAAGCAGCGTATACAGCACATTGTCGCAAACATTTTTTTCAATGTGCATTACATCAAGACTGTGGCGAAGTAAATTAGATCTCTAATATAGAAGCGTGAAGAAAATACTTATCTTCTTCCATTGCTGAGGCGCCGAAGTCCTGTGCGTATTTTGGGGAGTTTGTGCTGAATCGTCGCTTTTTCCAAACTCGAAGTCAACATGCTCAAGCTGCTGCAAGATATCTGTTCCGGATAAAGTCTGAGGTGGTCCTCTTTTTTCTGGTTTCCCATTGAAGTGATTCCTTTGCAATCTAAACTTATGCGTTCCATCGAGAAACCTCCGATGCCCCATAAAGCACCACTTTCGGCTGTGGGGAAGGCGCAATGCGTCAGAGTCAAAATTGCAAGCTGGACACGCCGACCCAGTATGCACATTCCAACCAGATAATGTGCCAAGGCCAGGAAAGTCACTAATCATCCACATCAAGGCTGCACGCATGTTGAATAAAGTCTTGATGTAAGCGTCATACGTCTCCAAGCCGACATTCCACAGGTCAAGCAGTTCTGTAATAAGCGGTTGGAGATACACATCGATGTCATTGCCAGGTGCCTTTTTGCCTGGAATGATCATAGACATAATGAAAGAGCTTTGTTTCATACACATCCAGGGGGTAAGTTGTAGGGAACTAAGACTACCGGCCAAATACTGTAACTTGTGCTAAGATTCCTGAAAGGATTGAAACCGTCGGTCGCCAACGCAAGCCGAACATTTCTGGGGTCAGTCGTAAAATCTGGAAAGTCATTGTCAAATGTTTTCCAAGCAGCTGCATCCCACGGATGTCTTAATTTACCGTCTTCGTTTTTATCAACGGCATGCCACCTCATGTGCTCAGCAGTTTTAGACGACATAAATAATCTTTGTAGACGAGGTTTCAAAGGGAAGTACCTTAGAATCTTTACAGGTTTCTTCTTCTGCTTTTTCCCCTTCCGAATTGTCTTGTACCTCGATGTGTGACATCTCTTACACGTCTCCCTGTTGGAATCGTCTCCCCAATACAGCATACAATCATTTGGGCATGCATCAATCTTTTGATAATTCAACCCCAACCTGTTGATAATCTTCTTGGCCTAGTAGAACGTTGTGGGAATCTCGGCGTCGGGGAATGCATCTTGTAATAAGTCGAGCAACATCGACATTCTCTTATCTGTGATCCCACACAAGCACTTGATATGATACAATTTGATCAAGAAAGATAATTTAGAATATTTGTGACAACCTTAATATAAAGGACGATCTGCTTCATCCATCAAGCTGAAAATATCCCGAGCTGCTTCATTCCCCATAAAAACTGGCTCAGAGCTGTGCACTTCTTCGTTGAAGTTGTCGCCTTGAAATCCAAACGCGTCACGCACAACATCATTCACAGGATCATCTTCATCTACTTGAACGCCTACTTGAGAACTTTGAGGGAGAGCATCGTCATATCTAATGCCAGCCTTTTCACCATGAACTGCCCAGAACGTATAGTCCTGAGGGAAAGGCTTCACAAGCAAATGTTCCTTCACAACATTTCGTGCATGCCACTTCTTGAACTTGCATTTCCGACACGGACAGACGATCTTGCCGTTACAGCTGGCGTGAGTGAATGCGAAATCCAAGAAATTGTTTAATCAGTACAAATATTCAGGAGAATTGCGCGGCAACCTGATCCATGATTTATCCATAGCTACAAGTGAGAGAGAAGAAAGTATAGAGAAGAAGATGAGTGAGAAGATAATGACGAATGTCAAGAACCTTATATTGTGAAATTCCAACGTTTATAATTTTGTAGCGATTCTAAAACCGCTACACTAACCGTGATAGTTATAAAATATTAGTAGCGGTTATATATATAAAACCGCTACTAATTTTCAAACCGTTACACATTGGTGGGAAATTCAAAATTTATATGTTGAGTATTTGTAGCGGTTATATATATAACACCGCTACTAATTTTCAAGCCGTTAACATTGTTGGGAAATTCAAAATTTACTTGTTGAGTATTTGTAGCAGTTATATATATAAAACTGCTACTACTATTAAAGCCGTTGGACAGTAAATTTAAAAATTATTTTTTTTGTAGCGGTTATAGATAACATAACCGCTACAAATGTGCACAAAGGCGACAAATTTCAAAATTCAAATGTTGAGTATTTGTAGCAATTTTTATAGTAAAACCGCTACAAAGATATACATTTTTGTAGCGGTTTCTATTAGTAGAACCGCTACTAATATATATATAGTTGTAGCGGTTGCACAAGAGAAACTGCTACAACTATATATATATTTGTAGCGGTTTTTATTTAATAACCGCTACAAATATATATATATTTGTAGCGATTTTAAGTTAAAACCGCTACAAATATATATGCTTTATTTTTTTTAATTTAGAAATATAAATAATATTATTACAATTAATTCATAAATTCAACAACGTGATCTAATAATATAAATATAATTATATTAAACACAATAAGAAAGTTCTGAATATAAACTCATATATATATATATATATATATATATATTTACAAATGTTTCAACAAAAAAAATGTCCTAAACTAAGTAGTTGGGGGCTGATCATCTGGTGCTCCCTCAGGTGCTGTTGCATCGGGCCGCTGCGCAGAGTGAACCGCACCATCGTCATCAGCAGGAGCAGGAGGAGCAAGAGGAGGAGTAGTACTCGGGATGACGTAGCGAGGGACAGGGGGAACCGTTGGATGCTGCTCGTTCGGGAATAGGCGACTCCATGCCCCCTCGAGCATGTTGTTCGCGATTTCACGCCACTGCGTCTGCTGAGCGTAGATCATATCAGCGTGCAGCTGCATCTGCTGCATATGCTGCACCTGCATCTGCTGCTGCTGCTGCTGTGCCATCTGCTGCTACTGCTGCGCCATCTGCTGCTCCAAATCTGACCGCAGCTGGTCAATAGACTCGTCCCTCGGACGTCTGACCCCTCTAGAGCTGCCAGCCTCAGAGGCGGCGCTCCTGCCGTAGACCATGCTAGGTCTGGCGCCTATCCCCATCTCCGGCACGCGTCGGAAGTGCTTAGCCTGAGCCAGACCCGCCTTCAAAGGAGCCGTCGGGTCCACTGACCCATGTGACTCCTCAGGCTGGGTCTGTCGCAGCTCAGCCTGCAACTGCTGCATCCGCTCCTGCTGACCCATGGCGGCCTCTGCTTGCTGAGAGGTCGCAGTCCCATCACAGTGTATGTGTGTGATGGCGTACAACTCCTCATAGTCCGTCTGACGGTTCTCCTGCTGTGCCTTCGTCTCCTAAAATAATTACAAAATTCAATTAGTATTATGAAATAATCAGCTAAAAGTAAGTGATATTTTGAAAAGTTACCAGCTCACTATAGGTCACAGCAAAGGTCTTCAATTCTGCTGTGTGGTGGATCGTCTGCTGCGCACGGATCTCGGTGTTCCTCTGAGAAAGCTCCTGGAAAAAAAATATTAAATGTATTATAATTTAAAATTAAATACAAATTAAATTGAAATTATAATTTAATATTTAACAATTACAAAATTATATATAAAAAATATAATAAATACATTACCTGCGCCTCAGCGCTCCTTCTGAATTGGACGAAACTCGCCCAGTCGTTCGGCGGCACGCTGTCCGGGACACTCTCGATCAGCTGCTCCAGAGGCATCGTCCCGTCCTTGTTCACCTTGTGGAAGAGACGGTTCCTCCTGTTCCTCCACGTGTCACCCATCTTCATGAGGGCGTACCTCTTCCGGTTGGCCCGGACAGCAAACTACAGCTGAAAAAAATTATTTAAATATCAATAATTAAAAAAAATATAATTTAAATAGAATTAATTACAAAAAATATTAATTAAATAATTTTAATTACTTGAACCACCTCCTCCCAAGCCTGGTCCTTCGGCCCCCTCGGAATGTGGCTTCACGTCCTGAAGTGAAGGGGGAACCGCATCCAGTTTGTGCCCAGGTCGTTCAGGAAGCGGTTGAGCAAGTGACCCCCATTGTGGATGGGCTGGTTAGTTCCCTCATTACACGGCACTCTAACTCGCAGGCTCCGGTCCAAGCTGTTCATACCGGCTACGTCTAGCCTCCTCGTCGAAACGTTCCCCTGCTCGTCTGCACAGTTTACCGCACGTTAGATAAATTGTAATTCAAAGTTAACATTTCTAATTTAAATAAATAATTTACTAAATTAAAAAATTAATTTACCTTCGACCAGCACCTCAAACCCTGTGGACTGTGAAGACGACCCTCGCGGGTTGTTCTGCTCCCAAGCGTCCTCCTCATCGAGGAACTGCTCCATCTCCCTGAACCCAATCGGGATCTCAAACTCCTCCTCGTTGAGGAAGTCCTCAACGCTAATATCTGGCCCCCCAACCTTAGGCACTTCTGGTGCGGTCGTCTCCTGTGAGATCGTCTGCAGTGCCTGTGGTAGGGCCGACTCCTGTGGGGGACGGGATGAGATGTTGCGGTTGCCCTGCCTCCCTGCTGCCCCCTCCCTCTGCCCCCTACCCGGCTGCTGCCACCCCGTAAAATCGGTCTGGGGACCTCAGGGGCCTTCCCCTTATCCTGATTTGAAGCCATATCAACTGTACAAATAAAAACAAAACAAAATTAGTCACATTATTATGCAAAAATCTAATAAAAATACAAATACAAAAAAAATACTTACCTCAAGTGCAAATACTGAGAAATACTGTAGCAAAAACTCCTACACAGACGTCTGAACGCTCAAATCTTGAAGAAATCACTCAGAGAAATCCCAAGAAACAAAATGAGCAAAAGGAGAAATGAGGGAGGCGGTGGCTTAAATAGGCCAGATATTAGTAGCGGTTATTCCATTAACCGCTACAAATAATTAAATTTGTAGCTGTTCTTCAATAACTGCTACAAATGATGACAACGTTTGAAATTCTGTAGCGGTTATTGCCCAGAACCGCTATAAATGTCGAGACTCTTGAAATTCTATAGCCATTATACCCCTATAACCGCTACAAAATGCTGGCCTTTGGTATTTTGTAACGGTTTGGTTGCTGTAATCGCTACAAATAACCGCTACACTGTTGGCGGGGCTTGGTCGCGCCAAGTGGCGGGAATATTGTTGCGGTTTCTTTGTATTAACCGCTACAAGTTTTGGCGGGAATTTCGCGCCAAATTTCTAGCGCCACTTGGCGAGTAGCTTGCCGCTACAAATTTGTAGCGGTTTAGGTTAAAACCGCTACAAATACTATAATTTATAGCGGTTTTATATAACCGCTACAATTACACCGCTACAAAACACCTTTTTTTTTGTAGTGATCTTTGACACTGTTGGTTCCTCCTCCCTCGCTCTCCTGCTGTTGGCCTCCCTCCTCCCTCTCCCACTGTTGTCAAAAGGTATGGTTAATTATTTTTATTTTTATGAATTAAGTTTTGAATAGGATTATTCTAGATGCATTTTGTTGGTGCTGACATTTTGATTTATCATCATTGTAGATGCATTTTGATTTATTATCCTTCACCAATATTAATCTTTTTTGGATTTTGAGTTTGCTTTATGGCATTTTGTGATAAATTGATGATAACTGATAAGTTTATTTTTATTAGTTAGTAGTTGTGTAGACAACTTTTTGACACTTTGTAGCAATTATTGTACATTGTATTAGTATGAGTCAACATTTTAATTATCTAGTGCTGGATATTCCCTTACTATTTATAAGGACATTTTCGTTTATGAAGAATTGTTCAATCCTGTTTCTGTAGGTTTTAATTGCTGGATAGTGAAAAATATAAATGATTTTTTTTTTTAAAAAAAAAACCTTCAGGCGTTCCTTTTTTAAAAAAGGGATGCCTAAAGTGTCACTTACGACGTTCCTTTTTTAACGGACGCTGTATCCTTACTTTACTACGTTCTCGACATAAGCGTTTTCCTATTTTCAGATATTTAAAGGCCTAAAAAATGATAGTTAAAAATGTTATCTATAGTAGTGTCAATTCATAATTGATACGCCTAAGTACCGATATGGAAGTAAATTTGTTCATTTATTTTGGAGCATTAGGCTTATATGTTTGCCAGCTAGCTAGTGCTTTTTCGTCTTGGTTGGTTTCTCAGTTTTACACTAAATATAAGTACATCTTGTAACAAAAATTTAAACTTTAATTAGTCCATCGAGAGATTAATCACTTCCGCTACGATGATTTCCCAAGCATGTTTTTACTTTAATAGAAGAATATAGAGCCACCATCATTGGAGGTTGATGACAAGAATTAATACATGACATTGATAAGCATTAACCTTTGTTTTTATTCAGTTGTTAATATAAACAAGAAAGGCAATGGCTTTATAAATTTCATGAAAACAATAATGGTTGTAATGGCGTCATTCTGTTAATCATTACTAGAGGGTTCATTTTCTTCACCTTCCCACTTTCAACGCGTATATACCAATTCACCTTTCTCTATATTGCCTTTTAGTTATAACTTACATGGGCAATATCGGTAAGCCTAAGCAATCTATTTATATATGCATGTTTTAGCTTCTCGCTTTACACATTTGTGGAAAATTAATATCAAATACAACATCATATTTTACATTCTTCTTTTTCATTGTCAACTGAAATTGACAAATCTATCATAAGATGTTATAGTTAATTAGTGATGACATTATACTTTATTATGATAAAAAAATGTAAAATTTTCCCCTGATCAAATATCCAACCCATCAATACATTAGTTATGTACTACTTGTTAAACTCTTGTTTCACAACGGAGAACTCCAAAATCAAACATTAATGTTCAATTGTCGAGCCCCTATATATTATATCTAAAATATCCAAGAGACTAAGAGATATATAGATATAATAAACAACAGTTTAAAAAGAAATACATATATGCAAATAGTGAATCCGAAGCATTCATGCGTTTTCATATATTAAAACCTAAGTGAATATGTAACTTAAGGGAAAAAAATCAATTAGGTTAGAGACAAGATTGGCTGGGATCATAGGGATGAACTGTAGAAATGAATTATTATGAATCGGTGGCGTAAAATTAGGGCACCGTGGTAGTTAGGGTTTTAACGGAATAGCTTTCAAGTCAAGTGAGACTTTCTGCACTATATTTGTGTGTGCGCGTGTGGATACTTATATAGACGCACATCTATATACACCATCACTTTCCTTTGGGGTTTAATATAATCCCTCATGAATAAATAAACAAATAAGTGATTTTTAATTTAACAGTTTACGGTGCTAATCTTGTTGATTGTAACTTTTTTCGTTCAGAGACCGAAAGGGTAACAGCTAATTTCCATTACCGTCAAAACTTCTCTCTCTCTCTCTCTCTCTCTCTTCGGACACATTTCTGACAGTCAAACTCAGAATTCCAAAAAATCAGGTCGATGATCTCAAGTGCAACCTCCTTCATCTTCTTCACTCAGAAAAAAGACACTGTCATTCTCTGCAAATTCTAAATGATTTTATATATATATATATATATATATATAACTTCATGCAACCCTGCTCATAATCCAGATACATTTTTATAAGCCCCATCTGAAAGAAAATCTTAAAAATAATCATTATTGTTTAATGAAAATAATGAAGTTATTATTACTAAGTTTTGCAGTTTGCACAAGACTATAAAACATTTTTTATATGCTTAAAAAAATTTAAAAAAAATTTCTTAAAATGAGATTGTAGAAAAAATTGTGACTTCAAATTTATAAAAAAAAAAATCATCTTAAATTTTGAAAATTTATGCCAAAATTAATTAAAATTGTACGTACTTTTTTTAATGTCAAACATTGGCAGTAGATTTTTATTAAAAAAATTGACAGTAATTTGAGAAGAATAATTATTATATTCAGTTTTTCTTTTTTAGTTTAAAACTTTTGTTGTACGACTTGAGAGTCTTTATATGTGGGTTTCTCCATAATTAGCACCATTTGAGAGAAGAAGAAGAAGAAAAAACATAAATAATAAAAAAGAAGACCCCTCTCCCTAGTACTGCTGCTATATCATATCACCATCTATCTCTTCTCTCTCTCTCTCTCTCTCTCTGAAACCCCAAAACACAAGGCGGAGCAATCATCATGTCTTCTTCCCTCTTCCTCTCATCATTATTCCCTCCTCACTTTCATCATCACCTCCTCTCACCAAATTCTCATAACCCATCTTCTTCCTCTCACTCCACCACCGCCACTCTTCCCAATTCAACTAACAGAGTCACCATCTTATTATCATCGTCTTCCTCAGACAAGGGTTAGACTAGAAGAAGCCTTCCATCAAGAAGAAGATAGAAACCCTAACCGCCGCGGTGACCTTCTTCTTTTGATGCTGCTTTCTTCTCTCTCTCTCTCTCTCTCTCTCTCTCTCTCTCTCTCTTCTCGGGGAATTGAAGCCTTGTGGTCCAACATACTATACCTAGTACGCTAGATCAACCATAATCTAGCTTAACCCTTTATATATTTCTCTCTTTTCTTTCCATAGTTTCTGCTTTGGTTTGGTTTAGCGTATTACGTTGTGGTGCCATGTTTGTGAGCTTGCTGTGTTTTATGAGATCTTCGTGATATATGATGATCGATGATGATGACCTTTCGGATGATCTCTCCCTTGTTGTGTTGGTTATGGCTGTAAATTTGATTATTGTTTTGAAGAAGATCGGATTATTATGATTTTAGTTGACTACTGTTTGAGACGTAGAGATCTGGCTATTTTTCTAATTTTCCTATGTGTATGTACGATGATAATAAATGTAATTGTTGAGGTAGCAATTGGAATGTTTCTGAATCTCCTATATATGTTAATTGATTTGTGTACTGTAGACTTTAATGGTTATCATCATGACCTCGGTCTCTCTCTCCTTTGGTTCCTTTCTTGATGTAGGGTTTCTTTTTATTATTATTTTACATGTATATATTGTCTCGCATGCAGGTCTGATTTACATGTTTCATCTCTTATTTTCCCCTCTTCACTTGATCTTCGGAATATATAGCATAAAAATAGATAGCTAGAAAGATTCCCTGAGTTTTATATTAGTCAATATTTCGGCTAATTCATAGCACTGAAGGATTAATTTTCTGGTAGTTTTTCCATTTCAGTTGGTTACCGGATGAGCATAATTCATATGATAATCATCAAGCTATATTATCCCTTTGATATTTCCTCTATATTCAAGGAGAAATGACATATAGGATATATCTTCCACGGAAAAACTTAGAAACTAAACTGCGCGCGCGCGCACACACAGGAGATATATTGTCTGTGAGATCTCACCTTAATTTTTTGAACAGTACTTTAATTATGATCTGAAGTTGTAGATGGCGAAAAATCAATAGGTTTGCGCATATGAAGGTATAGGAAATTGAAAAAAAAAAATATAAGAACAATATTATATATTGTATTAAAAGTTATAACACTTAATTTATACTGTCCAAAAAAATATTTAATATAAAAATAATAGATACAAGGATATATATTTTGAACCAACTTCTTGGAAGGTCATTAATGTAATGCATCTTTTAAATATATTTTTTTGGCTACAGATGCATCTTTTACTTTGGAATAATATTTATGTGATCTTGTAAAATATAACAGAGAAGGAGGAGTTTTTGGCTAGATATCTCTGAAATCTTAAACAATAAAAAATCACCAATGTACTTAATTAATTTGAGAATTATTCGTACGCTCGGCTTTAAAACATGGTGTTTGAAAATGATCACTGTGTGTTTCGAAATAGCATGTGAATGAACTCGCAGGGATTTACAAAGGTTAATTAGATTCTGTTTACATTTTGGGTCAACGTTATACTTTTGTTTTGTCCTTCCTAAACGCAATATATATAGCTGTTAAGCACCCACACCGATCTTCATTAATTTTCATGTGCTGTACTTGTACTGCCTGCCTTAATTTTATGTATTATTTGAAAATTCTTGTAAGCATATAGGTATTATTTTAAGCAAGACATTAAAGTTCGTAATTCTCAGTATTTCTATAGGACTTGATCGACTGGCATCTATTTCTTATGTAGCCTATTTGATTAGGCACATAATGGATATGGCATTTTCCTAATAATAACCCAATTAATGAATTATATTCACTAATCTGTGTGTGATTATTAGTTACATTAACCAGGTCCGTGATTTTAATTTTACCACCTACTGATAAATGATTCTATAAAGGTTGGTTTAGTTGGTAAATAGATTGACTCATAATCATAAGGTTATGAGTTTAAATACCACTGATGTGAAGATCTTGTGTTGGCGGACGATCTGTAAGTATTTCTGGAAACTTTGCGATAGAGGTCTCCACATCCAATGATAAGGACATGACATCTTGCCCCCGGCAATGTGACTCCATTGTTGACACCACTACCTAACCTTATCGGTGGCTTTTGCTTCACATAAAAACGCATTTTCTACCATTAGGAAGGTGGTGGAGCTGCACCAAGAAATCACAGGCAAGAGCCTGTACGCATAATACATAACTATGATCTCTTATTATTATGAGTTACACATTCACCGTGTATATTTGCATAAATACAAGTTCAAAGTTCAAACTAATTAAAATACATTGAACAAGTGAACAGTCAATCTTTTCACGGTCAAATGACCAGTGACGCATTATTTAAATAAGAATCTAGAAAAGAATCATCAATATGATGAGTGAAATGGTGCAAATTCTTCACACTGCTACCTAATCAACTGTAATTACGCGTTGATTACTTCATGCTTAATTGCAAGTCATCGTTTGATGTTGAATGAATAATGAATAATGTGTAATTATACATATATTGTTTTCTATTTCTTGTGAGCGAACAATGATGATGGTGAAGCTGGGAATTCTTAGTTGCTATCCAAGATATTCGTGTCCTCTACATTTGAAGTCCCTTCCATTTATATATATATATACATATATATATATATATACATACATATATATGTATACATATATATGTATGTATATATACATACATACATATGTATGTATACATATATATATATATATATATATATCTCCATTTTAATTAATTTATAGTCTTCAAATCAACAATTGTTCAGATTGATCATTTCTATGGATTTGTAATACAAATAAAATGGGAGAGATAGATCATTTAAATCAAATCAAATGACTCTACATTAGTTTTGGGATGTTGTCGGTGAGAGATAAGAACTACACTGACTTCATCTCGCTCACACCCACACACATCTTTTTTTTGTTGGAATACATCATGCTTTAATGTCAATTACATCACGATAATCATAGCACAACATATTCTATAAGTTACAGCGGAAGACTTAATAGATACCTCTCGCCATAGCTTTTCTCTGATCAGGAGGAGTTCACGAACACTGGGAAAATGAGACTGCAAAACAGAAAGAGTCAGAAGAAAGAATTGACAGGTAACTCTTCTGACTGACCGTAAGGCACAGTGATGGCAACTGGTGTGAGAGCCGTCGCCAGTCAGGGAACCTCAAAGAGCAGCTAGGGTTTTCACTCGTATGCTCAGTTTAGACGACTGTAATCCTTAATTTTTTTATTTCACCATCAGAAATAAATTAAATAGCGAGTCCGCTCTTACCCTAATTCTGTAGTTGGGCCTAGATCTGACTAAAGGACCACACTCAGGATATTTTAATTAACCTAATTAATAACTAATAATTATATTAATAATAATTAAAATATCTCACATTCTCCCACTTGGCCCGTATCTAAATGTCAGTCGCCCTTTCCAGATTAAACTAAGGCTATGCTGCAAGAATCATGGCCATAAGTCCTCTTAGGCTGAGTATTACCTTCCATGTATTACATGCAACACCCTTACTTAATGGGTATAACCTTATGAATAAACGTCAATGTTTATTTGGTTCCAAACTTAGTGTTTATTAGTCTCATCAGCAGAATGTATACAGATAATGATAGAGATAATAAACCATAAAGTCAATTTCATTGCATACCTCTTCTATATAAATGCAGGCTTAACCCCCATTTGAGGAACGTGTAACACAAAAGCATTCGGTTTCATTCCCTTAGTCAAAGGATCAGCTAGCATGTCCTTTGTATTGATATGATCAACCGAAACTTCACCATCTGCAATTCTCTCTTTTAAACTTAGGAATTTCAGTTCGACCCACCGGCTTCAACTTCCACTCCTTTTGTTATTTGCAATGGCTACTGCGGCTGTGTTATCATAGTACATCGTGATTGGCCTAGAGATTGAGTTCACATTCTTAAGACCAGTAATGAAATTCCTTATCTAGATCGCTTGTGAACTTGCCTTAAAACACGCTATGTACTCAGCATCACAAGTAAAGGGAGCTGTAAGTGTTTGTTTTGTACTTTTCCATGATATAGCTCCATCTGCTAGTAGGAAGATGTAACCAGTAGTAGACTTGTTTGTGTCTAAACATCCTCCTAGATCAGAGTCTGAGTAACCAACCACTTCCAGGTCATCTGTTCTTCTGTATGTGAGCATATAGTGCTTAGTACCTTGTAGGTATCTAAACACTTTCTTTGCAGCTGTCCAATGTGCTTCCCCTAGATTGCTTTGGTACCTTCCCAATATGCCAACAGCGAAAGCTATATCAGGTCTTGTGTAAACCTGTGCATACATCAAGCTTCCCACTGCTGATGCATATGAGACCCTTTCCATTTACTTTCTTTGGAGCTCATTTTGAGGACATTGACCTAGACTAAACTTGTCCCCTTTCTCAAGAGGAAGTACGTTAGTTGAACAGTTTTGCATCCTGAATGGTTCAAGAACTTTGTTGATATAGGTTTGTTGAAACAAGCCTAAAATGCCTTGAGCTTTATCCCTGTGGATCTTGATGCCAATAACATAAGATGCCTCACCCATATCCTTCATATCAAAGTTCTTGCATAAAAACTGTTTTACCTCACGTAATAGTCCTAGATCGCTGGTTGCAAGTAGTATGTCATCGACATATAAAACCAGAAAGATGATCTTGCTCCCACTAACCTTGTGGTATATGCATTCATCCATGATGTTCTCATCGAATCCAAATGATGTGATTACCTCATGGAACTTCAAGTACCATTGTCGTAAGGCTTGCTTCAAGCCATAGAACGATTTCTTCAACTTGTATACCAGTTGTTCCTTATCCTCTGCAACATATCCCTCAGGTTGTTTCATGTAAACTTCTTCCTCAAGGACCCCATGAGGAATGTAGTCTTACCATCCATTTGGTGCAACTCTAGATCAAAATGTGTGACTAATGCCATGATTATGCGGAAAGAGTCTTTCGTTGATACAAGAGAAAAGGTTTCCCTGTAGTTGACACCTTCCACTTGTGTGAATCCCTTGGCAACCAACCTAGCCTTGTATCAATCAATGTTACCTTGTGAGTCTCTTTTGGTTTTGTAAACCCATTTACAACCAATGGCTTTAGACCCACTTGGTAACTCCACAAGATCCCATACATCATTGTTTGCCATGGAATTCATTTCTTCAGTCATAGCATCATGCCACAACTCAGAGTTCTCACTCTTAACAGCCTGAGTAAATATTAATGGATCATCTTCAATGCTAATATCACAATCAATCTGAACAGAGTACACCACGTAATCACTAGGCAATGCTGGCCTTCTTTCTCTAGTTGATCTTCTTAATTCAACCTCTTGGGTTGGTTCAGATTGTTCATTCGGGACATCCTCCACCACAACTTGTCTTGGTTCTCCATGTGTGGGAGGTGGATAAATCTGAACAAAACCTTCACAACTTAAATCAGGGGTTACTTCCATATGATCATTGTTTGTTTGATCACTCCCACTAATCACGTCATTCTTAAGAAAAACAGCATTCCTAGATTCTATAAAACGTGCAGAAGGTGAAGGACAATAGAACCTATAACCCTTAGTCATACATGGATAGCCTACAAAGTAAGCTCTAATGGTTTTAGGATCTAGTTTCTTATCTTGTGGATTGTACACTCTTACTTCCGTAGGACAGCCCCATACCCTAAGCTGTCTTAAGCTGGGTTTCCATCCTTTCCAGATTTCAAAGGGTGTTTTTGGCACTACCTTTGTTGGAACCCTGTTTAATAAGTACACAGCTGTCTTAAGTGCCTCCTTCCACAAGGATGTTGGTAGTTTGGAGCCATTCATCATGCTCCTAACCATGTTTAGCAAGGTCCTATTTCTTCTTTCTGCCACACCTTTCATATCTGGTGAGTCAGGCATGGTATATTGAGCAACTATACCATGCTCCCGAAGAAAATTAGCAAAGGGACCTGGCGCTTGTCCTTCACTGGTGTACCTACAGTAGTACTCACCACCTCTATCAGATCTCACAATCTTTATTGGTTTCCCAACTTATTTTTCTACTTCAGCTTTATATTCCTTAAAGGCATCTAGTGCCTCGTTTTTATTATCAAGCAAGTAGATATAAGTATATCGCGAGTAATCGTCAATAAAAGTGATAAAGTATTTTTGACTGTTTGCGGATAAGTCCGGACAACAAATATCGGTATGTATAATTTCAAGTAAATCAGAACTTCTTTTAGCTCCCTTTTGTGACTTATTGGTCTGCTTTCCCCTTATGCAGTCCACACAAGTATCAAATTCTGAATGGTCTAAAGATGGAAGAATTCCATCTTTAATTAACCATTTGATCCTGTCAACAGAGATATGTCCTAATCTCCTATGCCACAATCATAATAACCCTTACAATTGGAAAATAGTCCTTACTGAAATACATCAAGTCCTTTGCAAATAAATACCATAATTCAAAGAAATGAGTTTTGACATAGAAATCAAGTTTCTCATATAACTAGGAATATAAAATCAATTCAAAAGACCCAGCACAGTTTTATTTGGGAAAACAATTCTAAAAGTTCCAATTGCTTCGACCGGATCTCCTTTCCCACTTCCTGAACGGACTCGTGCTTCATTGGGAAGTGGAGGTCTGGTGTTTAGAAACCCCTGCATGGTAGTAGAAATATGGATCATTGAACCCGTATCGATCCACCAAGTATCATTACTAGTGCTAATATGATGAGCTTCTAAAGCTAAACTTGAAATATACATACCTTTACGCTCCAACCATGCCTTCCTCTTCAGGCACTCATCCTTCATGTGCCCTTTCTTCTTGTAGAAGAAGCAAATAGCTCCAGTTTTCTTAATGGATGGCACAGCAGGAATCTTTTTCTTCTTTTCCTGCTTGTCTTTGTTGCCCCTAGCACCATTTCTGTTGGAACTTTCAGCCAATTGAGCTGCCCTAGGTGCCTCCCTACCCCTCATTTAAAGCCTAGTTTCCTCCTGAACACACATGGACAGCAGTTCATCAATTGTCCATTTTTCCCTATGTGTGTTATAGGAGACCTTAAAGGCCTCATAATGAGAAGGAAGGGAGTTCAGTACCAGATGCACTAGGAACTGCTCTGTTGGTTCCATGTCAAAGGCCCTCAGCTGAGAGGACAAGTCTCTCATCTTCATGATATGTTGTCTGACTCCATTAGTACCTGTCAGCTTCATGGCACACAGCTCTGACATGATGTAACCACCCATCTGTTTGTCAGTTGGCTTAAACTGTTTGTCCACAGCTTCCAGAAACTCCTTAGCAGTCTCACATTCGAGAATTGCTCCCCTAATGCTTCTATGGATCCTGGTCTTAACATATGACATGCACATATGATTGTAGTGCTCCTAGCGCTCCTGATAGTCAATTTCATCTTTAGTTGACTTGTCAGTTGGTTTGGGAGGTCTAGGTTTCTCCATTACAAAATGCATGTGCAGCATATCAATCTTCAAGGTTATGTCCTCTCTCCATTCAAGGTAATTAGTACCATCTAGCACAATTTTGCCAGTAGTGTCAGCAAAAAGATTAGGGAAAGTAATAGGTGCTGCAATTTAAAAACTTAAATTAGCTCACAAGATAAATGTTTGAGACAATCACGAATTCTGTGCCTTTTGATGCATGTTATGCTCTAATGGAAACATGCAATATATATAAATGCGTATCAATAAATTCTACCTGTGGGCAAAGAACCTAGCATTGCATGCATTTATCTCAAATTGGTGGGCCTAGAGTGTATAATTTACATTTCCTAATACCTGTGGGCAACTTAGAAAATATAAGACCAAACTATCCCACCCTAATTAAATATATAATTATAACCGTCTACCTGTGGGTAAAGAACAATTACAATTCTATATTTAATTACAATTAGATATTTTATAAGTTCCATATGTGATCAAGTTGCATGCAAAACTAAAGGATGCTGTGGCTATTCCTTGAAAAGGTGGCATGCTAGTCACAAATATCATTTAAGTGCATTTAAATCAAAAATATGCACATCATAATGGAGAGATTAATCAATTTAATAAATACAGTAAATAATTAATTAAATCCCTCCCACTGTTTTATGTATTCAAAATTGTTTAGATAATTAATTTTGGCACCTTTCAACTCAAATATCAATTTTTGCAAAATTTTTTGAATTGTTAAATAATTGTTTAAAGCTATTTTCAAGATGTTAGACAATTAATTAAATCATGAAAATAATTTTACAAATTTTTCAGTATGTGAAAATGCCAAAATTAACCATTGTCACTAATTTAAACAATTTAAAGTCATTAATTAGAAAAATACATAAAACAGAAAAGTATTTAATTAAACAGTGAAGAAATGGTTGAGAAAAGGCCCAAAAATGTTTTCTGGAATTTCAAAAACCATAGCCCAGAAGAACAAAAAACGAATAGGACCAATAATTTGTTTCTGGAAATTTTAAAACTAATGGTCCAGAAGCAACAAAAACGTGATAGGGCCCAGAATTCAACAAAAATACGTCATTGTGTAATTAAAAAGAAATGTTTTTTTTGTTTCGGCCCAGAACGCTTCATCATGCCCTTAAAAAAAAATTACAGAAGCCCAGCTAATTTGGCCCAACTGCATCAGCGAGAATGCAAAAAAAAAAAAATTAAAGCCCAAAAACGCGTTAACGTCGGCCCAGAGTTTTAAATCTCGGCCCAATAGAGAATCCAGCCCAGAAACGCGTCCGGTCCACCAAGCGCATAAGTGAAATGCAGCGTTTCACTAGGACCGAAACGACGCCGTCTGCACGCGCTGGAGAGGTGCTTCTGCAAGGCCCGAAACGGCGACGTTTTGAGGGACTCAAAACGCAGCCGTTTGGGTCATCTTCCCCACCCGTTTCCCTGTAACCCTACCCGACCCGAGTGCAACCCGGTTAGGGTTGCCGCGACCCGAGAAACTCAGGCGATCCAGTCCGGTGATCGGAGGCTTAGAACGACGTCCTTTATGGCAGATCTCTCCAGAAAATTCATCAAAATGCATTGAAAACACACTATGAGCAACAAATCATGAATTAAAACAAGGTTTGGTTAAAAAATTTTCTTAGCATCGAAACCCAAAAGGAACGCAGGTCCGACGGTGCTCACGGTGAGACATAACAGCGATGAGTCTTGAAACTTAAACAAGAAATCAACCCAGATAACGATTTGCATATTATCTTTTGCAATCAAAAAGAAATTCTAAGACAAACAGAAAATATGATTCCGAAAGTCAGCTCTTAAATGACACAGATATATTCAAACCCAGATGAACATGAACCAGAGACAGTCAATGAACAAAATTCCATATACACCGAAAATTAATCAAAAGGTTAGAATCGCATCCGATCGATTGAAAGCACAAATTAAATTCAAAGAGATTTAAAATCACAGTATCCTTTGAACGCAAATCAAAACAATAATTGTGATCTCTGATTTAAAATATGGAACCCATATAAAATTATTACGGTAACTCATTAAATTCCATAGATAAATCATCCCCGATCAAAGAAAAACAGGCAGAGAATCAGAGAACGAGGCTCTGATGCCACATGTTGGAATACATTATGCTTTAATGTCAATTACATCACGATAATCATAGCACAACATATTCTATAAGTTACAGCGGAAGACTTAATAAATACCTCTCACCATAGCTTTTCTCTGATCAGGAGGAGTTCACGAACAATGGGAAAATGAGACTGCAAAATAGAAAGAGTCAGAAGAAAGAATTGACAAGTAACTCTTCTGACTGACCGTAAGGCACAGTGATGGCAACTGGTGTGAGAGCCGTCGCCAGTCAGGGAACCTCAAAGAGCAGCTAGGGTTTTCACTCGTACGCTCAGTTTAGACGGCTGTAATCCTTAATTTTTTTATTTCACCATCAGAAATAAATTAAATAGTCAGTCCGCTCTTACCGTAATTCTGTAGTTGGGCCTAGATCTGACTAACGGGCCACACTCAGATATTTTAATTAATCTAATTAATAACTAATAATTATATTAATAATAATTAAAATATCTTACATTTTTTCCTGACAATATTACAGGCCGTACATAAATTAAAGTGAAGAATTTAATTTAGACAGGCTTTAAGCATCAGTGAAACAGTGAGACTGGTTAATGAGGGGGCAACACAATTATTAAATTAAAATATTCCAATAGCTGTCGGGCGCCCTCTTTTCTTCGCACCTTCCTTTGTCCTTGTATATTAATCCACATTCAATGCATTGCATTAAGACCCTGTTTGATTTGCTGGAAATAGAAATAAACATATAAAATCAATTAAATTTAAAATTACCTTTTTTTTTGTCTGTACAATTAAAGTTTAAGTAAGTTGGATCTTGTGGCTCACTAAGGGCTATGGGCTCAAAAAGTGTCTACGGAAGAATTTACAAGTCACCTACCAATAAAATTTTTACATCAATGAGATTGAATTTACAATCTCATTGTTATAAACCAACCCTTTTAAACAACTGGACCAACCCTGTTAAAATTATGTTGGAGACACGCCTGAAAAAAAATGTAACTAAAATGGTGGTTTTAATGGATTGGTCCATAAGCTTTTATCATTTGGGCCTACATTCTTTTGTGGGCTAAATAGAACTTTCTTAGGCCTGGCAGGGTTCAAAAGCTTGGCCCATTCTTTTCGATATTTGGGCCTAACCTCCAGTCCCATTAGTAGAAATCCCTCAACAGCGGGGAACATCAAAAGTAGCCTGGCCTAAGACAGTAGCCTGGCCCACATATTTGTGATCAAGAACTACACAGGACACAGCGTTGTTTGCTTCTTTTTCGTCTTCTCCTACTTCTTACAAGTTACTACATTCCCGACCTGCACTCACGGCGTTCCATCGTGTCCTAATCGGACGGCCACTGTTTTCCCGGCGTGCGCTGTGACTATCTCTCTTCGTTCCTGGACATTACCACCTCTTCGTTGTTCTATTGTCCTCGTCACTTCCATTCAAAGCTGAGGACAACACCACAACCCTTTCTCCTTCTCTCTCGCCGCAAATCCTCTACTTGAGCCTCCAGAGAGTCTTGGCATAATTATATTCTGCAAAAGGCGCTTTCTTTCTTCGAGTGACTTTCTCTCTTTGAGCTTCCAGTTGCAGCATGGGATTAGGGCATCTCTCTTTACTTCTCGATCCATTGCATTGATGCATCTCGCTCGAGTCGGAACATTTGTCTTCGGAGAATTCTTTCCGAAGTTCATTATTTAGGGTTTTTGGTATCGATATGTCTGATACTTCGAGCGGTCGAGTTACTATTACTCTTGGGCGCAGTGGTCAGGTACTTTTTTTGTGGATTCTAATGTTTGATATCTATTTGAAATCTTTTAATTTTCTTTTGTTTGTATTCTTGGAAGTTCTCATTGTAACTTTTGCTGTTTTGAATTTTTACGAGCTCGATCAATTTAAATTGGTTTATTCGTGAGTACTTGATTAAATGATGGCAGGAGATTTTCATTGAAGTCTTTTGATTTAAATCTTTTTTTTTTTTTTTTTTTGAAAAAAGTGGTTTTCATGATACAAAAATTTCACTCTGACATCCATTTTTTTGGTGGTCAAATTCTCTGCGTGGAGAATATATAAAAGAACTTAAACTTCTCATTTTACTCTCTCCAATTGTCGAAGTATAAATTTTGTTCTCGATCATGATGGGTTTAACCTACTTTATTTGAATGAGCTTTTATGCATTTGAATATAGGTTGTCAAGAGGGACCAATCTACGGCGGATGTTTCCTTCCCTTCCTATCCTGCAGTTGGCTCTAAGCGGTCTGTGAGAGATAGACTAGGAAATGATACAGAGAGTTCATTGTGGAATGGGAATGAACTCAGCGGCTATAAACGGTGTGTTTGCCATTCCTTTAGTCCCTATTGCTGTTCTTGTAGTTCTCAGCATAGTGATACAAAGTAGGCATTATTTTGGCAGAGATTCTCTGTTTTGTTCAGAAATTTCACCGTGAATATTATGTGAATAGGCTATTTAAATTGTGAAATAAATGGATATTGGACCCTCTACTAGTCAGTTATGTTTGTGGAATAGGCTGCTGCTGCTTGTGGGTCTGTATGTTATTATAATATGAAAAATAATTTGCTTACTTCAAAGATTCTGTTCACTGCAGACACCGAGGAGATACAAGCTCGCAAAATGGGTTCAATGGTAGTAAGCTGCCTCTACAGTGAATTTTTATTTGATCAATTTTATGCTGCTCAATTTCTATAACCTTAATAGCATCACCATCAATTTACCAGATGGGCGGATTGGCAGAGATGACCTTCAATTGAAGCTTATGCGAAAAAGTGCATCTAGATTGGCTGACAGTAATGGTGGTAAGAGGCATATGGACCTTCGAGAAAAATTGTCAAGGGCAGCTCAACCTGCAGCAACTAATATTAATTCAAAGCATAACTTGTCTGAACCACGGGAAACAAGCATGTTGGGGCGAATTCCGTCTGCTAGAAGTTCTGGTGATTTAGCACGTATGGAATCAGTGAGAAGTTCTTATTCACCTTGGACATTGGATCATATTAGAAGAAGATCACCTGAAGGGTTTCCAAGCACTTCCAGGGGAATTTCCCCTCAAAGAAACATGGAAGACCTACAGAGAAGGCCTTCAAACAGGACATATGATAGTATCAGGTCAGCTCCATGTATAACTAGGGATGTTGAGGCTTCAAGACTTCCAAGCACTGCACCTTCATCTTTTGTGGCTCACTTCCCAGCATCCACGTTACCTTTAGTAACTGCTAAGCCTGTAGCACCTCAACAAGGGCAACTCCCCCCATCACGGACTTCATTTGTGGTATATTCTACCTTTGACTTTCCTAATTGCTTTTCTCTGATGGTAATCTCTCTATGTTAATGGAGTATCTTTTCCCATGGTTATCTGCTTATCTTGAGTTACCTTGGCTATAAAAAATTGGGCTTGTAATAGTTTGCAAAACTTGCCAGGTTCCCCCGTGCTTTGCCCTATAATTCAGTTATGGATGGTCTCATGCCCATAAGTTGTGGGTATGCTGATTGGTTGTTGTTAGCCAGTAGTAGTTGTTGTTAAACCTCTGATGTAAGAAGTAAGAATTACTTTAATTGTAAACCTGCAATTTAGAAGTCGTCATTCTCCAAAGTTTGTTTTTATTGTTACTATTTGGAACTAGCAAGTATTCTTCTTGATGAACATATTCTGAATGGGGTGATGGTAATTATATGCACTTCAAGTAGAAATGGCAGGAAAATAATTCCTGTTGCATTGCTTTATTGCTACTTGTTAGACGTTGATTTGGTTGTATTAATATTCTAAATGAGATGCTGGCTGCCTTTGGGAAGATAGTAGTTTCTATTTATATTGTGGAGAATTTCCGGCATCTTAGTTTTATTTTTGTAGTAGGAACTTTGACATCTTTGAAATTGAGGAATATTGTGTCTTGAAGGCAAGTTTATATTGTTTTTATGTAGTTTCATTTTTGCTGCACTGGATGCCATTTTTTTTACTATTTATTGTAGGACTACTGGATTTTCAAAACAATAGAATTACATGGTTTATTTATGTTTCCCACCGCCTTCTTGAAGTTACTTGGAATGGATGAGAAACAGCGCCTAGTGGCGCAGTGGTCATTGAAGTGGCTTTAAGCTGCCACCCCCCCCCCCACGGGTTCGACCCGTGCCACCGTTGTAATAAAAAAAAATGTCACCTATCCACCACTCAAACACACATTTCTATCCAATAGGAGAACACGTGCACATTGAAATTGATGAGAAGAAATTGATCCTGATTTGTGTGTATAAAAAGGAAACAGAAAAACAAAAGGGGAAAAAATGAAAGTTTCATCCTGCAAGTTGCAACCCTCTGATCACAGGAACTCTGGAATGCTAGTAGATCTTAAAGAATTTTGTAACGTTTAATTATTCATCATGGTTATCATGGCCTTTACACTTTATTTTTATGCCTAGAATTTATTGAGCATGCAAGTCAAACAACTATTGTGAC
The DNA here is from genome assembly GCA_963855925.1 of Inga laurina. Lineage (NCBI taxonomy): Eukaryota > Viridiplantae > Streptophyta > Magnoliopsida > Fabales > Fabaceae > Inga > Inga laurina. Next base: position 52,018,289 of record OY979710.1, read on the forward strand.
TTGTGAGATGGTAGTTGACTCGTTGGCAATTTTTAGTGAATACATAAGGCATAAGTAATGGACAAGCTTGATATCGACTTGTAAAGCTGCTCGTGGCATTATTGAAAGAGAGAATATCTGCATAAAAAGTAATGCCGGAGGCAATGCATTAGTTGTTTCTAAAATAACGTAATTATTGGTTAATGATGAGGTGAATATTGTTGATTTGTGTACTGCTCAGTGTTTCACTGACATGTCAATTGGTTATCATGTAGGGCAATGAACAGCAAACACCCCAAACGGTTGATGCCCTGTTGCATGCATTGGGACTGGGAAAATATGCCATTCTTTTCAAAGCTGAGGAAGTACGTAGCCCATTTATTTATCTAGTGACTTGTTGAGTTATGCTTTGTTCAATGAAATGTCAAAGTTATCCACTAACTCGCTAGTGTAGGATAATCATGTGATTGGGAGAATCTTTTATTAGAATGAACGCTGTGACTTTTCAATTGCCTGCAATAGAACTAACATTGAGCATGGTTTTTGCTACATGATTTTCCCCTTCCCTTTGTTTCTTGTTATGGTTAACTTTTGCTCCATGTCAATGTTCAGTCTCTTGAGCTATTGTTGAATGTTTTCAAATTTTGGGATATATGTTGCTAGAGTTTGATATTTTCCACAAGACATGACTGTGAACTCTGGTTCTTTGAATTTGTTCCATGCTATCACATTTCAGCCAATGGCTTACTCCATAATTCAACACACCTAAAACCAAGATGGTTTCTGTAGTCTTTATTTATTACTTTTGTTCCATTGGCTTGCTTTATGCGTTAGTTTTTATTCCCTAATATATGGTTTATGAATTAGGAATAGGAGGGAAAATATTAATCTTTGATGAGTTAACCGAAACATTCTTGCATTTTGTATTCACATTTGAGCCTCTTTTGTTCCCTTAATTCCTTGGTTGTCATTTCATTCCATCCAAGGGGCATAAGAATTATAATTATTATAGATATAATTGTATAATTCGATCATTTGTCATGCAGGTGGATATGACTGCATTAAAGCAGATGGGAGAAAATGACCTTAAAGAGCTTGGGATTCCCATGGTAAGAGACCTTTCTTCTTTAAACTGATATTATTTTTTTCATTTACGCCATGTACTGTGTTATGTAATTATGTTACAAGGCTTGGAGTTTCAATTGAATATTCAACCACATATACGAAGGAGGACATGAAGCTTAGACTGACCATCACTAGTCACATGCATATTAAATGTCATTTTTCAGCCATGACAAATGTTGCTTTGTTCATGCATCATGAACCATATGTTGGTTGTTAATCTAGGTTCTCTGCTTCTCTTCATTTGCTACTCACTTCTGCTTTTGCTTCTTATTTGTTTGCAACAAGGGCAAGTTAGCGAGCAGGGTGTGATCACTTTATATGCTCAAGAGCATATTCTTGGTTGGTTTATATATTTATTTGTGTTCAATTGTTGCTTGAGTCGCAGGGTCCAAGGAAAAAAATTCTTCTTGCTCTCTTACCGCCTCGTGCCAAACGTCAACCATGACATCTATCCTGCACGATGTAGAAGCCGATGCATGTTGGGATCACCGGGCATTTTTTGGGTGACAAACACACTTCTGAGAATCTCCATTTGAGAATGGCGCGCCTTAACCTCTTGCAGGGTTGTGTTTCAGTGAGTCCACATTCTCATTTTTTTCATCCAAGAAGGCTATTATTTAGGTTTCAATGAGAAGTATTTTGTGTAATGTATCCTCTGATGAGAAGAATAGAAAATGGATTTATTTAAAATGCCCTGAACAAAAGTTGACAATTCTGTAACTTTGCCTAAAGATAGTGCTTTGCATTCTGCAAGGCTTTGTTGTGTCATCAAGATACATGGGATATTTTCACCCTTCCTCATTTTTCTTGACGAGTATTCATTTGTAAGCATCAAACGCTCTATTTTCTTCAAAATTGGTGGGCGGCTCACAATCCTTGAACATATTATCGTCTTTGTTGAAGGAAACTGATTTCACATGTTACTAAGTTGGTGCAGTGTTTTCCAAAGTGGTGTGAGCATCCATGCCACTTTGTTGCAAAGCACTAATGGTATCAAATACTAGAATATAACTTTTTAAATTTTGTCTTTGGTTTTTCTTGCCACTTGGCAATACGTGAGAGGAAACCCTAAACTTTTCTGTTTGGGTGCTTAATTTGCAATTGTCAAATCCCCATATGCTGTGAATTTTTGCTATCATAATGTGATAGAAAAGAAACTTTTGACAATTTAATACGCCAACCTTGTGTATATCCGTTGTAATCGTGTTCCCTTTCTAACCCTTTATTACAATTAGGGATCACTTTGGAAAAAAAACAGAAAAAGATTATTCTCTGTATCTCTTTTTACTTTTTATTAAATAAATTATGCTGCAGTTGCAAATTATTTCAATTTTAAACGAATTAAAATGTTGGAGCCCTTATTGCATATCTCTAGACTATATAAAATCAACATCATAATTGCCCTTTGTTCTCGGGGGAAAAAAAAAATCAACATCATAATCATTTCCAACCAGTGATCAATTTTCTCTCTTTTTCCATAATCCTTTTATTAGAATCCGAGTTAATCAAAAGCAAGGAGACTCATCCGAGTAATAAACTTGATTCAATATAATATTTGATCTCTCAAATTTACTTTTATTTTAATTTTAGTCCCTCAAATTTTAAAACATAAGTTTTAATCCCTCAATTTTCATTTTGTAAAACATTAGTTTCTATAAGTTAATAAAAACCTAGACTATTTTTGCTTTTAAGGAATTAAAACTCATGATTTAAAATTTGAGATATCAAATATTATATTAACCCAACATTTTATTTGCCCTGGTTCGTTTCTATTGCGTACTTAAGGCAAAGACAATCCTGAGTTCTAGATAACCAAGTCTCAAAGTGTACAATCATTAAACATCTATGAATAGTCAACGACGTCTTTGAATTCCCTTGCCAGTGTCTACGTGGACGAGGTCCAAAATAGTTCTTCGTTTAACGCTGCCTTGAACAGTCTCTTAGTCCCCACAAACCAATATAGTCTCTCTCTTTTTCAACTTTAACCGCTGATTCTCTCATCAATCAATACACTTCTCTTTAGCAGCAGTGCTTTTTAAGTCAGTTTCAAGTAAAATTATAATGGAATTTGGTGGTTGGGAAGTACCTTCTTCTGGGAAGTTCTGGCTTCATGCCTAAGCTTTCTTTCAACAATGATCCTGACGTTATCTTTGGACTTTGGCATCCCCCTTCTGTTCAAACTCTATTCTCTGATGATCATCAAAACATATACACACATATAAATATAAATAAGATATATTTTTAATAAAAATATTTTATTTATTTTTACAAATGGAATTGTTCTAAGAAAATTAATACTAAAGAGTGGAGAGCCTATCCTGACAAGGCTCTAAAAAGGAGGGTGAAAATTTCCAGGCGAGAACTTAACTCCAGAAACAAATTAAGTGCGCTTGACACATCAATATTTGGTATAAGCAGACATTTCAAATCAACGTGTTGCTTCTCCGAAGGGACAACATTTTCTTGTGCTGATTCTCTATCTCATCAAGGTCATTATATGAATGTTGGAACTGTCATAGTGAATGTTTTCTGTGTAGAATATAGAGCTAAACTGCAATCAATGAGGTGAGAGAGCTCGTATTCTCAGATTGGCAGATTGAGCTGTATTATGCACCACGAGAAATAATTTAATATGCCGACTTTCTAGCCAGAGAGGCTCAGGAGGTATTGGGGGGACCAGTGATTCTTCCAGTTCCACATCCGGGTTGTCTGCAGTTTTTGAGGGAGGACCTTACTCATAGAGGTTCTTCATTATGCTCTAGTGTAATGTAATTTCCATTTAATGGCCTTATATATATATATATATATATATATATAAAGAGCTACTCTCTTAGAAGATTTCAGTCACATGCTTCCTTTAACTAGTTAGTCCTTGCGTGTTTTCTTGCCCCTTTTTATTAAAAAGAAAAAAAAATCAATGTGTTACTTCTACGAAGGAACAATATTTGTTGTCATGATGTTCCAATGGAATTCTTTTTTTTTTTTATACTTAAAGAAGAAATATCTCAAGACTCAACCTACATCAGTAGGAGTGCGCTGATCCAGCTCCAAAATAGCCGCTAACTCCGCTGTTGGATACAAGATAGGGTGAAAACCCGTTACAGTTGATAATGCCTCTTTCGCAAGATAGTCGGCAACCCGATTTGCATTTCTAGGAACAAACTGCAATTCTATTCTCCATTCACGTTGCACCATCAAACGAATTTCTTTTATGATAGCAGCTTCTAGATGATTTTGGCAGTTCCCACTATTTATCAAATTAAGGACCTCTTGTGCATCCGATTCTAATACCACTATACGCTTCTCTTGATCCCAAGTTGTCTTCAAACCCAAAAGAATACCCCATAGCTCAGCAGTAACATGATCCCCAAATTCCAATTTATGCATGAAGGACATGATAAACTTCTCATTAGCCTCTCGAATAACTCCTCCGCACCCAGCACCCGTGTGCCTTGTAAATGCTTCGTCTACATTTACTTTAGTCCATCCCTCCTCTGGCTCCATCCATGTAGCCCCTCTATCTGTTACTATTGTGCCTTGTAAGTTGATTCCTGCTAGTTTCTTACTTGCCTTCTTCATGCTGGATAAAATTACATGAGCACGATTTCGAAGGTTCTCATTGCTCTCATTCTTGTGCTCAAATAAACGTTCATTTCTCCTTTTCCAGAATAACCAACATAACGTTGCAAACCAGTCACCCCACTCTGGGCGTCGAACATTAACATTCAACCATTCCTTTATGTTTAGATCAAAGAATGAGCGATCCTGTGGTAATGTTATCGTCTCCATCCACAAGCGCTTGGTTTCCATGCAGTCCCTCAACACATGCAAAACTATTTCTGTGGCTTTATTACACCAACCACACACATCATTAACATTCATACCTCTTCTACATCTTTCAACATTAGTAAGGAGCTTATTGTGAGCCACAAGCCACATAAAAGTTTTACACCTAGGGATAACATCCAGCTTCCAGATCTTCTGCCATAAGACTTCCTGGTTAACAGGTTCATTTGCAATCACTTGATATGCAGATTTCACCAAGAAGTCCCCATTTCTTGTGTGCTTCCATCTGACATTCTGTCTTTCCTGCTCAACTTCAGTACCCTCCTGCACAAATCTCCATGCCGCCTTGATCTCTGCCCATGTATTTGACCCCATCCTTTTCAGGTCTATTTGAGGGATTAGATCATTTCCACATTTATATTTGCTTCTAATAATTCTTACCCACAAATCATCTTTTTTCTTGATGAGATTCCATCCTAATTTAGCCATAAATGCTTGATTTTGGGTTCTAATATGTCTCAACTCCAAACCACCATTGATCTTTGAATTACAAACCGTGTCCCAAGATACAAGATGATTTTTCCGTTTTTCCTGTGTTGTTCCCCACAAAAAACTCCGATTCTTCCGATCAATCATATCACACGAGCTGATAGGAAGAGAGGTTGTTTGCATTGTATATGATGGAATAGCTGATGTGACAGACCCTACCAAAGTAGCACGTCCGGCTAGAGATAATGAATTTGCTTTCCAACTAGATAACCTCTTCTTCACTTTGTCTACAACCTCAATGAAGCTCTCCTTCGTCACCCTTTTATGATGCAAAGGAACTCCCAAATATTTACCTAGATTTGCCGCCATTTGGAATCCCAGAATATTGCTTAGCTCAGTGCGTCTATTATGATTCACGTTCCTGGAGAAGAAAATTCTAGTCTTCGTAGCATTAACTTTTAAACCTGAGCTTGCACAGAATTCTTCAAGACAAGTCTTAACTTCATATGCCTGAAAAACAGACGCTTGGCCAAACAAAATAATATCATCAGCAAAAAATAAGTGAGAAATAGGTGACCCATTCTTACATAACCTGATAGGAAGCCAAGTTTTTGTCTCCATCCTATCTTGAATCATGTGTGCCAGTTGTTCCATACAAATCACGAATAGATATGGAGATAAAGGGTCCCCTTATCTAACTCCACGGGAAGTTTTAAACATATCAGCTTTTTCTCCATTCCATAATAGTTGCATTGACGGTGTCGTAACACAATTAAGAATAATTCTGACCAGATTTGAAGGAAATGAAAGATCATTTAAACATTGTTCCAAAAAACGCCAGTTAACTCTGTCATAAGCCTTCTCCAGATCAATCTTGATAGCCATGTACCCTCATTTACCATGCATATTTCTCATGGAGTGAACTACCTCCTGCGCTGCAATAATATTATCAGAGCTGTGTCTCCCTGGAACAAAACTGCATTGATTAGGACTAATAATTTTAGGAAGGACAACCCTAATCCGGTTGGCAATCACCTTTGTAAGGACCTTGAAAATCACATTACATAGACTAATTGGACAAAAATTCTTTAACTCCTCAGGAGATTCCTTTTTAGGAATAAGAACAAGAAAAGTGTTATTGATACTAGCAATCTCCTCCGGCTGAACCCAAAGTTTTTTAACAAAACTATAAATGGACATATCAACATGTTTCCATTGACTTTGGTAAAAAAGAACATTAAACCCGTCCAGTCCCGGCGCTTTCAACGCTCCCATATTAAAGATTGCCTCCTTAATCTCTTCATCTTGTATTTGCTTTCCTAGGAGATAAATATCATCATATTCAATTCTTGGATATGAAGCCCGACAATTAATTTCCTCCATCTGAATTCCTTCATCTGTAAACAAATCAGCAAAATAAGAAGTAGCCATCTCTTTAATTTCCTGCGCTTCATATACCCATTTACCATCATTAATCCGAATAGCTCCAACAAAATTTCTTTTCCTTCTTCCATTAGCTTTAGCATGAAAAAATTTTATATTTCTATCTCCATTCAACGACCATTCTGTATGGGCTTTTTGCGCCCATAATAAAGATTCTTGTAGAAGAACGTCCTTTAGCTCGCCCGACAAGGTAGTTTGAAGATTTTGGAGTGCCAATGATAAGCCATAATGTTGCTCAGCCTTAGTAATTCCACTAAGACGTCTCATTAGCTCTCGTTTCCTCTTATCCGTATGACCAAACACTTTCTTGTTCCAACTTTTACAATCTTCAGTAAATATAGTAATTGCCTCCTTCCATTCTTCACCTCTCCTCCAATTTTGCTTGACAAACTCTTCAAACTCATCATGCAACACCCAAGCTGCGATAAACCGGAACGGTTTATTATTCTGCTTTGTCATTCGTAACCCTTCCAAACGCAGTAGAATAGGACAGTGATCAGATTTATACCAAGGCAAATGAGTTACACTTGCATCCGGAAACATTTCCATCCAATCATTAGATCCAAGAACACGATCAATCCTGCTCTGAGATTCCGTTCTATGCCATGTGAATTCTGGTCCATTAAATCCGAGATCATTAAGAGCGGCAGATCAACAAAATTAATGAACTCTTTGTCAGGACCCCTATTCTCACCCACAGACCGTCATTCATCCATCGTCAAGGTAGCATTAAAATCTCCGCCAAGAGCCCATGGCACATGAATCTGGTCACTCAATTCGAATAACGCCTGCCACAATATACGCCTCTGCATTAAACTTGGGCTAGCATAAATAAGATTCAATTCCCAAGTTCTATGATCATACCCACAAATCCTCATATGCACAAACTGTGGATGCTTCACTAATACATCAACTCTTCCCACTTTTTCGGATCACAGACACCAAATCCCTCCTTTAAAACCTTCTGCATCAATAATTTGCATAAATTGAAACCCCAATTTACTAGCAATCTTGATTGCTTTATTCCCACTGCATCTAGTTTCAAAAATAGCCATAAAATCCACATTATGAAATCGTGACATTTTCCTAATTAGATTAGGAAAGAGGCGAGCTCCTGTGCCCCGTGTATTCCAAAAAAGGAAATTCATTTAGACATATTAATATTTTTTGGGGTAGAATCCCCCATCAAAACATCCTCATCTTCTCTAACCATCCCAACTTCACACCCTGTTACTGTTAGAAGACCATTATCTTGATCCATAATGACTATACCTTTATCTGTGATGTAGTTTCCTTTTTCCCTTTCGATAGCCTTCATCATTTCCCCTTTTCCCATTTCCATGCTTTTAACTTGTGTTTGATCAACCTGTGATTCTTTGCTATTCTTTAAAGATTCACTAGGCTTGTCTGTCAACACAGAAAATGAATTTTGTGAGAAAACATTGACTTCATCCTGGTCCCTACTCTCTCCCCCTTCTGTCATAACCTTCGTCGGAACTTTTCCTCTAGCCATGTTCATTTTTTCTCGTGCACGTCTCTTAATCCCAGTCAATCTTTTTTCTCCCACTGGGACCCACCTCTGTTCTGTACAGTCTTTTAACTTTCCACTCCAATTTGACCCATGTTTTCATTCACTCCCTCATTCACGTCCTTCCTTTCTACCGTCTGGCCTTTCTCCTTTGTACCAATTTGGTCTTTTTTCTTCTGAGGACCCTTCTGACTTATATCCCTTTTTTTACCTCCTAGATTAGAACTTGATCCAACCAAATCCAGTTTATTACTGTTCCTACTGATATCACGTCTTACCAACATTTGTGGCCCAATGGAATTCTTTTTCAAACCTTAGTCAGTTTTGGCATTCTGTGAGGTCTCATATATAGGATAATAAAAAAACCTACTTTGAATTTGTCCAGAAGAGAGGCCAAGAGATATAAAATGGTGGGCTCAACTGTACCTGATGAGAGAAGTAGGGACCACTGCCTGATACTTCAAAAAAGCCAACGAGTAATGTGATGGAATTAACCATCAATCAATCAGCCAACCCATCCACTTAGATTGATTAGCCAATAGCCAACTTAACCCCATCTCTTCCATGAAGCTCCCCTTTTATTCCACATGTTGGGATAGTGATATGCTTGATGACACCACTCCTACTTGGAATTCTCCTTCCCAAAAGCAAGAAGAAAAAAAAAAAGCAAATTGAATAAACTTCAGGTAAAGAAAAAAGGAGAGGGGATTGATGAGCATGAAGATTTATTGGTGAAAGAAGTCCAACAAAGGAAGATATAGCAGAGACAATGGAATAAAACACAATCTCATGGTTTTTCAAAGTTGTCCCAAAAGCAACAAAAGTGTGGGGTCCAACTAGAAGAACCAACTGTCCAACGTTAATCAGCTGTTAATGTTTTTTTTTTTCTTTTTTGTGGGATCATTATAGAATAAAAGATTACTTGATGACCTAATTCACCTGGAAGCATATGCTACACAAAAAGTATAAGATGTAGGCTTGGTTTGCTCTGTGAAGATATGCCCAGATCTTATGGGCGACCTTTTATTAGTATATATGCTGACATCATAACCCCACTTCTTATATTCCTTCGTTTAGCAACTACCACTTTATCACACCATTATCACAGCATTAATAAAACATGGTCAACATAAACAGATTAAGATTATTTGTTTATGTGGGTGGTGGGACAATTACTGAGAAGCTTCAACTAATGTGAATAATCTCATTTGCTAAAGATACTTGCAGAAATTTTAATTATATACTTGTGTTGAAAGAACTGTAGTAGATGAGACTAGGCAACATTGGCATCCATAAACAATAATCTTAATATTATTATGAAGAGCTTAGGTGGAGGACAATGCAAGAATTCACTAAAGGACAATAAAGGAATCCACTAAGTCATTGGTTGGTCAGTTAAAATAATACTAGATATGCATTTTAGTACAGAAGTAGATATGTTGTTAATTAATTAAGCTACAGGACATTGCCCTCCATATGATTACATCCTATCTTTCTTTGACTTTTGCAGCTACAGTTAGTTTTATAACATTAATCATGTCTTAAGCATGGAATATTTATCTTTCTAGTAAGGAATAAACAAAGGCCAAGTGGGTCTTATAATTACATTTTAATATATTATAAAGTGCTTCTAGATCATATAATTTCACCTTAAAAAAATCACACTGAATCCACCGTGATTGAGAAGTTTGAGGTGTATCTACTACAAATATGAAAGTTTTTAAATTAACCAAACAATTGCATGAGAGACGGCTTTTAATTTCCCTTATCTGACTTTTCTTTCAAAATCTTTTATTCTACTGACCCTATCGGTTTCCCTTCCCCCTTATACTGTATATGTCTCTGTATTATTAAACAACTACTTGTAATTTAATAGATGCAATGCATGTGTTTTTTTTTGATACAATGCATGTTAACCTATAGAACCCTTAGAGCATCTATAAAAGGAAGAGAAGACAGACAATAATATGTGCATTTCTACCTGATACATCTCATTTCCCCCCTGAGAAAAATGGAAAGAGACCATGGCTGTGACATCTCTCCTTCATGGGATAATAATGGAGAAAATGGCCATTCTTCTGTGGAGAAGAGGCTGAGGTTATTTGGGTTTGAGCTGAACCCATCTCAGATCAACGACGCCTGTGTTAAAGACTCTGTGGAAGCATATGAAGAAAGTGCGAACTCTTCGAACTTGGTTTCATCAGGAGGGGAGAAACCTGAGCAGCAGGAGAAGAGTTCATCTGCAACAAGAGACAACACATCAGATCATGAAAGAAAGTTCGAGTGCCAATATTGTTCCAAGGAATTCGCAAACTCGCAAGCGTTGGGAGGTCACCAGAATGCTCACAAGAAAGAGAGAATGAAGAAGAAGAGGTTGCAGCTTCAAGCCAGGAGGGCTAGCTTAGGCTACTACCTTCATCCTTTTCAGAACAACCCTGGTTTTTCCTTCGACGGCTCTAATACGCCTTGGTTCTATGACCCCTCTTCTTATAACTACTCTGAGTTTTCTTCGTATGAAGAACCTCAGATTAGCTTCAAAACCAATGATCAAGAAGCCATTAATATTTTTAATGGTTTTGATCAGAAATCAAATTGGAAAAATTCTCATAATCCATCATCCCTTTCCCTTCCTTCTAAACAAGATACTAGTATGTTCACTTTATCACATACAGATCATAATAGGCCTTTCATCTTCCCTGCAGCTTCAAACCAGAGCCATAGTAATAAGGGTTTGGATCTTCAACTAGGCCTCACTTTGCAACCAAATACATATAATTTAGCATAGGACATATAGGAAACGAAGCAAAAAGCAACATAGAGAGAATCACAATTCATTATAGCTGGCTGGCCCTCACTGAGGCATTTCATCAGTCACCTTGTGTGCAATTCATGTGTCGTTATAAATAAATATAGTATATTGCCCAAACTTGGTTGACTTTTGCAGCAGAAAATATCTATATCACAGCTGCCTCTTTCATTCTTTGTTTACCTAATCTTTCTGTATGCTAAAACTTGAACGCAAAATTAATGTTCGAACAAATCACTCATAGACCGAAGAGGGAGAACAGGAACTTTGAGATTAATTAAAGAACACGTATCTTGTTAAATAGACTTGACCATTCGCATGTCAGGGGATCAAAATTCACCAATCTGAATGGAAATATGTGTAAGAAGAAGATACCATGGATCTTTGTTTTGCGTATATTTAGTTCCTGAAGGTAAATTGTATTGCCTTGAAACGCAAGAACTGGAATCAACTTTTGTTAAAAAGTATATAAAACTGAAGTCCTTAATCTCAATTTGTTATTCTCTTTTTCCGGCAAACAAAAAAATTGTCATTCTCTTTTACTTACTCTTTGATATAGGCTTCATTTTAAAAAAAAAATATTGTTTTTATGTAGGACATATCATGTTTATTTTTTTAACCCACCAAACCAACCTATATTGCACCTCTTTTTATTTAATTTATACTATCTTCTATCCTAAATATAAGATCATTTTAGCTAATTTCTACAATAGAAAAATGATTAAAATGATTATTTGTAATTAATATATAGAGAATTTATGACTTTCTTTCACAAATACTCCTACGATAAATTAATGTTTTCAGAGATTAAAATAACCCAATAATTCAGGATATTATGGAGCAAAATAATTAATATAAGAGATGAGAAAAAATTAGATATTATATTTAAGATCAAAGCCAAAACTCTCAGATAAATCTTTGTATTTTGGAGAAAAATGAGTGTTATCTTTTGTCCCTTTCCAAGTCCTAATATTTTTATCACTTTCTCCTTCCCCAGAAAGATCTGATCTTAATATTTTTTTTAAGGAAAAAAAATTAGTAGTCACTATTTAATAAATGGTTTTTGATGTGTAAGGGTGATCTCACTAATTTTTTATATCAGGAAATCACAATTGACGTCACATAGGCGAATAGATTGTTATCCACTTGATTTAATCACAATTCAAATATAATATTTACTTTTATCGTATCTCTCATATCATTGTCATTAAATTTAAAAAAGAATGGTTATTTAAAATTAAAATTTTAAAGCAGTTTTTATTACAGGAAGAAAGATCAAGCGTATTCGTTTTTTTAAAATTTATATTTGAGCTATCACCTAATTATTAATTAAAGAGATTCCATGCACGTTCCACTCCAAGAAGGCAAGATGCTTAATCCAAATAATTATAGTCATCGTAGGATTAACCTAATATTTTAAGCAACTAGGATAGATTTAATTTAATGTTCTAATTTTAGAAAAAATTATTAAAATGAAAAGTAAGTTACATAATTCTTTTCTAATTTTATGACTTATGAGGAGAGATTTATGCAAATTTTTTTAAAAAACAAAAGCCCACCTAATTCACTTTCTATTTAACATTTTTTTGTTGAGTTATCAAAGTATCCCAAATCGCTTTGATTTGAGTCTGAAACTAATCTTTGTAATACCTCAAATTTTATTCACAAAAAATATATTGTAATTATTTGAATAATTCAATATAATGGTGAATATTCATGAATTTGGATATTGTGAATTTTGAAACATTCATATTCATAAGGAAATGGCCAAATTAATTCAAAAATTGAATTAAATTACAAAGGTGATAGCAAAATCATAATTTTTCCAATTTAACCCAAGATTATTTATTTTCCAATTAATTGGAGTTAATTTCAATTAATCAAGGAAAATAAAGGAAAATACATAATGTGATTATTCTTAGTGGAATAAATCAAGAATTGAGAAATTAAGGGGGGATTATACATAAAATCAATTGTGTGAATTATGGAATTGTACAAAACAATTTTCTCTCCTCTTCCTCTCTAATTTTCGTCCAATATGGAAGAAAGAAGGGAAAAAATTAATTGATGCATGATCACATGTCATAAGTAGAAGGAAATCATGACCAAGATTGAGTACACACAAAATGGAGTGGTGATGGAGTGCATGAGGATAGAAGCTTGAGTGAAGAAATAAGCAATATGATTACATGGTGCAGTGCACATTTGGACTTAGTTGGAGGAATGATGAGTGATTGGAAGAGGACACACATGATGACATGTAAGAAGCTAACTTGTCTTGTAAGAGAGGATGAGAGGGACGTATTTTTGAGGAAGAAAAGGAAGAAAGTGATTCAAATTGAGGGCCAGTCAATGGAGTAATTGTGAAGGGAAGGGAATGGTGACAAGTGTCACAACTTGTGCCCTTGATGGAATCAATGGTTAGGAAGGAGGAAGACCAATTTATTAAACACAAACTCCTTCCTCTTTCATGTACACTTCACGCACAAGTCATAAGAAAAAGGAAGAGAGAGTAATTTTGTGAAGCTTGAGATTAGAGAGAAGGAAGAAGAAGAGGTCAAGGTAAGGTGGTTCCTTTGGTTTTTCTTTATTATGGCATTTCCTTAGATTCTTCTCTAAACTCTTGTTTCTCATGAATCTATGGTGGTGAAGAGACACTTTGAGATCAAGAAGAGAGGGAGGAGGAGCCTAGATTAAGAGGAAACTAAGAAACCAAAGAGGGTAACTTCATGATCTTACCTTCTTGAGTTGTTGTTGATAATTATTGTTTGGTTTTTATGATTTTTGAGTTGAGTTGTAAAATTAGAAAATCCATAACCCTAAGGGGTTATGCTGCCCAAAATCCTTTAAATCATGATTATGAAGTGTTTAAATGGGTTAATCAAGGATTAGAAATGAAAAGGTACAAGTTTTGGGAGCTAAAACACAAAACTCTATTTTTCCAATTTTTGACCAATATTTCGGCCAGACCAGAACTGGTACAAGGAGTTGGATTTTCATGAAATAAATGGTTCCATTGGACTCAGTGGATAAAAATAGGTGGGCTTATAGTTGGTCACTTTTTCGGTAGAGGCCGAAAAAGCGTAATTATGAAAACGCCACTGAAATCACTAAATAGGGGCTGTCAAGGGTATTTTCATAATTTGACCGTGAATTTGGTGATTTCGAGGCCGGAAATGGATTCCTTGGGCGAAAATAAGTCAGAATAGCCTTAGTCAAAATTTTGAGAAAACGTGCCATCGGGCCGGGTACGGCGGAGCCGGACCTGGTTTCCGGGGGTATTTTTGTAAATTTTTACCATAGACTAATATAACCACAATAAACACCATGGAATAGTCTAAAATGATACTTGGATAGGTTATGACCTATTTCTGGTACATTTAATATTTTAGGACCGAGTCGGACGCCGAGACAGCATGCTTTACGAGACACTATTAAATAGGGAATATCACAGCTTTGAAGTAGGGACATTATCCTTCATACACTATGCCATAAGTTATGTGATTGTGTGGGTGCCAATGTTTTGTAAATGCACTTTATTAATAACATGATTTGCCTAGAGAGAGGCTGTTAGTGCCAGATGTGCACTTACACTGGGAGTTGGCAGAAGTCCAACCGGTGTAGATTGTGGGGCTGGGCCCTACTCATGTATACATGACGATGATGTGTTTATATTGTTAATTAATTTGTGCATACCTTGGCGCATGACATATTTACTTTTCGCATTTTCTATGAACGATATTATGTCTCTACGGAGATTCTTCGGAATCTCACCCTATTTTTAAATAAACACCTCAGCGGGTACCAGTGGGCCAAAGGGCAAAGACGTTGACGCCGAAAAGTGAGTGGCACGTGTCTCGAGGCGAGGATATGAACGTGGTTATGCTTTAGTCTATGCCTTAATATTTTGGATAATTTGTAAATATTAAAACTTCCGCTGTATTTTCTGTTTCCGTCGACGAACAATATCGGAATTGTAAACGAACGACGTTGGGTTTATAAACGAATATTTTTATCAGTATAATTGTACTTTTCTGTATGCCCAATGAATTCCGTCTTTATTACTCTTCGATTATCGAAATGGAAACGGGTGTTGACAATCTTCATCGAGACTTAGAACTTAATAAAGGGTTTTTGTCTGATGTAATAATTGCGCTTCTCAAAAATTCAAATTTATGTTAAGAAAAAAGATTAAAAAAATAATTTTGAATTTATAAGATTTTAAATCAGATATTTTTTAAAAAATAAGTTATAAATTGTTTATCAAGTTTCGTTATTTCCTTATCAACTTTTGGTAACAAACCTGATATGAGAGTTTACAATTTTAAAGTTTTTTTTTTCTGTTTTTTTTCTTTTATGTTATCCTCTTTATAAATGATAAAGCCACTATCATCTCAACCGACTTTTTATAGGTAATTCACTAAATCATTAAGATGTTCACTTAAGTTTTGGGAAAAAAAAATATTCTGCTACTTTTGAAAAAATTCAGAATGTATATACTGGTTCAAATTACAAAGAAGGTTCATATAATATTAATAAAATTAAATACAAGACCTGGTAATTTACTCTTTACTTATTATTTAATTATAAAAAAAATATCACAATCTTGCACGTTTTAATATTGGACAAAACACATGAGACAAGATAGAGCCATCATATAATTATATTTTCCATTCTTTAGGTGACCAGCCGCCTGGGAAATGCTTAAATGTCTTTTTCTCCTTTGTTTTTTATGAATTGTAATTTATTTATTTATTTATAGACACATTTATAATAAAGTTAAGATGAAGATTGGAAGATTGAAAGTCAACTATTTATGGTGGTGGTTGAACTTTGATTTGAATAAATGAAGTGTTAATAAGTTTTAAAACAGTGTGCTAATCTTAAGTTCAAACTCGAAAAATCAACTCGCGAGTTTGATAATAATGTCAAGAAATACTTATTTTAAAAATGTCACCTTATATATATTCTGACTAATTAAAATATAACAATTCATTTCATTTTAATCTTATATAGCAAATGAGTCATATGGAGAAATTCATATTTTATTATTTTTTTAAAACATAAACTTTTTAATTTAGGAAAAAAAAACGCAATTCCCTCTTATGATCTCTAAAATCATAAAATTTGAATTTATCCATGTAGTTCATTTACCATATAAAATTAAAATACGATGAGTTATTATATTTTAATTAGTCAGAGTATAAATAGGGTGTCACTCCTAAACTGTATTTCTCTAGTCAAGTACTCTCTTAATAGTACGTTTCCATAATTACGATGTTATTTTATCTCATTTGTTTTTAGTGACTTTTAGGCCTTTACACATTTTTTAAATATTTTATTCACCTGCGATGGTAGAGCAAATTAAAGCATTTAAAATATTTAGTTAAAGTGTTCAACATACGGAATTTGAACGAGAATTTGAAGAGGGTACTCAAATTTGACCATGGATATGTGTCTTTTTCCATATGTTAAAAAATACTTCAATAAAATTTGGAATTTTTTAATTAAAGACAAAGGTTAAAATAATAGGAAACCAATAACTTGGGTGTCTTGTTTTAATTTGGTCCTTTCCATTAAAATGTGTCTCCATTTTGGTTTTTCAATTTAATCTGTGACCGCAGGATCAGTTTCAATGGCCCTGATTAACCTCAAATATTTGGATTTGTCCTAAAACTATGAACTGTGACTAATTCACTATTAATTATAGAATTTTGCCGGTTTTTTTTTTATTATTGCATTTCAAATCCTATACGCAGCAAATTTCATCACCTTATCACCGTTTTTTGAGCGAATATTTAGGAATTGGTCCAGGCCATCAAATTGATCTAATTATTAGAAATTTTTATATGATAATTTATGTAACGATTTTGTGTTGTAAAAAAGAGCTTTGTCTAATAAAATGCAAAAAGAAAACCTTTTTTTTTTTATAATTTAAGCCAAATATTCATGTTCATAAGTCATAACTATTCTCCTCTGGTTTGACCAACTTAAATTCTGCACATTAAAGACTATACAATCATATTCAATGTATAAAAAAAAAATCATATATATATATATATATATATATATATATATATATATATATATATATATAATTCTCCCTTTGAAAAAAAAAGAGAGAGACATACTTTCTCCATGACTAGAAGT
The DNA here is from genome assembly GCA_963855925.1 of Inga laurina. Lineage (NCBI taxonomy): Eukaryota > Viridiplantae > Streptophyta > Magnoliopsida > Fabales > Fabaceae > Inga > Inga laurina. Next base: position 52,035,595 of record OY979710.1, read on the forward strand.
ATAAAAGAATTTGATTAAAAGAAAGGGCATAAAAGGATTTTGGGTTAATCATGATAAACGTGCAAGAGGATCTAGAAGGTAATTAATTAATACGAGTAATTATCACTTCATTCAAACAATGATCAACATGTTTCTTGTAAGTAATAACAGTCAGATGTATAACCGGCCAAAAAAAAAAATAGAGTCAGATGTATATTCAGAATCGTTCAAAAACGGGCGGTACGGAAGATGAGAACAAAAAATATTTTTTAAACACTTTTAAGCTTTTCTTTAATCTTTCTGAAAATATCGAGTTTGGTCAAATTTGTCTTACATATTTTATTTGCAGCCGCCCCTGCTATAGTTTCGGAATTATATTTACGACCCAAATATCTAAATAGGCCTTATATTAGTTTTTTTTTAATACTCGTACTTTTTTTTTTGTTTTGGACTGATGAAGTTATATTAAAAACTTATTTCAATAATTTTCTGGCATCATTATATTATTTGAATTCAATAAAATGGTGTTTAAAGTTAAGACTTTTGATCCTTAGAAGCAGAGAGATCATTTTTTAAAATTAAGTTTCAAATAAAACTTTATGAAGAGATTAAAAATAAGTTTAAGTAATGGAAAAACATAAGAAAAAAGTCATTTTTTTTAACAATATTAATAATTACATTAGGGAAGAAACATTGCCAACTCATTTTGCAATTTATGTAATGGATGATTTTGTTGAACTAAATGTCCTGAAAATTAAATAATTATATTTTACTTATTCTTCTTACCCACCTTGAGATGTGGGTTTCAAGTAAAAATTAGACCAAGTCAGTGCATCAGTTGCTTAAAACTGAAAACAAGTTACACTGTATTATAATTTGTTGTTAATATTGCATATATTTTATATATTTTTATATCTTATTATATATGTTTCTCCTTCCTTGAACTTAATAAATAGAAAAAAAGACAAGAAAGTATCACTTGAACAATTCAAAATTTTAAATAAATGATTTCTTATTAAAATATGAGTTGTCAATTTTTAGTAGTCAATACCTTTATTCTTATATGTAACAAGACTTATTTGTAATTTTGACCTTCAAGTGGTATTTTTTTTCCTAATAAATACTATTGTTTTGCTCAAACTAATAAATACTATTTAAAATTTAAAAGACTAAAACAATTTTTCTAATTTTTTTAATCACGCTTAACGCATACAATTTTAAGAAAAAACTTACACAAAACCTACTAGAATACGTGAAAAATTGAAAGAAACAGTTAAGACCTTTTTTTTTTAACCTCACACAATATCTAACACTTATAAATAGTGAGGTTTTTACTTGATTGCAGATTTTATATTCGAATTGATGAACCAAATATGAAATATGACAATTTCAAACTTCAATAATTTTGTAAAATGGATTAATTTAAGGTTGTCAAACTCGTAAGTTTAAGCAAACTCGTGATAGTGATGTAAATTCGTATCGTGAATTCGAATCGTAAATTCGTAAGAGTTTAGTTTTATCATTAAATGGATATTATTAGTTGTGAGATATTTTAATTATAATTAATATAATTATTAGTTATTAATTAAGTTAATTAAAATATCCTGAGTGTGGCCCGTTAGTCAGATCTAGGCCCAACTACAGGATTAGGGTAAGAGCGGACTGGCTATTTAATTTATTTCTGATGGTGAAATAAATGAATTAAAAAGAATTACAGCCGTCTAAACTGAGCGTACGAGTGAAAACCCTAGCTGCTCTTTGAGGTTCCCTGACTGGCGACGACTCTCACACCAGTTGCCATCACTGTGCCTTACGGTCAGTCAGAAGAGTTACCTGTCAATTCTTTCTTCTGACTCTTTCTGTTTTGCAGTCTCATTTTCCCAGTGTTCATGAACTCCTCCTGATCAGAGAAAGGCTATGGCGAGAGGTATTTATTAAGTCTTCCGCTGTAACTTGTAGAATATGTTGTGCTATGATTATCGTGATGTAATTGACATTAAAGCATGAAGTATTCCAACATGTGGAACCAGACTCGTTCTCTGATTCTCTGCTTGTTTTTCTTTGATCGGGGATGATTTATCTATGGAATTTAATGAGTTACCGTAATAATTTTATACGGGTTCCATATTTAAAATCAGAGATCACAATTATTGTTTTGATTTGTGTTCAAAGGATACTGTGATTTTAAATCTCTTTGAATTCAATTTGTGCTTTCAATCGATCGGATGCGATTCTAAACTTTTGATTAATTTTCGGTGTATATGGAATTTTGTTCATCGACTGTCTCTGGTTCATGTTCATCTGGGTTTGAATATATATGTGTTATTTAAGAGCTGACTTTCGAAATCATATTTTCTGTTTGTCTTAGAATTTCCTTTTGATTGCAAAAGATAATATGCAAATCGTTATCTGGGTTGATTTCTTGTTTAAGTTTCAAAACTCATCGCTGTTATGTCTCACCGTGAGCACCGTCGGACCTGCATTCCTTTTGGGTTTCGATGCTAAGAAAATTTTTTAACCAAACCTTGTTTTAATTCATGATTTGTTGCTCATAGTGTGTTTTTGATGCATTTTGATGAATTTTCTGGAGAGATATGCCATAAAGGACGCCGTTCTGAGCCTCCGATCACCGGACTGGATCGCCTGAGTTGGGTCGCGGCAACCCTAACCGGGTTGCACTCGGGTCGGGTCGGGTCGGGTCGGGTTACAGGGAAACGGGTGGGGAAGATGACCCAAACGACGGCGTTTTGGGTCCCTCAAAACGTAGCCGTTTTGGGTCTTGCAGAAGCGCCTCTCCCACTCGTGTGAACGGCGTCGTTTCGGTCTTAGTGAAACGCTGCGTTTCACTTATCCGTTTTGTGGACCGGACGCGTTTCTGGGCTGGATTCTTTATTGGGCCGAGATTAAAAAACTCTGGGCCGACGTTAACGCGTTTTTGGGCTTTAACTTTTTTTTTGCATTCTCGCTAATGCAGTTGGGCCAAATTAGCTGGGCTTCTGTAATTTTTTTTAAGGGCATGATGAAGCGTTCTGGGCCGAAACAAAAAAAAATTTCTTTTTTATTACACAGTGACGTATTTTTGTTGAATTTTGGGCCCTATCACTTTTTTGTTGCTTCTGGACCATTAATTTTAAAATATCCAGAAATAAATATTGGGCCTATTCGTTTTTTGTTTTTCTAGGCTATGGTTTTTGAAATTCCAGAAAACTTTTTTGGGCCTTTTCTCAACCACTTCTTCACTGTTTAATTAAATACTTTTCTGTTTTATGTATTTTTCTAATTAATGACTTTAAATTGTTTAAATTAGTGACAGTGGTTAATTTTGGCATTTTCACATACAGAAAAATTTGAAAAATTGTTTTCATAAGTTAATTAATTGTCTAACATTTTGAAAATAGCTTTAGACAATTATTTAGCATTTCAAAAATTTTGCAAAAATTGAAATTTGAGTTGAAAGATGCCAAAATTAATTATCTAAACAATTTTGAATACATAAAATAGTGGGAGGGGTTTAATTAATTATTTACTGTATTTATTAATTAATCTCTCCATTATGATGTGCATATTTTGATTTAAATGCGCTTAAATGATATTTGTGACTAGCATGCTACTTTTTCAAGGAATAGCCACAGCATCCTTTAGTTTTGCATGCAACTTGATCACGTATGGAACTTATAAAATATATAATTGTAATTAAATATAGAATTGTAATTGTTCTTTACCCACAGGTAGACAGTTATGATTATATATTTAATTAGGGTGGGATAGTTTGGTCTTATATTTTCTAAGTTGCCCACAGGTATTAGGAAATGTAAATTATACACTCTAGGCCCACCAATTTGAGATAAATGCATGCAATGCTAGGTTCTTTGCCCACAGGTAGAATTTAGTGATACACATTTATATATATTGCATGTTTCCATTAGTGCATAACATGCATATAAAAGGCACATAATTCGTGATTGTCTCAAATATTTATCCTGTGAGCTAATTTAAGTTTTTAAATTGCAGCACCTATTACTTTCCCTAATCTTTTTGCTAACACTACCGGCAAAATTGTGCTGGATGGTACTAATTACCCTGAATGGAGAGAGGACATAACTTTACAGATTGATATACTGCACATGCATTTTGTAATGGAGAAACCTAGACCTTCCAAACCAACTGACAAGTCAACTAAAGATGAAATTGACTATCAGGAGCGCTGGGAGCACTACAATCGCATGTGCATGTCATATATTAAGATCAGGATCCAAAGAAGCATTAGGGGAGCAATTCCCAAATGTGAGACTGCTAAGGAGTTTCTGGAAGCTGTGGACAAAAAGTTTAAGCCAACTGACAAACAGATGGGTGGTTCCATAATGTCAGAGCTGTGTGCCATGAAGCTGACAGGTACTAATGGAGTCAGACAACATATCATGAAGATGAGAGACTTGTCCTCTCAGCTGAGGGCCTTTGACATGGAACCAACAGAGCAGTTCCTAGTGCATCTGGTACTGAACTCCCTTTCTTCTCATTATGATGCCTTTAAGGTCTCCTATAACACACATAGGGAAAAATGGACAATTGATGAACTGTTGTCCATGTGTGTTCAGGAGGAAACTAGGCTTCAAATGAGTGGTAGGGAGGTACCTAGGGCAGCTCATTTGGTTGAAAGTTCCAACAGGACTAGTGCTAGGGGCAACAAGGACAAGCAGAAAAAGAAGAAAAAGATTCCTGTTGTGCCATCCATTAAGAAAGCTGAAGCTATTTGCTTCTTCTGCAAGAAGAAAGGGCACATGAAGGATGAATGCCTGAAGAGGAAGGCATGGTTGGAGTGTAAATGTATGTATATTTCAAGTTTAGCTTTAGAAGCTCATCATATTAGCACTAGTAATGATACTTGGTGGATCAATACGGGTTCAATGATCTATATTTCTACTACCATGCAGGGGTTTCTAAACACCAGGCCTCCACTTCCCAATGAAGCACGAGTCCTTTCAGGAAGTGGGAAAGGAGATCCGGTCGAAGCAATTGGAACATTTAGAATTTTTTTCCCAAATAAAACCGTGCTGGATCTTTTGAATTGTTTTTACATTCCTAGTTATATGAGAAACTTGATTTCTATGTCAAAACTCATTCCTTTGAATTATGGTATTTATTTGCAAAAGGACTTGATGTATTTCAGTAAGGACTATTTTCCAATTGCAAGGGTTATTATGATTGATTATTTGTTTAAAATAATTCCTGAACAGCCTAAAGTTTTTTCTGTTACGCATGGTATTAGACAAAGTATCATTGATGAGAATTATATTAGCTTGTGGCATAGGAGATTAGGACATATCTCTGTTGACAGGATCAAAAGGTTAACTAAAGATGGAATCCTTCCATCTTTAGACCATTCAGAATTTGAAACCTTTGTGGACTGCATAAGGGGAAAGCAGACCAATAAGTCACAAAAGGGAGCTAAAAGAAGTTGTGATTTACTTGAAATTATACATACCGATATTTGTTGTCCTGACTTATCCGCAAATAGTCAAAAATACTTTATCACTTTTATTGACGATTACTTGCGATACACTTATATCTACTTGCTTGATAATAAAAGCGAGGCACTAGATGCCTTTAAGGAATATAAGCTGAAGTAGAAAAACAAGTATGGAAACCAATAAAGATCGTGAGATCCGATAGAGGTGGTGAGTACTACGGTAAGTACACGAGTGAAGGATAAGTGCCAGGTCCCTTTGCTGATTTTCTTCGGAAGCATGGTATAGTTGCTCAATATACCATGCCTGGCTCACCAGATATGAATGGTGTGGCAGAAAGAAGAAATAGGACCTTGCTAAACATGGTTAGGAGCATGATGAACGTCTCTAAACTACCAACATCCTTGTGGAAGGAGGCACTTAAGACAGCTGTGTACTTATTAAACAGGGTTCCAACAAAGGCAGTGCCAAAAACACCCTTTGAAATCTAGAAAGGATGGAAACCCAGCTTAAGACACCTTAGGGTATGGGGCTGTCCTGTGAAAGTAAGAGTGTACAATCTACAAGAAAAGAAACTAGATCCTAAAACCAGTAGAGCTTACTTTGTAGGCTATCCATGTATGACTAAGGGTTATAGGTTCTATTGTCCTTCACCTTCTGCAAGTTTTATAGAATCTAGGGATGCTGTTTTTCTTAAGAATGATGTGATTAGTGGGAGTGATCAAACAAACAATGATCATATGGAAGTAACCCCTGATTTAAGTCGTGAAGGTTTTGTTCAGATTTATCCACCTCCCACACATGGAGAACCAAGATAAGTTGTGGTGGAGGATGTCCCGAATGAACAATCTGAACCAACCCAAGAGGTTGAATTAAGAAGATCAACTAGAGAAAGAAGGCCAGCATTGCCTAGTGATTACGTGGTGTACTCTATTCAGACTGATTGTGATATTAGCATTGAAGATGATCCATTAACATTTACTCAGGATGTTAAGGGTGAGAACTCTAAGTTGTGGCATGATGCTATGACTGAAGAAATGAATTCCATGGAAAACAATAATGTATGGGATCTTATGGAGTTACCAAGTGGGTCTAAAGCCAGTGGCTGTAAATGTGTTTACAAAAACAAAAGAGACTCACAAGGTAACATTGATCGATACAAGGCTAGGTAGGTTGCAAGGGCTTCACACAAGTGAAAGGTGTCTACTACAGGGAAACCTTTTCTCCTGTATCAACGAAAGACTCTTTCCGCATAATCATGGCATTAGTTGCACATTTTGATCTAGAGTTACACCAAATGGATGTTAAGACTGCATTCCTCAATGGGGTTCTTGAGGAGGAAGTCTACATGAAACAAGCTGAGGGATTTATTGCAAAGGATAACGAACATCTGGTATGCAAGTTGAAGAAATCGATCTATGGCTTGAAGCAAGCCTCACAACAGTAGTACTTGAAATTCCATGAAGTAATCACATCATTTGGATTTGATGAGAACATCATGGATGAATGCATATACAACAAGGTTAGTGGGAGCAAGATCATATTTCTGGTTTTATATGTCGATGACATACTACTTGCAACCAGTGATTTAGGACTTTTACGTGAGGTGAAACAGTTTTTGTGCAAGAACTTTGATATGAAGGATATGGGTGAGGCATCTTATGTCATTTGCATCAAGATCCACAGGGATAGAGCTCAAGGCATTTTAGGCTTGTCTCAACAAACCTATATCAACAAAGTTCTTGAACGATTCAGGATGCAAAACTGTTCAACTAACGTAGCTCCTGTTGAGAAAGGGGACAAGTTTAGTCTAGGTCAATGTCCTCAAAATAAGCTCCAAAGAAAGAAAATGGAAAGGGTCCCATATGCATCAGCAGTGGGAAGCTTGATGTATGCACAGGTTTGCACAAGACCTGATATAGCTTTCGCTGTTGGCATGTTGGGAAGGTACCAAAGCGATCCAGGGGAAGCATATTGGACAGCTGCAAAGAAAGTGTTTAGATACCTATAAGGTACTAAGCACTATATGCTCACATACAGAATAACAGATGACCTGGAAGTGGTCGGTTACTCAGACTCTGATCTAGGAGGATGTTTAGATACAAACAAGTCTACTAGTGGTTACATCTTCCTACTAGCAGATGGAGCTATATCATGGAAAAGTACAAAACAAACACTTACAGCTCCCTCTACTTGTGATGCTGAGTACATAGCGTGTTTTGAGGCAAGTTCACAAGCGATTTGGATAAGGAATTTCATTGCTGGTCTTAAGATTGTGGACTAAATCTCTAGGCCAATCAGGATGTACTGTGATAACACAGCCGCAGTAGCCATTGCAAATAACAAAAGGAGTGGAAGTCGAAGCCGGTGGGTCGAACTGAAATTCCTAAGTTTAAAAGAGAGAATTGCAGATGGTGAAATTTCAGTTGATCATATCAATACAAAGGACATGCTAGCTGATCCTTTGACTAAGGGAATGAAACCGAATGCGTTTGTGTTACACGTCCCCCAGATAGGGGTTAGGACTTCATTTATATAGAAGAGGTATGCAATGAAATTGACTTTATGGTTTATTATCTCTATCACTATCTGTATACATTCTGTTGATGAGACTAACAAACACTAAGTTTGGAACCGAATAAACATTGGCGTTTATTCATTAGGTTATACCCATTAAGTAAGGGTGTTGCATGTAATACATGGAAGATAATACTCAGCCTAAGAGGACTTATCGCCATGATTCTTTCAGCATAGCCTTAGTTTAATCTGGAAAGGGCGACTGACATTTAGATACGGGCCAAGTGGGAGAATGTGAGATATTTTAATTATTATTAATATAATTATTAGTTATTAATTAAGTTAATTAAAATATCCTGAGTGTGGCCCGTTAGTCAGATCTAGGCCCAACTACAGGATTAGGGTAAGAGCGGACTGGCTATTTAATTTATTTCTGATGGTGAAATAAATGAATTAAAAAGAATTACAGCCGTCTAAACTGAGCGTACGAGTGAAAACCCTAGCTGCTCTTTGAGGTTCCCTGACTGGCGACGGCTCTCACACCAGTTGCCATCACTGTGCCTTACGGTCAGTTAGAAGAGTTACCTGTCAATTCTTTCTTCTGACTCTTTCTGTTTTGCAGTCTCATTTTCCCAGTGTTCGTGAACTCCTCCTGATCAGAGAAAAGCTATGGCGAGAGGTATTTATTAAGTCTTCCGCTGTAACTTGTAGAATATGTTGTGCTATGATTATCGTGATGTAATTGACATTAAAGCATGATGTATTCCAACATTAGTATGTAATTAAATAATTAAAATATAAAAAAGTTGACAACAATTTGATTTAAATATATTTTAAATCCAAATAATTGAAATTAAATCTATCAATATTTATAATTTATCGTATTTAACAAAGAAATTTCTATAAAATTCATATATAAAGCCGTTGAGTATAATCAAATCAAAAAAGCTAACACAAGTTTAAAGATGCGTTAACATAGTTTTATAAACTAGAAAAGCAAAGACAGTAAATTCGGTGCATAAACTCATTAATTTAACCGAATTTATCAATGAATCGACTCGATTTTATAAATTAAAAATGTAAAAACGATAAATTTGGAGAGTCAACTCACGAGTTGACAATAATTGATTAATTGAACCGGAAAAAAAAAAGGTTGGATTGTATCCCGCGTTACCAAACAAGAGGACAAGAACCATTACACTAATAATATTAAATTATAACATGAAAATAATCAAACATGATTAATTAATTAGGTTCATCTTCCTCTAATCTATTGTATAAAATATTAATATAGATGGTCAGTGGAACGGAAAACCATCCATTTGATTGGTCTTAATGGAAGTAGTGGCCATGATAATATATTTTATGACGGCTTTACTTGATTAATTTTATATAATTGAAACCTAACTCATAATAAAATTATTATATTTATGGCATGCACTGACCCCTTGCTTACCAATACAAAGCATATTATTTATTTTTATATTTGGAATTTGTTCGTTTCTTTGACCTTTTAGGCACATTCGCCTCAAAGTCTATAAGCAAGTTATACATAGCAGTTTTAGTGTGTGTTTGATTATTTGAGATAATTTATTTTTGACTTATAAGTATTTTTAAATCGTGATTTACGGTATACGGGGTAAGTATGTGAGAAGAGTTTTATCTCAATTTATGTGAAAAGTACTTGTATCTCAGGAATAAGCTGATCCAAACATGCTTTAAACAATGATAAATAAACAAAATCTTGATTAGAAAATAGTTTTTGTGTAGTGAATGGGGAGTATGGCGTACTTAATTATGGTTTAATTAATTATGAGAATCTTTATTGACCGATTCTTTAAATTATTTATAATATTCAATCGATGCGTGGCTAAGAATATTAGTTTAATACTCCCTCCGGTCCTAATTATAGGATAAAGTTGACTTTTTTGGAGAAATTAAAAAAGCCAATTAAATTACTTTAGAGTGTTTATATTTTTAGTATCATTATATTATATATTAGTTTATTAGTCAAATTAATTAGTTTGGAGAAAAATATAAAAATATAAATACTCTAAAGTAATTTAATTAGCTTCCTTAATTTCTCAAAAAAAAAAAATCAATTTTATCTTATAATTAAGACCAGAGGAAGTACCACCGTTTATTCCGATCGATGAGTAGACATTGGATTGTTTATAGTTTATATATTGAATGATTAAGGAAGTCCTATTGAACATTAAATAGTTAACACAAATTGAAGGACTGGTCAGTATGGCACGAAATGTTATCTGATATGTTGGCAAATGATAAGGTGTTCAAGGACATCAAATTTGTTCTTAATTAATCAGTATAGTCAATACTATATGTTTGGATTAAAAAAAAAATACTTTAGCAAAAAAAAAAAAGAAGCTAAAAATATACTATTTGTGAGGATTTAGATTAACTTATTGTAAGTAATTTTATGATGTGATTTTGTATTAACTTCCAAATACCCACATAAAAATATATTCCTATTTTGGACCTGTATTAACAATTAGTATTTGTTTTAATTTTCTTATCACACTCAAATTAACGATTCTAATAGTAAATTATAACAAGCAGAAATGTGATTTAGCTAAAGATATTAAAACTCTTCATAATATGAAGAATTGAAGTTTGAATCTCTATAATATGTGAGGTCAATATGTTTAATGTTAGATTTTGCCTCGAACAACATTATTTTTAATAAAAGCATATGTATGTACAATTAAAAAAAAACAGAGAAGTATCTTAAAAGAAAAACAGAGAGAAGTAAATTATATAACTTTATTTTATTGCATTTATATAAAATTTCTATTTGATAATTAAATTATTTATTTAAATTCATATCTGCTGACCGTTGCTTGTATTTCCCTTTTATTTTCAAAATTTTTCCATCTTTCATTTTACGAAAATATGGCTATGTATATATCAGGGTTCAGGGACCTGGACCGGACCGGCCGGTCCGGCCCGGAACCCGCCGGACCGGTCACTAGACCGGTCCGGTTCCTGGTCCGGTCCGGGTCCCAAATTTTAAAAAAAAAAAAAATTTAACTTTTTCCTTTAGAATTTCATATTATAAGCCTAAAATTTTCAATTACTCACCGATTTGGTCCCGTTTTGGCCCCGGTTTGACCCACTGACCCTTAACCCAGTACCCCGACCGGTTCAATACCCGGTCCGGGTTTTAATACCTTGGTATATATATTCAAAGGCCAATATTAAAACGAACATGCGGAGAGCTAGATCCATTGGGCTTTTCATGCCGGCCCACAATATGCAACCTAGTCTTTTCCCTACGAGTGGGGAAATGGGAACCACAAACCAAAAAAACAGTCATAAAAAAGGATGGAGATGTTGAATTTTATTGTAAAGACCACGACACATCCTCTTGAAGCAAAAAAAAAAAAAAAAAAAAGAGACACGTCCTCTTCAAAATTATTTTTGAAAAAAAAAATCTACGCATGATCAATAGTAGATCTAATCTCGGAGTCATAACATTCAATTACTGAATTGTGAAAATCAACTAGAAATCACATTTATTATTGATAGAATAATGAAGAGCATATGCCCCTGAAACTTAGCCTAAAAAATGAAGAGAATAGTGCCCCAGAGTAGGGTCGCATCATTTTAAACTGCATAGGCAGCTGTCCTTTACTTTGTAACATTGGTTTCTTCAAATATGGAAAATTGTACTTGTGGGAACCTCTTGCTTTAAAAATTCATTTGCAATATTACTTCAAAGATTTATATTCATCAGACCAAGAAGTGTTAAATGTGTCTGATTGGCCGGTGGATTTCTTTTCTCTGAATGAATCTCAGCTAGCAAATATTCAGAAAGAAGTGTCGGCGGTGGAAATAAAAAATGCAGCATTTGATATGGGGCTTTTAAAGCGCCTGGACCTGATGGTCTCCAACCACATTTCTTCCAGTCTATGTGGGATGTTGTTGGCTCAAAGATCTGTAACCTTATTTTTTCCATTTTCAAAGATCCTAATAAGGTTAGAGGCATACATCAGACTCACATTATATTGATTCCAAAGTTGGAAAATCCTACCTCCTTAAAGGAGTTTCGACCTATCTCTTTATGTAATGTGAGTTACAAGATCTTGAGCAAGGTATTTGCTAACAGGTTGAAGTTTGTGATGGACTTCTTGATTTACCCGACTCAATGCAGTTTCATCAGGGGAAGGCAAAGTTGCGATAATATCATCCTGGCTCAAGAAGTTATTCACACTATGAGAACTACTAGAAAGAAGAAAGGATTTGTAGCAATTAAGGTGGATATAGAGAAAGCCTTTGATAGGTTAGATTGGGACTTTCTAAAATTTAACCTTCAAAGTCTGGGTCTTAACGAACACTTCGTGAAACTCATGATGATATGCGTCTCTTCTGCTACTGTGAAAGTTTCATGGAATGGTTCTTTTTCAAGTCCTTTTCATCCATCAAGAGGAGTAAGACAGGGTGATCCTTTGAGCCCTTACTTATTCCTTATCCGTATAGAAAGGCTGAGCCAGTTAATTAGCCGGGAAGTGGAAGAAGGTAGATGGAAGCCGCTAAAGATTAGCCAATTAGGACCGAAACTCTCTCATCTCTTCTTTGCAGATGATCTCCTTCTATTCAGTGAAGCATCCCTTAGTCAGATAGAGAAAATCAGAGATTTGATGATGTATTTCTGTAGAGTTTCATGGCATCAAATCAGCCTTCCTAAATAAAGAATCTTTGTTTCAAGGAATGTCCATTTTCATAGAGCTTTGGATCTTGGCCAAACTTTAGGAATCGGTATCTCAGTTGATTTGGGTAAATACTTGGGCGTTCCTCTTCTTCATAAAAGAACAACCAAGCTGACATTTGCACCGATGGTCTCTAAAGTTCGAAAGAAACTATCCAAATGGAAAGGAAAATTCCTGAGTATAGCTGGAACAACCGTGCTAATAAATTCTGTCTTTTTAACACTTCCGTCTTATTAGATGCAAACCACCCTTCTTCCTAAAGGGATTTTACAAGAACTTGAGAAAGTGAATAGAAACTTCTTCTGGAACCAAGGGCGCGAAGGCAAGAAGATGCATCTAATTGCTTGGGAAAATATCAAGAAAGATAAGAAAGAGGCGTCTTGGAATCAAGGATCTATCTAGCCAAATTGAAGATTTCATCATGAAGCTGTGCTAGAATTTAATTACCAGGCCAAATGCCTTATGGGTGCAAGTCCTCATATCGAAATACGGCTGTGGAGATAGTAGATTCCCTAAAGTCGAGAGGAAAAGAAACCAATCTGCTGTGTGGAGTGCAATTGTATCCGTATAGGATTCATTCAGGAAAGCAGTGGGAAGCAAACTTTGAAATGGCCTCTCAACTAGTGCCTGGTGGGACTTATGAACCAACCTTGAATAGCCTCTCATGTACTACGTTGACAAAAATCATCACTTAATCAATCTAGAAGAAATGGTTAGCCAATTTGTCGGTCCAGCTGGTGACTGGGATTTGCATAAATGGGGTATGTTCTTGCCGTGGTGGGTGATAGAAAAAATTAAACAAGTCACTCCCCCTTCCCTACCGGGGGATGATGCGTTTTGGTGGAGGAAATCTTTTGATGGCAATTTCAGCGTTAAATCTGCCTATTCCATGATCTATAAATCGCATTCACCAGTTTCAAATCCTTTCTGGCAGAGTATCTAGAGGTGGCCTATTCCAGAGAGAGTCAAATTCTTTATGTGGCAACTTTTCCAAGAGAGAGTCCCAACAAACTCGACCCGTGCTAAGAGGGATGTGAGCATTAATATTGAGTGTCCTTTCAAGTGCAATTGTGAGGAAACAACAATTCATACTTTGAGAGATTGCGAGTTCACGAGCAGTGTGTGGCTTTCTTGTATTAACCCATTATATTACTCTGCTTTTTTTTTTTCTGGCAATTTACAGGTATGGATCAAATGGAATATGCAACATTCACCTGGTAGCCATAAATTCTCTCAGTGGCCCTGGTTAAGAACATTTGCGTCGCTGTGCTGGTTGATTTAGAAGAACAGATGCAAAAAGGCTCTAGAAGGCACCAGTGATCTCCCCAAGTAACTAATACACAAAGGACTCCACTTTTTACATGAAGGAACGGAAGAGGGAAAGCTAAAGCACAAAATACTCAGAGTTTCAGACAGAGCATCAGCATCGCGCCTCCAGATGGGTTTGTTCGGGTAGACGTGGACGCTGCATTGGACGAACAGAGACAATCAGCTATGGGTGGAGTAGTTCGGGATAGCAATAGCTCGTGGATCTATGGATTTTAGCAACATACAGGCTTTGCTTTGGGCTCAACAGCTGCGGAGATCCAAGCAATTAGGATTGGCTTGCAAATCTGTCGCTCCCAGAAGTTTGCAAAGGTTAGGTTACACACTGACTCAACAGAAGCTCTTCATTTGTTATTCCAGCCAAGTGGTCGTTTCCATCCATTAAACAACGAGTTAGAGGAAGTTAGAGATTTAATTTACCAAGATTGGGACTTAGAGATTTATCACTCTCACTGGGAAGTACTAAGATATGCTGATTTTTTTGGCCAAATTGGCATTGAATTCGAACAATGAATTGACAATGCTAAGGGTTCCGCCAGTTTTTTGTTCGATACAAATGTTAGTTGATCTCAGCTAAGATTTGGTATCCTTTAGCAATCTGTTTCTTGTAAGTTTGTTGTAAGGGCTTGTTATGTCCCTCAAGAGTATCTCCTCTTGTCAATGAAATTCAAAAAAAAAATTCATTTGCAATGTTCATAATATATTATTTGACCCTATTGTTCAAAATGCTTCAAATTACCTTTCATAAAAACGGAGCACTACTTCCATTACTGAGAGATGTCACTGAAACGAAAAATTTTAATTCTACAAATATTGCTTATATTTAGGATTATAGCTATCAAATATCAATCTTCTCCATCAAGCTTTACGTATGAGTCATGACACTGAATTAAGTGCTCGTTTGTAATAGTTTATTTTTAGACAATAAGTGCTTATAAATCGTGATTCACGATATACGAGGTAAGTATGTGAGAAGAGTTTTATCTCGACTTACACAATAAGCACATATATTTAAAAAAGGGTTAAGGTGTAAAAATGCACATGAGCTTTTAGCAAAGGTGCAACCAACACCAAATGCTTTTTTTTAGTGCAAAAGTGCCCCCGTGGTTATAAAAATGGGGCAAAAGTCACAGATGGGAAATGCTGACCGTTAACCCCTCTTTGCTGACTAACTTTGCTGATGTGGCACGTTACAGGGCTGCTGACTGTGCTGTTGACTGGGATTAATGAGAAAAGGCAGGTAAAACGTGGCAAGGAGGATGTAGAACAGCAACCATTAGGTCAAAAACGCAGCATGTGGGTATTGTGAAGCAAATGAAAACACAAAGTCACAAACTATCGAAGGACTCAAGCACCTGCGGCGGAAAGCTTCGATGGAGCCAAAATTCGAAGCGCCTTTGTCAATCGTGAACGAATCGGAGGCAGACGACAGAGTAGGAGCAGCGACGACGGAGTGGGAGCAGCGACGACTGAGTGGGAGCAGCGACGACTGAGTGAGAGCAGCGACGACGGCGATATCGAACGTGGGTTTAGGGCTTCATTTTGGGGCAAATAATTGAGTAAAGAAGTCCTGGGTAAGTAGCATTTGGGACTCCTAATCTTTTGTTTTGATGTGTGTAAAGCATTTAGGGCTGTGATTTAATTAACTAATTGCATTATATGCAGTGACGATGGAATTGGACAAGAAGGAAAAAGTGAGAATAGAAGAAGAGAGCATCGAAGGAAATGGTGATAGGTCAGTAACAAAAGCTTGTGAGGTTTATGAATTGGAAAAGAAGGGTTAGGAAGAGAGTAAGGCACGTTTAAGGGGGGCATAGCTCTGTGGTGGAGCAAGATGTCATTGACGATCTGGAAGTGTTAGATGATTTTGATGACATTGAATACTTGGGTGAGGATGGGGAAGATGGTTATGATAGTGGAATTTACAAAGGGAAACAAATGTTGACAAGTATAGAGGGAGATGACAGTGATGATAATAGGTTAGATGATGATAATGCTAGTGATGGTGCATCCTATTTGGGGCAAAGTTCGGGTAGCGATTCAGATGAGAGTGTGTTTGATGATTTCAAAATTGGGGAGTTGAGTGTGGACAGTGGGATTAGTGATGATGATGAGGAATTGGAGCCTGAAATAGACCATGAGCCTGCATAGGAGGTGACAGCTCTTCAAGAGGCCGAAGCCTCAAGTAGTAGGCCCTTTTTTACAGTGGGAATGACATACGGGGACAAAAAAGAGTTAAAGAGGGCTGTAGATAAGTATGCACTAAGTCGTGGAGTGAACTTAAAAATAGCAAGAAGTGATAAGAAGACCATAAAAGTGATATGTGAAGATGGATGCCCATTTTCACTATATGCATCAACGTATGGGTTAAGTGTAGGGTTTCAAGTTAAGTCTTTGTATGATTAGCATAATTGTGCTCGTGTGTATGACAACCCAATAGCTTTAACCATGTAGTTGGCAGAGTACTTCAAGGAGAAAGTGCAAGAAGCACCTAAATTCAAGACAACTGATATGAAGAAGGAGGTGCAGAGGGATTTAAAAGTGAATGTTAGTATACATAAATGTAAGAGAGCGAAGAGGAAGATCATGAAAGAGATGGAGGGTAGTTTCAAAGATGAATTTACCAACTTAGAAGCCTATTGCAATGAATTGAAAATATCAAACCCTGGTTCAGATGTAAGTGTTGAGTTGAGCACAGTAGCTTTAGAACATGGAAGAAGGGTTTTCAAAAGAATGTACTTATGTTTTAATGCTTCGAAGGTAAATTGAACTTGCACTTGTGTTTAAAGATTTCATTTGACAAATAACTTAAAAGTTTAATCTGTTTTTGCTAACAATCATGTACATTCTTTAATGGGTTTGTAGGTTGGGTAGAAAGGAGGATGTAGGCCTTTAATTGGGGTGGATGGGACATTCTTGAAAGGGGAATCAAGGGGAATTTTGCTTACAACAGTGGGTTTCGATGGAAACGATTCATTGTATCCGCTTGCGTTTGGGTTGGTTGAAAAGGAAAATGAACATCACTGGACTTGGTTCCTAGAATGGATTCGTAGGTCTCTAGATCTAGGTAATGGGGAGTATGTAACCCTTATGTCCGATATGCAAAAGGTAAATTGCTCGTGTTAGATAATATTTTTCTTTGAATTCCCTGCACGATTATGGTTTTGCTTTCTCAATCTTTTGTTACTTACAAATTGTAATAGTACTATGTAAACATACCTAGATTATAGATTAGGAAACTGAATATGCACCCAAATTTGAACATGAAATACTAGAGATGTTATTTTCTCCTTCCTTAAACTGTGAGTCCGAGGTTTCTTCTTGTTTACTCAGGTCATGTTGAGAAGTTATAGAACTGTATTATGGTGTAAATCTGTATTCATGCCATGCCTCCTTGGTAAAGGCATAATCAATTTGTATTGCAGCATTAGCTTTTGTTACTGAGAAAAAGCACGAGACCTCAAAGGGGAATTTTTTCTTCAATACAAATTGATTATGGCTTTAGATGTGGCTTTTGTTTTATATCAACCTCTACTTCATGAATGCTGAGAAAAAGGTAGAAAAGTTGGTTTTGCTGCTATCTTTCACTAATGTGGGTATACTCAATTATATTTATATACATAATTGAGGTCTCGTGCTTTCAACTTCCATGAGTAATCGTACTTCCCAATTGGTAGAAGAGGCTAAACAGAATGAAATACTTTCAGCCATGAAAATTCATGGTCAAGGCGCTTTGATCATGAGACATGTTTAGAAAAAAAAATATCCTAAAACTAATATGTATTGTTGACTCGTTTCCACCTCATGCTGAATTTCAGTTGTCTCACTTGGGTTTCCTAGAATTTGTTTATTTTCTGTATCTTTATGTATCCTCTCTGTGGGGGATAAATTGTTTTACATATGATTTGTGACCGATTTATCACTCTCCCTTATCATAATTCATAAATAGCTTGCAAGTTAGCTGTTGCATTACTTCGACACATTTTGAATTCCCTGTTGATTCTGTTATATATATATATATATATATATATCATTGTGTAGATTCTGTATTGTGACCTGTATTGTGTACTCTTATTTTTGTTTGTTTGTGTTAGGGCTTGGTTAATGCTGTCAGTGAGGTACTACCAAGAGCTGAGCACAGACTTTGTGCACGGCATATTTATGCCAATTAGAGCAAGAAATGGAGAGGGAATGAGTTGAAAAATTTTTTTTTCTCTTGTGCTTGGAGTACTTTTGAGGAGGAGTTTAAAGACAATCTAAATGCACTTGGTTCATTGAGAAAAGAAGCTGCCACAGATGCCATGACATATAATGTACATGCATGGGTAAGAGCCTATTTCTCTACTAGATGCAAGTCTGGGTTGTGGACAACAACTTGAGTGAGTCTTTAAATGCGTGGATTGATGAGTATAGGTTTCTTCCAGTCATAAGAATGTTTGATGGAATTAGACTTAGGATGATGACAAAATGGGCAGAGAGTGAGGTAAATGTTAGGAATTGGAGTGGAGGTTATAGTCCAAAGTGTATTGAGCTCTTTGAGGCTAATAGATACCTTGCAGTTAATTGTAAAGTATTCTTTAATGGAGATTAGGGATATGAGGTTGCTGAGGGGCAAAATAGACACACTGTTCAGCTGTTTAGGTCTATGTGTACATGTAGGGCATGGGATTTGACATGAATCCCTTGTCAACATGCCATTTGCGCAATGTACCATGCTAAAGTAGATCCAAAATCTCATATCTCACATTATTATCACAAGGACACCTATCTAGCTAGCTATAGAAATAAGCTACAACCTGTGAGGGGGAAAAAAGTTTAGGACACTAAAACTTTTCTGCCAATACTGCCACCTCCAACTTCAAACTTACCTGGAAGGCCTAAAAAAAAGAAAAAGAACTGAGGAAGCAGACAGAAGAAGGAAGAAGTTTACTCCTGGAAGTGCGCCAACTCCATCCAATGCACCTCAACCACAACAACAATGATTAACTAGGCGCGGTAAGATTCACAAATGTAGTGTGTGCAATAAAGAGGGACATAACAAATCCATTCTTCAAGAGGTAAGTCATTTGATCTTTTGATGCTCTGATCTTTTATTCTTACATTGCACAAAATATAATGTCTGCCCATTTGTATGTTACTATGGAAATATAAATGATTAGTAGGAAAATGTTGGTTATTAATATTAGGTAGTAATTGTGCAGTAGTGCTGAACGTGGATAGGCAATTAGTCAACAACATTTTGTTTTTCATGGGTGGCTGGAAGATTGAACTTGTGCAGTATGAAGATAACGTCTTTTCTTTGAAATGATAGTCTTTTCTGATTGGTTTTGTCTGGTAGATAGTTGAATGAATTGTAAATTTGTATAATCATACCTAGCTTGTCAAAAGCTGTGTAAAGATATACATTTGTTCAAACAGCAATTTATTGAGCAATTTTGCAGCTTCGTGAGCATTCCATGAGCCATTTGGCTTCCTTTGTGGATCATTTGGCTTTAGTTGTGGGCTTCCCTCTAATTTTGCCAGTTTGTCCTGGTGTGGCATTCAGTTTCAGTTGGTTAATGATTAGTAGGAAAATGCTTCTGTTGGTCATGTTTCAGTTGGTTATTGGTTATTAGGAATATGTTTCAGTTTCAGTTGGTTATTGGTTATTAGGAAAATGTTTCAGTAGTGTCGAACATGAATAGGCTGATTCTTACCTTCAGTAGGAAAATTATGGTTTATCTTTGTTTGTTTTGTTTTACCTTCTTCAGGGTCCTTCAGCCAGTAGGCCTCAAAATAACACAAAAACCAAAAGTGTTCAGCCCCCGCAACCATCCCAACCCACCCAGATTTCTCAAACAGCACCTGCGCCCACTACTTCATCCCAACGAAAGTCAAAAGCAAATAGTTGCTCCTACATGTCACGGGCTCAATATGGGTTTGGTGTACAATATGAAGAAAGCACTGGCCGCACTGTTTACAATGTCATTTTATCCTTACATGCAACTATGACTCTCTTGCTATTTTTTGTATCCTTACTGTTTAAAATATGAAAAAAAGGCTATCTTGATATTTTTGTTTCCTTCTCATTTTGCAGCCAGGCCTCTCATCTGAGGTGGTGCTTGAAGAAGGGACAACACAAGAATATATGCAACATTATGAAGACCTACAAACAAAATTCCCTATTCCCAATGAAAAGGAATTGAGAATGTCAAGGGCTGCAACTTCTAGTGCACCAGAAGGTTCGAGGTTGATTCAATTTGAGCCTCAAGCGACAGACTTACCATTTCAACCACGCGGTCTACAATGGTTGGGGCAACCATGTGTCACAACAAGACAACTCTTGGCCCAGAGACAGAGTCAAATTCAAAAGACCAAAGACAAATCAAAGAAGACATATATATAGTTTTTTATGTTTTCTTGGCACTTGTAAATGTCATATTTTGAGTACATGTCTGGGTGAAACTCAAACACCTTTTGTTAATATGTATGTTGGTGAGTCTTTAACATCACATATTATGTCCCTTTTGTTAACATGTACATGACAGTGGCCCAGGTTTATGCCACTGGATTTATTCGCTGTTCTTTTGGAGGTTAGACCAAGTGCACATCTGTTTTGGTTCAAAGCAATTGTAATTGGGCTGAACATATTCTAGTTTCATTGTTATATGCTTCCTCTTTGTCCAATTGTGCTGAAAGTAGTCTGCTCCATTGATAGACAGAGAGAATGGGGGAAGATAGTTGGTGCATTTCTTAATAATAAAATCTTTTTGTGTTTTGGATTTTCATTCCTTGCCTTGTTGGTTGGGGTTTTTGATATTTAAAAAATATTGACTTTTCTCCTGTGTTTGCATTTATACATTATATAGAATGGTCAATTTTCCTTGTTTTGCTTTGAACAACCATATCCTTATACATTATAATACACAATCTAATTCTGATTCTGCATTTAACATTTATATCCAAAAAGAAAGAAAGGTATTTTTCCTTCCCCTACTAACATTACAATTTAAAAGAGTTTTTATAATACATTACATAATACATTCAACCTTGCTTAGTAATTTTCTGTCTTTTTTCACATTCAATCACAAGTCACCCTATACAATGGGCTTACAAGGTAAAACCAACCACACCCAAGTGATAATCAATATAACCATTGCAATTTTGAACTTCATCTTCGTTCTCCGTAGGTCTCTTTCTCTATTCCCATATGAGGCTTTCAACTTGGTCACCTCACCATGGATTGAAACAAGCTCTTCATATAACTTCTCAGCATCTCTCCCTCTTTGAAGTTGTCTTCTTTCATCATATAGCTTGTCTATGTCATTCAGTAAATCTTTTATCACTTCATTTGCCCTTCCCCCAAATTCATCATCGTGCCAGGCAAAAAAACCACAACCCCCATCCTGTTAACAAGCAATATCATATCAGTGATGGGAACTTTATGTTCCAAATAACTGCACAACTAACACAAATAACAGATGCAGTAATATATATTGGCAAAGTACTTGTCGAATCCTAATTTACTCACTCTCATTCTCCCACACCAATTACTTCATTATATTGGCGACACCAAATCACATATCCACTGACTTAAGTGCCTCAGATATTTTCCCACGATTTTTTGGAAAAAATTAATTTTAATTAAAGTTAGAAGGGGGAAAGCTACTCTAAAGAAAAACATAATCACATTCTTCTCATTGCAAAGAACTGACAAGGAAGCTGCGTGCCATTACATCCAATGCCAATATATGAATATGATTATAAATTAGACAATGACACACCTTGCTTTATTTGTTTGCTATAACATTCTTCTGGTTTGGTCATTAACAATTTAATTATGATTAAGATCGTGGGGATGCCTTCTAAAACTCCATTATCCAACACCAAATTAATCAATTTGATTGCTGGATTTAAGCACCACAATCGCAACGTACTCACAGTGCTATGATTAATCACAGAGCAAACCTTCCAACCTTTCAAAAATTCTTAGCTTTTAGAAAAACCTTTCAACATTGACAAAGGAATCCGATCCAGACAAGCATTAAGTTCACCACATAAAACCCATTCCTAACACAAACAAACATTGTAGAAGATTCAATATTTGGTATCATTTTTCACCTGGTAGTAATTCCGACAGCTGTAGAATCGCCTACCTGGGTTGCCTTCAGTCCACGACGTCCACCGTGGAGCAACAAAGCCGTGATGGCACAGTCTCGTCGGACCCTCGTACTCCTCCTCACGACTCAGCTGCCTCATCAAAACAACCCTTTTTCTGCATCTCCCCATTGTCAAAGTTGAAGATGCTGCCATTCCGTCGCCGTCCGAACTGATTTCGCAACCCTCTCCCTCGGATTGGTTCAAGATTGTTGCTCGCGCTTGGAATTTTGCCTCCGTCGAAGCTATCCGACCGTGGTGTTCAGATGACTTACCTTACCTTAATAAACCCAGTATATAATTTTTCCTTACCATGCGTTTTTGCCACGTTTTACCTGCCTTTTCTCATTAATCCCAGTCATCAGCACAATCATCAGCCCTGTAATGTGCCACATCATCAAAGTTAGTCAGCAAAGAGGGGTTAACGCTCAGCATTTCCCATTTGTGACTTTTGCCCCATTTTTATAACCACGGGGCACTTTTGCACCAAAAAAAAGTATTTGGTGTTGGTTGCACTTTTGCTAAAAACTCATGTGCATTTTTACACATTAAACCTTTAAAAAATAAGTGTTCTCAAACATACACTAACTTGTGAATTGTATTTCTTATTTCAATTCTTGTGCTGAAACAAGACAAGGCAGGTTGTGTATGATGGTGGAATTGGAAGTATGGTGAAAATGATAGTCAATCCTTATTATGAATACCACACAAACTGATTGGTTTTTCAATTGCTTAACTTTTGAGCATTGATTATGGCTAATCATTACTTACCCATCAAATTACGCCTCTCTTTCCTTAACCTTTTTCCTCAAGTTTTTTCAACTCATCGCTCCAACTTTCAAGCTTGATGGCTTTTATGGCTTTTGTTTCATAATCTTGTTTCTCAATTCCTCTGTGCCTCACGCTCCCACTTTACCAAAAATTTTTAATCACACAAAACATATTCAGGGAATGTTTGAATTAGCTTTTGAAGAATATCATTCTAATCTTATTTATAAGTTCTTTTTTATCACAAAATTTGATTCTATTTATAAATCCAATTTTAGTGTAGTAAATGAGTTTTGTAGTGTTTTACTCATATTAATTGCAATAAATAAAAAGAATTTATTCATGTTGATTTTTGGAACCAATAATAGATAAGGGCGAAATTGGAGATTTAGCCCACTGTTAATAAGTTAACTAACTCTCCTTGGTATGTGAGAATTAGTTAAAAAGAACTTATAAATAGGATCAAGGTAGTATCTTTTACTATAACATTCCAATGCTTGATATTGTCTCCTTTGGGGCCCGTCGCCCCTCACGACTTTAAAACATGTCAAGAAGGGAGTTTTGTCTCAACTTACAAAAAAGCTTTTTGTTTTGTCAAACACTCACTTAGATGTGCAAATCATGTCAATTTTTTAAAAGAATGATTTATTATATAATTTATATGATAACATTCTATAGCCGTGCAAATCATGGCTATGTATTGTTTGCCTATATTCCTACATCCCATTTTTGACATAAGTCTCATTCTAAAAAAATTCAAAACATTAATTTATTAGGAAAATTATCCATAAAATACCTATTTAACAAATTAATTGTTAAATAAAACCTTATGTTCAAACAATTTTTCCTATGTGTAAAAGATCTTTCCTTATATTCAAACAATTTTTCCCGTGTGCAAAAGATTTACCCTTAAATATTTCCAAGTCCCGTTTAATAAATAAATTTTCAATTAAGTATTTATGGGAAATTTTTTCTTGAATTTATTCTCAATATTATTTTCACCTACCTGCCAGTTTTGATCTAATTCATTCATGTTGTCCTTGTGTCAAAATATTGTTTTACCAATTCTTAATTTCCTTTTCTACATAAAATATGTATTTTTTGGGAATAAGCATGGTACGCAAAATGGGGTTAGACTAGCCGGTTCAGATAGAAAACTGGTGAACTGGTCCGGTAAAGGGTTAGAGAACCGGTTCAACTGATTAGGTCGACCCAGTCAAATCGATGTGACTCAGTTTGCCCCCTTTTTAATTTTTTTTTAACTTTTTTATGCTCCAAGCTACGTTGTTTTGGCTTTTTTTTTTTAAAAAAAAAAATTATTTTCCTAAATTGTATTGATTTGTAAGAAACCTTAAAAAGATCGTGGAATACTTTTGGCATTGGTTGGAGAAAAATCTTTATATGCTTAATGATATTTTTGTGGATATTAGGTTTAAGAGGTTATATTGAACTATTGGTTAGAAAAAAACTCTTATATAAGTTTTTAATGATATGTCTAAACATTTAAATTACATATATATTTTTTTAATTGACCCCGGTCTAACCCCTGGGTGGACCCCGGTCTGACCCTCAGGTTGACCCCAATCTGAACCATTGACCTTTAATCTAGTGCCTCGATCGGTTTATTGTCCGATCCCTTTTTAGTACCTTGATTACAAGTATATGAAAATAAGTAATTTAATCAAAATTCCCTCTAGTCTGGCTTGGGGCCTAAAAAAAATTCAAAATTTACCCAAATTTGCGCCCTATTGTTAACCTGCCCGGTGTGCAATACGCATCGGGTTTCATTTAGGGTCTGTTTGGTATGAGGGATTTGGAGAGAAAGGGAGGGGAAGGAAAATTTTTATGAGTTAGATTTAAGAAAATTGGAGAAGTGGGGTTATAAAATTTTAATATAGAGAATATATAAGATAAAAGAGTAAAAAAAATAAATTTAAAACTTTTAATCCCATTTTTCTTATTTTTTTAAATTTAATTTAAAAATATTTTCCCTCCGCCCACTTTCTCTCCCCTCCCCTCACACCAAACAAGCCGTTAGCGGCAACGAAACTCGTTTTCAAATTTTTTTTAAAATATATTTAAAAAACAACCAAACACCTAATTTCCCCTCCATATTCTGGCTCTTCCTTGTGTCGGTCTCCGTCTCCACCTCTTTCCGCCAGAGCTCAAGCCTCAAGCTCCATTTTATTTCAGGTTCTCGCTTCTCAAATTCACCGGTTTCCAATGTTCCTTCTAAAGCTTCATGTTGCCGACGAGTTCTGTGGAAAGATGATCCCCGACGCCGGAAAAGTCTCCGTCTCCACTTCTTGATTTCTTGTCGTGACACCATACGGCAGAGTAGTTCTAGGTTTTCGCGAGCGCAAGCAGTTTGGAGAATGCCGACGGATGGGTCAAAATCGGAGAAGCGCGACACTGCGACGCAGCTCCGACGGGATCCCTATGAGGTTCTGGGCCTCTCGCGGAACACAACAGATCAAGAAATTAAAACTGCTTACCGGAAATTGGCACTCAAGTATGTTTAAATGTTTCTCCCACTGTGAGGTTTATTCTTGCGCCTGAAGTAAGCTCTGGAGTTTTTAAAATAACCTTTCTGTTCACTGTGGAGTTGTGGAGTCTGGAGTTTTTGAGAATGAATCTATCTGGATGTTTGAGGTTTGTGGGCGTGGTAATATATTAAAGAAGCACAATGCGATGGGAATGCTAGAAAATTCATCAAAGCTCCTTTCCATTTAACTCAGATTTTGATTAATTTCAAGGTGTCATGAGCTACAAATGTCCTTAGTTCTTTCGATATGACTGGAATGTAGTGTCCATATCTTGATTTCTTGCTGAGTGGAAGTACGGATGGATAGGATAGGAGCAGAGGTTATATTTTGTTGGAAACCAGGGAACTAGTCTTTTGTGACATTCATTTGAATATTCATTTTTTTGTTTCATTTGTTGCTAAAATATTGCAGTAGAATAAAACTAAGATAATGTTTCTTCATTCTGCAGATATCATCCTGACAAGAATGCTAATGATCCTAAAGGAGCGGATATGTTCAAGGAGGTCACCTTTTCATATAACATCTTGTCAGATCCTGAAAAACGCCATCAGTACGACTCTAATGGTTTTGAGGTGATTAAAGTTCTGCTTGGGTATTTACCATTAACACATTAAGACGTCATGGGGGCCATGAGCCTCACCAGATTACATTTTTCATCAATTTTTAAGATCCCCCGTACAGAATTTTTATCTAGTTTTGACATGGGATGCCAATGATATGATCTCATGATTCGGTGTAGGGTGTTGAATCAGATAACCAAGACTTAGAATTGGATCTTTCGAGTTTAGGTGCTATGAATACAATGTTTGCAGCACTTTTTAGGTGAGGAAAAAAATATTCTCTGCCATGCATTGTGTTGTTTCTCTAGTTTAGCCCTAAGGAGCAATTTCTTTGTTTTGAATGCTCCCGTCCCTGCTGTTTCTACCACCTTTTCATCCTCAGTTATCTTCATACATGTCAGTAAACTTGGTGTGCCTATTAAGACAACTGTATCAGCAATTGTTTTGGAAGAGGCACTTAATGGGGCAGTGATCATTCATCCACTTCCCTTGGGGATGCCTATATCTAAAAGGGTGAGCTATTTTTTCATTTCAATTTCTTGCGGCCTTCTCTTTTTCTATTGTCCTTAATTAATTTTTGTTATATCATCTGATAGATTGAGAAGCAATGTGCTCACTTTTATTCAGTTACATTATCCGAAGAAGAAGCGCAGGATGGATTTGTTTGCCGTGTACAATCATCAGACAAAAGCAAGTTCAAGGTTAGGGATTTTAGTCTCTATGTAATCATCTCTGTTAAGATTACATGCCATTTACTTTATCTCCTGATCTTAAGGTTTTCGTTATTCCACATTGCTATTGTTTTCCCACCAAACTCCATGAAGATATATGAAATTTGTTTATATTTTAACAATATTAATATGTGTGAATTCCACAGTTACTATAATTTGATCAAGAAGAGACTGGTGGACTAAGTCTTGTGCTCCAGGTATTAAGTTTTTTGTGTCTGTTTGATAGGGAGGGAAAGGCAGAATAAGATGATTAATTTTCTTTTTCTTTTCCCTCAGAATTACTTTTGATTCATTTTGGTATTTTGTTTGATTACCGGATGTTAGTGGCTTTCTTGGATTTTTTTATACTTTTTGTTTTTTCGTAAAAACCTTCTAGCCTCTGAACATTTGTGAAATTTGTTGAAGTTACTAATTGTTGTTGTAGGAAGACAGTGCAAAAACAGGGAAGGTAACTTCTGCGGGAATGTATTTTCTTGGGTTTCCTATTTATCAATTGGATCAAACCATAAATTCAGTAGGCAGTTATAATAAAAAAATACTATTCACCTTAAAATTTTGTCTTTTTTGTTTGAATTATCATAATTTGATTCTTGGACCATTGTGCAGACAGCTGCCGTTAAGGATCCTGATGCATCATTTTTCAGAAAGCTAGATGGGTTCCGACCATGTGAATTAACAGCACTAAAGGCTGGTACTCATGTATTTGCTGTTTATGGTACATGCATACTTCTGAGCTTAGTGTTGATTATTTTATTTCTTGATTGTAATTATGGTGTTTAGTAACTTATAGATGCTGTCAATTTTTACAGGCGACAATTTTTTCAGAAGTGCAAGCTACAATATAGAAGCTTCATGTGCTGCGCCTTTTAGTCAAGAGAAAGAAAATCTCAAAAGTGTAGAAGCCCAAATTTTATCTAAAAGGGCAGGCCTAACGAAGTTTGAGTCTGAATACCGAGAGGTCAGTCCTTGGACAAAAGCAGGGTATAATGGTTGTAATTACGTTTCGTCACATCTCACTTTCATTAAAATCTTGGCAGGTTCTGGCACAATTTACAGAGATGACAAGTAGATATACACAAGAAATGCAAGCGGTAGGTTTGTCTTTGACTTTATAAGATTAGGATTTGATCAACATGACCTTTCCTTCTCTTTTCTCTTGGCTGGAATCCACTGAACTTGTATTTATTCTTCATTCTTGGTGAAGATTGATGAGCTACTTAAGCAGAGGAATGAAATACGTGCATCATATACTGTTGCTCCATTAAAACGAAGTAAAACAAAGAGGAGCAAAAGTTCTTCCAAGGAGGAAGGAGAAGATTGCCAAGCAAGAGAGAAGAGACATACAAGGGAACGACTGAGGAAGAAGAAATGGTATAACATCCACTTAAAAGCTGATGAGAGAAAAGCTTGCTAGGGGTAAGAAGCAGGAAAACAAATTTATTGATCACTCCATGTTAGGTTAGGATACAGTACGGAATTATTATTGTTGTTGAAATTATCTGTACTCTGAATGCGACAGAAACTTTAGTCAGCTGTGTTTTGTGCAGAAAAGAAGCATGTTTGGCTTCATGTTGGTTTGGTTTCAAAAGTGAAACCAAACACCACTTAGTTCATTAGCCCTGTTTCCCCCACCCATCCTCTGCCATAAATGGTGTAGCCTCAATGGTTTCTTCCTCGAGTGAATTAATTATTTATGGATTTAATGAAAGGTGGGAAGTAGTCCTTGTATTATTTTATTATTTGGAAGTGGTAATAAGACGAATGATATAAAATTGTTTATAAATTAATTAACATTGTATACTATAATTAATACTATTATAGATAAGTAACAGCGTCATCCATAAGAGTGATTGCAATAATCTTTAAGCGAAACTGTTAATCTATGGGGGCTAGATTTTTTTATTATTATTATTTGTCTTTGTTTTTTCCCCCGTCTTCAGCCCAAGTCGGATGAGCAGTCAATGTACAGCTCCATCTCATCCTTCAATTAAATAAAATTTGCAGAGGCCTTTTTTTGGCCCCATATCTTAGCCTTCTAAAGTCAACACGATTTTTCTTAAATGAAGTAAAAAATTCGAAGATTGTGAGTCGGAAACAAAATTATATCGACAAAGCTACCGATAAAATAAAGGCCATCGTAGATATTAGATAGGGTTAAGGAATAAATTTATTAATAAAGTTTTGTCTGAGGAGCGTCTGATATAAATATGTTTTAGAAAGAATAAAAATACCAATGAACAATTAAAAAGGAGCATCCAATACAAAAACCGTTAAATCCATACTAACACCGTTAGAGTTTTCTTCTCTTATAATTTAATGCCGTTAGTATGGATTTAACGGTTTTTGTACTGGATGCTTCTTTTTAATTGTTCGTTGGTATTTTTGCTCCTAAAATATATTTGTGCTAGACGCTTTTTGGACAAAACTTCGTTGGTAAATTTGCACTTTAACCCTAAAATTAGATATTAGATAATTTTGTTTAAAAATACAGAGAGCGCTCTATTTGTTGAATGGATAAATGCTTTTAGAATCATGATTTATAAACTAGTTCACATAAGAATAGATAATATTCCTTTCACATATTTATAAATATTATATATATTGTGATGGCAAAAAACAAATACATTGTATATATTACAAATTATGATTATAAAACTAGTTTTAAAGACACTAATCTCAATTGCAAACAAGATATTTACATTGTATACTGTATATTATGATTGAAAAATGACTTTTGAAGGCACTAATCTCAACTCCAAACAAATCCTTAATTATGCTCTTGAAAGCATTGGAAGAAAATAATCACTTGATACAGTATTATAACCCAACTCACCGTTTTTAGACTTTTTGACTTTGATGAATTGATAAACTAGCTAGATATGTGCAAGCAAACTAATCAGTTGCTTTGCTCATATAAATGAAACTTTACTATCCTTCTATATCTGTATGTAAGGTTTGGTTTCAGATATTTTAACAACCACCTTCATCATCAGGATATGTGTATGATATGTACATAGAGAGAGAGAGAGAGAGAGAGAGTAAAAAACATAGATATTTCCACTGCACAGTATGAATACATGCAATAACCCACAAAGTACGCAACGTAGGCAGAAGCCATAGCATTATTCGAAAACCTCAATGAAACATGCATGCATAATGATGAAGAATAATATATTTATTATAATGGAGGGATCTGTGGCGAAAGAAAAAAGAAATTAAAGTCGCATATATGAGGAATTAATTGACGACGACCTAGATTCTGTCTCTCACAAACAGAAGCGACAGCACAAAAGGAACAAATGCAGCAATCATAGGATAAGTAAAGGTTGTTGCCGACGACGAACCAGACTGTGCTTCTGCTGGTTGAGGAGACGGAGCACCATGGTGATGCCCTTCATGAGCTCCAACCAAAACCATGAAATAAGCTGCCAGCACTGTGAATTTCACCAGTGAAGACGACCACGATAAAGCCATACTAGTTATATGTATTCCAGATCAATGATGATTCATATATATAGTAGTGAAGGGTATATACGTCATTGTACGATGGCCATTAGCTGGCATGAATATGTACTACACATTTATGCTGTACTGTATATGGTGTACTCACAAGGAAGGTCGTGAAACTTACTAGTTTAAGCAAAATTCTTGATAACGACATAAGCTCATATTGTAGCTTTAAATTGTAAGCTTAATATGAGTTACTTTCATCAATAAATAAGTATTATAAGTGATAATTAAAAATTAATAGATTTATACATGTTTTAAAATCAAATAATTAAATTTCAGTAAATCAACATTCACAATTTATTATACTTAATTAAGAAAGTTTTATAAAGTTCATATATAAAGTCATCAAGCATGTTTAAATCAAAAAAGTTAGTATAAGTTTAAGAATGAATTAACATGATTTTATAAGCAAAAAACAGTAAGTTCAGAGGTTAATTCATGAGTTTCACAATAATATGGACCAGTGATAACTAATTATATTTGATGTCCATTTCATATATTCTTTGAGAAGAGTACCGAGAACTTTCGTGTTAAATGACACCAAGAGTTGTGGACTGGTGGCTCAAAAATTAGACCAAGAGTTAATGGCTTTTAAGAATAATTAAGAGCCTATTTTGTTATATCTATAAATTTATACTTTATTGGGAAAATTTATCCTTCCTGAGGGTTTCCCCCCCCCCCCGGTTAAAAGATAGAAGTTTAGGTGAGTTAAGTATGGAGAATTTATCACGATCATGGATGCCCCTCTAAATTGAAGGACCTCTTATAGATGTATTTATATATTACCTTCGCAATCCTTACTCTAATGATACAGGGATTTAATGTTTTTAAATTTTCATAACTACTTAATCTTTTCTACTGTGTCTACATCAATCACTATAGTTGTACTCCCTTCAGTCTTATTTATAAGCAACTTTTTCTCTTATAAGGTTGGTCCCTTTTATAAGCAACTTTCACTTTTTGTCTGAAAAAATGAGTTTTTTTTTTCTATTTCACCCTTATTAAATATTCATTATCTCTTATATCTTATTTTTATTATCTCTCATACTTTTTATCTATTCTCTCTCATATACTCTTAAACTCATACAAACTTTTTCGATTTGATCATGTTCAATAACTGTATATATAAATTTTATAAAAAAATTCTTTGTTGAGTATGATAAATTATGAATATTGATGTATTTAATTTCAATTATTTAAATTTAAAATATATTTAAATCAAATTATTGTCATTTTATATTTTAATTATTTAATTATGAGCAATTAATACCTATTTATTGATAAAAATAAACTCTTAATTGAGTCTATGGTACAATTTTACGTTAGTATCATGAGGTTGTTTAAATTTGTGAGTTTGATTACCTTAAATACAAAAGTGTGAATATGTTGAAATACATCCCAACTAAAAAATGTTGAAATACGTGGGATGATGCATTTTTTTTTTGGGGTTGTAATTTTTTCTTTGTGGAGTGATGAAACACACGCCTACACTCAATCAGAAGATTGAAATCCCTAAGATTGTGTATATGTTTGGTCAATGATAAATAATAGTAATGCAAATTGCTCAATATTTTTTTTTCCAAGTCATTCATTGTTATATTTTTAGGGAAATTGATTTCCCTATAATATACAACGCCGACCTTAATTCTTAAAACGACGTCAATGCTTTTACACTACTCCGATTCTATCATTGCTAAGCCCTACTACTTACACACACACATGTATTAACTTCCATAGTTTCTTTTAAATTGAAAGAAGCAGCTTAACTGGGGGGGGGGGGGGGCAATAGAAAGATGCATTCCAAAAATGGAAAAAAAATGTTTTGGTCAAATGACTTAAAAATATTTTGTTGAGCTGATTAAATAACAAGGGTTGATATTAAGATGCATCAAACATTTCTGGTCAATGCCTTCAACAACCGCAAACATGGAGGTTGGATATGGTGGACTTTGATAAATTCCTAACGATTACACTTTACTTAAGAGCAAGTTGTAATGGGGAAAAAAGAATAAAAGGATTCTTCCTGGAGAGTAATCCCTTATTTTTAAAGTAATTAAATTGCGAATTATTATTTTATAATTTCAACTGTGCTTCGAAATAATTGTTACCGCATTAATCATTTTCTTTAGGATATGAAATTTCTAACTTAATGAATAAAATAAAATGTTTGAGAAAAATCAACAAACAAGTGACTCCATGGCCCAATGGATAAGGCGCTGGTCTACGGAACCAGAGATTCTGGGTTCGATCCCCAGTGGAGTCGTTTTTTTTTAAATATTATCGTATGTAAAATACAATTTTTTTTTATTATAAAAAAAGTTTAGGGGAGTTAGTTCTCGGGGGCTTATTACAGTCAGGACATGTCTTTAGACTCAAAAAGTGCTTACAGAGGTATTTATAGATCGCCCACCAATAAAATCCTCATATCAGCAGAATTCGAACTTACAACCTTATGATTATGAGCCAACCATCTTACCAACTAAACTAACCTTTATTTATTTATATTTTTTATACATAAAAGACCAACCTTGATAATACAATTCATTTCGATACAAAAAAAAAATTTTGGGAGGCTCAGCCCAACACCAAACAGGCTTAATCAAATGAATCTCTTTGGGCTTCAAGATTTGTGCCTAAATCGAGGCCTAAGAATATACATTCAATGGGTTCGGTCACAATCCATTATCAATCAGCAATCATTAAGATTTGTTGAATATGACCTATTTTGAGATGCATACTTTGTTTATTTATAGTAATAGGTTTTTTTAAAGTATCTATACTTTTGAAAGGGGTAAAGGTGTAATTTTACTAATAAATTTTTTTTTTTTCTGAGGAGCGTCTAGTACATATAAATTTTGGAATAAGCTAAAATACCAATAAACAATTTAAAATGATGCAAATTCAACAAAATCGTTAACTTTGTCTGAATGCCGTTAGGATCTTTTCCTCTTATAATTTAACGACCGTTTGGTCAAATTTAATGATTTGGTGAATTTGCACCATTTTAAATTATTTATTGATATTTTTACCCTTTCCAAAATTTATTTGTGTCATATGCCCTTTAGAAAAACCTTTATTAATAGAATTACACGTTAATCCGTTTCCTAACCATATCTAATGTTTGTGAAATCACAATAATTAGCGTCTACATAGGTTAGCATTTTATATCAATTCACTCTAGGTAAAATTTTGATTTGACTAATGACATAACATGATTAGATATTGGGTAGTTTTTCAAACCGAATATCCCAACAAAATTTAATAATCAATTTTACACCAAAAATTTTATAATACAAGCTTGATAACTTGTTTAACTCACAAACGTATTAGATAATTACATCATCAAAAGTGCTCATCCGTTATTTTTGGGTTTTGACTATAAGAAAGGAAGTAAATTGAATTTAAAATTATGTATTAAATTAAATCATGAATTATAATTATATTAACAACTATATTAATGTGGTTTAAGCATACCAAAGAGCTTCATATTCTATGGTTCAAAGAATCTTCATAACTAGGATATTACTTATTACTGCAATAAATTATATTAAAAATTATATTATTGTGATCAAATTTGGGTTAAACGATTTATTTCATATTTGGTTGATAAGGCGGATAATCACACTATCAAAATTGTTCATGCGCAATTATTGGGGTTTGAATATAATGAAATAAATAAATTGAATTTGAAATTAGACACTAAATCAAAAATCATAATTATATAATTGTGATCCAAGCATGCCAAGAAACTTCATATTTCATGATTGTGGGGATCTTCATAAATTATATTAATAATTAGGTTATTAGTGCAATAATTTTAAAAATTCTATTCTAATGATAATGATTTGATTTTGAAATAGTGATTCCCATTTTTTATTATTGGTGAGTGAAAATTATGTCTATATCAATGGTATTAATACTGCAAATGTAGAAAATGAAGTTTTTGAATATTGATTGATAATTGGGATATTAATACAGTAATAATTATATTTAGGGTATTAATCGAGAAATTAAAAATATTTCAAAATAATATTGTTGAATTTAAAAATAAATTGGCTTTTGACTTTTATCAATGATAATAATTATCACATAAGCAATCAATTAGACCTTATAAAAAGAAATTCATTATTTTTCAAATGCGTTATAGATTTTTAGAAATATATAAAAGAAAGTTTATGAAATATTATCAATTAGTATATTAATCATGACACTAATATGACAATAACTCTTATTTCAACTTTTGATGATAATTAGATGTCAATTGAGATATTGATAAGTTTAAAATTAAATTTTCTTTAGTTAAAGTATATTTTTAGTCCTTTAAGTTTATATGAGGTATATTTTTAGTCCATTAACTTTATAAACTATAGAGTATACTTTTGATCTTATAATTCTAACACTATTAATATTGCTAACAGAAAACACTGACAAAACAAACTCAAATTATGACTATGTAATTAATGCTATTAATCTTAAATTTAAAATATATGTACATTGAAAAAAATCTAAAAATCCAATAAAGCAGTCAATATTAAAAACTCGATTGTATCAAACCAATTTAGTTCAATAATCTAAATATATTAGTTTAATAATTTAAATATCAAAAATTCAATTTTATTTACAGCAATTTGTTGGTTTATTTTAGTTTAATAATATAAATATATTATATTAAAAAAATTAAAACTTAGATATGGTTTGTTAGTTGTACATTCATCATTTGAGTTTGGTGCGACAATATTTCCCGTTAGCAATATCAACTGTGTTAGAAATATAGGAACAACAATATACTTTACTATGCTTTATGTAAAATTTAAAGGACCAAAAATATACTTTAGTCATATTCTTTTATTTTTCAAGAATGATAGCAATTAACTTTACAAGCAACCAATTATATTTCTAAAGAATAAATTCATAATTTTCCAAATGAATAGAGATTCTTACTAAATTTTGTTCTTATACGTCTAAATCAAAAAAATAATGTTCTAGTATGTCTTACCTCGAACAACACTCCTTGTATAACATGTTACATGGGAAGATATAGCTTGTTAAGATTAAGATACTCTAATTTCTATTTTATTGCATCTTAATTATAAAGACCTCTCATCTATTTTAAAAATATACATTTTATACATATAAAGCGCTAGTACTCTTATTCAGGTTTTTTTGTGACCTAATATTTTTCTATTCACAAAAAATACTTTAGTTATATAGGATTTTATATGCAGAAAGTATTAACACTCTAATTCAAGTTATTCTCATCCATAAAATTTTTAAATAGAGAATTTTCATCGGTTTTCCTTTAAATTAAGCCAAAATTTAAATTGAATTAGATCAATTCCTCTTAGGTTGAAATTGTTGATGAGATAAAGAGGTCACATAAATTAGTACAGATTATATGTTTTAGATTAATTATGAAACAACTCTTAATATTTAAACTTATAATACTTTTTTTTACTTCATAAATATGCCATCAATCAGCCAAAAGTCTTGAATAATCAAATTTGGTGGGTTCTCTTTGTTGTGGTGATCGTGGAGTTTAGATCAATGAAGTGACTTGAAATCAACTAGCTCGATCTCTCATGCCATAAAAAATGATTATAATATTTGATTCCCCCATTAGATCGATAAAGTGACTTGAAATCAACTAGCTCGATCTCTCATGCCATAAAAAATTATTATAATATTTAATTCCTTTACTCTCTTCTACTTTATTATTATTATTATTGAGGAGGTTAATTTTAAAAAAAAAAAGTTAATATATAAAATATATATTATATTATGGACCAATATCAACTGTTTAATTAATTGCTTTATACAGTCCTAAATATAATATGGAGTTGATTTTTTTTTTTGAAAATATTAAAGAAACTAAATAAGTTACTTAATCATATCATATGCTATGTATCCTTAAATTATATATCAATTTATAAATTAAAAAAATAGTTTGAAAAAGAAATAACAAATATAAATATTTTAAAATAATTTAGTTAACTTTCTTAACATCTCTGAAAAAAACCAACTCTATTTTATATTTAGAATCGGAGAGGAGGTAGTACTTCATTAACGATCGGAAGAGTATGTTATGTTTGAACCATGTTTCCTGAGTTTGGACTTACACAACACAAAATCCCCAATTCCCTTTCTTATAAAAGATCGAATTTTATTTAAATTTAAACGATTACATAAGTTGTCAATACCATAAATTGTCTTCTATCTTGTCCCACATGTTTGTGTCTATACATATAGACAGATGGACATTGTAGCCACCACATAGAAAGAATAGCATTAGAATCAAAGAAACAACCATCCTTTTGACCAAAAAAAACAAAAAAGAAACAACCATCCCATCTCTTTCCCAACAAATCTAAAAGTTGTTATAAAAGTATATGTGATAAGAGAGAAGATTGATAGAATTCAAAGAAAAGACGATAGAATTTCTAGAGAGAAGTTAGAGAGATGTTCTCATTCAGTGCAATTGAAACAATCGATTACAGCTATTTATATAGAGGTTGAAATTTAACCGTGGTTGTATTACCATGGTTATATTTAAATGACCATGGTTACTTTATATCGTCTTTATGTCATTGTCTTCTTTTTCTGTCTTTATGTCCTTGTCTTCTTTTGCTTTTGCTTTGTGTCAAATCATCTTTTCTTCTTTATGTCAAGCTGACTGGAAGAGTAATATGAGTCAATGGACATCCACATATTTAATATTCATAACACTCCCCCTTGGATGTCCATTATGAATGTGCCTCATTAAAAACTTTAACTAGGAAAAACCCAGTGGGATAAAAACCTAGCCAAAGAAAAGAGTACATCATTCATTGATACACTGTCGAGTGCTGCCTCATTAAAAACCTTTCTAGGAAAACCCAGTGGGACAAAACCTAGATAAAGGAAAAAGAGTACAGCGTGTATCGACTCCCCCTCTTGATAATATCAGTTGAAATCTTCGAATCTCCGAAGACCAATATCATGAACAAGTTTTTCAAAGATTGTACCTGGAAATGACTTGGTGAATAAATCTGCTAGATTTTCACTTGAACTGATTTGCTGGATATCTATTTCACCATCCTTTTGAAGATCGCGAGTGAAGAAGAATTTTGGTGAAATATGCTTCGTCCTATCGCCCTTGATATAGCCTTCTTTAAGTTGAGCGATACATGCAGTATTATCCTCATAGAGGATTGTTGGGATCATTTTGCCCGAAGATAAATGACAAGTTGTACGTATATGATGTATTACTGACCTCAACCACATACATTCTCGACTTGCTTCATGTATTGCTAGAATTTCTGCATGATTAAATGATGTGGCTGATATAGTCTGTTTCATAGATCGCCATGAAATAGCTGCACCTCCACATGTAAATAGATAGCCCGTTTGTGATTTACCATTATGTGGATCAGATAAAAATCCAGCATCTGCATAACCAACCAGTTCATGCTTGGATACATTTGAGTAGTATAACCCCATGTCTGTTGTACCTCTGAGATAACGAAAAATGTGCTTTATTCCATTCCAATGCCTTCGTGTTGGTGAAGAACTATATCTTGCTAGTAAATTGACAGCAAATGATATATCAGGCCGTGTGTGATTAGCAAGATACATTAGTGCTCCAATAGCACTAAGATATGGTACTTCTGGACCAAGTAGTTCTTCATCACCTTCTTCACTAATTTCTCGAGGTCGGAATGGGTCTTTATCCACCTTCAAAGATCTTACAATCATTGGGGTACATAATGGATGAGATTTATCCATGTAAAATCGGTCTAGGACCTTCTTTGTATAAGTTTCTTGATATACAAAGATCCCTTTCTTGAAGTACTCGATTTGTAATCCAAGACAAAATTTTGTTCTTCCCAAGTCCTTCATTTCAAATTCTTTCTTCAAACAATTAATTGCCTTTTGAAGCTCTTCAGGAGTTCCAATGATGTTGATATCATCAACATAAACAGCAATTATAGCAAACTCACTATTAGATTTTTTCATAAAGATGCATGGGCATATCGGATCATTTTTGTATCCTTCTTTCAACAAATATTCATTAAGACGATTATACCACATGCGCCCTGATTGCTTCAGGCCATACAGGGACTTATTTAACTTAACTGAGTATTGTTCTCGAGAACTTGAATTGGATGCTTCTGGCATCTTAAGTCCTTCAGGAACTTTCATATAAATATCATTATCAAGTGATCCATATAAATAGGCAGTCACAACATCCATTAGATGTAAATCAAGTCCTGCATCTACTGCTAGACTGATTAAATAACGAAAAGTAGTCGCATCCACTACTGGTGAATACGTTTCTTCAAAATCAATGCCAGGTCTTTGCGTAAAACCTTGGGCTACTAGACGTGCCTTATATCTAGTTATTTTGCCCTTTTCATTTCTTTTTCGTACAAAGACCCATTTGCATCCAACTGGTTTTACATCTTCAGGTGTAAGGACTACAGGTCCAAATACTTTTCATTTTGCCAATGATTTTAATTCTGCATTAATAGCATCTTTCCATAGGGGCCAGTCTTTTCTTTGTTGGCTCTCACTAATGGATTTTGGCTCATGATCCTCATTATCATTCATTACATCATATGCTATATGATAAGCAAAGATGTCATTAACATTGACTTCATTTCTATCCCATTGGATTCCATTCATAACATAATTTATTGAGATCTCATTATTTTCACATATATCAGGTACCTGGGTCTCTTCTGGGACTACAACATTCTCTTCTGGAGATAATATCTCTTCAGGAGATGGCTCTTCTGGAGCTACTAATTTTTCTTCATTATCCTCGACTTGACCATCTATATTCTTTGCTCCTTTTCTTTTTCGAGGATTTTTATCTTTAGAACCGATGGGCCTGCCACGCTTCAGGCGTGCTTTTGATTCATTCATAGCAGGTTGTCCTTCAGGGACATCAATTTTAATAGGAGCATTAGCAGCTGGGATATGTGACTTTGTCACTTTCTTTGGGTCAGTAAATGCTTCTGGCATTTGATTAGCTAAATTCTGTAAATGAATTATCTTTTGAACTTCAAGTTCACATTGTTTTGTACGAGGATCAAAATGAGCCAATGATAATTCATTCCAACTAATTTCTTTACCCAGCTGCTTGTTTTCTCCCCCTAATGTTGGGAAAAATGATTCATCAAAATGACAATCGGCAAATCGTGCCGTAAATAAATCTCCTGTAGATGGTTCTAGATATTTTATAATTGATGGAGATTCATACCCAACATATATTCCTATCTTTCTTTGTGGGCCCATCTTAGTGCGTTGTGGTAGTGCTACATGCACATATACCGCACACCCGAAAGTTCTTATGTGGGAAATATTAGGTTCCTGACCAAAAACCATTTGTAAGGGGGAAACCTTTAAATAACTTGTTGGCCTAATGCGAATTAACATTGCTGCATGCAAAATGGCATGGCCCCAAGCAGAAATTGGTAGATTAGATTTCATAAGTAAAGGTCTTACAATTAGTTGCAACCTTTTAACCAATGATTCTGCAAGTCCATTTTGCGTGTGAACATAAGCTACAGGATGTTCAACATCAATTCCAAGGGACATACAATATTCATTAAAAGCTTGTGATGTAAATTCACCAGCATTATCAAGACGTATTTTCTTGATAGGATAATCAGGGTAATGTGCTCTTAATCTAATCAATTGAGCAAGTAATCTCGCAAACGCCAGGTTGCGAGAAGATAATAAGCAAACATGTGACCATTTAGTTGATGCATCAATTAAAACCATATAGTACCTAAATGGTCCGCATGGTGGGTGTATTGGCCCACAAATATCTCCCTGTATCCGTTCTAGAAATGTGAGAGACTCACTTTCTACTTTGCTTGGTGAAGGGCGAATAATTAACTTTCCCTTGGAACATGCAGCACATGAGAAATCATGGGATTGTGGTATTTGTTTACACTTCAGGGTATGTCCACATGAATTCCCAATTATCTGTCGCATCATTATTGAACCGGGATGGCCTAACCGGTCATGCCAAACATTAAATTCATTAGTAAACTTCTGGTTTACATTATCAAACTGCTGATTTGTATTGGCAAACTTCTGGTCTGCATTATTGAACTTCTGGTTCACAATAGTATGTGTTTCAATTGTGCTTATACATATGTAATACAAACCAGAAGAAAAAATAGGAAAACTTTCTAATATGCATTTTCTACCAGCAACTATATTTGTAATAACAAGATATTCCTTATTATCTTTAGTTGTTGTTTCTAAATGATATCCATTTCTGCGGATATCTTTGAAACTCAATAAGTTTCTTTTAGACTTGGTAGAATAAAATGCATTATCAATGCATAATTTTGTTCCTTCAGGTAACAAAATATTAGCTCTTCCGGAGCCTTCAATTAAATTTATACTACCAGATATAGTCTGAACATTTGCTTCTCGTATTACCAAGGAAGAAAAATATTTATCATGTCTGAGTATGGTGTGGGTTGTTGCACTATCAACGAGACATAAATCTTCAGGATTGATGCCAATAGAATTCATTCTTCATAAAAACATAAATAAAATTAATACATATGATAGAAACAACTTTAAATAAAATATAACAATTCAAATTATATTAAGAAATCTGCAACATCCAAATAGTTATTATCTATATCGCCACCATACTCAGAATTCTCGCCCTGATCAACATGATTAACTTCAACATTTGATCTTTTACCAGTATTTTTAATTGATTCTTGGTAAAGATCAACTAGGTGCCTTGGTGTACGACAGGTACGAGACCAATGGCCCTTGCTACCACATCGATAGCATGGATTATCAGCATATTTATTATGCCTACTGCTTTCCCCTTTTTGGTTCTTATCAGTCTTTTCCCACTTCTGGTAGGAATTTGAACCTCCATGATATCGACCACGGCCACGCCCACGGCTGTAGCCACGCCCACGTCCACGTCCTTGTCCACGTCCACGACCACGGCCACGGCCACTATAAAATTCATTTGTTACCACATTCACTTCAGGGAATGGAGTTGAGCCTGTTGGACGGGATTCATGATTTTTTAACAAAAGCTCATTATTTTGTTCAGCCACAAGGAGACAAGAAATTAACTCAGAATATTTCTTGAAACCTTTTTCACGATATTGCTGCTGCAGGAGCAAATTGGATGCATGAAATGTGGAGAATGTCTTTTCTAACATATCATCATCAGTAACATTTTCTCCACATAATTTCAATTTTGAAGTAATTCTGAACATAGCTGAGTTATATTCGCTTATAGATTTAAAATCTTGCAAGCGTAAATGCATCCAATCAAAATGAGCTTTTGGAAGAATGACCATCTTCTGGTGATCATATCTTTCTTTCAAATTGTTCCAAAGGACAAGTGGGTCCATCACTATCAAATATTCAGTTTTTAAATCCTCATGTAAGTGGTGGTGAAGAAAAATCATGGATCTGGCTTTATCTTTGTTGGATGCCTCATTCTCTTCTTTAATCGTGTCTTCCAGACTTTTGGCATTTAGGTGAATTTCCGCATCCAACTTCCAAGATAAATAATTTTTTCCAGTAATATCAAGAGCCACAATTTCAAGTTTTGCCAGGTTTGCCATTGTTCAAACTAATTAAAGAAATAAATGAAAATAATTAAAATATGAACTGTAAATATAATAACTGTAAATTCATAAAGACAATAAATAAATCATAAAGCAAGATAAGAAAATTAAAACATATATGGCTTCGGGCCATTTAATTTCATGACTTCAGGCCATGTATGGCTTCGGGCCATTTAAAGAGGAATTAATTATTATCTTCAGGATAAAAATTGTACATGACTTCTGGCAGTACAATAGGATAAAAGATAAAAATATATATAGCTTCTGGCCATATAATAAGATGAAAAATGTATATAGCTTCTGGCTATATAATAAGAATGGATATGACTTCTGGCCATATTATAAGAAATTAAAACATTATGACTTCTGGTCATAATTTCAAGAATCAGATATGTATATGGCTTCTGGCCATAATAACAATAACAATAATAACAATAATATAAAAGAACTTGTATATAAAAACAATAACGATCTCCAATCCTAACCATGGAACCCGATGTTATATAACAATCGGTAAAAGTATCTCTCTAATTCCATATATTGGCTCAGATTATCCCAGATCTATAAAATAAAACAGGATATATATAATCATTAAAGAAACCATAAGAAGATCATACCTTCTTTTAGAGCTTCGTGCTGATAACGTGTTATAAAAGTATATGTGATAAGAGAGAAGATTGATAGAATTCAAAGAAAAGACGATAGAATTTTTAGAGAGAAGTTAGAGAGATGTTCTCATTCAGTGCAATTGAAACAATCGATTACAGCCATTTATATAGAGGTTGAAATTTAACCGTGGTTGTATTACCATGGTTATATTTAAATGACCATGGTTACTTTATATCGTCTTTATGTCCTTGTCTTCTTTTTCTGTCTTTATGTCCTTATCTTCTTTTGCTTTTGCTTTGTGTCAAATCATCTTTTCTTCTTTATGTCAAGCTGACTGGAAGAGTAATATGAGTCAATGGACATCCACATATTTAATATTCATAACAAAAGTAAAATATTCAAAGTTATAGGTATTCTTTTAAATCATGCTAAAGTATTATATGTGTTTTGAGATTCTTTTTGGGAATATAATTCTCCAATTCTTATCAAATTTTAAGTACGAACTCGTGTCATGAAAATTGAGTAAAGGAACTAGCATAAAGGTGTCATGTCCTCTGCCCATCCCTCTTCTATCTCATTTTCTTGTCACCACTAACCTAAATTTTAATGGTCCAAATGTAAAATTTTATAAAAATATTACTCCTCCGGTGATAAATATAAGGTACATTTATCTATTTGATTAGATTAAAAAGTTAATTAAATTAGTTAATATGATAAGTATTAGCTAGAATATCCTAATCATCTTCCTTAATTTTTTAATTCTCTCCCCTCCTTAACTATTATTGAAAAAACATTAATAGGGATAAATTAAGAAAAAAATTGACAAATATAAACATTATTTCAAATAGTTAGGATCAATATTATTAACTCCTCAAAGTCATCTTATATTAAGGACTTGAGGGGTATTATATTTTTATTTAACACTTTAGTTCTGAACTGCAGACTATAGTTTTAGAGTATATTGCCACTTTTTTAATTAAAATCATGATAATATTTTTATGAAATGTTAAATATGAACTATTAAAATTTTAATATAATAATAATAAAGGAAAATAAAAGAGGAAAGAGGAGGAGGAGAGCATAGGAGAGAATCCATTCCCAACAAAAATTAGTCTCTCGTGGTGTGGGTGGGCTCAACATATATTAGAAAAGTTAGACTCAACAGATGAACAGAATATTCACTTCTTTTGTGTATATTCTCCTCAGTTTCAAATTATGGAGGCCAATCAACACAGCACATACAACACTTTCAACCAAAAAAAAAAAAAAAGCTGTATATATGAGTTTTCATTCTTCAATTGAGATTCAAGCTGATAAATTAACTGTGCTTCAATAGAGATATGTTAACAATTAAATTATGATGTGATGATATTAAACATAAAGTTATAACTTTATCTTTTTTAAGAAAAATAAAATACTTACTTGAAAAATTGGTGAAAAATTCCGTTTGAAAATTTTATTAGCGGGGAGGATTTGAATTCGAGCACTGCTACCAGTACTTTCTGTAAATAAAAACACACTCTATCATATCCCTATTATAAGACACATTCTAAAAGAAAATAGGTTGCTCTTATTATAAGTCACTAAATAAAGTATTCATTATTTTTTTTAATATTAAACCCATTAAAAATCTCATTAATTACAACGTCTTTGACTTCTTGATGTAATTCATAGTGTTAAATATGTGGAAAGTTGGAAGTTTCTTTTATTTTAGGCAAAATTAATTACTTAACCATCACTCCTTAGCTTTGAGGGGCTGGTTGAAGGTGGCTTATAATAAAGATTAGAAGGAGTATCATATTATTTTGACTAAAAAAATTTTCAAAGAGAGATTTTTGATATATTGCATTACTATATATAATTTAATACTGCATTAATATCTTCTAATTGCTATGCCAGGATGTAAGTCAGTCTACACTGGCTGACCCTCTGTAATGCCCCAAATTTTGATTAAGGTTAATGACAATTAGTGAAAGTGTTTTGTGGAAATAAAGTCGATTGAGACACGAGTTAATTATTGGAAAAGTCCAACACCCTGTATTTTAACATGATTATTTGACAAAGTAATTATTGGGCTAAAATAAGAGGGAACTGGCACATGGAGAAAGGAAAAAGAATTAAAATGTGTTATATGGGAATTCTTATGAATGTGTCATAATCAGGGGAAAATTTGGAAGAATGAAAAATTTATCGGCCAATTAGTCAGTGATTAATGAAGAGATTAATTACTAACTAAAAGAGTTAGTAAGGTAACTAAATGGCTAATGGAGTAATTAATATAACCATGTGGTTACTTATTTGGTGAGAAATAATGAGATTGAAACAAGTGACACCATTGGATGTAGAGGGAGTTGTTAGAAAGTTAAACAAAGCATTTTTTTTTAATTCTTCTCTCTCTCTCTCTCCTCCCTCCATTTCAACTGAAGAGTATGGGTAAGGGAAGAGCCCATCATTTCATCTTCTTCACTCTCATTTCTCTAT
The DNA here is from genome assembly GCA_963855925.1 of Inga laurina. NCBI lineage: Eukaryota > Viridiplantae > Streptophyta > Magnoliopsida > Fabales > Fabaceae > Inga > Inga laurina. The sequence continues at coordinate 52,080,559 of OY979710.1, forward strand.
CCCATTCGTGCAGCCATTGGAGACCAAGGAAAGAGGAAGAACTCTTGCAAAAAGGTGAGCATTTAACCTTTTAAATGACCTCAAATGCAAAACCTCTCTTCTTCAATCTTGTTCCTTGTGTTGAGAGTTCGATTCTATGGTTTTAGATTTTTCATTGGTGGTGTTTTGAGCACACAAGAAAATCTAGAGTTTGGAAAACCAAGGAATACCTTTAGGAAAGTTGTTGAGGTGAGTAAGACAAATCTTTCTACATAGGTTTTGTGGCATTTGATTGAGCTTTGAAATTATGGGATTTTGGCTTTATTTTCGAAAATGAGGGTCATTGTGTGGTGGCAATGTTGTTGTCATGAATATGATGCCTTGAGAGGTATTTTGGATAAATAGAATGGATTTGGGTTTGAATTGTGAAGTTTGGCAATTTTGGGAATTTGGTTTGAATGTTGTCTAAAACAGAGCATGACAATGAAATAAGAATTTGGTTATTTTGATGTTTTCATTGATTTCCTTGTGGAAAATTGTGTGAGAGTAGTGTTGGATATGAATTTTGAACCATTGGAAACTTAGGGTTAAAAGTTGCAAGTTTTGGTTAGTGAAAACCCTGTGCTGGCAGTTGTTTTGCATGGACGTTTTGAAATAGCAACTTGTGATGAAAAATTCTGAAACTTTCCATTCTTAAATTTCACATCCCAAGCTTTATAATAGATATATAATTCATGTCATTTTGATTTTTGAGCTAGGAGTTATGATTTTTCAAAGTTTGAGGTTGAAACTGGAAGCAATTCTGGAGCAGTAGGTGATTTCGTGTAATTATGTATTTGTGTGATTATGGACAGCCTTGATTCATATTTTTCCTGTGTAGAGAACTTAAATATCTTTCAATATTTGGGATCACCTCATTTCAATTTTTGTATAATTAGTTATGATTTTTGGAAATTCAGTCTAGAAACTGAATTTTTTTTTACCGCAGCCAAAAAGCTTTTGACTTACTTTTGGTTGCAGCCCGAAGACTATTGGCTGTAGCTAAAAACTCTCGGACTTGATTTTGGCCGCAGCCAAAAGTACTTGGTCGCAGCCTAAAAGTTTTTGACCTATTTTTGCCGCGGCCAAATATTTTTGGCATATTTAGTTGCGGTCATCATCCAAAAATCAAAACTTTTCATTATTGTAAGGTAGTCTTTGAGATAGTACTTCCCAACCCTTTAGGGCTTTTGTTAGAGACAATTGTAGCCACTTAAAGGACATTAACGATAACCAAATCTAAGTGTTGTGAAGTTATTTGAGTATTGGAATAGAAATAACACTTCGTCCCTTATTATAAATAATAGGATTCGATATTTGCCCTGCTCTCGAGAGACCTGTGCCAGAGCACGCACGGAAATACTAAGGTAGTGACTTTTCTCTCATATGTGTGTGATGCTTGGTATGCATGACTTATCATTGTGTTGTTGAGAAAATTGTGAGCATGATGCGATTATGAACATGTGAAGGTGTTATCTACCGTAAGGCATTACATCGTGAGCAGTTGTAGGGGGTGATGATTATTACACCTACCCCTACCGTTGTATCTGCCGTTGTAATTGCCGAGGTTGTGTTGTGGAATCGTGGATTCCTGATTTGAGAATATGCCAGTGTGGCTTTGATGTGTTATGAAACTTTTTATATGAAACTCAGTTGTGATGAAATATATAGTTGTGAACCATGTAGTGGTGCAATACAGCGCGAGCAGACGTAAGGGTGATACATATCATACTTGCCCCTGCCGTTGTAACTGCTATTGTAATTGCTATGTGTTATGTGATGATTTACTTTCATGCTTTGAGGTTGTGCACATTATGAGTGATTTGTTACTACGAGGATTCCTTAGAATCTCACTCTCCCAAACAAATTTCAAACAGGGCTAGTGGTTCCAAAGAGAAGCAGGTGACGAAGGGAGGATAGAGCTCCGAGCTTGGAGTTATATTTTGGATAACTGATTATCATTTTGTAAATCATTTGGATATTTTATTGGGAATCACATGTATATATTGGAGATATTGGATAGTATTTGTGTAATCCCCTTAAAAGGGAAACTGATTATGGGCATTTGTGCCCTGTAAACCCTTTATTGATTAATGAAACCTAAGTGTGTTGGGAATTTATATTGCACTCTGATATTTATGAATGAAATCATACTGTATAGGCCATTTGTGTAATTGAAATGTGAATATGAGATTGTTGTTGAACAGGTTTTAGAAAAGTTTTGAAAACCATGTCTTAGGAAAAGAAAATTTTAATAAGTCACAAATCTTCTTACGGTTTCTAATTCTACATAATCACGTATTTATGAACTTAATTTCGGCCTATGACGTGAAGGGGGTTACACCCTCCCCGTTGAAAGTTGAAGTCCCTATTTGAGAAAGCGGTGGAAAAGTTAAGCCGAGACAAAATTCCTCTTACAAACTTATCTTATACACCGTAAATCACCTTGGAAAGCATCTTCCACCGCTAATTCAAACAAGCAGTAAATGGTGATACACTACCCATATTGTATGTTGAAAAAAAAATCTCTAATTAATACTCCATTCAATCCTTTTTATAAGCAACTTTCAACTTGCATTGTATTTCAAAATTTAAACTATTTTTTTCTTTTATACTTTTATTAAATACACATCTTTATATTAATTACTCATACTTACCACTAATTCTATTTCATTTACTCATTTATTACACAGTCTCTCATATTTTATATTCATACTCTCTCATATTTATTACACATTCTTTCTCATATGTTCTTTTTATAAATAGGGGCATATTTGGAAGAAATATGATATTTTTGACATATTTATTATTTTTAATTAATCTTAATCACCAATTCATTTTATATAATTGGGATAAAATTTATTTATAAAAATGATCAGAGAAATAATAACTTACGCATGGTACTATTTTTTTTTTTTTTTTTGAATTCGATAGATGATATTACTAGTATCAACTTATGAATAGTATTACTAGTAATAATTTATTTTATATAATTATATGAAATTGAAAAATATATTTATAAATTTATTTATTTTAAAAAATAAACAAAAAATTTTATCTTAAAATCCTATGATTATGATGTGATAATTGCACGCAGCTGCGCCTCAATGGGACGAACCGGGAACAGTAGACGTCGGTACCGACTCATCCATCGGTCTGGACCCTCCTTTGATGATTTAGATTTGGCCCACATTTATTTCTTCCTTTTTTTAACTTAAACACTTATTACAATTTAATTTTTATTTAAAAATACACGCGGCATGAATTCATCATATTAATATTAATAAATAATTTGATTTACAATAATCAATATCTATCCATACTAGTTATAAACTATCAACAATTCAATTTATTGTAATTAATTCTTATATTATACTTCTTCTTTTACCTTTAAAAACATTAAAAAAAAATATAAACTAATGTATTTTATCCCAAAATACATTTCATAAGTTAATAAGGAAATAGAAAGTTCGATTTAAAGGTTAATATTAAATAAAACATATTTTATAAGTCTACATTTCGTACTGAAAAAAATTAAGATTTTCATATTAGAGTGTACTTATTAGGAGGAGTTTCAAAAGTTCTCTTGGGTATCAATTTTTGCCAAACTAAAATTTTCTTAGTCTCTCAGAGGCATGCTAGCTTTGGCCAAACCTACAACTAATTGCTTTCAAAGGTATTAATAATTTCTCCTTGCTTCGGTTTTCAAAATTTTGGATGTCGGTATGTATATATATACAGTATATTAATTATTTATTGTCCCTTGTATAATTTTTTTCCCTGTACTACTTTTTAATAATTGTATATTTTAAAATATTTTCAATATACATCATCAAACAAATTTTAATTTACTAAACTGGCTTTTGGAAAAAAAATGTATTCAAACATATAAAAATTTCAGTACGCAATAAACGGACTTATTTTTTTTTCCAAATTTCAGTTTAGTGAATGAACTTTCGGCAAACTCAAAATTTAATACAAACTTAATTTTCTGCATGTCTTCACAATTTTCGGAAAAGAACATTTCACAGGTCAAAAAAGAAAAGAAAAAGAATATTTCACTAGTTATAAATAAATACTAAGTCCCAAAAAAAAAAGGACTAAGGAGCAAATTTACTAACAAAATTTTAAGGAAGGAGTGTAATGCGCAATTATGTTTTAAAGGAGGCAAAAATATATATAAGAGATTAAAAGTGGAGCATCTAACACAGAACCATTAAATTTGATCTAACGGCGTTAAATTATAAGAGAAGAAAACGTTTTGTGTTGAATGCTCCACTTTTAATTCTTTATATGTATTTTTATCCCCTTTAAAATAAAATTATGCCAGGCACTCATTCTTTAAAACTTTGTTGGTAAATTTACTTCTTAATTCAAAATAATAATAATACATATCACCTACTAGTTGTTGGCTATATATAAGAGGTCTCTGAAAAAACCAGTCACAACATCACAAGAACACAAAATAAAGCCCAAGTTAGAAATGGTTTCTAAAACGATAAACGTTCACGTTGTGGTTGTTCCCTACCCAAGCCAAGGCCACATTAATCCACTCCTTCAAGAGCCTCTTTGGGTACAAGTTCAAAATGTGAGGTCATTGCCTAAAAGCACAGTAGGGTGAAGAAATCTTGTTTGGATAAGTGTTTGGCTCCACTGCGTTTCTCCACCAAATGTGGCTTTTGGAAGAACCCCAAAAAATGTGCTTTTTCTCCGCGGTGCGGCTTCACGGTGAAGCAGGGAGGTGACCATTATAGCATCTTCCCCAACTGTCTTTCGAGAACCCATGTCACCCTCTTCTCTTCTGGTGTCGATTCGGTGTTGGTTGTGGTCCTTGGTGTTAAGCTCATCGTGAGTTGTCGCCGACTATATGGGTTGTTCACAGGTGGGAAGTCGTAGTTCTCAAAGTTGTGCCTTATTCCCCATCTATCGCCCGAGGTCGTTGGCGGGGTTGTCTTTGGCGGCGAAGCACCATCGCAGTAGTGGCTAAAGTATCGGAGGAAGGGAGAGCAAAGGAAGGCCCAGGACTGAGGATACGGGAAACAAGAGAATCTGAGCAAGAAGATTGCAGAGAAAGAGGGAGAGGGTGAGGAGGCTAGGTGGTGAATGAAGAGAGAGAAAGAGAGATGATATTACAGGATAATTATCTAATTAGAGATGAAATATTTGAATGATCACATATATCATCAAATTTTTTTATTTTTCATTATTAATAAAATATCAAATTTCAATGGTAATAATGTGATGAATATAATGATATAATTGCATATCATACAAATCACATCATTACTGGGACAATTACATGTTTTTTTGAAAAATACAAATCTAAGTTTGTTAATATCTGCAAATAATATCACTGCATTTTTTATTATTTTTTCCATGATATTAAAGAAAGAGAACTGATAAAGATAATAATGATCCAGTTGATATAGCATCTATATCAATTATCTGTAGATTATCTTCAACACAAATGAGTCATATTCGTGACACAATCAGAGACAAACTTGTTAGCGGTAGATGATTCAATCATGATCCACTTCATGTATGCATTGTAATATAAATATAAATTTATCCATTTTCAGTGAAGTACTTTGGTGTCTATTTTTTTTTAATAATAATTGAAATTCTTTTAATTAAATTTTATTTATGTTTTTCACTTCAAGTATCTCAATATATACAAATAATATATATATATATATATATATATATAGTATTCAATAATATCCATACATTTTTTAGTCATTTTACATCTAAACGAACTTTTCAAACTCTAATCCAAACTTGTTCAAGGTTAAAAAAAAAAAGTCACTTCTGTCACCACTAATTCAAATACAAATCACATTTACATTTTTACTTTTAATCCTACCTTACTTTTTTAAAAGTCATATGATAAAAAAAATCGCTTCTCCACCGCTCATCCAAACCACACAAGTTGGTGGCTTTAAATATGAGGCCTCCGGCAGAAACCAGTCACAATATCACCAGAACACAAAATAAGGCCCAAGTTAGAAATGGTTTCTAAAACGAGAAACGTTCACGTTGTGGTTGTTCCCTACCCAAGCCAAGGCCACATTAATCCACTCCTTCAATTCGGCAAAAGGCTAGCTTCTAAGGGCGTCAAAGCCACCGTCGCCACCACCAAATACACCGTCAACTCCATCGTCACCCCCAACGTCACCGTCGAGCCTATCTCCGACGGCTTCGACGAAGCGGGCTTCGCTCAAGCCAAGAACGTCGACTTGTTCCTCAAATCCTTCCGAAGCAACGGCTCCAAAACACTCTCTCGGCTCATCGAGAAGTTCGAGCACTCCGATTTCCCGGTCACATGCGTCGTCTACGACTCGTTCTTGCCGTGGGCTTTTGAAGTTGCCAAACGACATGGCGTTTACGGTGCCGCTTTCTTTACTAATTCAGCTGCCGTTTGCAGTATGTTCTGTCGTATACACCATGGCTCGCTCTGGCTTCCGGTAAAGATGGAGGACCTGCCCTTGTCCATTCCGGGTCTTCCTCCATTGAACTGTTCGGATCTTCCGAGCTTTATCAGGTTGCCTGAGAGCTACCCGGCTTATTTTGCTATGAAGTTGAGTCAGTTCTCAAACTTGGAGAAAGCTGATTGGATATTCGCAAACACGTTTGAAGAATTGGAAAGCGAGGTACCATATATATATTATTATGGGAAAATTTTATTTCAGTTCTGAAACTTCAATACACCTTTAATTCTTAGTGAGATTAAATTTTTTGAGTTAAAAGATTATAATGCCCTACTTTATTTTTTTAACCCTTTATTTGTTTTATGAACTCCATTATTTATCTTATGAATATCTAAAATGTTCTTGTTAACTCTCCGTTGTTATTAATTCCAAAAGGGTCCTTTTGAATTCATTTATCTCTTTTGTAAATGCTGTTATTGTTAATAAAATAAGAATATTATTATCTTTTTATTCACAAAACCTAATTTTATTTTGATGTAATAGGTGCATTAAAATTTCAGAATTGTTGGGAAATTGACTCTAATAAAATTACTAACATGGAGACGGACTGAAATTTTATCTATTATTATTAATTAATTTCTCCCTGTATTATGTAATTCCTCTCTAAGTTAATGCAAACATAGGTGACACGCATCTTCTGTGAAAAAGGTGGTGAAAGAATTGCATGGGATGTTTCCGGCGAAGTTGATAGGCCCAATGGTGCCATCTGGTTACTTAGACGGAAGAATCTCCGGCGACAAAGGGTACGGAGCAAATATATGGAAACCACTAAGCGAGGAATGCATCAAATGGCTAGAATCAAAACCCCCACGCTCCGTCGTATACATCTCATTCGGAAGCATGGTATCATTAACACAGGAACAAACTCAAGAACTAGCACAAGGCCTAGAAGAAACCCGCAAAAACTTCCTCTGGGTCCTAAGAGAATCCGAACACACAAAACTTCCCAAAGGGTTCAAAGATTCAGTGAAAGAAAAGGGTCTTGTAATCACATGGTGCAACCGGCTAGAGGTTTTGGCTCATGAAGCTGTAGGGTGTTTTGTGACTCATTGTGGGTGGAATTCCACGCTGGAAGGTTTGAGTCTTGGGATGCCAATGGTGGGGGTCCCACAGTGGGCTGACCAGTTGACTGATGCCAAGTTTGTGGAGGATGTTTGGAAGGTGGGTGTGAGAGCTAAGGAAGATGAAGGAGGGACTGTGAGGAAACAAGAGATTATGAAGTGTGTGAAGATGGTTATGGAAGGTGAAATAAGTGAAGAGAGAAGAGAAAATGTGGCCAAGTGGAAGGATTTGGCTAGGGAAGCTGTTGGAGAAGGTGGAAGTTCTGATAAGAACATTGATGAGTTTGTCAACTCTTTGAAAATTGGTTCAGTTAAGATTTGAAAATCTTTAATGTATATGGTCTGATTTTATTTGATCGTTAATAATTATTCCTATCTGGTCAGATTTTTGCATATGATCAAATAAAAACGACAAAAGAATTGAAGTTTTTATTTTTTTTAAATATTATATTTCGGCTCAAAATTGTGAAAATCACCACAGGATATAGGATAAAAAGAAAGGCGAAAATACGGATTATGGAGAATGGACCCAACATTTGCCCTTAAACATAACCACTCATCATTACCTCAATTATTTTCTTATCAATCAGTAAGTTGGACGGAGGTCGTGAATCATGTGATTTGCGAATGTAAATATATTATGTCAAAACAATAACAAAAGAGCTTTTGCCTTATTAAGTGAGGTCAGTTATATAGGTCATTAGACATCATTTTGTTATGTCTAAAACCATACGTTTAGGAATTTTATTAATCAAAACATATCTTTCTATGATCTCATTAAATATTCACTTCGATCTTCCTCTACCTCGTTTTATAAGATTCCATACTGCTTGATCAATCCTCCTCACCAGAGCATTTAATGGCCTTCATTGAATATAAAGATATTATATCAAATTATTTAAAAATATTACTCTTTCGTGTTCTTAATATTAAACAAATTTGATGAGTTGATATTAATTTTAACTATAAGGCCTGTTTTTTATATTTTTCAATCTTTTCTTAACTTATCACTAATGGTGTTCCCTTGATAATAATAAAGGAGAAGAGGGAATAAATAAATTTAAGAAGATGATTAGGGTGTTTTAGGAAATACATGTTACATTAACTAATTTAACTAACTTTATTAATCTAATTAAATTAGGTGAATAACTTGTCAGGGACTTTTGTTACGTAAATTTCCTTTAGAGAAAAAGATAAGAAAAATCACTTGAACTTCAAAAGTTTAAATAAGTGATTTCCTATTAAAATGAGTTGTTAATTGTTATACTCTTGTAACTAGTACTAATATTTATAATCTGGTAAGTAACAAAATTGATTTAGGATTTTAAAGTTCAAAAGTTATTTTCACATTTTTTTCCCTTTCCTTTTTTACTAATGATCACTCCAGTATATTTACACACACATATTTATATATATACATTCAAAAAATAAGTTTTGATTCCTCACTACAAAAAAAAATGGTATTCTATAGCGGTGGCATTGTAGTGGTTATATCAAACCGCTACAAATTATAGTATTTAAAGCGGTTTAGATCTAAACCGCTACAAATTTGTAGCGGCAAGCTGATTAGCAGCGTTTTTTATAGCGGTTAGGTAGAAAAAACCGCTACAAATTTGGCGCAAAATTCCCGCTAAAACTTGTAGTGGTTCAGTTGTAGCGGTTAATAAACAAAAACCGCTACAATATTCCCGCCACTTGGCGCGACCAAGACCCGCCAACAGTGTAGCGGTTATTTGTAGCGGTTATAGCAACAAAACCGCTATAAAATCCCAAACGTCAGGTATTTGTAGCGGTTATAGGGATATAACCACTACAGAATTTCAGGAGTCTCCAAGTTTGTAGCGGTTCTGGACCATAACCGCTACAGAATTTCAAAGGTTCTTGTACTTTGTAGCGGTTATTAGAAAGCCGCTACAAATTTAAGTCGCCCTTGGTGATTTGTAGCGGTTAACGTAGCGATTATTGGGATAACCGCTACAAATTGCTGGCCTATTTAAGGCCCGCCTCCTCCTTTTTTTCGTTTGCTCATTTTATTTCCTGAAGTTTCTCTGAGTGTTTTCTTTTAGATTTGAGCGTTCAGACGTCTGTGAATGAGTTTTTGTTACAGTATTTCTCAGTATTTGCACTTGAGGTACGTAGATAAGATGTATTTTATTTGTATTTATTATTTTTTTTTATTTTTTCATAATAATGTGACTAAAATATTTTTTTATTAATTTTTACAATTGATATGGCTTCTAGAGAGGATAGGGGGAAGGCCCCTGAGGTCCCCAGACCGATTTTGCGGGGTGGCGGCAGCCGAGCAGGGGGTAGAGGGAGGGGGCAGAGCGGAGGCAGGGCGACCTTGGCATTTCAGCACATCCCCCCACAGGAGTCAGCCCTACCACAGGCATCGCAGACAATCCCACCGGAGACGACCGCACCAGAGGTGCCTTAGTTTGGGGGGCAGATATCAGTGTCGAGGACTACAACGAGGAGGACTTCGAGATCCCGATTGGGCTCAGGGAGATGGAGCAGTTCCTCGATGAGGAGGAGGCTCGGGAGCAGAACAACCCACGATGGTCGTCTTCGCAGTCCACTGGGTTTGAGGTGCAGGTCCAAGGTAAATAAATTTTTTAATTTAATAAATTATTTATTTAAATTTGAAATGTTAAATTTGAATTACAATTTATCTAACGTGTGGTAAACTGTGCAGATGAGCAAGGGAACGTGTCGACGAGGAGTCTGGATGTGGTCGGTCTGAACAGCATGGACCGGACCCTGCGAGTTATAGTGTCGTGGAATGAGGGCACTGACCAACCCATCGACAATGGGGGTCACCTGTTCAACCGCTTCCTGAACGACCTGGGCGTGAATTGGATGCGGTTCCCCCTTCACTTCAAGATGTGGAGGCACGTTCCAAAGGGGCCGAAGGACCAGGCTTGGGAGAAGGTGGTTCAGGTAATTAATAGTATTTAATTAATACTTTTTATAATTAATTCTATTTAATTAATATTTTTTAATAGGATTTTTGTAATTATTGATATTTAAATAATTTTTTTGCAGCTGCGGTTTGCCATCCAGGCCAACCGGAAGAGGTATACCCTCGTGAAGATAGGTGACGGCTGGAGGAACAGGAGGAACTGTCTCTTCCGCAGGGTGGATAAGGATGGGACAATTCCTCTTGGAGCAGCTGATCGAGAGCGTCTCGGACGGAGTGTCGCCGAATGACTGGGCGAGTTTCGTCCAGTTCAGGAGGAGCCCTGAGGGGCAGGTAATGTATTTATGAAATTCTTTATATATAATTTTGTAATTGTTAATTATTAAATTATAATTTCAATTTAATTATTTTTAATTTGAACTTTATTAATTTTAAATGTTTTTTATTATTTTAATACATTTAATATTGTTTTTTTCCAGGAGCTGTCTCAGAGGAACACCAGGATCCGTGCGCAGCAGAGATCCATTATACAGCAGGATCAAAGACCTTTGCTGTCACCTACAGTGAGTTGCTAAGTTTTCAAAATATCACTGACTTTTAGCTGGTTATTTCATAATACTAATTGAATTTTGTAATTGTTTTAGGAGAAGAAGGCACAGCAGGAGAACCGTTAGACGGACTATGGGGAGTTGTACGCCATCACACACAGACACTGTGACAGAACTGCGACCTCTCAGCAGGCAGAGGCGGCCATTGTAAGTAATTTTATTATTATAATTTTTATAAAACCAACTTAATAATGAAAAATGCTAATTAGTAATTGTTTCATAAAATGGCAGGAGCGGATGCAGCATTCGCAGGCTGAGCTGCGACAAACTTAGGCCGAGGAGTCACAGGGGTCAGTGGACCCGACGGCTCCTTTGAAGGCGGGTCTGGGTCAGGCTAAGCACCCCGGATGCGTGCTGGGGATGGGGATAGGCACCAGACCTAGCATGGTCTACGGCAGGAGGGCCGCCTCTGAGGCTGGCAGCTCTAGAGGGGTCAGACGTCTGAGGGAGTCTATTGATCAGCTGCGGTTAGATTTGGAGCAGCAGATGGCATAGCAGCAGCAGCAGATGCACCAGCTGCATCTGCAGCAGATGCAGCTGCAGGCTGATTTAATCTACGCTCAGGAGACGCAATAGCGTGATATCGTGAACAACATGCTCGAGCGGTCATAGAGTTGCCTGTTCCCGGACGAGCAGCATCCACAGGTTCCCCCTGTCCCTCGGTACGTCGTCCAGCCTACTCCTGCTCCTGCTCCTACTGATGATGATGGTGCGGTTCACTCTGCCCAGCGGCCTGATCCAGTAGCACCTGAGGGAGCACCAGATGATCAGCCTCAACTACTTAGTTTAGGACATCTTTTTTTTTATTTGTTGTTGAAACATTTGTAAATAAATATATATAATTTTGTATTTCAGAACTTAAATTCTTATTCCATTATTATATTTATATTATTAGACCACGTTGTTGAATTTGTGAATTACTTGCAACAATATTATTTATATTTCTAAAAAAAAAGCATATATATGTATTTGTAGCAGTTTTATAATAAAAACCGCTACAAATATATGTGGTTGTAGCAGTTCTACAATAAAAACTGCTACAAACATATACTGTTGTAACGGTTCTACAATAAAAACTGCTACAAATATATATAATATTTGTAGCGGTTCTACAATAAGAACCGCTACAAATATACAAAATCTTTTTAGCGGTTTAATAATACAAACCGCTACAAATATCAACATTTAAATTTTGGAATTTTCCGTCTTTGTGCACATTTGTAGCGGTTATTTTATGTATAACCGCTACAAATTAAAAATAATTTTTCCATTTGATGTCCAACGGTTTTAATATTAGTAGCGGTTGTATATATAGAACCGCTACTAATATTCAACTTTTAAATTTTGAATTTCCCACCACTATGTGCAAAATTCCAACGGCTTGAAAATTAGTAGCGGTTTTATATATATAACCGCTACTAATTTTTTAGGATTGTAGCTGTTAGTGCAGCGGTTTTTGAACCGCTATAAAATTTTAAATGTTGGAATTTCATAATATAAGGTTCTTGGCATTCGTCATTCTCTATTCACTCATATTCTTCTCTATACTTTTTTCTCTCTCATTAATAGCTATGGATAAATCATGGATCAGGTTGCCTCGCAATTCTCTGGAATATTTGTATGGATTAAACAATTTCTTGGATTTCACATTCACTCATGCCAGCTGTAACGGCAAGATCGTCTGTCCGTGTCGGAAATGCAAGTTCAAGAAGTGGTATGCACGAAATGTTATGAAGGAACATTTTCTTCTGAAGCCTTTCCCTGAGGACTATACGTTCTGGACAGTTCATGGTGAGAAGGCCGACATTAGATATGATGATGCTCTTCCTCGAAGTTCTCAAGTAGGCGTTCAAGTAGATGAAGATGATCTTGTGAATGACGCTATGCGTGATGCGTTTGGATTTCAAGACGACAACATCAATGAAGAAGTGCACTGTTCTGAATCGGTTTTTATGAGGAATGAAGCAGCTCAGGATTTTTTCAGCTTGATGGATGAAGCATATCGTCCTTTATATCAAGGTTGTCGCAAATATTCTAAATTATCTTTCTTGATCAAATTGTATCATATCAAGTGCTTGTGTGGAATAACAGATAAGGGAATGTCGATATTGCTCGAATTATTACAAGATGCATTCCCCGACGCTGAGATTCCCACAATGTTCTACGAGGCCAAGAAGATTATCAACAGGTTGGGGTTGAACTATCAAAATATTGATGCATGCCCAAACGATTGTATGCTGTATTGGGGAGATGATTCCAGCAGGGAGACTTGTAAGAGATGTCACACATCGAGGTACAAGACAATTCAGAAGGGGAAAAAGCAGAAGAAGAAATCTGCAAAGATTCTCAGGTACTTCCCTTTAAAACCTCGCCTACAAAAATTATTTATGTCGTTTAAAACTGTGGAGCACATGAGGTGGCATGCCGTTGATAACAATAAAGACGGTAAATTAAGACATCCGCGAGATGCAGATGCTTGGAAAACATTTGACAACGACTTTCCAGATTTCGCGACTGACCCCATAAATGTTCAGCTTGCTTTGGCGACCGACGGTTTCAATCCTTTCGGGAATCTTAGCACAAGTTACAGTATTTGACCGATAATCTTAGTTCCCTACAACTTACCCCCTGGATGTGTATGAAACAAAGCTCTTTCATTATATCTATGATCATTCCAGGCAAAAAGGTACCGGGCAATGACATCGATGTGTATCTCCAACCGCTTATTGCGGAATTGCTTGACCTGTGGAATGTCAGCTTGGAGACGTACGACGCTTACGGCAAGACTTTGTTCAACTTGCGTGCAGCCTTGATATGGATGATTAGTGACTTTCCTGGCCTTGGCACATTATCTGGTTGGAATGTGCATACTGGGTTGGCATGCCTATCTTGTAATTTTGACTCTGACACAGTGTGCCTTCCCAACAGCCGAAAATGGTGCTTTATGGGGCATCGGAGGTTTCTCAATGGAAGACATAAGTTCAGATTGCAATAGAATCGCTTTAATGGGAAACCAAAAAAAAGGGGATCACCTCAGACTTTGTCCGGTACAGATATCTTACAGCAGCTTGAGCATGTTGACTTCGAGTTTGGAAAAAGCGACGATTCAGCATAAACTTGCCAAAAGACGTGCAGGACTTCGACGCCTCAGCAGTGGAAGAAGATAAGTATTTTATTCACTCTTCCATATTGGAGATCTAATTTACTTCGCCACAGTCTTGATGTAATGCATATTGAAAAGAATGTTTGCGACAATGTGCTGTATACGCTGCTTAACGAACCTGGTAAGACAAAAGATCACCTTCAAGGGAGGAAAGATTTATGTGACATGGGAGTTCGTGAAGACGCTTGGCCAGATGAGCATGAAAAATTTCAGCCGGCAAATTTTACCCTCATAAAATCGAACAAGGAAGTCTTCCTCGCGACGTTGAAGAAATTAAAAGTTCCTTATGGGTATTCAAGCAACATTTCTCGATGTGTTGACTTGCAGGCTCGAAAGGTTGCTAGCCTGAAGAGTCATGACTCACATGTTCTTATGCAGCAGTTACTCCCTCTGACTATAAAGAATACACTTCCTCCCGATATTTCCATCGTTTTGGTGGAACTTTGTTCTTTCTTTCGGAAGTTGTGTTCTAAGGTTTTAATCGTTGAGGAGCTCAATCAGCTGCAGTCCAAAATCATTCTTACGCTTTGTCATTTGGAGATGATCTTTCCTCCATCCTTTTTTACTGTGATGGTTCATCTTACAGTCCACCTCGTTCATGAAACAAAACTCACTGGACCTGTACAATATCGTTGGATGTATCCGATTGAGAGGTACTCATTTTAAATATGTGCTTTATTCAATTTTAATTTCCCAAGAAACCTACTTTGCTAGTCGTCCTTTTCAGCATTTTATATCAATTTTCTCTTCTGTACTTCGTAGGTTCCTTGGGAAATTAAAATCTTACGTAAGGAATAAGGCGTGGCCAGAAGGTTCTATAGCTGAAGGCTATATAGGGGATGGGGTGCTCTATTTTTGCTCAAGGCACTTTGATGATCTTGAGATGGCTTTCAACCGCCCACCTCGTGTTGACGATTGTCTTGAACCTGTGCCGACATCAGGAGAATTTATCCCTCGTGTTGGTAAACCAGTTGGAGCAACTGAAAACTTCAAACTAACGGCAACTGAGAAGTTGCAAGCACATAGACATGTCTTGATTAATTACACTCAAGTTGAACCTTTCATACGGTAAGAATTGTACACTCACATGTTATTCGATCTATATCTTTCGTAACATTTCTCACTTTCATTTCACTATCGCCTTTCCATTATTAATTGCAGGGAATTCAGAAGTCATATTAAGCGTCAACTCAGGATCCGTACACAGACATCCTCGAAAGTTGATAGGAGGGTCCACAGAGAATTCCCGAGCTGGTTTACGCGCAGAATACTAAATGACCACAACTCACACTCACCAGATTTCATAGCTCTCGCAATCGGCCCTCTTGATCATGCAAAAAGGTTTACAGCATACAATGTCAATGGTTTTAAGTTTTACACGATTTCACGGGATCAAGGATTGCAAACTCAGAATTCGAGTGTTTATGGCACATTTGGGACAAAGAGTTATGCGAGCAGCAGTGACACCAATATGCAGTTCGGAGGCGTCCCTTACTATGGCAAGCTTCTTGATGTGGTCGAACTTAATTATCAAGGTCGTTTCACCATGACGCTGTTCAAGTGTTTGTGGGCAAATACCACTACTTTTTTGGGACTGACAACTGATGACTTAGGGATCACATCAGTCAATTTCTCACGACCGATTCATATTGGTATTTCTCAAGATGATGAGCCGTATATTCTAGCTTCAGAGGCACATCAGGTTTATTATGTCGAGGATGAGAGGCACAGGGATTGGCACATGGTCGTTCATTTAAAGCCACGAGACCTTTACGACATGGGTGAAGGCGATAATATCGCCTACGAGAGTAAGCCATTTCAGCTAACCGATTTTGAAAACTACTTCCCTGAAGGCGATGACAATTTACCTCTACTGCGGTGAGTTTTTTTTTAAATCCACGTTATTTAAATTAAATTTTTTAAATTTAATAATACATCCCTAACAATACTTTTTCTACATAATTTCTGTAGGGATGGTCACGATGAGTGATCAAATTCAAATTATACTTTTGTCTTTAAAAAAAACTGGAAAAAAATTTAAAAATAAAGTAAAGTAATATTTGTAGCGGTTATTAAACCGCTACAAAATTAAAAATAACCGCTACTAACTAAAAACCACTACAAAATGGATACATTAACCACTACAAATAGTACGTGGATCCCTATAAATACCCTTACCACAACTCATTTCAAACACTCCCCAATTTCTTTTCACCTTACCTTTCTTTCATTTTCTCTCATTTACAACTTCTTTTGTATGAGTAGAGAAGCTGAATAATACGATCAAATATGGTAACAAGTTTTTTGTTTTTTTACAATACTTCTTTCCTTTATATAAAATTTATTCTCACCATTTTTTTCAGATATTTTAGAGCTGTATCTCATTTCCATCTATTTTTCATACACAATTACATTATATTAGACAACATAATAATTCCTTATTACCCTTATTACCTACGTATCCTTAATAATATTATTAATATAATTTTTATACTAATCCAATTAAATTAAATTTGTCCTTTTAATTTATTAATAATTTAAACTATTGAATAATAAGCTAATTAAATTAGATAAACTAATAAAAAAATAAACTATTTAATTTAATATTAAAAGAATAGAAACAAATGATCGTATATTTTTAAAAATTTTTTTAAATATTTGTAGCGATTATTAAACCACTACTAACAAACGCGCTTTTTTAAACTCAAATTAAATTTTTTGGCGCTAAATTTGAATTTCATGAAATTAGTAGCGGTTTTATAACCGCTACGAATTTCATAAAAATTCAAAATTAGTAGCGGTTTCTTAACCGCTACAAAATTAAAAAAAATGTCATTTTTCTTTTCCCGCCTTCAAAATTTCAATTTTTTATATTTGTATCGGTTATATAACCGCTACAAATATCTCTGAAAAAAATTTTGTTCATGGGGATGTTGTAGCGGTTTTTTATAACCTCTACAAAGGATGTAGCGGTTATTTTCCGTGAGTAGCGGTTTTATATAACCGCTACAAAACCACTTGCAACATACGATTTAGTAGCGGTTTTCCTAACCGCTACTAATGTTGTTTGTAGCGGTTAAAACCGCTACTAATAGCCATTTTTAACCGCTACTAAATCACATTTTTTTTGTAGTGCCTCTCACTGGCCAGCCCTTTGTTTTTGCCGTAATTCTCGCTGGCCTTTTGATAAAAAGAGCACCCCATCACTTGATATGGTTTGAAACTTATTTATGAGTACTATTATAAAATACTCATCTAATTCTATTTGTTCTATGTTCTATAGGCTTTGTTCTTATTCTCATGGAATACAATATATATTAGATAGAATCAATATAAAGTTGATCTAGTAGTGTAAGACACAGCTAAATGTCTTTGAGTTTTAAGTTTAAGTTTTAAAGGAGATACATATATTAGGAAGGGTAGTCACGAACCTCGAAACTCAAAATTGGAGTAGTCAGATGCTCAGATATCTAATAATAGTATAAAATAAAAAAAAAGGCACCTGATATACTTAAATTTTTTAAATTTAAAGTAAAATTAATGAAGTTTAAAATTTTTATTGATTTTAACGAGACATGTTGGAAATAATTTATAGGTAAGCACAAATGAGCGAACCATTGCATATACTTTAATTTCTACTTAATCTGCATTACGTGTGAAAAACAAGATGAAAAGTGCGCGTCAATAAATGTATTTTTCCTAAAGAACTTTACTAGTTGGCTTCAATGAGAACTTCGGAACCTAATTAAGCTCTCCAAGTCTTGTGTTCACTGATCTGAACCTGAAACAGATCACAGAAAAGGCGATTCATTTGTCTGATGTCTCACTGTTTTTCTTATGATTTTTTCAGATTTTTGTGCCTTTAATTTTCTTCCCGAGTCTTTCAATTCATGTCAATTTATCCTACTTTTGGCCAACATAAAATAACGATAAAAAACGTGATTGGGGACTCTTCTTCGCCATAATTAATAATATTCCTCCACCTTAATTTGATTTTGAAAAAAAATAAATTTTGCCCCTCATAGTCGACTTTTCGTGATGACTGATGAGTGCTTTTTTAAAGTGTCCTTATTACAATAATTTCTAATAAGCATATAGAATTATAGATAGAGGGCATATCTTTAAAAACAATTGATGGTGTCGATTATCATCAGTAAAAATGGAAATTTTTAATAAGGCGGCTATTTTTTTTAAAAAAAAAATTGGATGCAATAGTTAAAAATAATTTATACTCCCTCTGCTTCTTAATATAAAATCTAGATCACTTTTGTAACACCCCAAAATTTATATTCACAAAAAATATTATAAATATTTGAGAAATTCAATAAAATGGTGAATATTCATAAATTTGAAATTTATGAATTTTATAAATGTTTATTTTCATGAGAAAATGGGCAAAATAATTATGGAATTAATTTGAGTAATTTAAAAAGCCCAATATTAAGGTCCAAAAATGAAGGAATATTAGAAAAAAAAATATTTGGTCCAAAAATAGATAGAAAATGGCCAAAGAAAAATAAGAAAAGAAATTGGAATAAAAAGGTATTAGTACATAATTAATTATTTTCTGATTAATTGAAGTTAATTTCAATTAATTAAGTAAAATAAAAAGGAAAAATATATTTAGAATATTTTGGTCAATTTAATATGCATTTATGGAAAATTTGAGCAAAGTGCAATTTTGACTAAAATTGAGACTTTACGTGTATACGTAACTTGGACAAGTTGTAAAGCCAATTGAGACCATAGGGAGGGACCCCTAGGTGCCTCCTACATGTTTCAAGAGGAAGGATATATTGGTTGGGCTTAATGAGCATAGTTACATGTACATAGGGTTTGTGTGCATAAAATTGATTTTGAAATTTTTGGAAATTTCATAAATCATTATAAAATCATATAATATAATAAAAACACATTTCAATCATCTTCCTCCAGCTCATTTCGTGCCTTAACAGATCTGAAACAAGAGAGAGAAAGTTGAGAGAGAGAAAGGGAAGAAATTTTGTAAGGTAAGTCGATTTCTCCAACGATTTAGCTTCTAACGTGTATAACTCTGACCCTTTTATTCCTCATTATTCTTTAAGGTTTGGAGGCTCAAAAATCTGTGGTTGAAGGGTTAGGGTTTCAGCCATATTGGGGAAAAGCCAGAAGAAGCGAAAGGTAACTTCCAAACCTTCGTATATTAACTCTTCTGACTCATATGGGCAATTTAATCGGTGAAATTTCGTCGGATTGCCATTAGTTTTAAATTTTGGAAATATGTGTGTCTAAGGGTTATGCTACCCAATTTTAGTTCAAATGGTTGTTATAACTCAATTAGATGCTTAATAAAGTGGTTAGAAGTAGAAAGGAATGCGTTTACGAAGCTGAAATCGCAAAACCCCGATTTTTCCCGGAGGATCCCTTAATTTCGGTCAGGTCTAGGAGTAGGAGTTGGATTTTCAATGATTTGATGATTCTATTAGGTTTAGGAGGGAAAATTAGGTGGGGTTACAGTTGGACACTTTTTCAGAAAAGTCCGAAAAAGAATAATCACGGAAACGCCCCTAAAACCCTAAAAGTTGGGCTATCAAAGGCAATTTCATAATTTGACATTGAATTGGTAATTTTGAGCCCGGAAATGGATTCCTTGGATGAAAATATGTCAGAATAGTCCTAGTAAAAAATTTGGAAAAACGTGCCATTGGGTCGGGTATGGGGGCCGGGCAGAGGTCTCGAGGGCATTTTGGTAAATTTTTACCATCGGCTAATATAACCACAAGAAATACTATGGAAGTTTCTGAAATGATACTTAGATAGGTTATGACCTATTTCTTATACATTTAATATTTTAGGACCGAATCGGAAGCCGAAAGTCGACAAGTTTCACGAGGCACACAAAAAGGGGTCGATAGAACTTCGAGGTAGGGACATTATCCTTCATACATTTTGTCATAGTTATATGATTGTGTGGATGCCATTGTTGTAAATGTACTTTATTAATCAACATAATTTGCTCAGAGAGGGGCCAATAGTGCCAGAGGCACTTACACTGGAGTTGGTGAGAACCCAACTGGTGGAGATTAGTGGAGCTGAGCTCTACTCATGTATACATGCAGATGATATGTTTATATTGTTCATTAATTGGTGTATACATGGCGCATATCATATTTACTTTTTGCATTTTCTATGAACGATAACATGTTTCTACTGGGATTCTTCGAAATCTCATTTCTTTTTCTAAATAAAACATCTCAGCGGGTGCCAGTGGAACAAAAGGCAAGGATGTAGACCAAGGAAAGTGACTGGCTTGTGTCTCGAGGCAAATACAAAGTTCGTAGTTATAGATAGTCTATGTCTAAAATACTTATGGATATTTTGTAATAGTGGTATATTTTGTCACATTCTGTATGATTGATTTTGGATTGTAAACAAATACTTTTATCAGTATATATGTACTCTTCTGTATGCTTATTGAACTTGGTCTCTATTACTTTGTGTATATCGAAATGGAAACAGGTGTTGACAACTTTTGTGAAGAGATTAACGAAGTTAAATAAGTTATTTTAATACTCATCTTTTTTTTTTTTGCAAACTAATGTGCCTGACTTATAAACTGATAGATAATCTAATGATAGATAATATATGATATGATTAATAATTTATTCAGCTTCCTTAATATTTTCAAAAAAACCAACTAGATTTTATATTTATGGTTGACATTTTTTCATGTGCTCATGACATAATGAAAATCAAGTTAATGACGCCATGGGCGGACCCTTCACTTGGGTCATCCCTTAAGTCACCAAGTCGAGGTCGTTCAATATTTTTGTGTGTTCACCTTTCAGGTGTAGTCTGACAAGTTGCTATTTTCTTCGGTAATTATTATAAGATAAAATTGATTTTTTAAAAAAAAATTAAAGAAATTAATTAAATTACTTTAGAATATTTATATATATTTTTTAAACTAATTAGTTTAACTAATAAATTACAGTAATATATAATCTAATGATATATAACATATGCTAGATTAAATAACTTATTTAGCTTCTTTAATTTCTCTAAAAAATTCAAATTTGTCATATAATTAGGATCGGAGGTTGTAGGTATTCCCTCCGATCCTAATTATTAGACAAATTTGATTTTTTTGGAAAAATTAAGTAAGCTAATTAAATTACTTTTGAATATTTTTATTTTTTTCTTCAAATTAATTAGTTTAACTAATAAATTAATATATAATCTAAGAATACATAAAAATATGATATAATTAAGTAACTTATTTAGCTTCCTTAATCTTTTTTAAAAAAATCAACTTTATTTTATATTGAGATAATAATATATTTTTAACCTGCTTGTCAATGAAGTTGACTTTTGTAGGATCTCTAGCGTATTATTCATGTGGCTGACTATTTAACTAAGATTTTTCTTACATGTATTTGCACTCAATTCCAATACGCGAATCAACCTTAAAATTGGTCTTAAATAACGAGGGTGTTCAAAGATTAGATTCATGCATGCCAATAATCTCACACCATAACGTAATTGTCTTTTTCTATTTTGTTGATGCAATTATATATGTCCATATATCCACAGTTAATTTGTTTCCTTAATTTGTTGATATGTACATTATTATTCATGATTATTTTTAGTGTTTTCACAATCGGGATAGAATTTTCAGTTAATAATACAATATTGATGTTGAATGTTTTAATTATATAATAATCCTTCGGTCCTTAATATAAGACATATTTAAAGAGTTGATATTGATTCTGCATATAAAACATAATTTTTATATTTGTCAATCATTTTCTAATTTGCCTCTTTGATGCTCCTTCAATAATAATTAAGGAGGAGATGACATGAGGGAATTAAAACGGATGAGTAGAGTGTTTTAGAAAATACATGTCATATTAACTAAATTAACTTTCTTAATCTAATCAAATTATGTAAATATATTTTATATTAAAGACCGGAAGAAGTAATATTGAAATCAATTATCAGAATTATAGTTTTAGGCATTTATAGTTCATCATCATGACATTATAGCTCACCAAGTTTAATTTATACACCTATTTAAATTTTCAAAAATTGATAATTATGACATAATATTAATGAGGTTGTGAACTATGTTGAAAAAAAAAAAAAACAATTCTCTGATGAGAATGGAATCTCTACTAATCGAGATTCTGTTATGAGACAACTAATAAAGTAGTGATATTTTTTGTGAGTGGTGTAGTTCCTTGCAAATAAGGTGGTATAGAAACCAAACTCAAATGTGTTTATACAAATTCTTGATGCTTTTACAATGAAAAACGAAGCCTATTTATAACCAAACTCAAAACCTCATAAATGCTTAAAATAATGGAAAAGTCAGTTTTGGCAACCTTCACCAAACCCCTCACGTCATTGCATACATCACATGAAGGTCAACGTTGGCTGCAACTCATTCTCTTGTTCACATTCTCATTCTCTGTCTCTGTTCTGTTTCATTCCCCCGGGGTTGGACAGGACTCGTCCTCGAGTCAAAAACAACATCATCAATGAATGGAGATTGATCTGAAGCTTTATGCTTCAGTAAAAATGACTTGGGCTTATTTTTGATTTTGACGTGTTTATCTGGTGGCAAAGGTTCAAGTTGAATCTTCACATCATCCTTCTGGAAGGAATATATGTTTGCAAACCCGTCGTATAGAGTGTGTCGATCATATTGTCAAGGTCTTCCCAGAAGAAGATGACAAGCATCCATTGGAACAACATCACACCAAACTTCATCGTGATACCTTTTACCGATAGAGAAAGTAACAAGGCATCGTTTGGACACTTTTACCGCGGTTCCTTTGTTAAACCATTGGAGTTTGTACGGGTACGGATGGTTGTGAGTTGGTAGTTGCAGCTTTTCTACCATGTAGTTAGAGACTACATTTTCACAGCTTCCGTTGTCGATAATGACGTCACAAATTTTACCTTGAGTAGTGCAGCGAGTATGAAAAATGTTGTGACGTAGCCAAGGCTCTTCTTCCTCTATGGCTGTGTGCAAGCTTCGTCTAATCACAAGTGTTTCACCATAATCAGGAGGAATGATTTCTTCATCAAAAATTGGCTCTTCATCAAAGACCAGCTCTTTATCAGGCATCGAATCCTTTTCTTCTTCAAATATTGCAAAAGTTTCCCCTTCAATAATAGTAACAACTCTGCGGGTAGGACATTCTGAAGCGATATGACCGAACCCTTGGCATTTGAAACACTTAGGTGCTTTAGAGCTAAATTCTTTGGCAACCTTAAGTGGAGGCTTACTTGAAGAGCTAGGTTGATATACTTGCGTGGGCTTGCTTGAGGAGCTATGCTGATGCATTTGTGTAGGCCGATGCATGTGTGCTTCATGTTCATCAAAAGGAATTTCAGTGGAGGAAGACGGTTGAAACGGAAACCTTTTGGGGAACTGTTTCTCAATACGGATGGCTAGACGAATGACGTCATCTAGAGTCCAGTATTGTTGGAGCTGCACTGGATGGGCAATGTTAGTATTCAACCCTCCAAGATAACGGGCTATTGTTTGCTCCTCCCTCTCTTGGATATCACACTTCATCATGAGTTTTTCAAATTCCCTCGTATATTCTTCCACAGTCATAGCCTTTTGGCGGAGATTATGTAATTGAAGGAAATTTTCTTGATAATAATTATCTGGAAGAAACTTACGTGAGAGCTCACGTCGCATTTTGTCCCACTTCCTGATCTTGCTTTTTCCTTCTCTTTCACGCCTTTTTTTGAGATTTTCCCACCATATAGAGGCATGCTTCTTTAATTTGATGGCGACAATTTTGACTTTCTGCTCATCAGGAATCTCTTTATATTCAAAAACTCGCTCGACGGTTTGAAGCCAATCGACAAATTCGTCTGGTTGAAGTCTTCCTTCGAATTCAGGTATGTCTACCTTAATGTCATTAAGGCGGAATGACTGTTGTTGAGGACGATGGCGGTAGTCAGTGGACGATGAATTATTGTTATCTGAATCATCCTCTGGATATTCACTGCGAGTTTCTAGCATGGCTTGCTGCGTTTGTACAGTGGTTTCCAGTTCCTGTATCCGACGTCTCATCTCGTCCATCTCAATCTCACGTGTGTTTCTGCGTCTCGGAGGCATTTTTGGAATTGTTCTTGTGAGGTTAGGTATAGGATGGAAAAGTACAAGGATAGGACCGGTTTTTATGGTAAGTAAAGGATAAAACTGGAAATTTTATGGACAAATGGGGTAGAAAGGTAATTTCTTAACTTTCAGGGATGGAAATGTAATTTTGGCAAAAATCTGGGGTTAAAATGTAATTTTAGAAAGTTTTGAGGTCCAAAATGTAATTTTGGCAGAAATTTGGGGCCAAAATATAATTTCAGAAAGTTTTGGGGTCCAAAATGTAATTTCGGCAGAAATTTGGGGCCAAAATGTAATTTCAGAAAGTTTTGGGGTCCAAAATGTAATTTCTGAAAGTTGGGCTGACTGGGATTGATGACGTGGCGGTTATGCCACGTGGCTCTCAGTGATTGGTCCACGTTGCGTTGACTGGTCAACAGTGATGACGTGGCAGCTGACTGGGTCGTCTTCAACCTCTGGACTCCGGCGACGTCTGAAATTCCGGCGACTTTTCCGGCGACTTTCCGGCGACGTTCGTGGAGGCGCGTGGAGGTGTTTTACGAAGAGGACCGAGGCTATTCCTAGGTTTTTCGGCCTTCTGAACACGATGGTGAGGTCGGTTTCTTCAAAAAACGCTCCGAGAGTGAAAATCCGACACCCCCTTTTTCTCACATTTTTTTTTCTCACCCACTCCTCACTCTTTCGCTCTCTGGCTCTCTAGAACTCAGCTCTGGTACCAAAATGGTATAGAAACCAAACTCAAATGTGTTTATACAAATTCTTGATGCTTTTACAATGAAAAACGAAGCCTATTTATAACCAAACTCAAAACCTCATAAATGCTTAAAATAATGGAAAAGTCAGTTTTGGCAACCTTCACCAAACCCCTCACATCATTGCATACATCACATGAAGGTCAACGTTGGCTGCAACTCATTCTCTTGTTCACATTCTCATTCTCTGTCTCTGTTCTGTTTCATAAGGTTCATATATTTTTAATAATAATAATTTAAGTTCTCCCTTTTTTCCATTTCTGTATGTGGATGAAATACAGCTACTTTTGTATAAAAAAAGGAAAAGAAATACAGCTACTTTAGTACTGAACTTCTAATAATAATAATCATTGATTAGACGTGGCAAAGTTTATTGTTCATCGGTATTGTTAGGGGCAGGTTCAAGTTGGAGCCAGCTCGATAACCTTTTTCCATAAACATACCAGAAAAATCAAAATGTTTAAAAGGCATAATTATTTAGTTAATTTAATTTAATGTTGTAAGAATTAATGCCCAAGGAGATATGAAAGGCGTATGGGCTATGTGGACCCAACCTTTTTTTCTCTATCATTATTGGTCATATAAGAATATGGAATTCTCTATCTAATGGAAAGTGCTCTTACCAGGGGCCTCCGGCTTACAATCTTATTTATACTTGAGAAATATTTAAGAGATATGCTTAGAGTTACGAGGTTAGAAAACCTTGGCTATATATAATTACATGATATTTAATATTATCTGATTAGATTTAAGCATGATAAAATTTAAGTAACTTTTTAGGAGGTTTTTTCTGGGTGCATTCATGCACATTTAAACAGTATCTGTGATCTTTTGAGGGAAGATTACGTTTTAAAAATAATTTAAGGTAACTTTATGACTTATGCAGTTACGTTCTAAAACCGGTTTGTGTTCTCTGATTGCCCTTTCTCCTTTCTTTTCTCCCTCTTGAATTTCCTATCCACTTTTTAGATTAAAAAATTTGATAAACATATTATAAAATTTTTATTATAAACATGAATAAATTTAAACTATTAAAATATAATCTAAGCATTTATAGTAGCAGTAAGGATAGAATAAAAAAAATTAACTTATAAAATGTTCTACAATATTAGTTTTATAAAATGTTAAATCCGAACCATTATTTTTTAATTTAAGAATAGAGATATTAAAAAGTTAAAGATAAATAGAAAAATGAGAGCGGTATACTTCCGTTATAAAACTTGTTTATTTGTAAAATACGCCATTGTGGTATTGTACGAGTATATTCTTTTGACTTTAACATCGCTCGGCAAAAAAAAAAACTTTAAATCGGGAGTTTTCCCACATTAAAAATTGTGTCACTTTTTTTATTTTTACATTTCTATAATTTTTAATTATTCAATCCTTTTGTGATAATATTAATTAGGGTAGAGAATTTTAGTTAGCCTGTGACATAATTTCACTCAATCCCAAACATTTCTACAACTCTATTTTACACCTTTGGATTAAAATAAAATTAAATTTTGGAGATGAAAAGATAATGATATCCTTACTTTATTTTTTTTTAAATTATTTTATTTGTCTCGTAAATATCCATATTTATTTTGTGAATTTATATATTTGTCTTATAAATTATCAAAATATTTTTAATTCCTTAGGCCCTCTTGAATCCCTTTATTTATCCTGTGAATGCCTATATTTGTCTTGTGAATTTTTATATTTATTTTGTAAATGATCAAAATATTTTTAATTTCCTAGATTCTTTTGAATCCCTTTAATTGTCTTATAAATGTCTTTATTTATCTTATAAATGACATTATTTGTCTTGTAAATATTTTTTTAAAAAAAACTAAAAGAAGGTCATCATTATCCTTTTACCCACAAAACTTAATTTTATTTTGACTGTACAATAAAATTTTAGAAAATTTTGGAGGTTAACTCAAATCATGTCATATTCTTAGAGCCTCAATGAAATTTTCCGTATTAATTAGCTCTATATTAAAAATAATAATAATTAGCTCATGGAATGAAACCCGCCCAATGACGTCAGGAGCTCAACCCTCATAAATTGCGAGTTGCGACCCCCTATTACGTCACCATATCCCATTTTGTGTTGTCAATTTAATTTTGACCAAATTGATAGGTGTCATCTTTTGACCTTCTTGCCCAATGAAATTGAACTCTTTGGGATATCCAGCATTATCCTTTTGGCCTACACGAGCACTCAATTCCATAGTAAACACATTTTAACTAAAATAAACTAAGACTTTTTTTTTTTCCTTCAAATTCCTCATGTTTAAACATATAATTCTCTCACCAGCTCCCTCATTTTAACTCATCTAAAATCATTTATTACATATTTTAAGCAAACTAATTTAGTACCAGTCTCACCTCTATAAGTTTATCCATTTGAAATAGATTTTTGTAATCCTTTTAAGACAAAGCTGCTCTTCCATTATTTTGGTCAAAATAAGACCAAAACCAACATGTTTCCAAAAACACGCCCTCAACCTCGACAATACCTTTTTATTTTCTATTATTTCAAAGAGACACTTCCATTAAATTATTGGGTATTATTTTAGCAAAGGCCATTGCTTATTATCGTACTTTTTTAAAAAATAAACATAAAAAAAATTCTTATCTCACTCTATTTACGTAGAGCAGCGTTCTGGTTTTTAATTCCGTAGAGGAACCGAGAAAACTTTGCAGATGTCTTCCATGAAAGATACTCATGGAAAGTACGTACAAGTAAAACATTAGAAAACAATTCTTTTTAGCTTACGTGGGATATTTATCTCCTCCAAAATAACTTATACTATTTCTGATCTTTAATATAAGATATATTTACTTAATTTGATTAGATTAATTTATTAATATAGTTAGTTAAGTTAGTGTGTGTTTGGGTAACCTCAAACCACGATTTTAAAAATCATTTTCCGTAAGTTAAGATAAAACTCTTCTCACATACTTATCTCGTAAATCATAAAAGGACTTGCCTTGATATGAGGAAAATACATGACTCAATTTGCACCGACCGCGATCCTCAGCTCAAGTTTAACTTCCTACAAAAATGTTTCACATTTCTGAGAAAAGGACTTGCCTTGCCTGATTTTGCACCATCGATGGTTAGTTTATCATATGGGGTGGATTCAGAATCTTGAGCAATTCACGACAAATCGTAGGATCCAATAGATGATGATGCATTTGTATCTCAACGATGAACAGGATAGCTAGCTTGGATTTAACAAGATTTGACTAGTCAAAAAGTGACACATTTATGCATGCTTTTCACATGGCTCTTTTAACAAAGAAAGCAGAACCTAAACTGACTTGAAAATAATGGAAGTTAGAACGTTTTGTAGAGTGTTTAATTTGGGCAACTACATATATATATATCTCTGAAATCACAATTGGTCGTACTTCCTCTAGTAGTTTAATTTATATAAGAGCCAAAAATTTGGATTGTTTTGGTCATTTTTATATGAATTGGATATGAGTTGTTTTAACATTTAATAATTTTTTTTATTTTTATCCTTTATTAATTATAGATATTGCATTAATCAGAAAGTTTTTGATATTTAATTTACTCTCTCCCTCCCTCATTTGCCCCTTTATAAATGAGGTCATGCTTAAAGACATACATTTATTTTCAGTATGTTTATTATTTTTAATTAATTTTAAGTATTTTTTTATATTGTATAATTCAGTTATTGAATTTTTATAAATAACATTGAAGGGAGTAGTTGTAGACTCCACCATTTTCATAATAAGGCCCGCAGATCCTCGCATAAATTAAATGTCTTTTTCTCATTTACTTTTATTTCAAACTTACTCATGGAAAAATAAATCCCTTAAAATCACGTGGTTACAAAATTTAATTAGTAATAAATTACGTATGGTACTACTTTTTTTTTTTTTTTAGAATTCGATAGATGATATTACTAGTATTAACTTATGAATAGTATTACTAGTAATAATTTATGTTATATAATTAGATGATATTGAAAAAGAGTTATAAATTTATTTATTTTAAAAAATAAAAAAAAATATCTTAAAATCCTATGATTATGATTTGATAATTGAACGCAGCTGCGCGTGATAAAAAGTGGTTAGTTGTCCATTTGGGACACGAAGGCAACAGTAGACGTCGGTACCGACTACGTCTTTCTGGACCCTTCTTTGATGATTTGGATAGAGCCCACATTTATTTCTTCCTTTTTTTTTTTCTTTAAACACTTATTATCAAGGTATTAAAATCTGGATCGGGTATTGAATTGATCGAGGTACTGGATTAAGAGTCAGTGGGTCAAACCGGGGCCAAACCGGTGAGAAATTGAAAATTTTAGGCTTATTGATATGAAATTCTAAATAAAATATAATTTTAAAAAAAAAATTGGAAACCGAACCGGACCGGTCTACCGGCCGGTTTCCAGGCTGGTCCAGTCCGGTTTCCATAACCCTGTTTATTACGGTTTAATTTTTTATTTACAAATACACGGCATGAATTCAATATATTAATATTAATAAATAATTTTATTTACAATAATTAATATCTATATCCATACTAGTTATAAACTCTCAACAATTCAACTTATTTTAATTAATTCTTATATTATACTTCTTCTTTGACCTTAAAAAACAATAAAAAAATAAATTAATGAATCTTATCCCAAAATACATTTCATAATTCAATAAGGAAATAGAAAGTGCGATTTAAAGGTTGATAAAATAAAACATATTTTTATAAGTCTACATTTCGTATTGGGAGGGGGAAAAAATACAAATCACCTAGCTACTAGTTGTTCACTATGTACTTGTTTGTTTTGATGTTTGTGCGTGAAATCGGACTTGAATAATAGTAAAAATGGACTTGGATAATAAAAAATTAAAATGGATGTTTGGTTGACTAATGAGATTTGAGGTAAAAAAATTTATAACTTGGAAAAAGTAATAAGCCTCATGAAGTTTATTGGAATTTATGTGTGTGTGCATATAAAATAATATTGATAGGAGTATTTTCATATCTTTATGATCAATGAGGTATTCAAAATTACTTCTAATCACAAAACTTCTTTTATGAAAAATGTTCTAAATAATTTTTTCTTTCTTAAGATAGTAATCTTCTACTAATTAAAGAATATTTTGGGATAAGAGTTTAAGCAAGTTTTGAGTTTTGTCAATATATGATCGTAGAAATGTAGAGAATAATTAATAATTAATTTTAATCAGTTTAAATTTATTATTTAGTTGTTTTATGATTTTATAATCAATTTTTTTTTATAAACATGTCATAAATTAGTTTATATATGGTGGTTTTACCTATTAAATTTAGTTTAAATAATTTATTTGGATTATTGGAGATATTATTGAGGTTTTAATCAGTTTATTTTGTTAGATTTTGAGCTATGTAAAAATATAATTTAGGATTTAATATTTAAATTAGAGTTTGATATAATTTATAAAATTTAAGTTTGAGATGCACAATAGAAAAGACTTTTGGAGTGTACCAATTTAAATTAGAGTTTGATATAATTTTATTAAAATTGTACCATTGCCAAATTTTCAGTTAATTTTTGAGAAAATTGTGAAAAAATCCCTCCTTGTGTAGATATCTTCTCAGGTCCCATTTGACAATTAAGTTGCTAATGAGGACTTTTTTCACAATTATCCTTTCATGTTTTCATTTTTTCATTTTTCATAATTTTTACAATTTTTTCTTTTAAATAATACAAAAGCCACTTATGTAAAAGCCAAACCAAATATCATTCACTTTTACATAAGTTACTTATCCAATCGTCAATCCAAAGTTCAAACACTCATCATTATATCCAATCTAACTTTTTTTCAATTTTAAGATTCCATAAATCTAAATAAAAATAAATTATTTATCCAATCACCAATTCAAACACGCGCTATAAATAAGAAGTCCCTAAAAGAAACCAGTAACAACATCACAAGAACACAAAATTAAGCCCAAGTTGGAAATGGTTTCCAAAACGAGAAACGTCACGTGTTGATTGTCCCCTACCCAGGCCAAGGCCACATTAATCCTCTCCTTCAATTCGGCAAAAGGCTAGCTTCTAAGGGCGTCAAAGCCACCGTCGCCACCACCAAATACACCGTCAACTCCATCGTCGCCCCCAACGTCACCGTCGAGCCTATCTCCGACGGCTTCGACGAGGCCGGCTTCGCTCAAGCCAAGAACGTCGACTTGTTCCTCATATCCTTCAAAAGCAACGGCTCCAAGACACTTTCTCGGCTCATCGAGAAATTTCAGCACTCAGATTTCCCGGTCACGTGCGTCGTCTACGACTCGTTCTTGCTGTGGGCTCTTGAAGTTGCCAAACGACATGGCGTTTACGGTGCCGCTTTCTTTACTAATTCGGCTGCTGTTTGCAGTATGTTCTGTCGTATACACCATGGCTCACTTCGGCTTCCGGTGAAGATGGAGGACTTGCCGTTGTCCATTCCGGGTCTTCCTCCGTTGAACTGTTCGGATCTTCTGAGCTTTATCAGGTTGCCTGAGAGCTACCCGGCTTATTTGGCTATGAAGTTGAGTCAGTTCTCAAACTTGGAGAAAGCTGATTGGATATTCGCAAACACGTTTGAAAAATTGGAAAGCGAGGTAACATATATTATTATTATTATTATTATAGGAAAATTTCATTCGGCCGGCCCGTAGTTTTATATCCATCAAACGTCAGAGATTTTTGAGATTTTATGGCAGCTATTGGATTTTAATGAAATTAAATTTTATGGGTTAAAAAACAACAATATTTATACTTTATTTTTTTTGAGCCCCTTACTTATGTTGTAAATTTTTTTATTTATTTTATGAGTGTCTAAAATATTCTTATTAACTTCTCGTTTGTGATGTTAATTCCAAAATGGTCATTTTGAATTATTTTATTTATGTCCCTTATTTAAAATTATTTGGGAGTTGATTAGAATAAAAAAATTACAGGGGCTGACTGAAATTTTCTCTATTATTATTAATTAATTTCACCCTGCATTATGTATTTCCTCTCTAAGTTTAATGCAAACAAAGCTGACACGCACAATCTTCTGTGAAAAAGGTGGTGAAAGAATTGCATGGGATGTTTCCGACGAAGTTGATAGGCCCAATGGTGCCATCTGGTTACTTAGATGGAAGAATCTCCGGCGACAAAGGGTACGGAGCGAATCTTTGGAAGCCACTAAGCGAGCAATGCATCCAATGGCTAGAATCAAAACCCGTACGCTCCGTCGTATTCATCTCATTTGGAAGCATGGTATCATTAACACAAGAACAAACTCGAGAACTAGCGCAAGGCCTAGAAGCAACCGGCAAAAACTTCCTCTGGGTCCTAAGAGAATCCGAACACACAAAGCTTCCAAAAGGATTCGAAGATTCAGTGAAAGAGAAGGGTCTTGTAATCACATGGTGCAACCAGCTAGAGGTTCTGGCTCATGAAGCTGTAGGTTGTTTTGTGACTCATTGTGGGTGAAATTCCACGCTGGAAGGTTTGAGTCTTGGGGTGCCAATGGTGGGGGTCCCACAATGGGCTGACCAGTTGACTGATGCCAAGTTTGTGGAGGATGTTTGGAAGGTGGGAGTGAGAGCTAAGGAAGATGAAGAAGGGGCTGTGAGGAAACAAGAGATTATGAAGTGTGTGAAGATGGTCATGGAAGGTGAAACAAGTGAAGAGATAAGACAAAATGTGGCCAAGTGGAAGGATTTGGCTAGGGAAGCTGTTGGAGAAGGAGGTAGTTCTGATAAGAACATTGATGAGTTTGTCAGCTCTTTGAAAATTAGTTCTGTTAAGATTTGAAAATCTGTAATGTGTAATCAACATTTCTGTAATCGTTAATAATTAAGCAGTGATACAAAAATGGCTATGATTTTTTTAAAAATGAGTTATCAGCACCATAAACAATTTTTGAGTTAAACAATACTTATGTGGATTAAAAATCGTGCCTTAAATGCCACATCCGTTATTTTGAGGAACATTGATGTGTTTTTTAAAAGTTTGACCAAATATGATGACGTGGACGGTGAGTTGGTAAAGTGTGTTTGGAAAAGTGCCAGAGATTTTCCTCTTCCTTCTAATTCCAATGTCTTCTCAGGTTTCTTGCCCGGATTGGAATCTCCATTCTAATTCAAGATTAATGGGTCAAGAAAAATGGAATTTTGCAATTGACGAACCAGACAAATAGATTAATGGGTCATGCTTTTTATTCATCTCCTCTCCAGTTCAAGAACTCGTCTTCTGGAAAAGCTTTCTCCTTCTCTGCTTCGTTCGGTCTCATCATTATGTCTTCTACAAGCTCGGTGGCTTGGCTTTCACCATAGCAACTCATAAAGATCTCAAGCCCTCACCAAGTAAGTATCTTGGCCTCCTTAACTCCTCCGATGTGGGCAATTTCTCCAACCATTTATTCGTCGCCAAGTTCGACACGGTCCCGTGCCTCAAATTCGAGGACAGGAACGACAACCATGTTGGAATCGACTTAAACAACTTATTAGGCCCTTTTGGTATAATAGAATTGATTTTGATTGAAATGAAAATGGATATGAAAATAGAAATGAGGTTTAAAAGTATATTTGATATGTTATGAAAATGAGTCCTAATTTATATGTGAAAAGACAAAAAATGCCTTTATAATTTAAAAATAAAAAATTCCTCTCCTTTGTAAGAAATTGAAAATTTTAGGCTTATAGGATGAAATTCTAAAGGAAAAATATAATTTTTTTTAAAATTGAAACCTGGACCGGACCGGTTCACCTGTTTCCGGGCTGGACCGGACTTGCCGGTCCAGGTTCCTGAACCTGGGTCTCATCACAGAAAGGGCAAGGTTGGAATTGAAGACATGGAATTGTAAATCTTAGCTATTTTGGTGGAATTGAGTCTGATGGAATTGACCCAATTTGGCTTCCATATGAAATTAAATTCCATGAGCATTAGTATCCTTTGGCCATTTGGCATTAGCACGAGCAAGTACGTTCCACTTCTTTCATTTAATAAAAGCTTATCCTTACAAATTATGTGCTCATTTTCCCCTCAGTCTATTATCCATAATTTATTAGAGTCAAAGTTCATTGAGTGCTTACCGGCTATGTTCTCTATAGGTTGGTTTGATGACTCAATAGCGAGACCCTTCTATCCATTTATCTCACCATTCAACATCTGCATAAATTGTTCATACTATGGAACCATAAGACCTTGGATCGAACTCTTAATTACATTGCCTTTAGTCCATTGTGCCTATTATTCCATAAGTTTAATATATCTTATCGCTCTCTATTTGGTTATCTCCAATTGGAAGGATAGCCTATGATTTCATAACACTTATCCTTGGTATGTCCAAGCTTCTGATATTGCCCACATCGATTTTTTTCTTTCCTCTCATCCCTGTCATTCTTCACGTTTGCACTTGAAAGGTCGTAGTCTCTGCTTCAATTCTCATCTTCCGAGGTCAAGTGATATGTTGCCCTTATACTCATCAGGGGTTTTATGCTAAGGGTATGGGTTTTGACTGCATTAAATTCCTCATCTAATCCCATGAGAAACTCATACAATTGTTCATTGTCTTTAGTCTCTATTATTTGCTTCTCAATATAACATTAGCAGCTTCCGCAAGTACAACTTGGTGGGGTGTCAAAGAAATTGATTATCCTAAAGCGCCTTCAACTTGGTGGAGTAGGACGCCACAGATTGTTTGTCTTGCTTGAGACATGCTATATCATATTGAAGTTTCATACGCCGTAGGAGCACTACCCTTTCTAAAGTGTTCTTGAAGGTCTAACCATATTTTATCATCGTTTGAGCGTACCTGACGATCTTCTAAAGCACCTTATCCATTGCACTCTTGAGCCATCCTTTCACCATGGCATCACATCGAATCCAATTAGAAAGATCAGTTGGATCAACTGCAGGCTTCTTGACTGAACCATTAACGAACCCAAACTTGTTTTTAGCTAGGAGCTCGTTTGTCATGTCCACTACCAATTCTAAATAGTTAGTCTCGCTCAGCAATTCGTTGACAAAAACTTGCCTTGGGTTGTCTGAGGCAAGCAAAAAGAAATGAGAGCTCACATCCTGACTCGAAGCCATCTCTCTCAGTGTTTATCTTGTCTCTCTAAGTGCTTTATCTTAGGATCGGAAAATTGGTGTACTAGTACCATGATGAATATGATAAAACTCTCAAAAGTATGTATATTGAATAATGCTAAAGAGTACATATGTATATATAGGCATATGCGTAGATGACGAAATCGCATCAAATATCTTACTGGGAATATCCTACATTTATCGTGATTTAGATTTAGAATTCTAATCATAACAGTGAATAATAATAATAATAATAATAATAATAATAATAATAATAATAAACAACGTAATAATAATAAGATATTATTCTTCAGCATATAATACAAAAAAGGCACCGAATATACTTAAGCTCTTTAAATTTAAGGTAGAGTTAATGGAGTTTAAATTTTTTCTTATGTTAGATTAAATATGTTGGAAATAACTTATAGATAAGGACAGATCACTAGATCAGCGTATCATTGTAGTTAATGCAGTTTTTTTTTATTTAGATGAAACATGTTGAAAATAACTTATAGATAATGACAAACACCATTGCATATACTTTCTACTTAAGCTACATTATGTGTGAAGAATAAATTGAAAAGTGATCGTCAGTAAATGTTTTTTTGTTGTCTAAAAAACTTTACTAGTTGACTTCAATGAGAACTTCGGAATCTAATTAAGTGTGTGTTTGGTATTTTTTATTGGGGGTTAATAAGCATTTACTATGTAAGTTGAAATAAAACTTCTTTCACATACTTACCTCGCATACCGTAAATCACGATTTATAAGCATTTATTACCTAAAAATAAGCTATCCCAAACAAACACTAAGCTCTCCAAGTCAAGTCATGAAACATATCACAGAAAAGGCAATTCATTTGTCTGATGTCTCATTGTTTTGCTTATGATTTTTCCAGGCTTTTGTGCCTTTAATTTTCTCCTCGAGTCTTTCAATTCATCTCCATTTATCATACTTTTGGCCAACATAAAATAACAATAAAAAACGTGATTGGAGACTCTTCTTCACCATAATTAATAATATTCCTCCAACCTAATTTGATCTTGAAAAAAAATAAAATTTTGCTCCTCATAGTCGACTTTGCATGATGAGTACTTTTTTAAAATGTCTTTATTACAATGATTTCTAATAGGTATATAGAGGGCATATCTTTAAAAACAATTGATGGTGTTGATTATCATCAGTAAAAATGGAAATTTTTTAGGGAAAATGTCAGCTAGGTCCCAAAGTACACAAATAGTCTCAAAAAACTCCCTTCGAAAAGTCAAAGATCAGAAAAGTCCATAGGGAATTTTCTGACATGAATTCCCTATGAGCAATTACAAAAACAACCCCCACTCAAATAACAAAAGAAAACGCACAGAGAAGAGGAGGGAAGCACGTTTTTGTGATCAAGGCATTAAGGAAAAAGAGAAAAATACATGGATGAAGGTTGTAGGTGTAATACCCCGAATTTTGAGGCTTGAGGCTAGAGAATAAGCCTGAGATTAGTGGACTGCTAAGCCCTGGTTTCGTAGGATCCTAAATTGTGATTAAGAGATAATGACTCCAAAAGTGGAAGCGGTTAGTGATAAATAACCCTTTTGGAGAATCCAATGTGATTTGAGTTTCGAATGTGATTCGTATGTGCTGTGAGCAGCGCCGAAACCCTGTATTTAAGTTCAATTATGGATTAATCTCTAAATTGACTTAAAATAGAGGGAGGGCGCATAATGTGGTGATATGGAAAGATATGAAGTGTTTGGTGGTGATCCAAGAGAGATTACCATAATCAGGGGCAAAACGGTAAAGTTACCGACCAATTAGTCAGTTACCGAAGAGGAAACTCATTGGTAACTTCAAGATCAATGGTTAGGATTGATTTGTGCAAGAGATCAAGGGGTGGAATCACATGTGTGTGAGCTTATGTGAGCTCATGTGAGTTTGTCAAGATGGTGACACTTGGCACTTTGTGAGCCCTTGGATCTTGGTCAACATTTCAAACTCTTCCCTCTCTCTTTCATTGTCGGCCAACACATGAGAAAAAGGGGAAAATCTGATCAGTATCTTCATCATCTTCATCTCTCCAAAGCCTCCATTTTCGCCTAGCTCAAGGGAGGAAAGAGAAAACTAGAGGTGAGATTTTGGTTGGCTTGTGGTCCTCTAATGCTCTAATCACCTTATATAAAGTTGTTCATAGTGATGAGAGCTTCATCTCTATGGTTTTAGATTCTTGATTGAAGGTGTTTGATGGTTTGAGGAAATTTGAAATGATGAAGAATCAAGAAATTGGTTTGGGAAAGAGGAAGAGGTGAGTATTTGAAGCCTTTGATCTAAGTTTTGTGAATTATGGTTGAGTATTGTGAATTGTGAATTTTGCCCTGATTTTATGGTATTTTGGTGTGGAATGTGAATGGTGGAATTGGATGTTGTTTTGTGTTGAAAATAGTGTTATGTTGTGGTATTTAATCATTGGAATTGGTTTGAATTGGATTGGACACAATGGTTGAAAAACTGGAAATTCTGTCCAGTGAGAATTCTGTCTGGGCAGTCTATTTGCGTTGCCGTTTTGAATGGGTAAATGATGTTAGAAAATTCTGAAACTTTCCAGTCTTAAATTTCATATCCCAAGTTTCAAAATGGACATAAAGTTTTGTCATTTCGCTTTGTGAGCTGGGAGTTTGAACTGACCAAAGTTTGGCATCCAAACTAGACCCTGTTTTGGCAAGCCTGTTCTGGACAGTCAGATGGCGTGGACGTTTTGACTGGGCAAATGATGTTCGAAAACTATGAAAATTTCCATTCTTAGAGTTCACATCTCAAGCTTCAAAATGGACATATAATTTATGCCATTTCGTTTTTTTAACTGGGAGTTATAGCTGTCCAAAATTTGAGGTCGAAAATGGATTCTGTTTTGGGACAGTCTTGAATGTTTGGGAATTCTGTATTTATGTGGTGATTTATAGTATTGGACAATATTTTTCCTATGAAGAGGACTTAAAAATATTTCATTTGGCTTTGGGATCACCTCGTTTCAATTTTTTTGGAATTAGTTATGAATTTCCTAAGTTGCCTTGGCTGCAGCAGAAAAATCCTGACTGCAGCTCAAAAGTTTCTGTGCACGTTTTGGCCGCAGCCAGAAATTCTTGGCTGCAGCCAAAAACCTTCTGTGCGTGTTCTGGCTGCAGCCAGAGGATTCTTAGCTACAGCCAACCCCAATTTTCAGCATTTTGAGATTTTGAAAGGTGATTTTCAACCTAGTACGTCCCAATCCTTTAAGCTTTCGTTGAGCTTATTTTAGCCACCTAAAGGGTGTGAATGGTAACCAACTTTAAGTGATATAAAAGAAAGGATTTGGAATTGAGATTGATCCTATATCCTTGATTTGGTTTATAAGGTTCAATATTTGTTTGGATCGCGAGTAGCCGATGCTGGAGCATACGTGGAAAGAATAAGGGTAGGGAACTTACCTCTCCTGCATGTATTGATATTTGTGTTTGTGTATTGATGCATGTTATTGCTTTGCTTGATTATGTGAAACATATATGAATGATTGAAGCTCTGTTTCTATTTATGCTATGGCCATGAGTATGTTGTTGAAACATTGAGCATGCGAATATATCATTATGTGAACATGAGTTATTGTGATGCAAGCATGTCATGCATTAAACACTTATCTTGCATGCATATTGGTATCTGTTTCCTACTGGGATTCTCTAGAATCTCACCTTCCCCTACCAACATTTTAGACAGGACAAGTGGCTCAAGGAAGGAGCAAGTGACTAGGGGCGGCGAGAATCCCTTATGGGCATTTGTATTTGGTAGTTGGTTATTGTTATATGCTAGGATAATTGTATATTGGATGAGTATTGAGTATGCATGTATGGAGTTGAGATTTGTGTAATCCCCATTTGAGGAATTGTAAAGGGCGAATGTGCCCTATGAATTCTATGTAAAGATATGAACCCGGGTGTTGTCGGGAAGTTATTGTTGTACACTCTGATATTTGTATAAATGTGATATTCCGCGTGATGTAATTGTATTCGAAATTGAATATGAGACCAGGTTAAATAGATTTCAAAAGTTATCTATGAAAACCCTATCGTGAAAATGGGATTTTAAATAAGTTTTGTTTCTTAATGATCTCTATTTCATTTTAATCGCGTATTTCGGATATAATTAAGGCAGGGGGTTACAGTAGGTGGTGCAACGTCTTCATCATCGTCTTCATTAATGTGGCTGGGAACATCATCTTCATCATCGTCCAGGTACAAGTAACAACGTACAGAAGCGAACTGGAAAATTTTGTTTTTTTTTGCGTGAAAGTTGGTTAGATTGAGATTGAGGGGTTGGTGAAAGGTTGGATCTTGGGCTAAAAAATGGAGTAAGTGGTAGATGGTAAACAAGAAATGCTAAGAATTTGGTAGACAAATGAGCTAGATCATTGAAGTTGGGGTTTCACCTTGGGTGGGTTGTGTTTATATTAGAGTGCTCTATTTTTATGGCATGGTAACAAAGGAGCTGATGTGTTTAAAGTGAGAATGATGAATGTAATTGGTATTCTTTGCTGGAAAAAAGCTGAAATGAACACAAAAAATTATTGTAAATTTGTGCATATGAAGTTGTAAATATTGCTGTGGAAGTTGTTAATACGTACCGTAGCTGTGCTCTGTTTTTAGGGAAGCAAACAGAGGTTTGGCCTTATTTTTAGTGTGTTTGGTGTTATTAGAAAAAGCACATGTGTAGGAATAAAAAGTGTAGTTAACGTGTTGTTAATATGTGCATATGAAGTTGTAAATATTGCTTTGGAAGTTGTTAATACGTACCATAGCTGTGCTTTATTTTTGGGGAAGCAAACAGAGGTTTGGCCTTGTTTTTAGTGTGTTTGATGTTATCAGAAAAATCACATGTGTAAGAATAAAACGTATAGTTAACGTGTTGTTAATATGTGCATATGAAGTTGTAAATATTGCTGTGGAAGTTGTTAATACGTACCGTAGCTATGCTCTATTTTTGGGGAAGCAAACAGAGGTTTGGCCTTGTTTTTAGTGTGTTTGGTGTTATTAGAAAAAGTACATGTGTAGGAATAAAACGTGTAGTTAACGTGTTGTTAATATGTGCATATGAAGTTGTAAATATTGCTGTGGAAGTTGTTAATACGTACCGTAGCTGTGCTCTATTTTTGGGGAAGCAAACAAAGGTTTGACCTTGTTTTTAGTGTGTTTAGTGTTATTAGAAAAAGCACATGTGTAGGAATAAAATGTGTAGTTAACGTATTGTTAATATGTGCATATGAAGTTGTAAATATTGTTGTGGAAGTTGTTAATACGTACCGAACCTGTGCTCTATTTTTAGGGAAGCAAACAGAGGTTTGGCCTTGTTTTAAGTGGGTATGATTGAATGTTAGTGTGTTTTGTGTTATTAGAAAAAGCACATGTGTAAGAAAAAAATGTGTAGTTAATGTGTTGTTAATATGTGCATATGAAATTTTAAATATTGCTTTGGAAGTTGTTAATACGAAGTTTGTGTTGCAGATTGACATGAAAGATGGGAAGTTGTTCGGGGAAGAATCAATTTTGTTTCTTTCATGTGGGGGGAGTTTTTAAATGGTGGAGAAGATAAAATACAATATGTTGGTGGTTTAGTAAGAACAAGATGCATAAAGGAAGGCACAACATATGCGTAAATATAGCATAACATATTGTCAACAATCACAGAAGTGCCACCAAAGTGTTGTGTATGTTGTAAACAATGAGAGAAGTGTCAAAAAGTGGCGTGTATGTTGTAGCTTCTTGCACAAGCTACTGCCCTGGTGCAACAGCTGAAAATAGTTGTAAACATAGCTTAAAGACTTGTTAAAATGACTTTAAGTGTTGTAAACGTAGCATAATATGTTATAAATATTGCACAAGCATGCTTTTTTTCTTACATGTTGTAAACGTAACTTAATACGTTGTTAATATGATTTATGATGTTGTACATATAGCATAACATGTTGTAAACGATGAGAGAAGTGCCAAAAAAGTGGTGTGTATGTTATAGCTTCTTGTACAAGCTATTGCCCTGGTGTCACTGGTGAAAATAGTTGTAAAATTAACTTAAAGACTTATAAAAATAACTTAACGTGTTGTAAACGTAGCAGCATGTGTTGTAAACATTACACAAGCACACATTCCTTTTACATGTTGTAAATGTAACTGAATACATTATTAATATGACTTATGATCTTGTAAATACAACATACCACGTTGTGAACAATGACAGCATACCACGTTGTGTACATGTTGTAAAAGTAACTGAATATATTGTAAATGCTATTTGAGATTTTGAGAGTTGGTGGGACAAGCACGCATCCAATGACCTTTGTGAAAACATAAAAACATTAAACAATTGTTAAAATGACATTAACTGTTGTGAAAACATGCATATCCACTGGTAAACCATAAAAACAAAAAAAAAATGATTTGAGGACCTTATTGTCTAAATACGTTGGCCCTTTCACCTGTCAAACAACCTGATTAAACCACCAAAAAACATGTTGTGAACATATACATAATGTGTTGTCAATGTACACAATAACTAGCCTATACTACAAAATAACATCTCAAATGCTACATGTCTTTCTTCCTCTTCATTTGTTGGTTGCCAGTGAGAATGGACAGCACATCTCTATTTGCTTCCCCAAAAATAGAGCATTCCCTCTGTTTGCTTCCCCAAAAATAGAGCACAGGTTTTGTACGTATTAACAACTTTCTCAGCAATATTTACAACTATATCTGCACAAATTTACAACACGTTAACAACATTTTTTTTCATCATATTAGCATTTTCTAATAACATAAACCACACTCACACCTCTGTTTGCTTCCCCAAAAATAGAGCACAGGGACAAACTTCGTATTAACAACTTCCACAGTAATATTTACAACTGCATCTGTACAAATTTACAACATGTTA
Organism: Inga laurina; assembly: GCA_963855925.1. Taxonomy (NCBI): domain Eukaryota; kingdom Viridiplantae; phylum Streptophyta; class Magnoliopsida; order Fabales; family Fabaceae; genus Inga; species Inga laurina. Next base: position 52,122,698 of record OY979710.1, read on the forward strand.
AAGACACTTTTTTTCATCATATCAGCATCTTCTAATAACACAAACCACACTCACACCTCTGTTTGCTTCCCTAAAAACAGAGCACAGGGACAAACTTCGTATTAACAACTTCTACAACAATATTTACAACTGCATCTGCACAAATTTATAATACATTAACTACACGTTTTATTCTTGTACGTGTGCTTTTTTCTAATAACACCAAACACACTAAAAACAAAGCCAAACCTTTGTTTGCTTCATCAAAAATAGAGCACAAGTTCGGTACGTATTAACAACTTCCACAACAATATTTACAACTTCATATGCACAAATTTACAACAATTTTTTGTGTTCATTTCAGCTTTTTTCCAGCAAAGAATACCAATTACATTCACCATTCTCACTTTAAATACATCAGCTCCTCTGTTACCATGCCATAAAAACAGAGCACTCTAACATAAACACAACCCACCCAAGGTGAAACCCCAATTTCAATGATCAAGCTCATTTGTCTACCAGATTCTTAGCATTTCTTGTCTACCACCTACCAATTACTCCATTTGTTAGTCCAAGATCCAACCTTTAACCAACCCCTTAATCTCAATCTAACTAATTTTCACACAGAAAAAAAAATTCCAGTTCGCTTTTGTACCATGCTACCCATACATGGACGATGAAGAAGACAACATTCCCAAGCACATTAACGCCACTTTGTATCCCTTCAATGTTGCACCTCCTACACTCTTCGTCCGTGCATTTTTCTCCTTCTCCTTAATGGCTTGATCACAAAAACGTGCATCCCTCCTCCTCCTCTGTGAGTTTTCTTTTGTTATTTCAGTGGGGGTTATTTTTGTAATTGGTCATTGGGAATTCATGTTAGAAAAGTCCCTAGGGACTTTTCTGACCATTGACTTTTCAAAGGGAGTTTTTTGGCATTTTTTCTGTACCTTGGAACTTAACTGACATTTTCCCAATTTTTTATAAGGCAGCTATTTTTTTAAAATAAAATTTGGATAAGATAGTTAAAAATAATTTATATTTAGGATGTGAGAGTATTTTTTCATGTTATGCTTGATCAGCTCATGGAATAATAAAAATCTGGTTAATGACGTCATGGACCGTCCCTTCACTTGGGTCATCCCTTATGTCACCAAGTCGAGGTGTCCATATTTTTGTGTTTTCACTTTTCAGTAGTAATCTTGACAAAGTGACAGGTGATATATCTTGACCTGCTTGCTTTTTTCTTGGCCAACATCTTGACCTGCTTGCTAATAATGAAGTTGAATTTTGTAGGATCTCTGCCTTATTATTCAAGTGGCTGACTATATAACTATGACTTTTCTTACATGTATTTGCACTCAATTCCAATACGCAAATCAACCTTAAAATTGGCCTTAAATAACATGGGTGTTCAAATATAGATTGGATTCATGCATGCCAATAATCTCACTCCATAACGTAATCATCTTTTAGTTTTTTTGTTTCTTGATATTTTTATCCAGTATCCAGTTCGGGGTTTGTGGTCACTCCTTCCAACATAAGTTTTCACAAATGAGACTTAGAGGAATTTAGCAGAGCTTTACTCCGCTAGGCCAACTCTATGTTGGTGTCTTTTTGTATTAAGATGATGCAATTATATGTCTATATATCCATAGTTAATTTGTTTCCTTAATTTGTTGATGTGCATTATTATTTGCTATTATTTTTAGTGTTTTCATAGTCGGGAAAGAATTTTTAGTTAATAATATAGTATTGGTGTTGAATGCTTTAATTATATAGTAATAACCTAGTCCTTAATATAAAACATATTTGAGAAGTTGATTTTGATCATAAATATAAAAAATAGATTTTATATTTGTCAATCTTTTCCCAATTTACCCCCTTGATGCTCTGTAACATCCCAAATTTTATTCCCTAAAAATATATTGTAATTATTTGAATAATTCAATAAAATGGTGAATATTTATGAAATTTGGATCTTATGAATTTTGAAATATTCAGGTTCATAAGAAAATGGGCAAATTGATTCAAGAAAGGAATTAAATTATAAAGGTGATAGCAAAATCATAATTTTGCCAATTTAGCCCAAGATTAATTATTTTCCCAATTAATTGGAGTTAATCTCAATTAATCAAGGAAAATAAAGGAAAATGCATAAGTGGATTATTCTTGATGGAATAAATCAAGAATTGTGAAATTAGAGAGAAGAAATGAGTTTGGTTAGAGTAAAGAGAAGGGGGATGGTTTGTAGAAGGGAAGCTAGTCCCAATCCAATTAAAACTAAATGATGAAGGAGTATGGCATAAAGTAGAAGGCATGATGAATAGGTATGGCATAAAGTAAGAAGGTATGGTGGGAGATATGGTTAGAGGGATGTTGTGCATGATAGGTGTTGAAATGTCAACCCTTGATTAGATCTATGGCTAGGAAGAAAGATGACTAAGTTAATAAAACATCTTCCCTTCCCCTTCATACACACATTTTCTCCTTCCTCATTTTCATTCAACACAAGAAGAGAAGAGAGAGAGAGAGAGAGAGAGAGAGAGAGCTCTCAAGTTCTAGAGAGAAGGAAGAAGAAGAAGTTTAAGGTAAGAGTGATTTCTTAGGCTTTTCTTGTGATTTTGTCTTAGATCCTTCTCTAAACCGTGATTCTTCATGCATCCATGATCTTGAAGACACCATTCTTAGCTCAAGAAGAGAGAGAGAGGAGATTCCTAGAGAGAGAGGATTCAAGATCTCAAAAGGTAACCTCACAAACCTTAGATCTAAACTAGTATGGTGTTGTTGTTGAGGTTTATGTTTGGTTTTAGTGATTTTTGTCAAGTTTGTAAATTTGGGAAAACTATAACCCTAAGGGGTTATACTGCCCAAATTTCTTTGAATCATGATTAATAAATGTTTATTTAAGTTAATAAAGGATTAGAAGTGAAAAAGTACAAGTTTTAGAAGCTAAAACACAAAACTCCATTTTTCCAATTTTTGACCAATATTTCGGCCAGACCATATCTGGTAGTAGGAGTTGGATTTTTATGAAATAAATGGTTCCATTGGATTCAGTGGGCAAAAATAGGTGGGGTTACAGTTGGGCACTTTTTCGGTAGAGGCCGAAAAAGCATAATTAAGAAAACGCCACTGAAATCCCTAAATAGGGGCTGTCAAGGGTATTTTCATAATTTGATAGTGAATCTGGTGATTTCGAGCCTGAAAATGGATTCCTTGGGCGAAAATAAGTTAGAATAGCCTTATTCAAAATTTTGAAAAAACGTGCCATCGGGCCTGGTACGGCGGGGCTGGGCCGGGGTCCCGGGAGCATTTTTGTAAATTTTCACCATAGACTAATATAACCACCAGAAACATTATGGAAGTGTCTAAATTGTACATTTGACGTTCTAGGACCGAGTAGAGAACCTGAGGTATTGGCACACAAATCGAGGCATGTTATTCGAAGATCAGGGAAGGGCGATTAAGGTAGGGAACTTACCTCTCTTGCATGTATTTGATATTTGTGCTGGTTTATTGATGCATGTTATTGCTTTACCTGATGATGTGAAACATATATGAATAATTGAAGCTCTGTTTCTATTTATGCTATGGCCATACTATGTTGATTGAAACATTGAGCACCCAGATATGTCATTATGTGAGCATGAGTTATGAAATGCAAGCATGTCATGCATTAAGCACTTATCTTGCATGCATATTGGTATCACTTTCCTACTGAGATTCCTCAGAATCTCACCCTCACCTACCAACAATTTAGACAAGAGAAGACAGAACGTATGCTGAGAACAATAAAGAGAACCGTATAAAGGGGATTGCGGTGGTGGAGCGAAGACAAGAAGATGTCTCCGTTCACTGAGACGGTCTTAGACACCCACGTAGTGCTATGAGGTTATGTTAATTGTAATTATCAAGTACGAACCCCTATGGGGAATTCCCGTAATCGTGCAAATAATATCAGTATGTTTATGCTATTCCTGTGTTGCCTATTGAATTGTATATCGTTTTCCGCAAATACTCTGAAATAGCTGAAAATAAGATGAGGGTGTGACATGCTCTTTCAACAGTAATCAATGAGAGAGAATGAGAGAATTAAGGTATATGAGTAGATTATTTTAAAAAATACATGTCATATTAACTAACTTAGTTAACTTTATTAATTTAATCAAATTAGATAAATATATCTTATATTAAAAATCACAATGAGTAATATTGAAATCGAATATCAGAATTATAGTTAAGTCATTTATAGTTCATCATCATGACATTATAGCCAAGTTTGTACACCTATTTAAATTTTCAAAAATTGATAATTATGATATAATATAAATGAGATTGTGAACTATTTTGAAAAAAAAAAAAATTGATAAGAATGGAATCTCTACTAATGGACATTCTGTCATGAGACAATTAATATAGTAGTGATGTTTTTGGTGAGTGGGCGTAGTTTTCTGCAAATAAGGTTCATATATGTCAAATAAAAATAATTTAAATCTCCCTCTTTTTTTTTTTTCATTTCTGTGGATGAAATACAACTACTTTATTGCCGAACTTTCACCGAACCAAGTGATTAGACGGGGCAAAGTTTATTGTTCAGTATTGTTTGGTGTGGGCTCAAGCTGGAGCCAACTCAGTAAACATACCAGAAGAATTATAGTGTTTCAAAGATATAGTAATTATAGTTAATTTAATTTGATGGGAAAAAAATATTTAGTTAATTTAATTTAATGTTGTAAAAATTAATTCCCAAGAAGATATGAAAGGCGTATGGCGTATGGGCTATGTGGAGCCAACCTTTTTTCTCTTGCCCATCACCAATCGTCCCGAATATGACTTCTTTCCTTCTTTTTTTCCGTTTGTTGCCGTATTTTTCTCCATTTATAAGTATTGGATCAAAATTTAATAGTTCGTATTTGATATTTTTTTTTTCATCCGTCTTTTCATTATAATAATATATTAAAATATTAAATATAAATCATTAGATTTCAATTCAATAATGGAGAAAATGACGGTAGCATTATGAAAAAGAAAAAAGAAGCCAGATCCAATCATCCCTCAATTTTTTCTCTATCATGCATATTGGTAATAAAGAATTCGGATGTTTTTCTCTATCTAATGGAAATTACTAGCCAGAGCCTCCAGCTTACAATCTTATACTCGAGAAATATTTAAGAGATGTGCTAAGTTTTACTAGGTTAGAAAACCTAGCTGGGCTATATATGATTACATAATATTTAATATTATCTGATTAGATTTAAGCATTATCAAATTTAAGTAACTTTTTAGGAGTTTTTTTTTTTTTGGTGCATTCATGCACATTTAAACAGTATTTGTGATCTTTTGAGGGAAGATTACGTTTTAACAATAAATTAAGGTAACTTTATGACTTATGATCTAAAACCGGTTTGGGTTCTCTGATTCCCCCATTGAGTAAAAAACCGGACCGGACCGGCCGGTCGGACCGGAAAACCGGTGAACCGGTCTCCTGGCCGGTCCGGTCCGCTGCTGGAGAGGGGGGAGGGGGCGAACCGGTGAGGAGCCGGTCGAACCGGTGAAAACCGGGTTGGATCGGAGAAACCGGCGGGCTGAGCGGGTCATCCGGGCGGGAAAATTTTTTTAAAAAACGGCCAAAACGTCGCCGTTTTGGGGCATTCTGGAGCAGTCGACCCGGACCCGACCCGACCCGAAAACCGACCCGCCGTTTTGCCCTAATCGAATTGGGTGCACTCTGCTGCGTTTCTTTCTGCTTCTTCGAATCTTCCATCTTCGTCTCGGGCTCTCGGCGTCTCCAGTCTCCACCACTGCCAGGCGCGAAGCGAGAATGAGAAAGTGAGAATCTGAAGCTTTGGCTGATCTGAACTCCATGGCCACTCTGCCAGGCGCGAACCGAGAATGAGAAAGTGAGAACTGAGAATCTGAACGAACTTCGACCTTTGACCTTCATCTCCACTGTCAGGCGCGAACCGAACCGAGAATGAGTGCGTGAGCGACGGATGGCGACCTTCGACCTTCGGCTGTTCTGAACGAACTTCGGCGACCTTCGACCTTCGACCTTGGACCTCCGACCTGCGACCTGCGACCTTCGGTATTTTTTTTATTTGCGATTTTAATATAAAAAATTGGATTTCTATCTGTGCTTTGAAGTTGAAAGATAAAATCATTTATTCATTTTAGGTTCATTGGATTTCTATCTATGCTTTGATGTTGCAACATGTTATCATTTTAGGTTCCTTACTGCGATTCGTTGCAACATGTTATCATTCTATGCTCTGTATGTGTGATGTATAAAAAAATTGTTGTTGTAATGTCTCTGTGATAAACTGATAATAAATTGCTGTTGTATAAAAAAACATTCAAGAGATATTCTGGGACTTTGTATCTCGCATAATGGCTTATGCTTGGACATTAGTGAATATGCAATCAAGTGTAATTGACTAATTGCAGTAGAGGTGATGTTGCTGTTTATTTTGGGACATTAGTGAATATGCAATCAAGTGTAATCGCATAATGGCTTATTCTGGGACTTTAAGTCATACTTACGTGGAAGTGATGTTGCTGTTTTATTTTGTTATCAACTCTTGAACACGCCTTGTTTGTTATTTTCTGCTAGCTGTTATTTTGTTCTTGAACACGTCTTGTTATTTTGTTTGCTATTTGTGTTCATGCTTGTCTATTTTGTTTTCTTGTCTATTTGCCTTGTTTGCTGTTCCATATGACTTGTTTGCTGTTCCATATTTTGTTTGCTATTTGTGTTAATGCCAATATAGTGATATAGAACTCGTAACTCGTTATTGAAACTTTAAGTTTGTTTCTTTGTTGTTGCAAGGATGGATATATCTAGTTCAGGAAATGAAAATGTCACTCCTAGTGGTAATACTAATACTGAACCTGATACTCCTAATACCGAACCTCATACTTCCAATTCCAACACTAATCCTACTTCTACTCCCAATACCACAATTCGTGGTAAAACTGATCCAGCATGGGCACATGTTGCCTTAAAAAAAGAGGGGACACAAAATGTATACACATGCCTCTTTTGTGGTAATAGCTATAGAGGAGGAGGCATAAACAGAATGAAGCAACATCTTGCTGGTGTGTCTGGTCAAATTGCTTCTTGCAAAAAGGTTACTTCTGATGTGCGTTATAGGATTGCAGAGTCTTTGAAAGAAAGTTCAAAGAAAAAGTCCGTTGAAGATATAAGAGAGGAGGAAGTTCAAGAAGAAGAGGTTGATAGTGTATCTAAGAAGAGGAAACATCCTGGGACGATGGATAAATATTTCGCTCTTAGGACAACTCCTGGAGCTCAGCCAACCATCAAGAGTGCCTTAGCATCAAAAGAAGCACAACACAATGTGAAAATGCTTATTGCTGAATGGGCTATAGTCAACTGTATTCCATTTAAAGCATTGGAGTGCCCTTTATTTCAAAGAGCTGTAGATGGAATGTGCTCTATAGGGCCTGGGTTTAAAGCCCCTAGTGCTTATGATTTTAAAACCAATTTGTTAAGAGATTGGAAGAAGGAATGCCAGTTACTCATTGATGGTCATAGAGCTAAATGGAAGCAAAACGGCTGCACACTTATGGCGGATGGATGGACTGATGTGAGACAACGGACTTTGATAAACTTCTTAGTTTATTCTACCCACGGAATGGTGTTTGTTAAGTCTGTTGATGCATCAGACTTAGTCAAAGATGCTAAAACTTTGTTCTCGCTGTTCTCTGAAGTGATTGAGTGGGTTGGTTCGAAGAATATTGTCCATGTGGTGACTGACAATGCTGCCAACTATGTGGCATGTGGAAGATTGATCAAGGAGAAATATAAAAATATTTATTGGACTCCTTGTGCTGCTCATTGTTTAAATCTTGTATTGAAAGACATTGCAAGCATACCTCATGTGTCGGACATTGCAGCAAAGGCATCAAAGATAACGGTATTTGCCTACAATCACATGATATTCTTGTCTTGGTTGAGGAAGAGGACGGGTTGGAAAGAAATTGTACGTCCTGGTGCTACAAGGTTTGCCACTACCTTCATTACATTGCACAGCATTTACATGCACAAACATGACTTGCAAGCCCTTGTTGTCGATAAGCATTTTGTGGACCATAGGCTATCTAAGACTACTCCGGGAAAAATTTTTAGTGCAATCATATTAGATAGCCGGTTTTGGAATGAGTGCTACCAAATTGTGAAGATTGTTACTCCTCTGATAAAATTGTTGAGAATTATTGACTCCGATGAGAAGCCCTCACTTCCATATGTTTATGAAGGCATGCAAAGGGCAAAAAGTGCAATTAAGGAGATGTTCAAGAGGAATAAGGATCATTACAAGCCCTACACAAGTATCATTCAAGCGAGATGGGATAAACATCTGAAGACCAATCTCCATGCAGCTGCTTATCTATTGAACCCGGCATTCGTATATGGTCCAGCCTTTGTTCACAAGGGAGGGTTAATGCAAGCTTTGATTGACGTGGTGGAGGCTAACTCAGATGAAAATGTTGATTGTTATAAGGTAATGAAGCAAGTGACGTTATATCTTGATGGCAACGAATCTTTCAGCAGAGAGACATGCAAAAAAGGGGCTGAAAAACTAGATCCTTGTAAGTAATTAAGTATTTATCTTTATTGTTTAATATTCAATTAACAACATATTCATTGATTGTAACTAATATTATGTATATGTTTTATTTTGTAGATGAATGGTGGATGTACTACGGCTATTCAGTTCCAGAATTGCAACGTGTTGCAACACGTATTCTTAGGCAAACATCTGCTTCTTCTGGTTGTGAACGAAACTGGAGCTTATTTGAGCGCATCCATACAAAAAGAAGAAATAGATTGCAGCATCAAAGGCTGAATGATTTGGTTTACACTAACTATAACTTGCGATTAAAGCATAGGTACTTTTAGATATTATGAAAAATGCTTTTAATTAATATGGATTAAGTTTTAAATTTTAACTAAACTCATTTATCATTGGAAAATTGAAGGAGTGTATTGAATAAAAAGAAGCCAAGTTATGATCCCATTGACTATGAGTCCATTGATGAGGTGGATTTTTGGGTGACGGAAGAAGATCCCATTCCAGACTTTAATGATGAAGATGCAGAAAATCTTGAAAGTGTTCTTAATAATGAAGGCGTTGTACTTTCATCAACTCTGGATAGGATTACTGAAGGTTTATATAATTATATATCCTATTAATATCCTAATATCCTGTTACTAATTTATTATCCATCCATATAATTATTTGTTATACGTAATCATTGATATTCATTATTGTTGTGCATTTGGATAGGTGACGAAGATAGGGACATTCCCGAACCCCCGGCTTTGAATGATGATGTCACTACTACTTACCATTTCCCAAATCCAGTACCTATTGACTCATCTCCAATAGATCAGCTTGATGAGTTGTAGAGTTTGTTGAGTGATGATTTCCTCATTTGGTTATGGTTGATGGATGATGTTATTAGCTATTTTTGTGACTATTTTGATGCTATTGGCTTGTTTGATGAATGATGATTGATATTATTATGTTTTGATTATATTTTGATGTTAGTTATGGGTTTGCTTTGAAGAACTAACTAGGTATTTTAACTATTTTGATGTTGGTGATGACTTATGACTTATGAATGTTGATTATTTTGTTATTGTCAATTAAATTATAATATTTTAATATGACCGGTTTGACCATCGGTTCAACCACCGGTCCGACCCCGGTTGACCCATTAACCCTTGAACCTGTGCCGTGACCGGTTCATTGACCGGTCCGGTTTTTCGTTCCTTGGATTCCCCCTTTCTCCTTTCTTTTCTCTCTTAAATTTCATATCGAATTTTTGGAGTAAAAAAATTTGATAAAAATATATTTTATAAAATTATTATTATAAATATGAATAAGTTTAAATTATTAAAATCTGATCTAGATAATTCTCAAATCACAATTGCAATACAGACAAAATAAAAAAAAAACTTATAAAATACTACATAATATTATTTTTATCAAAACATTTGACGCATAACTTGATATATAATATTACAAAATACTACATATAGATTTTGCTCACACATGCGCTCTATTCCATAATAAACACATTGTAACTAAAATAACTAAGACTTCTTTTTTCAACAAATTCGTCATGTTTCAACATATAATTCTCTCAATAGCTCTCTCGTTTTAACTCATCTAAAATCATTTTTTTATATTTTAAGCAAACTACTACCTCCGGTCTTAAATATAGGACAAAATTTATAGTGCAATTTACACTACAAACTTTATCCTATATTTAGGACCGGGGGGAGTAATTCTTAATATAGTACCCATCTCACCTCTATAAGCTTATTCATGACAAACTAAGTTTTGAATTCCTGTTGAGAGAATTGCTCATATTTAGTATTGCTCATATTTAGTATCTGATTGTGTCTCGAACAAGATTGCTTCAAATAAAAGGATATTTGTGTCTAGAAAAAACAAAAGTACTCTTCCATTATTTTGGTAACATGTTACCAAATATACGCCCTCAACCTCAACAATACCTTTTTATTTTCTATTATTCTCCAAAGAGACACTTCCATTAAATTATTGGGTATTATTTTAGCGAGGGACTGGACATCGCTTATCACACTTTTTAAAAAAATAAATAAAAATAAAAAAAAATTAGGGAAAAAGATGGAAAAAAGAACTTTAAAATTGGAAAATTTCAAAGTAGGTATTTTTCAGAAAAATAAGTTGAAAATTATTTATCAAGTTTTATTATTCTCTTATTAACTCTTAATAGATTTGTAATTTTATAATTTTAAAATTCTTTTTTATCTTTTTTCTAAAAACTCATCGGTATTATGAATATTAAATATGTGGATGTCCATTAACTCATATTACTCTTCTAGTCAGCTTGACATAAAGAAGAAAAGAAGACATGACACAAAGCAAAAATAAAAGAAGACAATGACATAAAGAAGATATAAAGTAACCATGGTCATGTAACCAGAGTTAAATATAACCATGGTCAGGCAACCAGGGATAGATTTCTGACTCTATATAAAGGCCTGTAATCGATTGTTTCAGTTGAACTGAATGAGAATATCTCTCTAATTTCTCTCTAGAAATTCTATCAATTTTCTCTGAATCCTATCAATCTTCTTTCTTATCACATATACTTTTATAACAATCGGCCTCAATTTATGTACAATAATACTGGTATTAATCATTACCCTATCTCAGGAACGTTCTGGTTTTTTATTCAAAAGAGACCCATCCTCTGGAGGATAGCTTTTTTTTTTTTTTTTTGACAAATGGAGAATAGCTTTTTGAGCCTTTATTTGTTTGCTTTTAACGCACGTTACTTTCTTAAAATATTTTTTTAGTTCTATTTATAAATATTTTTTTTAATTACGTAAAATGAACGGGTAGATAAAAATAATAAGTACGTTAAAAATATAATATTTTTTTTCGTATATGCCCCTATTTATAAAAAAAGTATAGGAAAAAGAATAAATAAAAATATGGGAGATAATGAGTATAAGATATGAAAAATAATGAATATTTAATAAGAATAAAATAGAAAAAAAATTATATTTTTAGATAAAATATAAAATTTATTTATAAAAAAGAACAACCTATAAAAAAAAATTATTTATAAATAGAACCGACGGAGTATTACTACTCCCTAGCTGGAAAAAATGTAAATTAAAACATTAGAAAACTATTTCTTTTAGCTTGCGTGGGACATTTGCCCACTTAAAGCTCGAAACACAATTTATGGCGGCTAGTGGGTGTCTACTGTCTAGGGATAGTAACGCAGAATAAAGATGGAATTCAGAAGCATTAGTGGCTCCGTACGTAATTAAGGACTAATTAAATACTTACATCAGTGACGACATGGAGTTTACTTTAAACTTCTTATTAAATTAAATTGAAAATATGCATCACACATGACTCATGTGCCATTAGCCATGTTTTCTGACCCGGACCGATTAGAAACCGGTGACCTGGGCATTAAATCGGTCCGGTTTGGTGACCCGATCCAGTCAATTTTTTTTTTTAAAAAAATTTTCTTTTAGAATTTTATACTATAAGCCTAAAATATTTCATTTCTCACCGGTTTAGCTCCGGTCTGACCCACTGACCCTTGACCCAGTACCTCGACCGGTTCACTGACCGGTCCGAGTTTAATTACCTTGCCCATGAGGATAAGCTTTTTGAGCCTTTATTTGTTTGCTTTTAATTTTAATGGTAGATCTTCTGACTGAGCATATCAAAAGAGATATTTCTAAATAGAAGCAAAATAAAATATATGCATTGTAATCTTTAAAAGAGACAAGTGGAAAATGATGTGAAGGTTAAATTGGAAAAGCAAGTCATTCAACAAGCGATACATTTTAGATATTTAAGATTAATTATACAATAAGATGGAGAAATTGATGAAGATGATTATAGAATATAAGTTGGGTGGTATAAATAGAAAAAATGTACTTGAACTATTTATGATCGGAAAGTACCTAATAAGGTAAAAGAAAAGTTTTATCGTATTGTTATAAAATCAACAATGTTATATGATAGTAAATGCCAGATTTTAAAAGGACAACATGAATATAAATGAAAGTAGCCGAGATGGATGTGTGGTCATAAAAAAAATATAAAATTCGTAATAATTATATACGTGAACAAGTTGGAATGACGCATTACAAAAAAAATGGTAAAGGAAAACCGAAGGAACACTCAATAAGATTATAAAACAAAATCTATTAATTAATAATCTATCTAAATATTTAATTTTTTATAGAGTACAATGATGTCATACGATCCTAAAACTGACCGCTTCTAATAAGATAAAACTTTATTATTGTTGTTATTATCGCTAGAAAGACAACATTATTCTTAGATTACAAGCACCATCAAACCTACAACCTCCCAATTGCGAGAGTTTTCATGCCACCGGCCTAACCATCTTTGTTCTATATTCCTACTGAACGGAATGGTCAATGAATATCTCTATTCTTACTCAACGGAGTGAACAATAAACGCGTACGTAAACTCTTGTTGATTCATGTTTATTTACAATTTTACATACAGTCCAAGCTATTAATTTGACAGGTCCTTCTACTTCTGCCTTGTAGTATAAGTCACAATTAGAAGTAAAAAAAGAAAAAAAAAAATATCAACAAGGTGAGCAAAATACATGTGGCTCAATTTGCACCGACCGCGATCCTCAGCTCAAGTTTAACTTCCTACAAAACTGTTTCACACTTTTGAGAAAAGGTCTTTGCCTTGCCTGATTTTGCACCAGCGATGATTAGTTTATCATATGGGGTGGATTCAGGATCTTGAGCAATTCACAACAAATCGTAGGATCCAATAGATGATGATGCATTTGTATCTCAAGGATGAACAGAGAGGTTCACTTGGAGTCATGTAAGCGTAACAGCTACTACATTTCAAATTGGCACCTACGTAGTTTAGAATGAGAGAGACATAACCTTGTATTCTCAAGCCAGAGCACTCTCTTTAATCATGTGTGAATCTGAATCTCTGACTAGGTTCAACGCTGTTACAATTAATAAATGGAATCATTAGTTTTCATATTGTTGATAAAAATGCTTACCCAAGACTCATTTCAAGTTTCCATTGTAAAATTGAACATCAACAGCAGCTGCCAGCAGTATACAAGTTAATGTAAAGTCAAAAAATTGGAAACTAAATATTAAACTTTACCCCTCTTCTTGATCTTGTTACGGAAACTTCTTTTCCTGCTAAACGTTCTCTCCTGCAGTATTAATAATAAATGAATCAGGCCACAGATCAAGAACTTCATTTGATGGATTAAATATTCTGTTTTTGGGTGGGGTGGGGTGGGGAGGGGATTCTCCATTGGTATGCATTTTCCCAGGGACAATATTTATATGTACTACTTTATGTTCAAAATTTACCACAGGTCGACCAAGTTCCCCTGCTCGGCGAACCACATCAACAAGCTCCCTGTTAGATTCAGTGTACATGCTAGTAACAAGTCCAAATTGACCGGCTCGACCAGTTCTACCAACCCTATGCAAGAAGCCTACAGCAGAACTAGCAAAATCCGCCTGAAATTGATGCACAACAAGGTTGAATATAAGTAAAAACTTATCACATAGAACAAGATTTCTGCAAAGTAGTAGCTCAATGAAGCATGTATGTTGACACAAATGGCAAAACAAAATTGTGTGGCATACTCGTACTGAAATTTAAACCTCCCAAATAATGAGCCCCTTTCATAGAGAACACAACATGTGTCATAGTATGATATAAGTAGCACTTTCGAAGCTTGTTGGATGTGTGTCATCAGCATATTGTGTGAGCGTCAAAATTCAACTTGTGCTTTATAAGTAACACTTTGGAAGTAAGAGTACTCTTTTTAAAGATTGTGATAAACCTTCTATAATTATCAGGTGCATCAGTAGTTTAATTTGAAAGATGGCAATTCAGATGAACATTGCAAAAACTGCACAAGAAAAAATGGGTGATCTTGTACAATGTGGCACAGAAATCTCAGGAGCTAATGTGTTCATGGCAGAAATATTCAAAGTTCTAACATCCTGATGTTTGAGGCAAACATCCAACTACCCTTTGGCTTTTTGGCATGTTCAAACTGAGCATTTCATAATGTTTCAGGTTTGGAGTTGGCACTCCTTTGAACATAAATTTACCCTCAGAAAATGGAATGAAGATAAGAATCTTGTGAATAAAGAAACAGATGGTTTATTGATACAACAACAACAACAACAACAACAAAGCCTTTATCCCACTAGGTGGAGTCGGCTACATGGATCGCACGACGCCATTGTGCTCTGTCGAAAACCATATCCTTAGGTATATTATTAATCAAAAGGTCTCTCTCAATGACCTCATTTAGCGTTCGTTCCGGCCTTCTGCGACCTTGTTTTACAAGACTCTATACGGCTTGATCAACCCTCCTCACCGGTGCATTCAACGGCCTTCGTTGAACATGACCAAACCACCTCAAACGATTTTCTACCATTTTTCCTTCAATAGAGGCCACTCCAACTCGTTCACGTATATGATTACGAATCTTATCCTTTCTTGTATGACCACACATCCATCTCAACATCCTCATCTCGGCCACCCCCATTTTATGCTCATGTAATCCCTTTAAAGCCCAACACTCACTACCATATAGCATTGCTGGTCTTATAGCAGTGCGGTAGAACTTCCCTTTTACTTTATTAGGTACTTTCCGGTCACAAATAACCCCAGTGGCTTTTCTCCATTTATACCATCCAGCTTGGATTCTGTGATCGACATCTCCATCAATTTCACCATCTTGTTGAATAATTGATCCCAAATACCGAAATTTTGTCACTTGCGGAATAACTTGCCCCTCCAATATAACTTCCACTTCATTTCGACCTTGTCTCTTATCATACTTACAATGCATATATTCAGTTTTGCTCCTACTCAAACGAAAACCCTTCATTTCCAAAGTCCGTCTCCATATCTCAAGTTTAGAATTAATTTCCTCCCTGGACTCAGCCAACAGAACTATATCATCCGCAAAAAGCATGCATTTAGGGATTTCCTCTCTTATAGGCTCAGTTAGAACATCTACCACTAGGTTAAACAAATAAGGGCTCAAAGCTGATCCCTGATGTAGGCCAATCTTTATAGGAAAGTCCTTTGTTACACCTCCAGGCGTTCTAACATTGGTTGTAACCCCCTCATACATGTCCTGTATGGCTTTGATATATGTAAACCGCACCCTCTTCTTTTCCAAGGCTTTCCATAGTAAATCTCTTGGCACACGATCATATGCTTTTTCCAAATCAATGAAAACCATATGCAAATCTCTTCCTTTGCTTCTATACTTTTCCATAAACCCCCTCAATAAATAAATCGCCTCTGTTGTAGACCTTCCTGGCATAAATCCAAATTGGTTTTCAGCAATTTCAGTCTCCAACCTCAACCTACGTTCAATCACATTTTCCCATAATTTCATTGTATGACTCATAAGCTTAATTCCTCTATAGTTTGCACAATTTTGAATATCTCCTTTATTCTTATAAATAGGAATCAAAGTATTTTTCCTCCACTCATCCGGCATTTTCTTGAATCGTAAAATCTCATTAAATAATTTTGTGAGCCACAAAACACCTACTTCACCCAAACATTTCCAAACTTCAATAGGAATCCCATCAGGCCCAACAGCTTTACCATTCTCCATTTTCTTAAGAGCTTCTCTAACCTCACCAACTCGAATCCTGCGGTAAAAAGACAAATTGAGATCACCTTCTCGAGTTGTCAAATCTTCGCAATCACAAGGCCCTCCCCCTCCCTCATTGAACAACTTATAAAAATAGACTTCCCACCTATTCTTAATATCTCCATCAGTAACCAATACTTTGCCTTCTTCATCCTTTATACACCTCACTTCGTCCAAGTCTCTCGATTTTCTCTCCTTGTTCTTTACAATCTTGTAAATCTTACGCTCTCCCGCCTTTGTTCCTAACTCCTTATAAAACTCCTCATATGCTTTATTACGAGCTTCACTCACTGCCTTCTTAGTCTCCTTTTTAGCCAAACGATACCTTTCCCAATTGACATCATTATTACACAAGTGTATTGCTCTAAAACAATCTTTCTTATGCTTGGTTTTCTCTTGAACAGTCTCATCCCACCACCAAGTCTCCTTATCTTGCCGACCAAATCCTTTTGATTCTCCCAAAATTACTTTAGCAACCTTCTGGACCTTTTTAGACATATTCTCCCACATGATGTTAGCACTTCCTTGTAACTCCAACACCCCCTCCTCCAAAAGAGTTCTCTTAAAAACCTCTCTCTTCTCCCCCTTTAACTGCCACCACCTGACCCTTGGATTTAAAACTTGCCGGTGCTTTTGTTTTACACACTTAATAATCACATCAAGGACCAAAACCCTATGTTATGTTGTCACGCCATCCCCAGGAATCACTTTGCAGTTAGTACAAAGTCTTCTATCCGAGTTCCTTACCAAAAAGAAGTCAATCTGTGTCTTGGCAGCTCCACTCTTATATGTTATTAAATGCTCCTCTCTCTTCTTAAAGCAAGTGTTGACAATCTTGAGGTTATATGCGAGGGAGAAATCAATAATAGATTGACCTTCACTATTGAGCACCCCAAATCCAAAACCCCCATGAGCCCTTGCATGAGGTCCTGCCTCCTTACCGACATGTCCATTAAGATCTCCTCCAATAAAAATCTTTTCGGTTAGTGGGATACTCTGAATTAGCCCCTCCAAATCTTCCCAGAACTTTTCCTTAAGATGTGTTTCTGCCCCTACTTGAGGTGCATACGCACTGATAGTGTTTATAATATCCTTCCCAACAATCATCTTTAAGGAAATGATTCTATCCTCAACCCTTCTAACTTCCACCACGTTCTTTCTCCATTCATTATCAGTGATGATACCAACACCATTCCTTCCGTTGACCTTTCCAGTATACCAAAGCTTAAAACCATTAATTTCCCGAGACCTTTCTCCAGCCCATTTTGTTTCTTGAAGGCACAAGATATTAATCTTACGATTATTCATTACACCTACGACCTCCAGAGATTTGGCATTCAGAGTCCCAACGTTCCAAGTGCCAAATCTGATCTTGCTCTCATGAACTAGCTTCTTTAGCCGCCTCCGTTCAAGAGAGCGGTAGCCCTTGCTCATTTAACACTACACCCGGGCGACGATGCAGCGGCCCTTGCTCACTTATCACTGTACTCGAGCCATACAACGCGTTACTTACAGGCAACGACCTAGCATTAGCACAATATCTTCGTTGATCCATGTTCATAAGAGATTCGACAGGGTTTTACGTTGGCTGTCGGGGCCTAACACAACCCTCCTCCTTTACCCGGGCTTGGGACCGGCTATAAACATAGGCGGAGTTAGATGGTTTATTGATAGTCTAGAGTAATTTGGATGTTTTAAGAATTGGGAATTAGGGTAGAATAGAGGGGAAATCAGAAAGAAACTAGAGGATTTAGAGAGAAAAGAGAGATTGAGAGAGACAGAATATTCTGAATAATGCTCTGGTTCTATTAACTTCCAAAAGTAATCACAGTCAGTACACTCTGCCATATATATAGGCATTAGAACAGAACGGTAAAACAGAAACAGAAAAGGATTAGGGATTCACTTAACTAAGGACCTATTAGTAATTAGACATGGGTAAGGTCATGTTTGGCTAATGTTGCTCTTAAACAACTAATACCACTAATGGTTAATCCCACTCTTCTAATTAACTAACTAACCTAACTAACCTTGCAATTTATTATTACAACATTATATCAATACCCCCCTTTTAAACATCCTTGACCTCAAGGATTAAGAACGACAAATGTAGGATATTGTTGTTGAAAAGAGTGAAGAGCCATCCAAGAGGCTTCTTCATCAGGCAAGCCCCTCCATTGAACCAACACCTCCGTAATCATCCTCTTACGACGCTTTTTGACCCTCCGGTTCAGAATGCTTTCTGGTTCCATGGCTGGTGGCAACTCCGGAAATTCGATAGGAGGGTGCCTAGGCCTCACAGTAGGATCCGGACATAGTCTCAATAGGGAAACATGAAAGGTATAATGAATTCTAGATTCTGGTGGTAATGCTAGCTTATATGCAACAGCTCCAACCTTCTCTACCACTTGATATGGACCATAGAATCTAGGAGCCAACTTTTGAGAAGCCCTTGTTGCTGTAGAGATTTGCCTATAGGGCTTAAGCTTCAAGAATACCCACTGCCCAACCTGAAACTCACGATCCGACCTATGCAAATCAGCCCTATGCTTCATCAAATTTGCTGCCCGGTGCAAATGGTGTTTCAAAAGTGCTAGAACTTCTTCTCTAGCCATGAAGCTACGATCCACCAACTCCAATACTGAGTTGTGGGGTAAATAAGGGGTGTGTAGTGGAGGTTGTTGCCCATAAAGCAACTCATATGGTGTAGCCTTAGTGGCGGTGTGATATGTTGTATTATACCACCATTCTGCATGTGAAATCCACTTAGCCCAATCCTTAGGTTTCTCCCAACACATACACCGCAAATACGTCTCCAAACACCTATTAAGCACTTCCGATTGCCCATCCGTTTTCAATGCTTTCTGGGGTTCAACTGCGTATATTGACTGCTCCTGTTATATTTGCTTCAGTGGCAACCACGAGCGTGACTGGCCGGGAAGTGGATCTTTTATGGCAACATGGATTCTGGAGGAGAATGTGGTGTATTGTCTCAGACTATGTTTTATGTTCCTGCTGTGAACAGAGAAAAATTCTGGTATTATATATTTTAACATCAACCCCCCTCCTTTTTTTTGCATAGAACAAACTATATATTGTATTTGCCGCTGTGCTAACTTGAGTGATGGTTGATTGGTTAAATTCACTTATCTGCCATGGAGATGTAATCTGTAGCTAATATGCATTTTCTTGGGAAAATTGATGAAAAATCTCAGTTTGAAAATTTTATTGGCAAAAAGGGTTTGAATTCGAGTGAGTAACGTACTTTTTGTGTATAAAATCTTTCAGAGAATTAGTACTTTTTATATATAAAAAGCATATCAGATCTTTCTAACCAGTAAAATTTCTATAGATGGACTTTTCACTGTTTTCCTCCATTTTATTTGGATATCAAACATGTATTTTCCAGACATGTACTAGGGAATGAAGGATATTTTCTTCTGCTTCAAGTTGGGTTAAATTTAATGATATTGGTCTCATTTTCATATGGGTAATCTCTGAAACTGGTGTTTTTTTGCTTTTGGCCAGGTACTCTGTTGACTATGGGATGTTCAGGTTCTGTATAGCAGACACAGAACATGATTGGAGAAAAGGATCAGATCAGTACAAATTCATTGAGCACTGTTTAGCATCAGTCGACAGACAAAAACAGCCATGGTTGATATTTCTTGCTCACCGTGTTCTGGGATATTCTTCGGCTAGTTTTTACGTAGAAGAAGGCTCTTTTGAGGAGCCAATGGGAAGAGAGGACCTTCAAATCCTCTGGTAAAAGTACAAGGTTGACATAGCCATGTATGGACATGTCCATAGCTACGAAAGAACATGCCCCATATACGAGGTATGACATTATACTCTCTTAGACCCTATATATAAGACTACCCATTAATTAAACCTTTTCAAAATTTAATGAAACATTTTATGATTCAGAATATTTGCACCAGTAAAGAGAAGAACAATTACAAAGGCTACTTGAATGGGACAATACATGTAGTGGTTGGTGGAGGAGGAGCAGTGTAATATCCCAAAAAAATTAGTAAAGGTTAAGTTAATCAAAAAGAAAAATTTACATGGAGTTAAATTTAGTTTTTGGAAGAAGGGAAGACTAGGATGATTATGGTTATTTTACTTGACCAAGATTTAACCACATAAGTTAAGTAAGATCCAATGGCAAATTAGTTAATATTGCCATAATCAAGGGCAAGAGGGACATCTACCATGTGATTTTGAGGTTAGAGTTGGAAGCTGAAATCAAGGGCTAAGATTTTTCCTTGAAAAACAATTTAAAGAGACAAATTGGACAACATTTACCTAACACTTATACAACTACCTACTCACACTATGCCAAACACAAGAAGCTTCTATATGTGGACACAACATCATACTCTCTCCACTCTCTTAAGTTTCGGTCAAGCACAACAAGTAGGAGGATAATATTTAATCAACTAAATTCATCATCCATACACACACATTCCGTCAAGAAAAGGAAAAGAGATAGAAGGAGTTGGTCCACATGCCAACACACACAAGCACCCACACACACTACATCACACACACTCAATCAATTAATAAACACACTTTCGTTCAAAGCACAAAACAAGGAAGAGAAAGGACAATCAACATTTGGAACATATGGGCACACTTAAGGCAAAAAAAAAAACAAGACACCACTATCATTGTTTTCTTCTCATGATTGGCCATTTAATTGAGACACTTTCCCCCCCCTCTCTCTCTCTCTCATTTCATTTCTATTCGGCTAGATATGAGAGAGTAAGAGAAACATAAAAGAAAATAGATAAAGGGAAAGAGAAGGTGGTGAACTTGAAGAACGCAGAAACAAGGCAAGTGAGTATCACACAATCTCACTCTCTAAATCACTTTTCTTGCTCTTAGAGTGTTCATAAAAATTATTCCTCTTGATGAGAGCTTCAATTCCATGGTCTCAGATTTCTCATCTGAGGTGTTTTGTGTCAGTTAGTTAGCCGGAGTGCCGTCGGAATATCAAACCACTTGTAGGAACGTGAAGAGGTAAGCGTAGGTTTCATTTTGAACCGATTACTTCGTGTTTTCATTGAGTTATTCCTTGTTCTTGAATCAACCACGTAATTCAACCAAGGGGTGTTTTCGAAGACTAAAGATGTTTTAAATCATATATAAGGTGATATATGATTATTAATGAAGTATTAGATTTGTTGGAGTTCAAAAACACAAACTTGATTTTTGTTGTTTTGGGAGGCAGATTTCGGTTGGGGGCTGAATCTTGTAGAAATAATTGGATTTTGGTATTTTTGAGCTTTCTATTGGATTCTACACGAAAAATTTTGTGAGAATAGGTTCTAGTTATAATTTTTGACAGACTGGTTTAAATATTTAAAAAAAAATTGGAAATTAAGTAAGCTTGTGCAACAAAGTTGCCAGTGTGCGTTTTTGTCTGGAAGTTTGGTTGTGGTGAAACTTTCACTGTCCAAACTTCATCTGTTGATGATGAGATTTTCCAGAATTAAAGTACACTTATAGACCTTTAATTTGATAGGTATTATGAAGGATTTTGATAAGTATACTAGGAGTTATGAATGTTTGAAGTAGACCATTAAAAATGGTCAGATTTTCTGGCAGCAGGGAGAAAAAGAAAAAATGGGAAGTGTGCGCAGTCTCACGGCTACTAAAAGTATTTTTCCCTTAAAATAGACTTAATAAGGGTTACAGAGAATTTTGGATCATCCCAATTGAATTTTTCTAGAATTAGTTATGATTTTTCAAAGTTCAGTGAAAAATCTGTCAGTTTTTAGTAAATGTGCGAAAATTCAAATTTAAGAGTTTGATAATAGAATTGGACCTTTAAGAATTGAGTTAAGCCTTTGGAGTAGCTTTAGCTCATTAGCTTCATATTGGGCCTAATATAGTGACCCTAATGGTAACCAACATAAGAGAATAACTTATGAAGAGTTGGACTAAGAAATAACTCATTGCCTGTAAATTATAGGACTTGACACTTGCCCAGGACATTCAAAGCACGTCAATCAAGATCAAGATTTGGAAAAATTATCAGGTAGTAACTTATCCCTCACATACTATGTGATATGTTATATGCATGTTTGTACCATTGTGAATTTAAGCATTCAGATGAGAAGGGCTCAGGCCCAGTAGAATTTCCCAGCGCTGTGGCAAGGGACGGTTGTCCTTGAATTGGTAACTTTATGCTTTCTGCATATTGTGAATTTATCTCTGAATGTTGAATATGTTGATTGTACTATAACTTTGGTTGACATGGCATGATATATATACATTTTATATGAGTGATATCTGTTACTACTGAGATTCATTGAATCTCACCCTATTTTTCCAAAACAAATTTTCAGTTCGGGCAAGTAGTTCCTCAGGCAAGAAGGTAAACGCGGGCGAATGAAGCAAAGGACTTAGAATTTAATTTTCTGTTGGTTATCTATTTGGAGTTGTATTTAATTTGTATTTAAGTGTGGTCAGTCTCATACTGACAAGATCGTAGACACGTAAATAAGCACCTATGTATAAGCAAACGCAATGTGATATCCGAACCAGTAGTGGACAGCCATCCATTTAGGGCCGTTAATTTATTATAGTAGTTTGGGTTCCAGCAGAGAATTTATTAGTAAAAACTCTGATAGGAAGAAATGAACCTAAAACGGATGGCTTGAAATGAATCATAAAATAAAATGAGACCAAATTTGAAAAAGATTTTTTGAAAAACCCACTCAACACACTGTTTGATGGAATTTTCGCTGTTTACAAAAGATTATCGGTCTCCTTATTAAAGATAATACTGCACTTTAGCCGTCCATACGCTTTGAAAACAAGGGTGTTACAAGCAGCACTTGCAGAATTTGCCCCCATAAACACAAAATGGAGCATATTTAAAGATCTTGACTTTGGTTTTGTCAAACTTACGGCATTTGATCATTCTAATCTCTTGTTTGAGGACAAGAAGAGCAGTGATGGACAAGTTTATGACTCTTTCAAGATATCCAGGGATTACAGAGACATCTTGGCTTGCGGTGTCGATAGTTGCTCGCCCACAACATTGGCATCTTAATCAAATGATCTTGAAGGAAAAAGATTGTTGATTTTGTATTTAGTTTTGTTGAATAATATGATGATCTGTGCGTAGGAATGTGTAAATAAGATTGTATGAAATGAATATTTAATTTTCCAAAACAAATAAGGTTGACATTTTATTACTTAGAATTTGCTAATCAAATGGGTCTTTCTTTTGGTTCAAAATTTGAGGTGAAAACAGGAAATTCCACTGAACTTTGAGTTTGGGTCCATAGGCAGTGTGCATATTCTTCAATTTTCCTTTGTACGAATGTCTTGTTTACTTGCATGGTTGAATTTGGGTCACAGTTATTGTCAATGTATTGTTATATACTTATATTAACTGTCAATTACCTTGTAGCTTAGTGACGCAAGAACTCCCTTGTAAATGGCAGGTTGTAGATTCGCTTCTATTTGTAATCTTAGGCTGTCAGTGCTTGATATATTAATATTATGGAATTATATAATTGATAGTTTATAATTTGTTAAATATGTAGTGAAATTTTCAACGACAGTTAATTTGTTGTACAGGAGTAACAAAAGTGCAATTCATATCCATAGTAAGATTACATAAAAAGGGTTGAAGTTAAAAGTGTTTGATTAGTTAAGTAACTTGATATGTTCAATTTTATCCAATAAATCATAAAGAATAAGCTGTAAGATGAGAATTATCAGCCTAACCCAACTTGTTGTGTATATTATATGTGTGTGTGTGTGTGTGTGTGTGTGGTCTGAAGGAAGAAGGTTGAGATTCCAATTAAATGAATGCTCTGTGTGAGATTCAAAAGGAATTCTCTGTAAATGGTCCATGTATGAAAGAGGACATGGTTCCTTCTATGACCCGAATCAACATTGGTCAAAGATCATCCTAGTTTTATTTATCTTTTTAGTAAATATCTGTACAGACTTTGATTTTGCAGGTGTGTCCTTGTTTATATCTTTATTTTAAATTCCGCATGAAAATCGCATGTTGCTCAGGTCTGCATAAGCTATGGTATCAGAGCTTATGGTTCGATAAAATGGAACTCTTAGATCCCTGTTAATTCTCATACTACTTTCGGTAGAAATTTTGCTGTGATAGAAATCTTTAAAGTTTGTGATAAATTTGTGATTAATTAGTATATCTGATTGTTAGAAATTAAAGTTATATATTCTCAGAAATATAAGATAAATATTATAAGAAAATTAGAACCTAGAACATATGAAGCAGAAATAAATAATTTACCTATAAGTTCCCATTTATCTTTAATAGGAAATCAAGAAGAAACATGTATATTTACACCTTTTATGTCAGGAGGAAATGGAGATAATATTTGGAATTTAATAAATTGGAATAATATGTATATGATGAAACAAATAGGAACATATATAAACCCAAATATTTATGATTTAATGGAAATATATAATTTAGAAGAAATATTAGAAATGGTCCCAGAAGATATAAAAGAAAAAGTAAAATTAGAAAAGCCGAGTAATAGAAAAGAAAGATTAGAATATTTAAGCCAATCTTTAGAAGAGAAAATATATAATATGAAAAAGAAAATAGATAATAATACTGAGGATTTAAGGATAATAAAATCAAATGTAAAAACTATAATGAATTCGTTAGGAGTAACAGATATGGAAATTGAAGAACCAGAGATAAAACATGAAACTGATTTATTAGAACCTATAACTCATAAGCATAGAAAATTAAATATGATGAAAGCGTTGGAAAAAATGGAAAAATTAGAAACTACTAAAGAAAAGATATATAAACAAAATATGGATGAAAATGTAAGGCAGACAAGATTAATTGTAGAACAAGTAGTGAAAGGACAACAAATAATGAATAGTAATTTATGAACAATTAATGATAAGCTTAATAATTTAGGAATTACAGAAGAAGAGAAGAAACAATTAATTGAAATAACAAAAGGAAAAGCTAAACGAGCAAATTATGAAAAGAATGAGGAAGTTGAAGAAGGAAGTAAAATTGCAGAAATAATATATTCGAAAGATGTAATAGATATTTTTAAAATATATAATCCACAAATAAAAATGATGAATGCAGTAGAAGAGGAAGATGATGAAATCGAAAATTTAATGGGATTAGAAGAACAAGAATTAGAAAAAATTCAAAGAGATTTTAAGGATGCTACAAATATAAAAGGAAATATAGAAGATTATAAGGAATTAAATGTAGGAGTAAGTATTAATGAACCAAATAATGAAAGTAAGAAATCAGAAGCATAATCATCAAAAGTAAGAACAGAAGCAGACTATAATAAACATAAAGAACAAAGAGAAAATGAAATAGAAAAAGACGAATTACCACATGATAAGAAAACAGAAAATCAAGAATTTGATATAAGATTTGAAATACCAAAAGGAAAAGGCTTTATGCCAACACCTATAGATCAATATGAAAGTAAGAGTATACCTGTATCTGGAATATGGTTAAATTTAGATTGTGTATTAGACCCTGAAAAAATAATCGAAGAATGGTCAAGAGCAACTATAATAGCATTAATAGGAAGAAATAATTTGGACTTTCAATCGACTAATTTACTTATAGAATCAAGCTTTTTAGGAAATGTATATTATTGGTGGAGAAGTCAAGAAGAAAATTGGAGAAATCAAATAAGACATATAGCAAAAGAAGAATATAATAGTAGAAAAGAATATTATGTTAAACTTGTAAAAAGATATGAATATGTACTTAGAACCGAATTTGTAGGAAGAAGTAGTACATTAGAAGAACATATAACAAGTAATGAAGCAATAAAAAGATTATATCAAATAGAAATATGCTCATTAGAACCAAAATATTTAAATCCTTATATATGTGAATTTCAGAAATATTATTATGAAATAAAATAAAATCCAGAAATGAAAAGAATAAAGTATTTAGAACTTTTTTATAGAAAACTACCAAAACTAATAAGAGATGAAATAATAGATGATTATATGAAAACATTTAAAGAAAATCCAGAATTATTACCATATATAGATTCTCTAGGAAGAAGAATAGATTATTTAAGAAATTACTTATCTGAAAAATGTAAACAAGCTTGGAGAAAAATGAAATATTACAAACAAAATAAATTAATATTAAGATGTGCAGAATTTGAAAGACCACATAGATGGGGATGTAAAGATGAAAATAAAAAGATAAGGAGAAAATATAAAAAAGGAAAATATAAAGATAAGAAATGGAAGCCTATGAAGAGATATAATAAGTATAGGTATAAATTTAAAAAAATATCCAAAAGAGAAGTTTTATAAGAAATACAAACCTAAGAAGTATTTTAGAAAATATTTTAAGAAAGGAAATAAAATAGACTATAATAAAAAACCTAGAAAATGTAGATGTTACAATTGTGGAAAAATAGGACATATATCAACAGAATGTAAGGAACCTAAGGATAAGAAATTTATGAATATATTAGAACAAGCCCAAGAATATGAATTAGAACCATTAGAGTTTGATGAAGAGATATATAGTGATATAGAAAATCCCGAAATAGAAATATATAAAATTAAAGTAATAAGTGAATCAGAGTTAAGTGAAACAGAAGAAGAATCAGAATCAGAAATAGAATATTTAAATAGCTCAGAAGAAGAATATAAGTTCTATATGATGAAAGGAAAAGAAATAGAAGAAGTAAAAGAAGAAGACGAATATGAAACTTATGAAGAATATAGAAATACATCAGAAGGAAGTGTAGAAAAAAGATTAACATTTAATGCTAAACAATATGAAAAAATAAAGGATATGAAATCAAATTTAAAACCAGACCAAATAGTTAATGAAAATTTTATGAGTAGAGTTAATAGAATATTAAAATCAAAAAAGGATATTAAAAGTCAATGTGTAATATTACAAAAGAAACATCCTATAGAGTCAACCTTAACAGAAGGAATATTAAGAATACCATTAATAAGTAAAGGATTAATAGAAAATGAAATATCTAAATTACCTTTTAAAGAAGAAGTAACTGAAATTTATATTGCAGGAGTACAATTATTAGTTAAAGCATGTTTTAAAGAAGGAATAGATTCACCAATAGAACTATTAATAACATATGGAAGAATAATAAGTAGCGTACAAGATAGCATATTAGGAATGTTAACAGGAAATTCAATATATCAAGAATTAAAATTTACTCTAAATACTAATTTTGCAATATCTAGAAATGATGAACATATAGACCAATCAATAATGATATACCATAAATTAAAAGGAATTAAATTATTAAAAGGAGCTAAAACAATAAGTATAACAGCAATGGTAGGATTAGTATTTACAAATGAACATAAAATATATAATAAGTCGATAGGAAGAGTAAGTATAGAAAAACAATTCATGCCTATATTAAAAGAAGTAAAAACAGATCCTATAAATATAACCTTACCTGAAATATTAGAAATAGAACTAGATAAAACTGTAAGTATTCATGATAATAAAGGAAAAAGATTAATAGCTAATAATAATTTAGGAAACAGATCATTAAGAATAAATACATTAAATGAACCATTACAGATAAATATAATGAATCCAAGAAAAAGTATTGATATAGGAAGTAATAGCAGGTTAGCTGAAATGTCTTTAATAAGTCCATAAATACAGAATTAGTTGAAATAAATCAAAAAATAACAAGTTTAGATATAACAAGAGAAAATAAAAAGGATAAAATAATAATAGAAACAAAAAAGAATGGAATATGGCAAGAAATAATAACATTAATAGATGAACATGAAGAAAAAAGTAAGATAGAAATAGGATATATAGAAAATGAGTATGAAGAAACAGATGAAGGAATAAAAACAAATATAATGATAAGGTTTAATAAAAGAGATGTAATACAGTTAATTTTATGGGTGGAACAAGACTCAAATAAATCATATAAAGTAATATTAGGAAGAGACTTCTTAGAAAAAGTAAAACCTTATAGAAATCAAGAAGATAGAATAATCTTTAACACAAACCATCAGACAATTATAATTCAAAAGTTAATATGATGATTAATACACACCAAACGGCAAAAATAATGAGAGTAATATTATCAGAAGAAAATAAAGACTATTATTACATAGATGATGAACGAATAATAATTCCAAAAGCTGATAAAGCAATGATGAATCATATAATACATAAGATAAATAAATGTAATGCAAAAGAAAAAAGACAACTAAGAATAGTATACTATACAAGAGCTCAAGATTTTGTAGAAGCTTATAATGCAGTAGTAAATAATATGATGAATAGAAATGATATTAAAAAAGTATTAAAAGAAAGATTAGAAGTATTATCTAGAGCTTAATGAATATAAGAATTACACTTTACAATGAGAATAATTTGTTTTATAATATAGATGAAAATGATATAAGGATACCCAAAAATAATGTAGGATTATTAAGATATTTTATAAATAAAATGAATAAAGCTAATAAAATAGAAGACACAGTTATGAAACAAATATTAGAAGAATTGCAACATGATGATATAGCTTAAATGCAAATGATTAATGAAATTATAAATAGAAAAAGAGAAAGGAGAAGTATAAAGAAAGATCTAAAGAAACAATTAGAATTATTATCTAGAATTTAATATGGGAGACATACATATGTTAAACGAAGAATTAAGAAATAAAAGTAGATTAATTATAGATGGAGAATTCTGGGCATATAAGAAAAAAGAATATATTACAATTATACCAAAAAATGATAAAAGCTTTTTGAGAATAATAATTAAGAGATTAAGTAAAACCTATAAATGGGAAAATAGAAGATTAAACTTTATTTACGATAATCATTATTTATTATATGAAGAAGAATATGCAAGAGTAATGAGAGAAAGAAAAGACAGAAAAGAAATTAAAAAGACATTGAAGAAACGTTTAGAAGTACTATCTAGGATATGAGTAGACCATTATATTACATACTTCTAAAATTTATATATGCTAAATATAGATCAAGAAAATATCATGCTTTGGTTGACACTTGAGCAAATCTAACTGTAGCTAAATATAATGTATTACCACCTGAGTTATGGAAAAGGAAGAATAAGACATTAAGAATGGAAAGTGCAGGAAAAGAAATTCATATATTAGAATTAGAAGCAAAAGATGTAAAAGTTCAAATAGGAAACTATGAATTATTAATAAAAGAATTAAACCAATATAATGAACCTTCTTGTGATGTAATTTTAGGACTAGATTTCTTAGAACAATATTTCCCTATGTATATGATTAGTAAAGCTATAATATTAACAACTCCGTGTAAACATGAAGCTTGGGGTATAAGAATAACTAGAGCATATAGAAGAAAAGACGAAAAATTTCAGAAAAAGAATAATGAACATGAAGTACAATTTTTACAAAATAACAATCCAGTAGAAATACAACATATGTTAGCCACATTGAATATTATAGAAGTAAAAACCATAGAACAAAGAATTGTAGATAATTATAGTGAAAATCCTTTAATACACTGGGAAAAATCTAAGCCTATGGCAAAAATAGAATTAAAAGATTATAGTAAAGAAATAAATTGTAAACCTTATGCATGGACTAAAGAAGATAGAAAAGAATTTATAATGCATATAGAGGAAATGAAAAAATTTAATCTTATAAGGGAAAGTAGATCAAATTTAAGTTGCATCCTATGTTTGGATACAATTATAGCTGGTGATGAATATTCTGATCTACTTTCTCTTATAAGATTAAATTTTTTCATTTCCTCTATATGCATTATAAATTCTTTTCTATCTTCTTTAGTCCATGCATAAGGTTTACAATTTATTTCTTTACTATAATCTTTTAATTCTATTTTTGCCATAGGCTTAGATTTTTCCCAGTGTATTAAAGGATTTTCACTATAATTATCTACAATTCTTTGTTCTATGGTTTTTACTTCTATAATATTCAATGTGGCTAACATATGTTGTATTTCTACTGGATTTTTATTTTGTAAAAATTGTACTTCATGTTCATTATTCTTTTTCTGAAATTTTTCGTCTTTTCTTCTATATGCTCTAGTTATTCTTATACCCCAAGCTTCATGTTTACACGGAGTTGTTAATATTATAGCTTTACTAATCATATGCATAGGGAAATATTGTTCTAAGAAATCTAGTCCTAAAATTACATCACAAGAAGGTTCATTATATTGGTTTAATTCTTTTATTAATAATTCATAGTTTCCTATTTGAACTTTTACATCTTTTGCTTCTAATTCTAATATATGAATTTCTTTTCCTGCACTTTCCATTCTTAATGTCTTATTCTTCCTTTTCCATAACTCAGGTGGTAATACATTATATTTAGCTACAGTTAGATTTGCTCAAGTGTCAACCAAAGCATGATATTTTCTTGATCTATATTTAGCATATATAAATTTTAGAAGTATGTAATATAATGGTCTACTCATATCCTAGATAGTACTTCTAAACGTTTCTTCAATGTCTTTTTAATTTCTTTTCTGTCTTTTCTTTCTCTCATTACTCTTGCATATTCTTCTTCATATAATAAATAATGATTATCGTAAATAAAGTTTAATCTTCTATTTTCCCATTTATAGGTTTTACTTAATCTCTTAATTATTATTCTCAAAAAGCTTTTATCATTTTTTGGTATAATTGTAATATATTCTTTTTTCTTATATGCCCAGAATTCTCCATCTATAATTAATCTACTTTTATTTCTTAATTCTTCGTTTAACATATGTATGTCTCCCATATTAAATTCTAGATAATAATTCTAATTGTTTCTTTAGATCTTTCTTTATACTTCTCCTTTCTCTTTTTCTATTTATAATTTCATTAATCATTTGCATTTAAGCTATATCATCATGTTGCAATTCTTCTAATATTTGTTTCATAACTGTGTCTTCTATTTTATTAGCTTTATTCATTTTATTTATAAAATATCTTAATAATCCTACATTATTTTTGGGTATCCTTATATCATTTTCATCTATATTATAAAACAAATTATTCTCATTGTAAAGTGTAATTCTTATATTCATTAAGCTCTAGATAATACTTCTAATCTTTCTTTTAATACTTTTTTAATATCATTTCTATTCATCATATTATTTACTACTGCATTATAAGCTTCTACAAAATCTTGAGCTCTTGTATAGTATACTATTCTTAGTTGTCTTTTTTCTTTTGCATTACATTTATTTATCTTATGTATTATATGATTCATCATTGCTTTATCAGCTTTTGGAATTATTATTCGTTCATCATCTATGTAATAATAGTCTTTATTTTCTTCTGATAATATTACTCTCATTATTTTTGCCGTTTGGTGTGTATTAATCATCATATTAACTTTTGAATTATAATTGTCTGATGGTTTGTGTTAAAGATTATTCTATCTTCTTGATTTCTATAAGGTTTTACTTTTTCTAAGAAGTCTCTTCCTAATATTACTTTATATGATTTATTTGAGTCTTGTTCCACCCATAAAATTAACTGTATTACATCTCTTTTATTAAACCTTATCATTATATTTGTTTTTATTCCTTCATCTGTTTCTTCATACTCATTTTCTATATATCCTATTTCTATCTTACTTTTTTCTTCATGTTCATCTATTAATGTTATTATTTCTTGCCATATTCCATTCTTTTTTGTTTCTATTATTATTTTATCCTTTTTATTTTCTCTTGTTATATCTAAACTTGTTATTTTTTGATTTATTTCAACTAATTCTGTATTTATGGACTTATTAAAGACATTTCAGCTAACCTGCTATTACTTCCTATATCAATACTTTTTCTTGGATTCATTATATTTATCTGTAATGGTTCATTTAATGTATTTATTCTTAATGATCTGTTTCCTAAATTATTATTAGCTATTAATCTTTTTCCTTTATTATCATGAATACTTACAGTTTTATCTAGTTCTATTTCTAATATTTCAGGTAAGGTTATATTTATAGGATCTGTTTTTACTTCTTTTAATATAGGCATGAATTGTTTTTCTATACTTACTCTTCCTATCGACTTATTATATATTTTATGTTCATTTGTAAATACTAATCCTACCATTGCTGTTATACTTATTGTTTTAGCTCCTTTTAATAATTTAATTCCTTTTAATTTATGGTATATCATTATTGATTGGTCTATATGTTCATCATTTCTAGATATTGCAAAATTAGTATTTAGAGTAAATTTTAATTCTTGATATATTGAATTTCCTGTTAACATTCCTAATATGCTATCTTGTACGCTACTTATTATTCTTCCATATGTTATTAATAGTTCTATTGGTGAATCTATTCCTTCTTTAAAACATGCTTTAACTAATAATTGTACTCCTGCAATATAAATTTCAGTTACTTCTTCTTTAAAAGGTAATTTAGATATTTCATTTTCTATTAATCCTTTACTTATTAATGGTATTCTTAATATTCCTTCTGTTAAGGTTGACTCTATAGGATGTTTCTTTTGTAATATTACACATTGACTTTTAATATCCTTTTTTGATTTTAATATTCTATTAACTCTACTCATAAAATTTTCATTAACTATTTGGTCTGGTTTTAAATTTGATTTCATATCCTTTATTTTTTCATATTGTTTAGCATTAAATGTTAATCTTTTTTCTACACTTCCTTCTGATGTATTTCTATATTCTTCATAAGTTTCATATTCGTCTTCTTCTTTTACTTCTTCTATTTCTTTTCCTTTCATCATATAGAACTTATATTCTTCTTCTGAGCTATTTAAATATTCTATTTCTGATTCTGATTCTTCTTCTGTTTCACTTAACTCTGATTCACTTATTACTTTAATTTTATATATTTCTATTTCGGGATTTTCTATATCACTATATATCTCTTCATCAAACTCTAATGGTTCTAATTCATATTCTTGGGCTTGTTCTAATATATTCATAAATTTCTTATCCTTAGGTTCCTTACATTCTGTTGATATATGTCCTATTTTTCCACAATTGTAACATCTACATTTTCTAGGTTTTTTATTATAGTCTATTTTATTTCCTTTCTTAAAATATTTTCTAAAATACTTCTTAGGTTTGTATTTCTTATAAAACTTCTCTTTTGGATATTTTTTTAAATTTATACCTATACTTATTATATCTCTTCATAGGCTTCCATTTCTTATCTTTATATTTTCCTTTTTTATATTTTCTCCTTATCTTTTTATTTTCATCTTTACATCCCCATCTATGTGGTCTTTCAAATTCTGCACATCTTAATATTAATTTATTTTGTTTGTAATATTTCATTTTTCTCCAAGCTTGTTTACATTTTTCAGATAAGTAATTTCTTAAATAATCTATTCTTCTTCCTAGAGAATCTATATATGGTAATAATTCTGGATTTTCTTTAAATGTTTTCATATAATCATCTATTATTTCATCTCTTATTAGTTTTGGTAGTTTTCTATAAAAAAGTTCTAAATACTTTATTCTTTTCATTTCTGGATTTTATTTTATTTCATAATAATATTTCTGAAATTCACATATATAAGGATTTAAATATTTTGGTTCTAATGAGCATATTTCTATTTGATATAATCTTTTTATTGCTTCATTACTTGTTATATGTTCTTCTAATGTACTACTTCTTCCTACAAATTCGGTTCTAAGTACATATTCATATCTTTTTACAAGTTTAACATAATATTCTTTTCTACTATTATATTCTTCTTTTGCTATATGTCTTATTTGATTTCTCCAATTTTCTTCTTGACTTCTCCACCAATAATATACATTTCCTAAAAAGCTTGATTCTATAAGTAAATTAGTCGATTGAAAGTCCAAATTATTTCTTCCTATTAATGCTATTATAGTTGCTCTTGACCATTCTTCGATTATTTTTTCAGGGTCTGATACACAATCTAAATTTAACCATATTCCAGATACAGGTATACTCTTACTTTCATATTGATCTATAGGTGTTGGCATAAAGCCTTTTCCTTTTGGTATTTCAAATCTTATATCAAATTCTTGATTTTCTGTTTTCTTATCATGTGGTAATTCGTCTTTTTCTATTTCATTTTCTCTTTGTTCTTTATGTTTATTATAGTCTGCTTCTGTTCTTACTTTTGATGATTATGCTTCTGATTTCTTACTTTCATTATTTGGTTCATTAATACTTACTCCTACATTTAATTCCTTATAATCTTCTATATTTCCTTTTATATTTGTAGCATCCTTAAAATCTCTTTGAATTTTTTCTAATTCTTGTTCTTCTAATCCCATTAAATTTTCGATTTCATCATCTTCCTCTTCTACTGCATTCATCATTTTTATTTGTGGATTATATATTTTAAAAATATCTATTACATCTTTCGAATATATTATTTCTGCAATTTTACTTCCTTCTTCAACTTCCTCATTCTTTTCATAATTTGCTCGTTTAGCTTTTCCTTTTGTTATTTCAATTAATTGTTTCTTCTCTTCTTCTGTAATTCCTAAATTATTAAGCTTATCATTAATTGTTCATAAATTACTATTCATTATTTGTTGTCCTTTCACTACTTGTTCTACAATTAATCTTGTCTGCCTTACATTTTCATCCATATTTTGTTTATATATCTTTTCTTTAGTAGTTTCTAATTTTTCCATTTTTTCCAACGCTTTCATCATATTTAATTTTCTATGCTTATGAGTTATAGGTTCTAATAAATCAGTTTCATGTTTTATCTCTGGTTCTTCAATTTCCATATCTGTTACTCCTAACGAATTCATTATAGTTTTTACATTTGATTTTATTATCCTTAAATCCTCAGTATTATTATCTATTTTCTTTTTCATATTATATATTTTCTCTTCTAAAGATTGGCTTAAATATTCTAATCTTTCTTTTCTATTACTCGGCTTTTCTAATTTTACTTTTTCTTTTATATCTTCTGGGACCATTTCTAATATTTCTTCTAAATTATATATTTCCATTAAATCATAAATATTTGGGTTTATATATGTTCCTATTTGTTTCATCATATACATATTATTCCAATTTATTAAATTCCAAATATTATCTCCATTTCCTCCTGACATAAAAGGTGTAAATATACATGTTTCTTCTTGATTTCCTATTAAAGATAAATGGGAACTTATAGGTAAATTATTTATTTCTGCTTCATATGTTCTAGGTTCTAATTTTCTTATAATATTTATCTTATATTTCTGAGAATATATAACTTTAATTTCTAACAATCAGATATACTAATTAATCACAAATTTATCACAAACTTTAAAGATTTCTATCACAGCAAAATTTCTACCGAAAGTAGTATGAGAATTAACAGGGATCTAAGAGTTCCATTTTATCGAACCATAAGCTCTGATACATATATATGTGTATATATATATATATTAGGGTCTGGTTTCTCTCATAATCATTTTTCTCATTTTCTTTTTAGAATCTCATCTCCACCCTTAGATTTAAAAATATAGATGGTTTAGATTTAATATTTTATAAAACTATTATTTTAAATATAAATAAGTAATCTTAAACTGTTAAAACATGATCTATACAATTCATAAATGTAATATAAACATAAGTAATAAAAAAATTAATTTATAAAACATTATAATCATAATTTTAGAAAATATTAAATCCGAACTATCTATTTTTTAATTTAAGAGCGGAGATGAGATTTTGAGAAGAAAAGGAGAAAAATGATTATGAGAGTATCCTCTTCCATATTTTTTTTATGAATGATTGTTTTTCTTAATACACTTTAGATTATAAATTAATTTTACAAAGACTTGCTTAAGATTTCATTTTTTAATTTTATTTAAAATTTTTAATTGATAATATTTGTCAAAAGTATTATATAATTTCTAGAATTCATTATTTTAGAAAATATAATTTCTTATCATGAAATAATTTTTAGAAAATATTTCTTGTATAAAAAAAATTAATTGTTTAAAGTTTCTTTTATTTTATTATAAATTATCTAGTGTCAGGTTACGCCACATGCCAGACCCAGTATTAGGTCGGTTTGGGCAAATTGCAAATGTTTTAAATAAAAGAAAAAAGAGAAAGCAAAAAAGGACTTTTGGGGATTAAAGAACTTCTATCGCGGTTTGAGGTTGGTCCCTCACTCCCTCTGGCGCTCGGCGTGCTCATCAACCATTTACTACGATTTGTGTTTTCTGAGGCCTAAGGCAATATGCAGGTATCAATTCTGCATAAATTCTCTGAATTATTCTTTCGTTTCTTCTCCAGCCAGTTGAGAGGATTGCCTTTTCTCTTTTCTGGCAAATCTTAGTGGTGTCATGTAGTAATCATCCCCAGATTTTTTCTCCTCCTCGAACTCTATGAATTACAGTCCAAAACTTTAAATTCCCCTAATTTCTATCTCCTATTATGATGCAGGCCAGTGATAGGTTTAACATCAATTCCCAACTTGAGCATCTCCAAGCTAAATATGTTGGAACTGGCCATGCGGATTTAAATAGATTGTGAGCCCTTTTTCCTTGAATTAGTTTCCTTATCAAGTTTTCTTCCTGAACTTTTCGTATTTTTTAATTTGTTTGTTCTCTCTTTCGTTTTATTCTTCTTCGATGTAGTGAGTGGGCAGTGAACATTCAGCGTGATAGCTATGCATCATATGTTGGCCACTACCCTATATTGGCATACTTTGCTATTGCTGAAAATGAATCGATTGGAAGAGAATGTTACAGCTTCATGCAGGTTCTTTGTCTTCTCTCCCTTTCCCCCTTTCAATGAGTTAGTTAGTTGCTGCATAAATTATGCGTTAGTCTGAATTTGGCGATTGGGTTGTTATTGCCATTGTGTTATTAATTAAAAATAGAATCTCAGCTTGCTCTGTGTGTGTGTGATTTTTATGTTTAATATAGTTCTCTGTTTTCTGCTATTTCACAGAAGAAACTATTTTCTCCAATTAAGTTGGTACATGGCCATTGTTTGACAGGGTCTTAGATTCTATGGACTGAAGTTGCATATTGGTAGCTTGTTACAACATCACATCTCATTAGTTGGCATTAACTCAGATGTGAATTAGTTTACCTGAAATCTTGAGGATTCAAATGCACATGTAGATGAATTGATAAAATGGTGAATTAAAATAAAGATAATGGAGAAGGTTGTTATAAAAAAAAAATTGAGATACAAGGATAGGGAGGCATTAGGTGAGTGGCTAGATGATTTGTATATGCTCTTATGGAACTTGTATTGTGTTTTAGCATTTCAAAGAAGCATTGAATTAAGGAAAACAAGCCAAAAGTGACTATTAGGTGTATGAAAATAAACAGAATCTTTCATGATGTTTTAAAAAACCATCCTGGTCTAATGAGAAGTTATTTGATTGAGGTTAATATTGACATCTTTTGGCATGAGATTTTAATATAGGTTTGAAAAATGGATCCCTAATCCCATCAAATTGCAGTAGTGAGTTGATTTGTTAAATGTTGTGTAATGATTCCTTTTTGTTACAAATGAAGCCAATGCTATGGGAATAGGGAGTGGGGTAAAGGGGCATGAGTAGGGACTGAAGACATAAAGCTCATTGTGGGTGCCATATGAGATATTAGCTCATTGTCTGTTACATACTGTTATCATATAGTATTACTTCTGATCCTAAATATAAGACCTAGTTGACTTTGTTTTAAGAGATTAAGGAAGTTAAATAAATTATTTAACTATAGTGTATATTGTGTATCATTAGATTATAAATTATTTTATAAGTCAGGCAAATTAGTTTGGAGAAAAAACGATAAAAATAAATATTTAGCTTCCTTAGTCTCTCTAAAAAAGTTAACTGGGTCTTATGTTTAAGGTAAAAGCTAGTAACTATTATCAGCATCTTATGATGGTGTTTGATCTTTTGAAGTTACTTACTGTTATATAACTCAAGCTATTGAGTGACAACAAATTTTGTCCCCAGTATCCATCCTAAATGAATTAGTTGTTGCATTTCTTATCGGAAAAGTTCTGTTTCGTGTGCAGAAAATGCTCCTGCCTTGTGGTCTGCCCCCAGAAAGAGAAGAAGATTGAGAATTGCCATCTGGATCACATAGTGGATCATTTATCATATTATGTTGATCATTTGGTTGTATCACTGATTAGAGTTTGGTTCACCCTCTGCTAGGGTTCTCACTTCTCACTGCTATGTGCTTACTGCTTTATTTGTAGTGTTATCTTATAATGTTTTCTTCAAGGGCAGATACTGTTAAATTGGTTATGTCATGTTAAGCATGTGTTTTGAACCAGATGAATACAGCCTTGAAATAACTTTTAACGTCGCCATTTTTATATTTGCCAATTGCCAAGCAAATAGCTTTTGTTTCATCAATTTGATAAAGTGAATCAGTGATGATTTTTTATGACAACCATTCTTGATGCAAATGCAATAAAAGGCCATGACCATAATGTAAGAGATGAGTTCTGTTTGTTTTAGCGATTCGATTGCTTATAAGTAACTTTTTAATAGTAATTTAAGGTATACGAAGTAAGTATGTGAGAGGAGTTGTGCCTCGACTTACGTAAAAAGTAACTTATAAACAATCGTAATGCCCAAACAAACATGCCCATGATCGGTCCTTTTAAAGATCACTTGTGTTGTTTATATATAAAAAAGAAAAAACAGAGAGAGATCCCTTATGTCATTGCCAATTTGCCATTTATATTGCAGGGGGAAAAATCCCTTTGTTAGAGATTGGGCAAGATCATGAATTAGGTTGAGCCATCAAACATGGCCAACTCTATAATAGGTTTAAAAATAAAAAAAACTAAAGATCTCTAATGCATTTCATTCTACACCTCATCCCCAACATCTTCCGCATCCAGCGTTTTTTCGTCTGTCGGTTTACAGGCGAATACAAATGAAAATGGCCTCAAAATATCAAGCCAGGCATCTCAAGCTTTTGCTTACCCTGCCATTCAAAAAATAAAATAAAATAAAGTCAGGCACGGTGGAATTCTCGTCCCATTGTAAAAAATCAAACTTTTTGAAAGTTTTCCTTCCTAATTCCTACTATTCTGTCCCTTGTAGGTTTCCCCACTTTTCTCTCCATCCCAATATGGTTTTATCGAAAGGAAGTCAAATCTTCATTGTAACGAAACCAAACGGTGAGCTGCAAAGATTATGAATTAAACCCGGCAGTAATTGGCTGCTTTTCTCTAGTATTCTTAGTTCAATGATGGAAAGACGAGAAAACAAGTTTTCTCCATACTCCTCTGATAATTTAACGAGGTTTGGTAGCTTATGGAGCTTTGAAACTTCCTGGAACCTCCCAATCATAAGATTCATCACCAATTTATTGCACATGAAGCGTGTTATATGGATTTCGTTTATTCGAAGATGGTAATTTCCCTAATACTGTAAGGTGCTCACAGTTTTTGCAATAAGTAAGCTATAAAAGATATAAATCTTTGCTCACAATAGAATAATTAATATCATTGAATGTGTTTCGTTATATACATCTGATTCCATGAATTCTTGTAACATGGAGATAAAACAATTCAACCAAACATAATAAATTTTTGAAGATTTCTCATCGGACTAATACATCAAAACAATCTAGAAAACAAAATATTAGACTGGTCCCAATTTTCCATAAGACTATTTGAAACAATGACTTGTTAAGAAAGTCCCATAACAGAAGATCAAACCAAACTTGCTTTCTAACTCAACGCAGTGAAATTTTCAGACATCAACAGAAAGCAGCAGGGAACAGAACTTTCATGCTTCAACTCTAAAATTTGTCTTGAGTAACTTGGCTTCCCCAGATGAGCCCTGGAATCTATCTCAGTCTTCAGCAAAATCTGAACATACAAAAGTAGAGACTTCTCAATTCCAAAGTCAACACAGCATACAGTAGAAGAATATTGTAATATATGCAAATTTTAAGAAGCAAATGAAGTTAATGTAATCTCACCTGGAATTTTCAGCTCCTATTCCCGTTGCGTTTATCTCAAGCACTTCAAAAGATTGAAAGTTCTTTAAGAACTTTGTGAGTGATAGTATTAACCACGCACTGCCACATGTTTCAGAATAATGGATGAGAAAAATGTACGGTAGGGGG